>AP025060.1:15494129-15564083 GCA_036186865.1 Eustoma russellianum
CTTATTGACCTTTATAAGGGTTATTTTGGTAATTTCACCATTTGGACTTCTCATTCTTATTTGGTCTTCTTCCAACTGATTTATATGATCGTATGACACATTTATAAGTCATGTCACATGATGGCAAAAATGAATCTGGAGCAGCACCATGTCTAGGTTCATCCTAGGACAAAATTCCTATTTTTGTGCTAAGGGGTATTCTGGTCTCTTCACTTGCCAATGGATCTTCTAACGTGTTATATATTGTTTATATGATGTTTATATGTGTTTATGTCACATATGGTACGTGCCCTATATTTATGGAAATGGGCAGCATGGTATCTCAAATGGAATTCTTATGGTTATCACATATATGGTTTTCTTGGAATTCTTGGCATTCTTCATATGGTATTCTATGCTACATGTTGAAGACATAAATGACTATATATTATATGTGTGCACACGGATATTGACGGATATTGGCATACAAACGTTCAGATTTTGAACAAGTCAAAGCAAGTTGAAAAAAATCTTATTTTGGTGCTGATTTCAAATGACTATTCTTGCATATATTGTGAGCTGTTTACAATGGTTATCTTGGTTCAAAAATGGAGCAAAATTTCGTATGCTATATGGTCAAGATTCAGGTTATAATGTGTGACAAAAACAAGTCCTACAATGTAGCAAATTTGAAGCAAAAGTCTCTCAACCAAAGCCATATGCAACGGCTATATGATTGAAGACCAAGTCAAGCTGATTTCTCTCTATCTTTTAGCTACATTCCAACGTCTATTTGACATTCAAAATGAGGAGCCAAATTTGTTCAAAATACATGCCAATTCAGCTGCATACATGGCAAGTTATTTACACATGGACATTGCTGATTGGAGCTGCCTTTTAAACGTTCAAATGAAGTCATTTTCCACCTCAGCTCCAACGTCTATAATGGGATAAGATGAAGGATAAAAGTTCAGTTTGAAGACCAATTCAAAGCAACAAAAGATAAGTTTCATTTGGATAGCTAGAAAAGTGCTGATTTTTCTCCATTCTCAACCAGCTCCAACGTCTACTTTGAGGAGCCTTTAGGCTGTCCTCTTGGCTATAAATAGCTCCAAAGATGAAGAGTAAATACACAACAAAAAAGAGCAAGCAAGACAATCAGCTCACTCTCTCCATTCTTCCCTTCTACTCTTCTCTATTGAAGAACACGTTTGTAACAGCTTTATGATTGTATAGTTCTTCATTTCTTGTCATTTCAACACCTTTTAAACGACATATTGTAAGGGAGAAGCTGGTGTATAAAGCTTACTCCTTAGAGGTGAGCAAAAGGTGCAAAGGTGCAAAGGTGAAACAAACTAGTTGCTGTTTGTTTTGGTGAAGTCTCTTGAAGAAGTTGGTGAAAAGCTTCTTCCTTTGGCTTTGTAAGGTGACTTTGGTGTTTGGTGTTTAGTGAAATCCAAGAGAAGGTGTCTCTTGGGACTGGAGTAGGTCACATTGACCGAACCAGGATAATTCCTTGTGTTCTTTACTTATTTCCTGCACTTACTGTTTTCTGCCTGAGAATTACACTAACTTGGCACGCATAATTGAACAGGCAAACAGTCTTAGAATTGCATGAATTTTGGATATATTATACTTCAATGTGTTAGCTTTCATTAGCCGCAAGAATCACTAAATTCTAAGGAGTTTAGCATATTCAAATCGTCTTCACAAAATTGTTGCTACATTCTGTGAACAATTCTGACCAGTGTGCAAAACTTGTTCAATTTGAATAGGTTATCCTGCGAATCTTGAAGTGAGCCTTATATCAAATTAAACTAGACATCATAAGGTTTAATTTGACATAAGATTCATCAAAATAGCACGGGTAGATTTTGAGATATCATCGTTTGAAGTTAAGCTAACATTCTGCCTGAAACTGCCAGAATTGCACACTTTACTTATCTTGCTTATTTGAACGTGCAAACTTGCTTGGAATTGACTGAAATTTTTATGACATACTATAAACATTCTAAACTTGATCTCTGCCAAGGTTGAGAGCTTGCACAGGTGTATAAGTGGTTCAACCAAAGCGCTCAAAACAGTGAACTGTTTCTGGAAATTCCAGAATCTGAGGCTAAAGAGGCAAAGGGGTCTTCAAACAAGTTTTTGAAGGTAATTGTAGTGTAATTTCCGCTAACCCACTATTCACCCCCCCCCTCTAGTGGTGCTATACAGGTCCAACACTATCAATTCAAACAAAAGTGTTTATATCTTGCTTTACAAAGAAACTCTGTTCTCTTCATCTGAAATACCATCTACTTTACCAAGTGAAGTTGCATCTTTACTTCAAGAATTTTCTAGCTTGTCCCCTGAAGGAGATCCCCCAGGTTTACCACCTCTAAGAGGCATTGAGCATCAAATAGATTTCATTCCAGGAGCTGTTCTGCCAAACAGACCTGCCTATAGAGCCAATCCAGAGGAAACTAAGGAAATCCAAAAACAAGTTGAGGAATTATTGACCCAAGGTAAAGTAAGAGAGAGTATGAGTCCTTGTGCTGTTCCTGTTATCATTGTCCCTAAGAAAGATGGAACTTGGAGAATGTGTACTGATTGTAGAGCCATCAATAAGATCACTGTGAAGTATAGATACCCTATTCCTAGGTTGGATGACATGTTGGATATGTTGCGTGGGTCTAGATGCTTTAGCAAAGTAGATCTTAAACAAGGATATTTCCAAGTAAGAATTAGGGAAGGTGATGAATGGAAAACTGCCTTTAAGACTAAGTTTGGATTGTACGAATGGTTAGTTATGCCCTTTGGTTTAACCAACGCCCCTAGTACTTTCATGAGGTTAATGAATGAGGTCTTAAGGAAATTCATAGGGAAATTTGTAGTAGTTTACTTTGATGACATTCTTATCTACTCCAAAACCCTAAGTGAACATCTGATCCATCTAAGAGCTGTTTTTGTCACCCTACAGAAAGAAAAGTTGTATGCTAATTTCAAGAAGTGTTCTTTCTGTCTGGAGAAGGTTACATTCTTAGGATTTGTGATTAGTGCTGAAGGAATTGAAATGGAGCAAGAGAAAGTTAAATCCATAACTGAGTGGCCAACCCCTAAGTCTGCTGGAGATGTTAGGAGTTTTCATGGATTTGCTAGCTTCTATAGACGTTTTGTGAAGGATTTCTCTACCATAGCTGCACCCTTGAATGAGTTAGTCAAGAAAGATGTAAGTTTTGAATGGGGAGAATCACAACAACAAGCCTTTGAGGAACTTAAGAAACGTCTAACTTCTGCACCTATCCTGAGATTGCCCAACTTTGATGAAATGTTTGAAGTTGAATGTGATGCCAGTGGAGTTGGCATTGGAGCTGTATTGCATCAAGGTAACAAACCTGTTGCCTACTTTAGTGAGAAATTGAAAGGAGCTTCCATAAATTCTTCAACCTATGATAAAGAATTGTATGCCCTTGTCCGTTCTTTACAAACTTGGCAACATTATCTGCAACCTAAGGAATTTGTGATTCATACTGATCATGAAAGCCTTAAGTATTTAAAAGGTCAAGGAAAATTGAACAAAAGACATGCCAAATTGGTTGAATTCATTGAACAATTTCCTTATGTGATCAAGTATAAGCAAGGAAAGGAAAATGTTGTTGCTGATGCCTTATCTCGTCGCTATACTTTGATTACTACTCTTTCATGTAACATGTTTGGTTTTGAGTCTATCAAAGAGATGTATCATTCTGATCAAGACTTTAGTTCTATCTATCAAGCATGCATTGACTCACCTTTTGCTAAATATTACTTGCATGATGGTTATTTGTTTAAAGAACATAAGTTATGTGTACCAATGTGTTCATTAAGAGAGTTGTTGATAAAAGAAGCTCATGGAGGAGGTTTAATGGGTCATTTGGCTCGTTAAAAACTTTGGAAAGACTTAAGGAGCATTTCTTCTGGCCGCATATGAAAGCACGTGTTGATAAGGTATGTGACCAATGTATTACTTATAAACAAGCAAAATCTAGAACACAACCACATGGATTGTACACTCCCTTACCTGTTCCAAGCTCACCTTGTACTGATCTTTCTATGGACTTTGTATTGGGATTGCCTCGATCCAAAACTGGTAAAGATAGCATCTTTGTTGTTGTTGATAGATTTTCCAAAATGGCACATTTCATTGCATGTAAGAAAGTTGATGATGCTATTCATATTGCTGATTTGTTCTTTAAGGAGATTGTTAGATTGCATGGCATGCCACGTACAATTGTTAGTGACAGAGATACAAAGTTTCTAAGTCATCTGGCGTGTTCTGTGGAGTAGACTTGGTACTAAATTGTTATTTTCTACAACTGCTCACCTACAAACCGATGGTCAAATTGAAGTTGTTAACAGAACTTTGTCTCAACTGTTACGTGTTGTCATTCAAAAGAATTTAAAGAATTGGGAAGACTGCTTAGCTTATATTGAGTTTGCATACAATAGAGTTGTTCATAGTGGAACATTGCATTCTCCTTTTGAAGTTGTTTATGGCTTTAACCCTTTGTCCCCGCTTGATCTTGTTCCCATACCTGTTCATGAACGTGTTAGTTTAGATGGTGAACGAAAAGCAAAACTTGTGAAAGAATTGCATGAAAAGGTTAAGTCACAACTTGAAGCTAAGAATAAAGTGTATGCCAATAGAGCCAACAGGAATCGTAAAGTTGTTATATTTGAGCCTGGTGATCTTGTTTGGTTGCACTTGAGGAAAGAAAGATTCCCTAAGGAAAGGGACTCAAAGTTGAAGCCAAGAGGCGATGGACCGTTCAAAGTGTTGAAACGGCTTGGTGATAATGCCTATGTTCTCGATCTTCCTGAAGAAAGGTATGGTCCTATCTCTAAAACTTTCAATGTTGCTGACCTTTCTCCATTTAGTATTGATTCAGATTTGAGGACGAATCCTTCTCAAGTGGGAGGGAATGATGAGCTACAGCCTAACCTTGTGGATACAAACACTGATGATGACACCTCACTGCCCCGAACAGGTCCCATTACAAGGAGTATGGCTAAGAAGTTGTTACATTGTGTTGAATCATTTCTTTACAGGCATGAAGAGGATGAACCAAGCAAAGATGATGTCCATTGGGTTTATATGATACAAGCTTTGATCTAGTTGTATCAAAAGCATGTTGTACATATCTTTAGTTGTTCTTTTTAATATTGTTGGTTGGTTAACCTTATTTTATGATAGTTTGTGTTGTATTATTGCCTTGTCTTTCAGGCACACGTACTTAGCTTGAAAATGCAATTAGAACCTGAATTTTTGTCCAAGCAAGGAGGTGATAAGCATGTATCTTACAAGCAAGGAGGTGACAAGCACCCATGTCAAAATCTGAATTCTTCTCCACGCAAACAAGGATGTACAAGCTGCTCAAATCATGAACCAATTGGAAGAAGTCTTGCAAATGTTCAAACCAATCAAAACAAAGTTGAAGAAAAGCAAGCAAGCTGCACAACAAATGATCCAATCAAACTCTTTGAAGAAGCACGGCTGGTTTATGGCTAATTGGTTTGAAAATTCAAAGCCTAACTTACAACCAATCAAAGGCAATCCAAAGCAAGCTGCTCAATGTATTATCCAATCAAAACTTTGGCTGAAAACTAGCAAGGAATACACGGCAAATCAACCAGCTTCTTGGAACCAAAAATTGTTCAAAAGCAAGCATCTTATTTCTAGTCTTGTACTTTGTACTTTAAACTTTGTACCTTGTAATTTTCGTTTGTTATAAGTAGCATAGGAAGCTGAATGTACAAAAACCACAATTTAAAACACATTTCAATCAGATTTTCCTTTAAGGAGTTCTCAACTTTCTAGTTGAAGTTAAAACCACTTAACGGTTTCTTTCAAGTTCATAGCCTAGAACTTGTTAAGTATTTACTTCATTTTTGGTTTACAGCATCTTAGGGTCTCAATGAGGTTTTAGATGTGTTGGAATGCCAAAGAGGAAGAGGTGTTGGCATAAATTGAGCCAAGAACAAACGGTTACAGTTCAAGGGGTGTCATTGGGATGTTCTTTGCCATAGCCGAGGTTCAAATCAGTTTGGAGTAGAAGACAAAGTCCTAGGAACGTTTTTCTAGCCTTTATTTGGCTCATCAAAACTTACCTACCTCAGTTGCGTCCCTTATCCAAGAATATGAAGTTCTATTTCCCTCCGAACCACCATCCGGATTACCACCCATTAGAGGAATAGAACACCAAATCGACTTTGTCCCAGGAGCCGTGTTACCCAATCGCCCAGCCTATCGAGCCAACCCCGAAGAAACCAAAGAAATCCAAAGGCAAGTAGAGGAGCTCCTAGCAAGTGGACAAGTCCGAGAGAGCCTAAGCCCATCTGCCGTCCCAGTCATTTTAGTACCCAAAAAGGATGGAACATGGAGAATGTGTACCGATTGCCGAGCCATAAACAAAATCACCGCCAAGTATAGGTACCCCATACCTAGGCTAGACGATATGTTGGACATGTTGCACGGATCCAAATTCTTCACCAAAATCGACCTTAAGCAAGGGTACTTCCAGGTACGCATTAGAGAAGTGGACGAATGGAAGACTGCATTCAAAACCAAGTTTGGGCTCTATGAGTGGTTAGTGATGCCCTTCGGGCTCACCAACGCCCCTAGCACCTTTATGACGCTAATGAATGAAGTATTACGAGCGTTCATAGGCCGATTTGTTGTTGTTTATTTCGATGATATCCTAATCTATTCCCAAACCATAGAAGATCATCTTGACCATATTCGAGCCGTTTTTGAAAAGCTTAAGCAAGAACAACTTTACGCCAACTTTAAGAAGTGCTCCTTTTGTTTAGAACACGTAGTTTTTCTAGGCTTTGTCATTTCGGCTGAGGGAGTAGAAATGGATAAGGAAAAGGTTAGGTCAATTGTGGAGTGGCCTATACCTAAGAATGTAGGGGAAGTTTGCAGTTTTCATGGACTAGCAAGCTTTTATAGACGCTTTGTCAAATATTTTTCTTCCATAGCTGCACCCCTAAACGAAATTGTGAACAAAGATGTGCCTTTTCGGTGGGAAGAGCCACAACAACTGGCATTTGATGAACTTAAACGTAGGCTGACCATTGCACCCATACTTAGGCTACCAAATTTTGACGAGACCTTTGAGATCGAGTGTGATGCAAGTGGAGTGGGTATAGGCGCAGTTTTGACACAAGGTAAGAAACCCATAGCCTATTTTAGTGAGAAATTGAAAGGAGCTGCATTGAATTACTCTACCTACGATAAGGAACTTTACGCCCTCGTGAGATCCCTACAAACTTGGCAACACTATCTTCAACCCAAAGAGTTTGTGATCCACACTGACCATGAAAGCCTTAAGTATCTTAAAGGGCAGGGAAAGTTGAACAAAAGACATGCCAAATGGGTAGAGTTCATAGAACAATTTCCTTACGTGATTAAATACAAACAAGGAAAGGATAATATAGTTGCCGATGCCCTCTTTAGGAGATACACGTTAGTGACTACATTAGCTTCACGCTTCTTAGGATTCGAATCACTTAAGGAATTGTACCCCAATGACCATGACTTTGGCACCATTTTCGAGGCATGTAAAGAAGCACCATTTGGGAAATTTTACATACATGAGGGTTATCTTTTCAAAGAACAAAAATTGTGCGTTCCCCAATCATCCCTACGAGAAGGATTGACTAGAGAAGCCCATGGGGGAGGTTTAATGGGTCATTTCGGAGTGTTCAAAACCTTTGAGACTCTTAAGGAACATTTCTATTGGCCCCACATGAGAGTAGACGTCGAGAGGTTGTGTGGTAGTTGCATCACTTGCAAACAAGCCAAATCCAAGTCCCAACCACATGGCCTTTACACGCCTTTACCCGTCCCTGATGCCCCTTGGATTGACATTTCCATGGACTTTGTTTTAGGACTTCCTAGGTCTTGGGGAGGACGCGATAGCATTTATGTTGTGGTTGATCGATTTTCAAAAATGGCACATTTCATTGCATGTAGGAAAGTTGATGATGCCACGCATGTTGCTGATTTGTTCTTCAAAGAAATTGTTAGATTACATGGCATGCCACGTACAATTGTAAGTGATAGAGATACAAAATTTTTGAGTCATTTCTGGCGTGTTTTGTGGGCTAAACTTGGTACACAATTGTTGTTTTCAACCATCGCACACCCACAAACGGATGGACAAACTGAAGTCGTTAATCGTACTCTTTCTCAACTTTTGCGTGCCATTTTGCAAAAACACATTAAACATTGGGAAGATTGTTTACCATATATCGAATTTGCATATAATAGGAGTGTCCATCACGGTACTTTGCATAGTCCATTTGAAATCGTGTATGGCTTTAATCCCTTGTCTCCCCTCGATTTTATTCCTATTCCTGTGCATGAACGTTCTAGTCTTGATGGTAAACAAAAAGCGGAAAAGATAAAGAAACTGCATGAACAAGTTAAAACACAACTTGAAAAGAAAAACAAAGCTTATGAAAGACGAGCTAACATACATCTGAAACGAGTTGTGTTTAAACCTGGAGATTTAGTGTGGTTACATTTGCGCAAAGAAAGATTTCCCAATGAAAGAAAGTCAAAATTGTTGCCTCGAGGAGATGGACCTTTCAAAGTTTTGAAACGCATAGGGGACAATACATACATCCTTGATCTTCCGAAAGGTATGATTCAATTTTGTCTAATTTTAATGTTGCTGACCTCACCCCTTTCACCGATGACCTTTTTGATTCGAGGACGAATCCTTTTAAGGAGGGGAGATTGATGAGGATCAAGGGTCCGATGAGGATCAAGGCCCCCATCAAGAGGTCAAAGGTCCTATGACAAGAAGGAGGACAAGAGAACTTTGTCATCAAGTTGCCACCTTCTTGTACAAGCATGTTCAAGATGAACCTAAGATTCCTTGGGTTCATTTCATTGAACCTTCACCTTGAGTGTGTGTAAACGTGTGTGTGCTTTCTTTAGCTTGAAGTTTATCTTGTTTTCTTGTGATCTTTGTTTTATGTGTTTTCTTTGTAGGCAAATTAGGTACATAAAAAACCCAAATAAAATGGAGGCCCAAAAAGGAGCATTTAGGCGTGTACACCCAAAAAGGAAACAAAAGGAATGTTGTCTTGAGGAGAATGTTTGTCTCCACAAGGACAAATTCAAATGTGGTCTAAGATGGAATTTATGTTCAAAATGAAGTCAAAATATCCCAATCAACCAGCAAAAGGGGCGCCCAAATTTGAAGACAAGATGTAGACCAATTTGAAGTTAAACTTGAATTTAAATTCAACCATAGTTTAAATTCAAGTTTCAACCAATTTGAGGCTTACATTTCAAAAGTAATTCAGCTATCATCTCAGCCATTCCACACGCCAACTTGAAGGGTAGTGAAGATGAGATCACAATTCAAAGTTGAATCCAAATTTGAATTCAAGTTCAAATCCAATTTGAATTCAAACTTCAACCAACATTTGAATTCAACATCTCAACCACTTGAAGGCCTTACCACACGCCATATTATGCAATCACACGCCAATTTGGAGATCAAAAAAGATGGGATCACAATTCAAAGATTGAATCCAAGTTTGAAGTCAAATTCAAATTCAATTTGAATCCAATCTTCAACCAATCTTTGAATTCAATTTCAACCACTTCATCTACATCAAGATCAAGTCTCAAAACGCCAACTTCATCATCATACACGGCCAGATTCATTAAGGATAGTGTCTTGCAAGATTTGAAGATTTTAGCTAGAATTAGTTTTAGCTTTGAATTCAAATAGTTTTCAATTTTCAAAAATTGTTCTAGCTTTATTTTTAATTAGTTCTAAACATTTTAAGGCTCAATCTCAGCCTATAAATAAAGCCTTTGGGGCGCCTAGGGAGAACACCTTTTGATGAATAACAATTCTTGATATTTCTTTCACTTTGTGTGAGACTTTGTTTTCTTGGTTTTGCATTAAAAACCTAAGTTAAGATCCTTCAAGGTTGAGCATTTTGAAGGTGTTGCCATTGCTTAAAGGTACCGTCTAGGAGGGCCATTTTGGTTTGCCTGATCAACGACCATCTTGAAGTGTTGGTCTTGCTCATTTTAACCCACACGTTTTTTTATTCACTAAGGAAGCAAGGGGAAGTCTTCTTCCTTGTGGCTAACCCTTTGTGAAGGACGTTTGGAAGGTGGAATTATAGGAGCCCACGAGTTGCACGCATCAGATTAACGACAGCTCCAGTGTTAGCTCAACCCTCCGGAACTGACGGGTTTGTAATTTATACCGATGCATCGAAAAACGGTTTAGGTACGTAAACTGTAGTATAAGGTTATGATCTTATATACCAATTAAGTTTGGACTAATACCTTGTTTATAGGTTGTGTTTTGATGCAAAACGAACGAGTCATCGCATATGCCTCAAGACAGCTAAAGCCTTAGGAGCAAAACTGCCCAACACACGATCTTGAACTCGCTGCAGTTGCATTCGACTTAAAGATTTGGCGGCACTATTTATATGGAGAAAAGTGCGCGGTATTCACGGACCACAAGAGTTTAAAATATTTATTCTCTCAGAAAGATTTAAACATGAGGCAGCGGAGATGGCTGGAGTTGCTAAAAGACTACGATTTAACAATCCATTACCACCTAGGAAAGGCTAATAAAGTGGCAGATGCATTAAGTAGGAAGTCCAGCCATGCGCGACAATCACCATTGGAAAGAGAGATAGAGGAATTCGGTTTAGATTTGGTTGACTCCACAGTGAACGTATTGACAACATTGACTATCACACCAAGTTTGGTTGATCGGATAAAAGAGGCTCAGAAGAATGATAAGCCCCTCAGCGAAATAACGGAAGAGGTGAAACATAGTCAAGTTGAAGGATTTCGGACCAAAGAGGATGGGAGCTTATGGTGTAGAGAAAGACTATGCGTCCTGATGTTGACGAACTTAGAAAGGAAATTTTGCAAGAAGCTCATAGTTCGAGGTTATCAATACACCCTGGTAGCACTAAGATATATAGATATCTCAAGCAATATTATTGGTGGTCCGGAATGAAACGACATGTTGCTGAATTTATAGAAAGGTGCTTAGTTTGTCAACAAGTCAAGGCGGAACACCAACGGCCTGGTGGATTGTTGATGCCATTAGAAATTCCGGAATGGAAATGGGAACATGTCACGATGGATTTCGTAGCTAGTTTACCAAAGACAAGAAGTGGATATGACATGATTTGGGTCATCGTGGATCGTTTAACAAAGTCTGCCCATTTCCTACCCATTTCAAGTGAAGCACCTCTTGACAAGTTAGTGAATTTATATATGGAGAATATTGTTAGCTTGCATGGGGTCCCAGTAAGTATAGCGTCCAACCGAGATTCACGGTTTACATCTAAGTTTTGGACAGCATTTCAATGAGCCATGGGTACAGAATTAAGGTTGAGTACGGCGTATAATCTCCAAACAGATGGACAGTCCGAGTGGACAATTCAGACCTTGGAAGATATGCTAAGGGCTTGCGTTTTGGATTTTAAAGGGAGTTGGGATGGAATGGTAAACCTGATGGAGTTTTCTTATAACAACAGTTACCACAGTGTAATTGATATGGCTCCTTTTGAAGCTTTGTATGGAAGGAAGTGTAGGTCCCCGGTTTATTGGGACGAAGTAGGCGTGAGGACCATCACCGGACCTGAACTTTTGGAGAAGACGTTAGAAAAGGTGAAAATCATCCGGGAAAGACTCAAGGTGGCTCAGGATCACAACAAAAGTTGGGCAGATTCTAAACGACGACCATTGGAATATGATGTGGGTGAAAAAGTTTATTTGAGAGTATCACCTACGAAGGGCATTATGAGGTTTGGAGTCAAAGGCAAGCTGAGTCCCCGTTTTATTGGTCCCTATGAAATACTGGAGAAAGTGGGAGCTTTAGCATATAGGTTGGCGTTACCTCCGGTGTTGGCGCAAATTCACAACGTATTCCACGTGTCACAATTAAGGAAGTACGTGACGGATCCAAGTCATGTACTTGAAGCTCAACCTTTGGAACTCAAGGACGATGTTACATACAAAGAGATACACGTGAAAATTGTAGACCGAAAGGATCAACTGTTGAGGAAGCGAGTGATTCCTTATGTAAAGGTCCAGTGGAGCAACCACACGGAACGTAAAGCTACTTGGAAGCTCGAAGAACAAATGCGGGAGAAGTATCCTCAACTCTTTGACTAAGGTACGTAAGTTTCGAGGACAAAACTTTTTGTAAAGGGGTAGAATGTCATACCCCGTGACTTTTAAGCACGACTTTCAATACTTAAAGGTCAACCTTAAATGCAATTTAATTAATGTTGTAGGATGTGAGACTTAGTTACTTAAAATATAGAAAAGCAAGAAAAAGGGGTTAAAAGTAGAATTAAAGGTAATTAGTGAAAATTACCAAAATGGTCCCTACTAAAGGATAGGGGAGTTACACAGCACTTAGTATAACTCCCCATTAGTCTAAAGGGGCGGTTAAACAGAGGGAAAAGGAAGAGAAACCGCAGGAGAAAAAGAAAAGGAGAAAAGGAGAGGAAGAAGAAGAAGAGAAGAAGAAAAGGAAGGAAGAAGTCCAATCTAGGTTCAATCCTTACCAAAATTCTGCAGTACATTTGTAAGACTAACTAGAAACCAAAGCAAGTAATCTTTCTATACGCTTTACGCAAATTTTTATTCTATAGGCCCTATGTTCTTATAAAGAGAAAATGCAGATCACACATTAGTAATCTCGACTTGTCTATGTCAAATGTTTTACTATTTGTAATTGTTGTTGTTAGTTGTGTAATGTCATGTTCTTTGGGCCAAATTTCTGTGAATAGCTATGTGGTCTTTGTTGTTTGTCAAGCATGCCCATGAAAGTGTGTTCTTGATGTGTTTATTGTCTTGTTATATTCTTGTGTTGGTTGTCTACACCTTAGATGTTTGAAAGGATTTGCAGAGAATTGAAGGACGAATGGTGGCATTGTTATAGTTTTGTTGTGTCGGGAAGATTGAAGATATCTATTGAAGTTTGTGAATGATAGAAGGTTAAGAGATGGATATTATTAGACATGTCTAAGAATCAATTCATGTTAGTTGTGTGTTAAGCATGATGAATATAGATGGTAAGATGGACCTTGAGGTGTGTAACATGGAAGGGGTGAAGAAGAAAGGTGTTGGGAGGAAGTTACTGCAGAAAAACTGTAGTTCTGAACCGTCAGAACACTTCGAACACCTACATTAGGCGCTTCAAGTCACATTAGGCGCCTAATCTAGGCGTTCAATGTGTCCCAGAGCATCCGCGTACACTTCGAACACCTACATTAGGCGCTTCATATCACATTAGGCGCTTCATGTAGGCGTTCAATGTATACGGAACATTTCCGAACACTTCGAACGCCTAGAATAGGCGCCTCCTGTCCCCTTTAGGCGCCTCATGTGGCGTTCCAAGTATACCGGAAGTCTTTTTGACCCTTTAGGCGCCCTATGTATGTGTAGCAACTCTATACACTTCTTTTGAACATAAAATGCAAGGGTATTGAGGTGTAATTGAGGAATAGATGGTAAGTTTGACTAAGTAAGAATAAGATTGAATCCCAAGTGAATTAGTGAGACGAACGGACTTGGAAAGATAGGAACATGGAGCGTATGAGGTGCAAGACCGTATACTTGATATGTAAGATGTGTGTGTGTGTTATATGTTTGATACGAAGTTACATGTGCATCCTGCATCATGACATGGGCACTTGCATTTGGCTTGAGAATTACTTTGCAAGAGAACATGTGTTTACAAGAAAAGATTAAAGTCTTCGAAAGGCAAACTATGGCTGCTGGTTGATCGCAGGATATGAAAGTCACGCATGTGAAAGCAGGGTATAAAAGCGTGATCTGTGAATCAACAGCAGGGTATAAAATATTTTAATGGGCCGTGGACCTATCAGCACGGATATATGATATATGTAATGGGGCCGTGGACCTATCAGCATGGATATATGATGTATGTAATGGGGCCATGGACCTTTCAGCACGGGGTATAAAGTTATATGTTATGGGGCCGTGGACCTTTCAGCACGGGGTATAAAGTTCTGTTTGCTGTGGACTGATCACCCACATGGTATAAAGTTCTGCTATGCGAAGAATATGATAAGAAGAGTTATGAAATGTTTTGTGAAATGACACGCATGACATGTTTATGAAAGATGACATATGCATGGGTGTTGTGTGTGGTTTTAAAGAAGTACATGCATCAAGATACACGAAGCATAAGATTTGACATGCAAGAAATGTGACTAGCTTATGACTTGCTTATGTGATACGTTGTCTTAGTACATGTTTGTTCTCGTATCCGTGTATCAATTATGTGTTTTATCTGTTTTGAGGAATTCTTATAAAGATGCTATTTGCTAACCCGAGCACCTTATTTTGGGCAATGACTTATACACTGGTGACTTGTCGTGTGTGATCCCGTAAGGTGTATAGACGGGTTACTTGCTGGCGATATTTGCTCTAAGAACAAATACTCTACTTCTTTTTCAGGTGAGCCAGAATACGAGATGATATTTGTCGAGGACGATGGCAAGTGGGCTCAATGGGATGATGGACATGGAAGTAGATTGATGTTTAATTACTTTCTTTAAGTTGGAAATCTTGATGTTTACTATGCTGTACTGGAGGATATGTTAGACAAATGTTCGAACACCTTTTATTTCCGCTGTATTTTATGGTTGCATTGATGATGGTGAAGTTTTAAATTTTACGACGTTTCCGCTGATTTATCTTACGTCATGAATGATGTACGCTTGATCTACTTTGACGCTTCGTAGTTCTCATAGTAGACTACGGCGGGTGCACTGGTTCTGATACCAGTATCGGTCCGGGGTGCTACAGGCAGTGAGGTTGAAGTGATGTGAAAATGCCTCTCCATTGTGTGTAGTTGGCTGGTTTGAGCATGGGAAGACGTTATGAAACGACTCTTATGTAGATTCACACATTGTCCAGAAACCGCCTGATATGTATCCAAGAACTTTTTAAAGCGCTTCAAATTTGTGGATGACCCATTGAGAAATACTAAAAGGTCATCAGCAAAAGCTAGGTGAGAGATTAGTGGTCGAACTCTGCCCACTGAGTACGGTTTTATGACTCCATTTGCAATTAAGGAATTGAGTTCACGAGAAAATGCTTCCGAAACCAGGATGAATAGTATTGGGGAAAGAGGATCTCCCTGCTTTACTCATCTTGTGGGCTTGAAAAATCCATATGGTGTTCCATTGATTACAATGGATAGAGACGTGCTTTCTAGATGATTAAAGATGAGCTTTATAAAGTGCAGCGAGAAATCCATTCGCTGAAGTAAATTGCGAAGAAAATTCCAATCAACTCTATCAAACGCTTTCATCATATCCAACTTGATCATAATGTTATTACCTCTTATTCTCTTGTCAAGCATATGTGTCGTTTCCTGTGCAATGAGGATATGCTCCGTTATATCTCTTCCTATCATGAAGCCCGCCTGCTCCTTGGATATTAATTCAGGTAATATAAGAGAAAGCCTTGTAGTCAATATGCGTGTTCCAATCTTTGCCATAAAATTAGATAATGAAATAGGACGGAAATCTACAAACGTGATAGGAGATTGAGTTTTGGGTATTAGCGTAATTAGAGTGCTGCCCATTGCCTTTGGTATACGGAAGCCTAGAAAAAAGTCTTGAATGGCTTTGTGGACATCCTGACAAATTATCTCCCAACAATGCCTGAAGAAATAACCATTATAGCCATCTGGCCCTGCTGCACTATTCGGATCAAGTGACCAAACTGCTGTCTTTACCTCCTCAAGAGTAGGCAATTGTGTCAGTGTGGTATTCATGTCATGGTTAACCAAGAGTGGAATATGTTGCTGTGGGGAACTGATTCCTAAATGTCTAGACGCATGATCCGAAGTTAGCCTGGATAGATGCTTGACCTTTACTGTGGGGAACTGATTATAAAAGGTTTGAGAGCAAAAAATACGATCCAAACGACGCTTAACAATACCCAATCCACGACCACCGACCAATTTGTAAGGATTGCCTTCGTATGGCAAATCTATTAAAGAACACTGGTTGACGCAATCAACAAATGCTTCCAGAGAAGTCAAGTGTGGCATAGAAAGACCATGATGTTCCTCTACAGTCATGTATGTGTTGAAATCACCACCAATCAACCATAAAGAATGCGCATTCTGTGCAAATTGCTGCATCTGTAACCACATACGTCTGCGTTCTGTCACTATATGTAGTCCATACACCGGACTTATAGAGATTATCTGACATGTGTTGGCATAACAGAATTGTAATAGACTAATCTGTTCACCATGAAAAACATTCTCTAATTTAAGGACTGGATTGTGCCAAAATACCCATATCTTATCACATCATGTAGCAAGGGAGTGTGTATAAGATAGCTTCAGCTGATGACGTATAAGTTTATCTACGCATTGTTTTGGCTCTATGATAATCAAGAGTTGTATGTGATGCTTTTTAACTAAACGCTTGAGACGAAGTAATGAGGTCCTTAGCCCCCCTACATTCCAGATTAAATATTTCATTGGGAGGTTTGAGTAGCAGAGCTTGAAGCTTCATGAGTGTTAGACCGAGTAACAATTGAAGTTGGAGGAGGGGGAGGCAGGGCAATCTTTGGCCTATAGTGCCTACGCACTGTTGCAGGATGCGATGTCGTCTGAGAGATAATATCAATATCTTGCACATTGTGTTGCATATCTGGCTGCACATTATGATCAACATCCGGTAGGACTATAGGCAATTCTCCTAACCAAGCATTATGCACTGTCTGATATATCTGGTCCTTGATTGCATGCACATACAGCTGATCATCAGGTGAAAGGCCTGACATAAAGTCATTAAAACGTTCATATCTATCCTTGTGTGATGCCTCAAAGTCTGATACATTGGCAACAATAAGATCATCTTTATCTTCTATTACTGCTTCCTTTGAGCGTCCCAGTTTGGATAAATCCTGCTTGTCAGTTACTTCTAATGTGGTAGGCAAGACATTGTCATCATGGATGATTTCATCCTGTGAGTCATCAGTGTCAGTCTTCATCTATATTGATATTTTGAGGTATATCAGACCTGTGTTGAGGTCCATGTTGAGTGTCGATTGATTCAGTGGCGCGTACATGAGCTGCTGATCAAGACAATATTTGGATTGGTGGTTTAGGAGTTTTCTTAGGGGTCCAACGTTGTTTTTTATCACTGTGCTTTGTTCCTTCCTCTGTTGGTCTTCTACACACTTCTTGCTCATCTTTGGAGACATCCTTCCCTTTGCAGTTTGATGCAATGTCCCAACATTCTGCAGTCTGTGCAAAATTCTGGCACATCCTCATACTCCACCATTGGATAAAACTCAAATTGTCTGCCTTGAACATGTAGTCTGGATGGTCGTGGCTTAGATATATCAATCTCAATACAGAGACGAACCACTAAGGGCCTTATTCCTTGCAATGTAGTTGAATCCATCCGCAATGGTGTGCTATCATGTGTGCAATATCCTATAATGCAGTCCGATTGTGCAAAAATAGAGGCAATCCTTTAATTATTACCCAAACCGGGACAATGGGGGTGTCACAGTTAGGATCAAAATCTAGCGTCCACTTCGTCACTCTCATGTGGAATCCATGCAAAATCCATGTACGTCGTAAAAAACATCGTTGATAATCCTCATCATTGTAAAAAGTTATTAAAATGTGCTGGGCATCCAAATGTCCTATCTTTGGTGTTGCTTTAAAACCAATACGTTCAAACGATGCATTCAATTGTTTCATGGATGGGCGGCCATTCCAAAAGGAACCGATTAGAGAAAATCAATATGGCTGAGAAAAAGTAGATACCTCATCCTCAGAAAATGTAATTGATGGCAGTCCTTTATATCGCTGAATAGTGCGTGGCTGATCCGGCTTAGTTAAGGACTTTGGAGCAACGATCTCTGCAAAGGTTGGTTTTTTCTGGGCTGACAGCAGCCCAGAAGATTGATCCGGCATATTCAAATCATAGAACAGCGTGTGTATATGATAACGTAATGCATTAACCAATGGCGTAACAAAAACAATGGAGATCAGGATTGGGAATGCTTAATCGAAGAGCAGAAGAAGGTTCCATCATGATCGCCTGCCGCCGCCCTCTTGGCCGTTTTGTATATATATATGTATATGTACCAATATATATACCTCACGTAACCATATATATTTCACGTATTTGATTGCTAAATCTTTGAATATACAACATGCATGATCTATCTTTAATATAAACATACATAATCTTTGTAATTTCATGAAGGATCTAAGAAGAGTACTTGCCTTTATCACTTTTATCTTACTTTTAAAGTGATGTTTCCTCACTTGGTTTGAAAGAAAATACCTGATTCCCCTCTTGAAGTCCACGGTTTTAACACCCAAAAATGTAGAGTTAGTGAACAGGTTATGAAAATGGATAAATGGAAGAAAATAACTCCACTTAAATGGTGTTCTTACCTTACTTTCTCTTGCTTCTTTGCTCCTTTTAACCTGCGGTTTGGTTGTCTAAAGTAGGGAGGATATTGTAGTTATCATTTTGGAGGTGTGTATGGGGTGAAATGAAGAAAACTACACCTTGTTCTTCACCTTGGTGACCTCGGCCAAAACCAAGAAAATGGAGTTTGTAAAACTTTGTCCTTGGCTTGGAAGACGAAGGAGGACGTTAGGACTTAGTCTTGGATGTATGTAGATAAGATGAAAGGAAGAAAAATTCCTCCTTTTTCTTTGTGGAAGCCCACGGTCAAGAAGAGAAAAAGAAACAAAATAGAGGGCTTTGTGTCTCAGAGAGGCAAAGGAAGAAGTTTTTGGTATAGAGGTTGGAGTGTAATGTGTAGAATAAAAGAAGAGAAAGGGATTCCCCCTTTTTAGTAGCCTCAGCCGAAATGAGGAAGAGGAGGAGATGAGAGAAAATGAAAATGAGTGGAGTGTTTTGAGAGAAGGTAGAAAAGGAATGATGGTAATTTGAAGTGTGTAAGAGAAGAAGTATGGAAATGAAGACACCTTTCCCCCTTTTGGGTTTTCTGTTGTGGTGAAGGAAAGAGGGAGGAGAGAGAGGGTTTTCTTAAACAAATAAGGTAGAGTTTTGAGGTATTAGGGTGTAGGGTAATTATGAAGTGGGAAGAGTGTGTAAGTAGTGAAAGAAAGTGTGTAAGAAAAGAAAAGGAGATGTTGATTTGTTGGGAGGTAAGGGGCCGGCCTATTGGGAAAGATGAGGAAGAGTGATTTATTTCCCATGTATAATAAAAAGTGATAATTGGGGTAAAAATATGTAGGGTTTTGTTGTGGAGTGCGAACAAATGGAAGAAAACTTTACTTCCACTTGCAAGGGAGGGGGCGACCATGTGAGGGTTTGGGTGGATTGAAAAGGACAAAATGCCATCATTTGGTTTCTACACAATTTTATCCACTTGGTATTTTGTTGGGGTATTTTTCTAACTACAACTTTTTCTTCCTTTTCTACCCTAAATGGCGCCCTATATTTATATTTCTATTGTGTTTTTTCCTATTTGCTTAAGTGATGAAATTATTGTGTCGCGAATTTTTATTTTGTTTAATTTATGTCTACCGACTTAAGTTGCTACCGGCCAATTTATTTAAATCCTACCGTATGTTTGACAGTTCGTTATCTAATCCCGTCGAGTCTTTCTATATCTTTTAACTTATCGTTCGTTTATTTTCTAAGCGTTTCTGACCCCGATATATAATGTCAATGTCCTTATGAATCCTAAATAAAAATTTAAATTCAAGCAAAATTTTATCGACGCCGCATTTGCTTTCTATTTTTCATTATCTTATTTCATTTTCCACTGATCCGATCGTAACAGCTAGTGGATTTCCTATATTTCTTGCAACCACCATAATCAGCATCACTAAATGCGTATAATTCCAACCAGCATTTCTATGATACCAAAGTCCTAAATGATGTATATGTTTAATATATCTAAATATCTTTTTCACCGCATTATAATGGGACACTTTTGGACAAGATTGAAACCTAGCACACATACACACACTAAACATTGTATCTGGTCTAGATGCGGTTAATTATAACAATGACCCAATCATAGACCTATATAGTGTGTCATCAAAAGGTTTTCCATTTTTATCCTTCTCTAACTTGGTACTAACACTTATGGGGGTAGGTGTTGGTTTCAACTCTTCAAATCCAAACTTCTTAATCATATCATTAACATACTTACATGGATTTCATGAGGGGTTTGTTTGATTTGTAACCCTAAGAAGTAGTTCAATTCTCCTACAATTGACATATCAAATTCAGACTTCATACACTCTTCAAAGTCCTTTACTAAGGTAGGGTTGGTTGAACCAAAGATAATGTCATCTACGTAGATTTGTAATATTAATAAATCATTACCTTTTCTTAGGAATAATGAGTTGTCTATGGTTCCTCTTTGAAAATTATTTGTAATAAGAAAATTCGCAAATCTGTCATACCAAGCTCTCGGAGCTTGTTTCAAACCATATAAAGTTTTCTTAAGCTTCTATACATTGTTAGGATTCTTCGGATCTTCGAATCCAGGGAGTTGTTTGTCAAATACCTCTTCTTGAATGTATCCATTCAAGAACGCAGTCTTGACATCCATTTGGAAGAGTTAATGTTGCTTAGACTTGCAATAGCAAGCAGCAACCTAATGGCTTCTAGCCGTGCAACGGGTGTAAAAGTTTCTTTATATTCAATTCCTTCTTGTTAATTATAACCTTGTGCGACTAGCCTAGCCTTATTTCTTGTAATGTTTCCTTGTTCATCTATTTTACTCCTAAATGCCTATTTTGTTTCTGTTATATATTTATTTTTGGGTTTAGAATCTAAATCCCACACATTGTTTCGGGTAAATTGGTTTAACTCCTAATGCATGGCATCTATCCATGATATATCACCTAAGGCTTCCTTTACATTCTTAAGTTCTAAGTGTGATATTAAGCTATGTCCTTCGGCTTGACTTATGTTTCTACGTGTTCTAACCCCATCATTTGGATCCCCAATAATTAATTCTCTAGGATGTTTATGTTTATCTTTTATTTACCACCGATTCCTAGGTTGACTATGTTCACCTTCATCTTGTTCAAATGTTTCATTTGTGTCAATATTATCATATACAATCGGAACATCTTGTAAATTAGATGGAGTATCTGCTAGCTGCAAAATTTCTTGATTTACTTCACCTAAGGGTTCATGCATGTCTCGTTCAGTGAGAGTTGTTCTAGATGGATGTTTTTGAGGCTGTATATATGAATATTAACTCAGATTTTTGAAAGAGAAGTCCACAAATAATAGTTGACAAAATTATGTAAACATATAATCCAAAATTCCCACTTTTTCTCCTTTGTATGTTGCAATAAATTTTGCACAAAGAACACCTTATAATATCTGGAAAATGATGATTAAGAACCTCCAATGATATATCAATAAGAGTCTTCAACAAGAAAATCGAATGTGAATCACAACCTGTCACATATCCCACTACCGTCGATAATATCATCAATTGAGAGAAATAATAGAAAACCACCAATAAACCTTCAAGAATATAATAAATGAACTCCAGAATGAAGATAATAAGATACTCAAGATATTCTTTGAATAAACATACTGAAACTGCCCTCAGGGGTAAAATGAAATAACCCTGGTGAGAGAAAACTCCAGAAATGACACCGATAGTCAGAAATAGATATAATAACACCTTTATGATGATAAATAAGAGATAAGTGTGCCTTGAAACTTTTCACCATGCCAAGTACCTACAGAAACTCAAAATACCAATTTTTTCCTTTTTGGTAAGTTGTAGAAACTTTCAAGGCACATTAGTCACAAGACATAATTATAATCATCAAAAACCACATAATAACAACATTATAAACATATATCAATCATGTAAAAATGAAAACAAACATTTTATCACATTTTAGAAAAATATTTCTAAAAACCCTAGACATTGATCGATCAAAGTGCCTCTACTTCAGAGATCGATGTCTCACAGTAAGTTTCAGAGTTTGTCTCTGAGCTACATTGATCGATCGAAGTGAGAGTTTGATGTGCATCGATCGATCGATGTGTCTCAGGTTTAGAGATTGATGTCTCACAGTAAGGTCTTGGTTTTTCTCTGCCTTACATAGATCGATCGATGTGAGGGTTTGGTGTACATCGTCGATCAAAATGCATTGACCTGAGAGATCGATGTCATTTTTCTTCATCTTTTCGACTTTTAATCATTTATAACGCCATGTGACATTTTTAAGTATTCAACACTCAAAATCATCACTTTGAAAATTATCCAACATATTTCTCAACATTCTCCCCCTTTTAGATGATTTTCAAAATAACCCTACATGATTTTAATATGTCACAACTCTTTACCAATTATTTATCACATATCTCCAATTTTATACCAATTGATTTTTTTTAAAAACCTCACCAATTCTATACCAATAGTTTTTAAACTTTCAAAACTCATGTTTTTAACATATGTGCCCCCCCTCAGCTTATACTCTCCCCCTTAACCTATGCTTCGAACCAATTGAACACTAATTGAAACTTATACCAATTGAGCTTAACTTATTATTCAACCTTCAAATCATGACTTACAATCTAAACTCATGTTCTTATCCTATCTCCCCCTTTATTTTACATATCATACAAAAGATAGAATTATGCTATTGTACTGTAGCTAATCATACCTAACATGGCTCTTAAACTCTCAAAAGTGACTTGATGATGAGCCCACGATGGGGTCAACGCAACATATTTTCATGTATCATTTATTGTCACATGTTAGTTCTGTAAGCCATGGCATATCACTGTTAACTCCGCACACACTAGTGCTACTTCTTATGTCTTATAGTCTTAACTAACCCTTAGGACATGTCATATATGTTGTGTATCTTGTATTTGTTGCTTGGTGTCTTTGAAGATAGGTCAAAGAGAGCTTTACATTGAAGAAGCATGAACACCGATCGATCCATGTCCCATCTGATCGGATGATATCATTGTTCAAACAAAGCTTGAAGATGCAATTAAAACCTGAAATTTTGTCCAAGCAAGGAGGTGATAAGCAAGTAGCTTACAAGCAAGGTGGTGACAAGCACCCATGTCAAATCTGAATTTGTTCCTCACGTTAAGCATGGAGAGACAAGCTGCTCAAAGCTTTAACCAATAGGAAGGAGTCTTGCAAATGCTCAAACCAATCACAATCAAGTGAAGACAATTCAGCAAGCTGCACAAACTTGGATCCAATCAAATTCAATGAAGAAATCGGCTGGTTTATGGTTAAATGGTTTGAATAATCAAAGCCTAAACTACAACCAATCAAAAGGAGTTCAAACCAAGATGCTCAATGTGTTAACCAATCAAAATTGTGGCTGAAAGCTAGCATGGAAGAAACGGTGGATTAAGCTTCATTCTTTTGAAAATTCAAAGCCACACTCACAACCAATCAAAGCCTAACTCAAAGCAAGCTGCTCCAAGTTTTATCCAATCAAATTGATCAAGAAAAAGGCTGGAAAACAGGGATGGATTACACGGCAAAGCAACCAGATTCTTGGAACCAAAGTTATTCAAAAGCAAAGCATGTTATTCCTAGTCTTGTACTTTGTACTTTAAACTTTGTACCTTGTAGATTTTCGTTTGTTATAAATAGCATAGGAAGCTGAATGTAAAAACAACAACAAAAAAACACAATTCAAACATATTTCAATCAAAATTTCCTTTAAGGAATTCTCAACTTTCTAGTTGAAGTTAAAACCACTTAACGGTTTCTTTCAAGTTCATAGCCTAGAACTTGTTAGTACTTACTTCATTTTTGGTTTACAGCATCTTAGGGTCTCAATGAGGTTTTAGATGTGTTGGAATGCCAAGGAGGAAGAGGTGTTGGCATAAATTGAGCCAAGAACAAACGGTTACAGTTCAAGGGGTGTCATTGGGATGTTCTTTGCCATAGCCGAGGTTCAAATCAGTTTGGAGTAGAAGACAAAGTCCTTGGAACGTTTTTCTAGCCTTTCGTTTGGCTCATCAATTGGTATCAGAGCTTTGGTTAGTCTTCTATTCATGTTTACATTGTTTAAACTTGCATATGAATGATGCTGCCCAAAACCGTGTAGTAGACTGTTTTGCTGTTCATTTAGAATCTGTTTATTTAGATAGTTAGTTCATGTTTTAAAGTGTTTATTAGTTTGTTTACAATAGTTTGATAAATTAGTTTTAAGTAGCAAAACCGAAAACCACCACAAAAAGAACTTAGACTAGACTTAAGTGTGTTAGAACCTGTTTGTGTAGTCTAGTTAAAACCGTGTGTAACCTGATTGTTCTTGTTCAATCTAGCTTAGACAATGTTCATTAGGTTCTAATCTAGAAGTTTAAATGGTAGTTTAGATAAGTCCTTAAAACAGAAAACTTGAACACAAAATTAGAATAGTTGATAGTTTAGTTTGTAATCAAGTTGTTAAATTCTATTTTTTAGTAGTTGTGTGCAAAATATTTAGGCGTTGTAGTTGCTGCCTTATTTAGCTTGGTTGGACTAGTTTACAACGTAGTTAAAAGGATTAGTTGGTTGTTTAGTTTAGCACAAGCAAATCCGAAAACTAAGAACAAAAAAAGGGTAGGTTTAGTTAGCTATGTATGCTGCCTAGTCTCTAGTTGATACACGTTTGTTGTGATGAATACATAAACACTTGCATCTAGTATCATCTAGCTTAGAAACTGATTGCATCATACAAACGAAAACCAAAACAAAAACAAGTAGAATAGATAACTTAAAAACAAAACAAAACAAGTTAGTTAGTTTGCATCAAAACTGATTTCCATTAGTGTTATAGTAATCAGCCCTTATAAATTGCATTTAGAAACAACTAAGTTGCATTTAGCTATCTTAAGATTAGTTAGATCATTTGCATCAAAAACAGAAAAAAAAACCGAAACAATTTAGTTTAAACTTGATTAAATCTTTGAATGCTATTTGTTTAAACTTGTTGAATTTGATTTCACCACCCCCGTTACACCTTAAGTCATTGTTTGGTACAAACTTGATTGAATCTTTTAATTGAAACATTATTTACTTGAGATTTGTTAAAAGTGAAGTAAATTTGTAAGAAACAAGATTTGATTTCAAATTTTAACGTTGGCTTTACGTTTATCTTTACTTGGGATTGATTCAATTGTTTAAAGACTTTATTGGACTTAAGTTCTTACTTAGGATCACTTTGTCTATATTTATCCCTACACTGTTAAATTGCCGACCCTGTTATCATCTTGTTGTCTTTACACTTCTTCAACTTGCATTCAACTTTCATCTATATTTGGTTGTTAAATTTGTGAAACAGTTTTCATATCATTTGTGTTCTTCCGTGTTGTTCAAAGAACGTTTCACAAAAGCCACACCAAAACTTGTGCAAGTAAAACCAAAGAAAAAGAAGCCGTGAGCAATGTCTCATAAAGGCAAGTGAGCAGTAGACTCACAAAACAGACAAAGCCAATCCAAAGGAAAATAATTAGGCTGGTTTGTGAAAGAAACTGAGAGAAAAGTCATTTTTAACGTCAAAAAGCAAGAGACAAGACGTATGAGTGATTTGCACAAGAAGTGAGATATAGCCATCCATAGTTCACAAAAGGTGAATTGTGCAAAACCAAAAGCAAATACCTACACCAAAAGTGTTTACTGTTGTAAAAGGTTCCTCGAACAAACCCTTGTTGAACACTTGTGTGTATGTACTGTCTTTCACTTTATTTACAATTGAATGTGCATTAAAGTTTAAAGTAAGTTAAAGGATTGTTCTGTACAAACCCTTAGCTTTCTTTGATTCAGCCAAAAACATCACTTGACTTCTATTTTTCTTTTAATCTTAGATAGTCCAAGATTGTTGTTTATTCAATTGTCAATTTGAAGTAGAAATTTACGTTTTGTTAAAGTTATAGTTTGATCTTACTTGCTTGTATTCTGACTTATTTATCTCATTGTTTTACCATCTTGGTTGATTGTTTTGATTAAACATGATTCTAAAAACCATTTGGGGAGTTGAATGCCATAGGAGAGACTATGATGAACTGGAAAAACGTATGAACTCCTTTGGTCGTACGAATGGTTTGTGGGTTGGATATTGGGAATGTAAAACTCCTAGATATCAAACTCTTTCTCAGTGCAATAAAGACGTTAGTGCATACTACAATGAAATGCTTGATGACTTGTACTATGCTTATGTTGAAGAACATGAGGAATTAAGCATGATTAGGTTCTTTGCTGGATTAAATAAAGAGATCGCTGATTGCATGTTGTCTGAAAAATTCTCATCACTTTATGACATGTATAAAAATGCAAAGATTGTTCAATCAAACCTAATCCCATGGCAAGTTAATCAAAACTATGGGTATGAACTGAACTCTTGTGATTCTGAAAATGACAAACCAAATCCAGTTAAGTTAAGCAATTTGAGTCAGACTATGGATAATATTGAAAATGCATTGATTCAACTTAGAGACATGGTGCAAGTATTGATAGAATCTGAAAAGAACAAAGACTTGCAATCTGACATTTCTGTGAATGATGGTTTGTATGAAATTAGCCCCAACATGCCTGAAACTGGAACTCCTTTATCTGAATTGCATGTTCAACCTTGTGTACTGTCTGAAGAAGACCCTTCACTTGAATCTGTTGGTGATTTCCAAAGTGTTAGTCGTTTGCTTATAGATGATGTTAATTGTGATAACACTTTGTCTGAAAATGATTTACATTGTGACATGCATATAAATGAAATCCCTGTGCATGATCTGCATTCTGCTGAGATGCTTGTTTCTGGGTTACAATCTGAATTACATCCTGTACATTTCATTGATGATATTGATGTAAGTAATTCTGTTGAGAATGACATTGATAAACTAGATTCTTATGATTTGATGTTAGCTGAACTAGATTGTCTACTTGATGTAGAGCTTGATCATGATGTCATTATTGAAATAGATTCAGCTACAAATGAACATAAATCCTTGGATGAACTAGTTAATGAATTGAATGACATATTTAGTATAGATGAAGATTCTATTTCTGAAATATCTATTTCATCTCATCTTGTTGAATGTCTGCCTGTTGTCATCTCAATTGATACATCTTGTCTAAATATTGCACATGTCTGTAAGATTTGTACATTTAGTGTTAACATGTTGCAATACGCTTTTTGGATGTTGTTTTATCTGTTAGGATGTATGTGTTCTAAAATTTTTGTTATCATATTGTTAATACATCCTAAACATTTTAGAAAGCGTGTACACGCCTTATTCTTTCTTCACAGAGAAGGATGCACCAAGGTATTTCACCTTCACCATTTGTATTATCATGTTCCTATTTGGTTATGGTGTAGTTGAGCATACGTGTACATCCTAAACCCCTATCCCTTATTCTATCCATGTTGAGATTCGAGGACGAATCATTTTCAAGAGGGAGGGAATGATGAGCCCACGATGGGGTCAACGCAACATATTTTCATGTATCATTTATTGTCACATGTTAGTTCTGTAAGACATGGCATATCACTGTTAACTCCGCACACACTAGTGCTACTTCTTATGTCTTATAGTCTTAACTAACCCTTGGGACATGTCATATATGTTGTGTATCTTGTGTTTGTTGCTTTGTGTCTTTGAAGATAGGTCAAAGAGAGCTTTACATTGAAGAAGCATGAACACCGATCGATCCATGTCCCATCTGATCGGATGATATCATTGTTCAAACAAAGCTTGAAGATGCAATTAAAACCTGAAATTTTGTCCAAGCAAGGAGGTGATAAGCAAGTAGCTTACAAGCAAGGTGGTGACAAGCACCCATGTCAAATCTGAATTTGTTCCTCACGTTAAGCATGGAGAGACAAGCTGCTCAAAGCTTTAACCAATAGGAAGGAGTCTTGCAAATGCTCAAACCAATCACAATCAAGTGAAGACAATTCAGCAAGCTGCACAAACTTGGATCCAATCAAATTCAATGAAGAAATCGGCTGGTTTATGGTTAAATGGTTTGAATAATCAAAGCCTAAACTACAACCAATCAAAAGGAGTTCAAACCAAGCTGCTCAATGTGTTAACCAATCAAAATTGTGGCTGAAAGCTAGCATGGAAGAAACGGTGGATTAAGCTTCATTCTTTTGAAAATTCAAAGCCACACTCACAACCAATCAAAGCCTAACTCAAAGCAAGCTGCTCCAAGTTTTATCCAATCAAATTGATCAAGAAAAAGGCTGGAAAACAGGGATGGATTACACGGCAAAGCAACCAGATTCTTGGAACCAAAGTTAGTCAAAAGCAAAGCATGTTATTCCTAGTCTTGTACTTTGTACTTTAAACTTTGTACCTTGTAGATTTTCGTTTGTTATAAATAGCATAGGAAGCTGAATGTAAAAACAACAACAAAAAAACACAATTCAAACATATTTCAATCAAAATTTCCTTTAAGGAATTCTCAACTTCTAGTTGAAGTTAAAACCACTTAACGGTTTCTTTCAAGTTCATAGCCTAGAACTTGTTAGTACTTACTTCATTTTTGGTTTACAGCATCTTAGGGTCTCAATGAGGTTTTAGATGTGTTGGAATGCCAAGGAGGAAGAGGTGTTGGCATAAATTGAGCCAAGAACAAACGGTTACAGTTCAAGGGGTGTCATTGGGATGTTCTTTGCCATAGCCGAGGTTCAAATCAGTTTGGAGTAGAAGACAAAGTCCTTGGAACGTTTTTCTAGCCTTTCATTTGGCTCATCACTTGATTAAGGGGTTTGGTGAAAATATCAGCAACCTGATGATCAGTTCTTATATGGTTTATGATTATATCCTCATTTTGAACATGGTCTCGAAGGAAATGGTATCTTACCTCAATGTATTTGGCCTTAGAATGAAGTACCGGATTCCGAGAAAGATTGATTGCATTTGTGCTATCGCAAAAAATTGGAATCTTATTCATTTTAATGGCAAAATCACTGAGTTGTTGTTTAAGCTAAAGTATTTGGGTAGTGAATAAGCTTAATGCTATATACTCGGCTTCGGTGGTAGAAAGAGCTACACAAGCTTGTTTCTTAGAAAACCAAAAGATCAGGTTGGTTCCTATGATATGACATATACCGCTAGTAAATTTTCTATCTAACTTGCCACCACCATAATCAGCATCACTATAAGCATACAGTTCCAACTTAGCGTTTCTATCTTACCAAAGTCCTAAGTGAGGTGTGTGTATAAGATATCTCAATATCTTCTTCACCGCATTGTAATGTGATACTTTAGGACAAGATTGAAACCTAGCACATACATACACTAAACATTATATCAGGTCTTGACACGGATAAGCATAACAAAGATCCAATCATAGACCTATATAGTGTGTCATCAAAAGGTTTACCATTTTCATCCTTATCTAGTTTACAACTAACACTCATAGGGGCAGGTGTTGGTTTCAACTCTTTAAATCCAAACTTCTTAATCATATCATTGACATACTTAAGTTGGCTAATATGTATTCCTTGAGGGGTTTGTTTGATTTGTAAACCTAAGTAGTTCAATTCTCCTACCATTGGCATTTCAAATTCTGACTTCATAAATTCTTCGAAGTCCTTTACTAAGGTAGGGTTGGTTGATCCAAAGATTATGTCATCTACATATATTTGGACTATTAACAAGTCATTATCTTTTCCTTTTAGGAATAATGTGTTGTCTATGGTCCCTTTTTGATAATTATTTGCAATAAGAAAGTTTGCAAATCTATCATACCAAGCTCTTGGAGCTTGTTTCAGACCAAATGAAGCTTTCTTAAGCTTGTATACATGGTTAAGATTCTTTGGATCATCAAATGCAGGGGGTTGTTTGACAAACTCCTCTTCTTGAATGTATCTATTCAAGAATGCACTCATAACATCTATTTGAAAGAGTTTGATGTTGCTTAAGCTTGCAATAGCAAGTAATAATCTTATTGTTTCTAGTCGTGCAACGGGTGCAAAGGTTTCTTCATAATCTATTCCTTCTTGTTAATTATAACCTTGTGCGACTAGCCTAGCCTTATTTCTTGTAATGTTACCTTGTTCATCCATTTTATCTAAATATACATTTCGTTCCTATTATAGACTTACTTTCAGGTTTAGGTACTAAGCCCCACACGTTGTTCCTGGTGACTTGGTTCAATTTCTCATGAATTGCATCTATCCATGATATATCACCTAAGGCTTCTTTAACATTTTTAGTTTCTAAGTGTGAGATTAAGCTATGTCCTTCAGCTTGATTTATGTTTCTATGTGTTCTAATAGGGTGTTTATGTTGATCTTTTATAAGCCAACACTTCCTAGATTGACTAGGTTCACCCTCATCTTGTTCAAATGTTTCATTAGTATGAACATTATCATATACAATTGGAACATTAGATGGATTATCTTCTAGTTGAATAGTTTCTTGATTTACTTCACCTGAGGGTTCATGCATGTCTTGTTCAAGGAGAGTTGGTTCTAGATGATCAAGTACAGGCTCAAGTAATATATCATCGTCATCAAACATATTTCAACATTATTCTCTTATTTATGTTGAGTTTTGTCACTAACAATAAAAAATACATGCATTCTCATTGAATTTCACAAGTATGGATTCAATTATCTTTCTAGATGCAGGATTATAACACCTATATGCTCAAGAATTTGTTTAATGACAAACAAATATGCATTCAATAGACCTTTGTTCAAATTTGCCTAGATTATCCTTTGTGTTCAACACAAAACACTTACCAAAAACTCTAAGATGATCTACCTTAGGTTGTCTATTATTTAATAATTCGTAAGGTGTTTTATTTAATTTCTTTCTAATTGAAAGTCTATTTATAATATTGCAAGCACAACTAACATCTTCAGGCCATAAATATTTTGGTACTTTATTTTCACATAACATTGTCCTAGTAATTTCTTGAATTGTTCTATTTTTACGTTCAACAACTCCATTGAGTTGTGGTGTTCTAGGTGGTGAGAATTCATGTTTTATTCCATGTAATTCACAAAACTTGACTGCATCTTTGTTTTTAAATCCGCCACCTCTATCACTTCTAATTCTTTTAACATTTTCTTCGTAATGATTTTCGAGTTGCTTGATAAGAGTTTCGATTGCAATGGAGCATCGTCTTTGTGTGTTAAGAACAATGTCCATGTGTATCGTGAGCAATCGTTGTCCACCTATACTTCTTGTCTTACTTGGACCAAAAAAAATCTAGGTCAAGCAATTCTAGTACATGACCTGTACTCACTTCATGTTTTGGTTTCATTGTTTCTTTTATGTGTTTTCCTTTAATACAAGTTTCACACAGTTGAAAATTATCTGAGTCTAACTTAGGCATGCCTCTAATTAAATTCTTCTTAGATAACTTCTCAATAGTTGAAATTCCTATATGGCCTAGTCGTCTATGCCATAATCACATCTAAATCATGTGATTTAAACACTTAACGTTAGCATCTAACATGTTTTCTAAGGGTATAAATGTTACCATCCCTATTTCCTTTTAATACAATTTCTCCCTTATCATTTATTACATTACAAGAATTAGAGAGAAAAGAAACATGATAACAAAATCTATAAGTTGTGATGAGCCAAATGAAGGCTAGAAAAACGTTCCAAGGACTTTGTCTCCTACTCCAAACTGATTTGAACCACAGCTATGGCAAAGAACATCACAATGACACCCCTTGAACTGTAACCGTTTGTTCTTGGCTCAATTTATGCCAACACCTCTTCCTCTTTGGCATTCCAACACATCTAAAACCTCATTGAGACCCTAGGATGCTGTAAACCAAAAATGAAGTAAATACTAACAAGTTCTAGGTTATGAACTTGAAAGAAAACCGTTAAGTGGTCTTAAACTTCAACTAGCATAAGTTGAGAACTCCTTAAAGGATATTTGATTGAAATGTGTTTGAAAATAGTTGTGTTTACAATCTGATTCCTACCTTACTTATAGCAAACGAAAATGTTAAAAAGTACAAGTTTTAATGTACAAAGTACAAGACTAAAATGACATGCTTTGCTTGGAACTTGTTTGAGCAACTTTCGGTTCCAAGAGGATGGTTGCTTCCCTTTTCTTCTTTGCTTGACTTCAGCCATAATTTTGATTGGTTTATACATTGAGCAGCTTGCTTTGATCTTAGCCTTGATTGGTTGTGAGTTGTGGCTTTGATTTTTCAAAGGAATTTTAGCTTAATCATCCGTTTCCTCCATGCAAGTTTCAGCCAAAGTTTTGATTGGATAATGTAGTGTGCAGCTTGGTTTGAATCTTGGCTTTGATTGGTTCCAAGTTTGGTGTTGAATATTCAAACAAATTATGCATAGACCAGCCGTTTTCTTCATAAGGATTTGATTGGTTCAAATGTTGAGCAGCTTGCATTCTTGTTCTAACTTGATTGTGATTGGTTTGGTCATTTGCAAGACTCCTTCCTATTGGTTAAAGGTGTGAGCAGCTTGTTTCTTCTTTGTTTCAACGTGAAGAACAATCTTGAATTTGACATGAATGCTTGTCACCACCTTGCTTGTAAGCTACTTGAATATCACCTCTTTGCTTGGACAAAATTCAAGTTTGAATTGCATCTTCAAGCTAAAAAACGTGTACCTGAAAGACAAGGCAAGAATACAACACAAACTATCCTAAAACAAAGTTAACAAACCAACAATATTAAAAAGAACATCTAAAGATATGTACAACATGCTTTTGATACAACTAGATCATAGCTTGTATCATATAAACCCAATGGACATCATCTTTGCTTGGTTCATCCTCTTCATGCCTGTAAAGAAATGATTCAACACAATGTAACAATTTCTTAGCCATACTCCTTGTTATGGGACCAGTGTGGGGCAATGAGGTGTCATCATCAGTGTTTGTATCCACAAGGTTAGGCTGTAGCTCATCATTCCCTCCCACTTGAAAAGGATTCGTCCTCGAATCTGAATCAATACTAAACGGAGAAAGGTCAGCAACATTAAAAGTTTTAGAGATAGGACCATACCTTTCTTCAGGAAGATCGAGAACATAGGCATTATCACCAAGCTGTTTCAACACTTTGAACGGTCCATCGCCTCTTGGCTTCAATTTGGAGTCCCTTTCCTTAGGGAATCTTTCTTTCCTCAAGTGTAACCAAACAAGATCACCAGGTTCAAATATAACAACCTTACGATTCTTGTTGGCTCTATTGGCATACACTTTATTCTTAGCTTCAAGTTGTGACTTAACCTTTTCATGCAATTCTTTCACAAGTTTTGCTTTTCGTTCACCATCTAAACTAACAAGTCTTGTTCCCATACCTGTTCAAGTTGTGACTTAACCTTTTCATGCAATTCTTTCACAAGTCTTGTTCCCATACCTGTTCATGAACGTGTTAGTTTAGATGGTGAACGAAAAGCAAAACTTGTGAAAGAATTACATGAAAAGGTTAAGTCACAACTTGAAGCTAAGAATAAAGTGTATGCCAATAGAGCCAACAGGAATCGTAAAGTTGTTATATTTGAACCTGGTGATCTTGTTTGGTTACACTTGAGGAAAGAAAGATTCCCTAAGGAAAGGGACTCAAAATTGAAGCCAAGAGGCGATGGACCGTTCAAAGTGTTGAAACGGCTTGGTGATAATGCCTATGTTCTCGATCTTCCTGAAGAAAGGTATGGTCCTATCTCTAAAACTTTTAATGTTGCTGACCTTTCTCCGTTTAGTATTGATTCAGATTCGAGGACGAATCCTTTTCAAGTGGGAGGGAATGATGAGCTACAGCCTAACCTTGTGGATGCAAACACTGACGTTGACACCTCGATGCCCCACACAGGTCCCATGACAAGGAGTATGGCTAAGAAATTGTTACAATGTGTTGAATCATTTCTTTACAGGCATGAAGAGGATGAGCCAAGCAAAGATGATGTCCATTGGGTTTATATGATACAAGCTATGATTTAGTTGTATCCAAAACGTGTTGTACATATCTTTAGTTGTTCCTTTTATTATTGTTGGTTTGTTAACTTTGTTTTAGGATAGTTTGTGTTGTATTCTTGCCTTATCTTTCAGGTACACGTTTTAGCTTGAAGATGCAATTCAAACCTGAAATTTTGTCCAAGCAAAGAGGTGACAAACAAGTAGCTTACAAGCAAGGAGGTGATAAGCAAGTAGGTTACAAACAAGGAGGTGATAAGCTAGTAGCTTACAAGCAAGGAGGTGACAAGCACTCATGTCAAACTCAAGGCTTGTCCTCCATGCAAATAGTGAGCAAAACAAGCTGCTCAAAGCTTTAACCAATGTGAAGAAGTCTTGCAAATGTTCAAGCCAATCACACTCAAGTTGAAGACAAGAAAACAAGCTGCACAAAGATTCATCCAATCAAAATGCTTGAGGGAAACCGTTGGGCTAAGGAATGAGAAGGTTTGAATATTCAAAGACAACTTGCAACCAATCAAAGGCCTTTCTCAAGCAAGCTGCTACCTATCTAAGCCAATCAAATTGATCAAAGGAGGAAGGCTGGAAAAGAGGTTAAACACACGACAAGGCAACCAGCCTTTTGGAACCAAAAGTTGCTCAAACAATTTCCAAGCAAAGCATGTCATTTAGTCTAGTATTTTGTATATTAAATCTTGTACTTCTTAGCATTTTCGTTGGTTATAAGTAGAGCTAGAATCAGATTGTAAACTGAACCATTATCAATATACATTTCAACCAGAATTTCCTTCAAGGAGTTATCAACATTTCAAGTTGAAGTCTAAAGCCACTTACGGTTTTCTCTCAAGTTCCTAGCCTAGAACTTGTTAGTATTTGCTTCGTCTTTTGGTATACAAGCATCTTAAGGTCTCTTTAGGTTTTAGATGTGTTGGAGTGCCAAAGAGGGAGAGGTGTTGGCATAGATTGAGCCAAGAACAACGGTTAAAGATCAAGGGGTATCTTGGAGATGTTCTTTGACATAGCTTGGGTTCAAATCAGTTTGGAATAGGAGACAAAGTCCTTGGCAAAGTTTTCTAGCCTTCGTTTGGCTTATCAAGTGGTATCAGAGCGAGGTTAGTCTTCTATTCATGTTTACATTGATTAAATTTGCATATGAATGTTGCTGCCCAACCGTGTGTTAAACTGATTTCTATTGCGTTAGTTGCTGTTTGTTTAGGTAGTTAGCTTTTGTTTTAAAGTGCTTGTTAGATAGTATACTATAGTATGGTAAATTAGTTAAGTGGCAAAACGAAAACACCCCACAAAAAAACAACTTAGACTAGACTTAGTGTTGTTAGGAGCTGTTTGCATAGTTTGGAACAAAACCGTGTGTGAAGCTGATTGTTCTTGTTTAATTTAGCTTAGTTGATCTTCATTAGACCTTAATCTAGTAGCTTAAGTGTTAGTTTAGTTGTATCCTTAAAAGAGAAAACTTGAACACAAAATAGATTAGTTAGTAGTTAGCTTGTAATCAAGTAGTTAAAATTCTGTTTTAGTAACTTTTGTGCAAACTGTCCAAAACGTTTTAGTGCTGCCTTGTTTAGCTTAGTTAGACTAGATTACAACATAGTTTAAGTGTTTAGATGTTTGTTTAGTTTAGCTCAAGAAAACCGAAAACCAAAGAACCAAAACAAAGTAGTTTTAGCTAGTAAGTGTGATACCTACTTCAAGAGACATACGTTTGAACATCAACCCTTGCATCTAGTGTCATTTAGTTTAGAATCTGATTGCATCATACAAACAAAAACCAAACAAAAAAACAAGTAGGATAGATCACTTAAAAACCAAACAAAACAAGATAGCCTAGTTGCATCAAAACTGATTTTCCATTAGTTGTTAGTAACCAGCTTTTGTAAACTTCATTTAGGCACAACTAAGTTGCATTTAGCCATCTTAGAATTAGTTAGATCACTTGCATCAAAAACAAAAAAAAGGAAAAAGAACAACCTGCCCAAAAACCGTGTGGATTAAAACAACTTTTAAAGCTCATTTGAAATCTTGGTACATGCTAATAGCTTTATCTTTTTGTTGATTTCAATTGTTTCAAACAACTTGTTGGACTTAGATATATTCTGGAAGTTAGGAATTGTTTAAGCCCCACATTGTTAAAGAGCTATCCAATTGTTGTTTTAGATCATTTTCTGAACTTACATTGCACTATATACGATTTGAACTTGTTGTAATTGTGAATTGAACTCCCACTACATAGTGTTTAGCCGTGTTGTGTACGAGGAACTTTCAAATTCCAAATACAACCAACCTTGTGCAATTAAAGGCCGTGGGCAATGTCTCATGTAGGCCGTGAGGAATAGTCTCACAACAATCAAGCAAACCATCCAAAGAAAGAAAATTAAGCTTGATTGAGAAATACGCGAGATAAAAGCCAATATTTGTCAACAAGTAAGAGGCAAGACAAGAGAGAATTGCATAAGAAAGCCTAGTGAGAAAAAAAGCCCAAAGATAAACGTTGCATAAAAGGAAAATCCCGTGCAAAAGAAAGAAAGTGCCCAAACCAAACCCCAAAGTGTTGTAGTTTTGAAATAATTGAAAGTTTCTAAAGCAAACCCTTGCTAGCACTTTGTTTGTGTGTCTTTACTTTCACTTTACTACAATTGATAATTGCATATGCTGTAAAGTAAATTGAGGGATTGACTTAAAACAACCCCGTAGATTTCATTCAGCTCGAACAACAATTTGACTTCTGTGATTTACTTGAATCTTTAGGAGAAATAGTCCAAATTGCTATTTTGAACAATTGTCAACATAAAATAGAGTATTTGCATCTTGTCAATATTTTAAATTGGTTTTTGAGATTGTCTTCTGAATCATGGGTCCCCAACAGAAAGATAATACACCATCCCCGTCCCCATCTACTCCTGTTCCATCCCCAGTCCCTGTTACCCTAGAGAATATACAGCAAACACTCACTTTCCTTGTTAATCAGTTTGGTTTAATGAGAAGTGACATAGAGGATAACAAACAAAGGATAAACAACGTAGAAAAGCCAACTTCAGATCAAAAGGAACCTAGTATACCTTTTCAAGAAGGCACCTCTTATGCTAATGAGTCTTATGTTCAACCTAGAAGAGTCACATCACATAGAGGTAGAAGTCGAGGTCGAGGTAGTAATGGTGGTCGTAGGAACATTTCTTTTGAGGAGAGATTCGATCATCTCCCTGAGTACAATGAAGAACACTATCCGGAAGAACGGTATGATGAACGTCAACCTGATAGGAATGAATGTCTTGAAGAAGAGTTCATTACTACTAAACTGACGATACCCTCCTTCCAAGGGAAAAGTGATCCTGAAGCTTATCTGCAATGGGAAACAAAAGTAGATCATATGTATTCTTGCACTAACTATTCTGAATTGGCCAAAGTGCGGTATGCAACTTTTGAATTTGTAGATTATGCTTTACTCTGGTGGGAGCAATTGCAGAACACCAGGAGAAGAACAAGACAGCCCCCTGTTGTTACTTGGTCCGAGCTGAAACAAGAGATGAGGAAGAGATTCATATCTCCTTCCTATGAGAGAAGTATCTTCCAGAAATTGCAACAACTTTCTCAAGGTAATAGATCTGTTGATGAATTTTATAAAGAATTAGAACATCTGCTTACCAGGGTTAACATAGAAGAAGCTGAGGAAGCCACAATGGCTAGATTTCTAGCTGGCTTGAACAAAGAGATTGCATTCAAGGTGGAACTTACACCTTACTCTGATCTGGCTTCTATGGTTCACATTGCTGAGAAAGTGGAAAGACAATTGAAGGTAAAAACTTCTAACCCTTCTTTTCGGACTAATCCTTTGAGTTTTCCTAGAACACAGCCCAGAACGCCTTTCCGTCCACAACAAGGTCAAGGCCGTGGATTCCAAGGAAAATCAACCCAGAACATCCAAAATCGTCCAAAGTTTCCAATCCCTGATAAAGGCAAAGCCAAGGTGGAAGGTACGCCTAATGTTAAGACTCGTGATATTCAATGTTTTAAATGCTTAGGAAAAGGTCATTTTGCTAATCAATGTCCCAACCCTAAACGCATCATGTTTATTGAAGAGTCTAATGAGTATTATTCTGAGGAAGAATTGGAAGAGAATGAAGAAAACAAAGAAATTGAGCAAACGTGTGAGGAAGAAGAAGAGATTAGTGAAGAGACTAATGAGTGTGAAACAAAAGAGTTCTTAGTTGTCCGTCGAGCCCTAAGTGCCCAAATTAAAACTGAAGAACCTGACATACAAAGAGAGAACATATTCCACATTCACTGTATGGTTAACAAGAAAGTCTGCACTTTAATCATTGACTCCGGTTCATGTACCAATGTGGCAAGTTTTGAACTTGTTAGGAAACTTGAGTTACCTTTATTGAATCACCCCCATCCTTATAGACTTACGTGGCTTAACGAGTGTGGTGAAGTTAAAGTAACAAAGCAAGTCCTAATTTCTTTATCAATCGGTGGGTATTTTGTTGAGGTGTTATGTGGTGTAGCCCCTATGCAATCAAGTCATATCTTATTAGGTAGACCGTGGCAATTTGACCACAAGGTTACTTATGATGGTTACCTAAATAGATATTCCTTTAGGCATAACAACAAGCTATTCAAATTAAATGCCTTGCCCCCGCACAAAGTCTTTGAGGATCAACAACGCATCTTAAAAAGTCATAATGATCCAAAAGAAAAGGAATTGGAGAGGATTTTCATCAAAGAAAACCAATTAAGAAGTTCTCATCTTAGAGTTGAACCAAAAGAAAACAAGGTTTCTGCTGAACCATCTATAAAGAAAAGCGCATTCTTTGCATCTCAAAGTGAGGTATTCCATGCTATCAACTCAAAGAAAACTGTTTATATCTTGCTTTACAAAGAAACTCTATTCTCTTCATCTGACATACCATCTACTTTACCAAGTGAAGTTGCATCTTTACTTCAAGAATTTTCTAGCTTGTTTCCTGAAGGAGATTCCCCAGGTTTACCACCTCTAAGAGGCATTGAACATCAAATAGATTTCGTTCCAGGAGCTGTTCTGCCAAACGGACCTGCCTATGGAGCCAATCCAGAGGAAACTAAGGAAATCCAAAAGCAAGTTGAGGAACTATTGACCCAGGGTAAAGTAAAAGAGAGTATGAGTCCTTGTGCTGTTCCTGTTATCATTGTCCCTAAGAAAGATGGAACTTGGAGAATGTGTACTGACTGTAGAGCCATCAATAAGATCACTGTGAAGTATAGATACCCTATTCCTAGGTTGGATGACATGTTGGATATGTTGTATGGGTCTAGGTGTTTTAGCAAAATAGATCTTAAGCAAGGCTATTTCCAAGTGAGAATTAGGGAAGGTGATGAATGGAAAACCGCCTTTAAGACTAAATTTGGATTGTACGAATGGTTAGTTATGCCCTTTGGTTTAACCAACGCCCCTAGTACTTTCATGAGGTTAATGAATGAGGTCTTAAGGAAATTCATAGGGAAATTTGTAGTAGTTTACTTTGATGACATTCTTATCTACTCCAAAACCCTAAGTGAACACCTGAACCATCTAAGAGCTGTTTTTGCCACCCTACAGAAAGAAGAGTTATATGCTAATTTCAAGAAGTGTTCTTTCTGTCTGGAGAAGGTTACATTCTTAGGATTTGTGATTAGTGCTGAAGGAATTGAAATGGACCAAGAGAAAGTTAAATCCATAACTGAGTGGCCAACCCCTAAATCTGCTGGAGATATTAGGAGTTTTCATGGATTAGCTAGCTTCTATAGACGTTTTGTGAAGGATTTCTCTACCCTAGCTGCACCCTTGAATGAGTTAGTCAAGAAAGATGTAAGATTTGAATGGAGAGAATCACAACAACAAGCCTTTGAGGAACTTAAGAAACGTCTAACTTCTGCACCTATCCTGAGATTGCCCAACTTTGATGAAATGTTTGAAGTTGAATGTGATGCCAGTGGAGTTGGCATTGGAGCAGTATTGCATCAAGGTAACAAACCTGTTGCCTACTTTAGTGAGAAACTGAAAGGAGCTTCCATAAATTATTCAACCTATGATAAAGAATTGTATGCCCTTGTCCGTTCATTACAAACTTGGCAACATTATCTGCAACCTAAGGAATTTGTGATTCATACTGATCATGAGAGCCTTAAGTATCTAAAAGGTCAAGGAAAATTGAATAAAAGACATGCCAAATGGGTTGAATACATTGAACAATTCCCTTATGTAATCAAGTATAAGCAAGGCAAAGAAAATGTTGTTGCTGATGCCTTATCTCGTCGCTATACTTTGATTACTACTCTTTCATGTAACATGTTTGGTTTTGAGTCTATCAAAGAGATGTATCATTCTGATCATGACTTTAGTTCTATATATCAAGCATGCACTGATTCTCCTTTTGCTAAATATTACTTGCATGATGGTTACTTGTTTAAAGAACATAAGTTATGTGTACCAATGTGTTCATTAAGAGAGTTGTTGATCAAAGAAGCTCATGGAGGAGGATTAATGGGTCATTTTGGCTCGTTAAAAACATTGGAAACACTTAAGGAACATTTCTTCTGGCCACATATGAGAGCACATGTTGATAAGGTATGTGACCAATGTATTACTTGCAAGCAAGCAAAGTCTAGAACACAACCACATGGATTATACACTCCTTTATCTGTTCCAAACTCACATTGGACTGATATTTCTATGGACTTTGTATTGGGATTGCCTCGATCCAAAACTGGTAAAGATAGCATCTTTGTTATTGTTGATAGATTTTCCAAAATGGCACATTTCATTGCATGTAAGAAAGTTGATGATGCTATTCATATTGCTGATTTGTTCTTTAAGGAGATTGTTAGATTGCATGGCATGCCACGTACGATTGTTAGTGATAGAGATACAAAGTTTCTAAGTCATTTCTGGCGAGTTTTGTGGAGTAAACTTGGTACTAAATTGTTATTTTCTACAACTGCTCACCCACAAACCGATGGTCAAACTGAAGTTGTTAATAGAACTTTGTCTCAACTGTTACGTGTTGTCATTCAAAAGAACTTAAAGAATTGGGAAGATTGCTTAGCTTATATTGAGTTTGCATACAATAGAGTTGTTCATAGTGGAACATTGCATTCTCCTTTTGAAGTTGTTTATGGCTTTAACCCTTTGTCCCCGCTTGATCTTGTTCCCATACCTGTTCATGAACGTGTTAGTTTAGATGGTGAACGAAAAGCAAAACTTGTGAAAGAATTGCATGAAAAGGTTAAGTCACAACTTGAAGCTAAGAATAAAGTGTATGCCAATAGAGCCAACAGGAATCGTAAAGTTGTTATATTTGAACCTGGTGATCTTGTTTGGTTACACTTGAGGAAAGAAAGATTCCCTAAGGAAAGGGACTCAAAATTGAAGCCAAGAGGCGATGGACCGTTCAAAGTGTTGAAACGGCTTGGTGATAATGCCTATGTTCTCGATCTTCCTGAAGAAAGGTATGGTCCTATCTCTAAAACTTTTAATGTTGCTGACCTTTCTCCGTTTAGTATTGATTCAGATTCGAGGACGAATCCTTTTCAAGTGGGAGGGAATGATGAGCTACAGCCTAACCTTGTGGATACAAACACTGACGTTGACACCTCGATGCCCCACACAGGTCCCATGACAAGGAGTATGGCTAAGAAATTGTTACAATGTGTTGAATCATTTCTTTACAGGCATGAAGAGGATGAGCCAAGCAAAGATGATGTCCATTGGGTTTATATGATACAAGCTATGATTTAGTTGTATCCAAAACGTGTTGTACATATCTTTAGTTGTTCCTTTTATTATTGTTGGTTTGTTAACTTTGTTTTAGGATAGTTTGTGTTGTATTCTTGCCTTATCTTTTCAGGTACACGTTTTAGCTTGAAGATGCAATTCAAACCTGAAATTTTGTCCAAGCAAAGAGGTGACAAACAAGTAGCTTACAAGCAAGGAGGTGATAAGCAAGTAGGTTACAAACAAGGAGGTGATAAGCTAGTAGCTTACAAGCAAGGAGGTGACAAGCACTCATGTCAAACTCAAGGCTTGTCCTCCACGCAAATAGTGAGCAAAACAAGCTGCTCAAAGCTTTAACCAATGTGAAGAAGTCTTGCAAATGTTCAAGCCAATCACACTCAAGTTGAAGACAAGAAAACAAGCTGCACAAAGATTCATCCAATCAAAATGCTTGAGGGAAACCGTTGGGCTAAGGAATGAGAAGGTTTGAATATTCAAAGACAACTTGCAACCAATCAAAGGCCTTTCTCAAGCAAGCTGCTACCTATCTAAGCCAATCAAATTGATCAAAGGAGGAAGGCTGGAAAAGAGGTTAAACACACGACAAGGCAACCAGCCTTTTGGAACCAAAAGTTGCTCAAACAATTTCCAAGCAAAGCATGTCATTTAGTCTAGTATTTTGTATATTAAATCTTGTACTTCTTAGCATTTTCGTTGGTTATAAGTAGAGCTAGAATCAGATTGTAAACTGAACCATTATCAATATACATTTCAACCAGAATTTCCTTCAAGGAGTTATCAACATTTCAAGTTGAAGTCTAAAGCCACTTACGGTTTTCTCTCAAGTTCCTAGCCTAGAACTTGTTAGTATTTGCTTCGTCTTTTGGTATACAAGCATCTTAAGGTCTCTTGAGGTTTTAGATGTGTTGGAGTGCCAAAGAGGGAGAGGTGTTGGCATAGATTGAGCCAAGAACAACGGTTAAAGATCAAGGGGTATCTTGGAGATGTTCTTTGACATAGCTTGGGTTCAAATCAGTTTGGAATAGGAGACAAAGTCCTTGGCAAAGTTTTCTAGCCTTCGTTTGGCTTATCAAATCCCAATACAAAGTCCATAGAAATATCAGTCCAAGGTGAGCTTGGAACAGATAAGGGAGTGTACAATCCATGGGGTTGTGTCCTAGATTTTGCTTGTTTGCAAGTAATACATTGGTCACATACCTTATCAACATGTGCTTTCATATGCGGCCAGAAGAAATGCTCCTTAAGTGTTTCCAAAGTTTTTAACGAGCCAAAATGACCCATTAAACCTCCTCCATGAGCTTCTTTTATCAACAACTCTCTTAATGAACACATTGGTACACATAACTTATGTTCTTTAAACAAGTAACCATCATGCAAGTAATATTTAGCAAAAGGGGAATCAATGCATGCTTGATAGATAGAACTAAAGTCATGATCAGAATGATACATCTCTTTGATAGACTCAAAACCAAACATGTTACATGAAAGAGTAGTAATCAAAGTATAGCGACGAGATAATGCATCAGCAACAACATTTTCTTTTCCTTGCTTATACTTGATCACATAAGGGAATTGTTCAATGAATTCAACCCATTTGGCATGTCTTTTGTTCAATTTTCCTTGACCTTTTAGATACTTAAGGCTTTCATGATCAGTGTGAATCACAAATTCCTTAGGTTGCAGATAATGTTGCCAAGTTTGTAAAGAACAGACAAGGGCATACAATTCTTTATCATAGGTTGAATAATTTATGGAAGCTCCTTTCAATTTCTCACTAAAGTAGGCAACAGGTTTGTTACCTTGATGCAATACAGCTCCAATGCCAACTCCACTGGCATCACATTCAACTTCAAACGTTTCATCAAAGTTGGGCAATCTCAGGATAGGTGCAGAAGTTAGACGTTTCTTAAGTTCCTCAAAGGCTTGTTGTTGTGTTTCTCCCCATTCAAATCTTACATCTTTTTTGACTAACTCATTCAAGGGTGCAGCTATGGTAGAGAAATCCTTCACAAAACGTCTATAGAAGCTAGCTAATCCATGAAAACTCCTAATATCTCCAGCAGACTTAGGGGTAGGCCACTCAGTTATGGATTTAACTTTCTCTTGGTCCATTTCAATTCCTTCAGCACTAATCACAAATCTTAAGAATGTAACCTTCTCCAGACAGAAAGAACACTTCTTGAAATTAGCATACAACTCTTCTTTCTGTAGGGTGACAAAAATAGCTCGAAGATGGATCAGATGTTCACTTAGGGTTTTGGAGTAGATAAGAATGTCATCAAAGTAGACTACTACAAATTCCCTATGCATTTCCTTAAGACCTCATTCATTAACCTCATGAAAGTACTAGGGGCGTTGGTTAAACCAAAGGGCATAACTAACCATTCGTACAATCCAAATTTAGTCTTAAAGGCAGTTTTCCATTCATCACATTCCCTAATTCTCACTTGGAAATAACCTTGTTTAAGATCTTCTTTGCTAAAGCACCTAGACCCATACAACATATCCAACATGTCATCCAACCTAGGAATAGGGTATCTATACTTCACAGTGATCTTATTGATGGCTCTACAATCAGTACACATTCTCCAAGTTCCATCTTTCTTAGGGACAATGATAACAGGAACAGCACAAGGACTCATACTCTCTTTTACTTTACCTTGGGTCAATAGTTCCTCAACTTGCTTTTGGATTTCCTTAGTTTCCTCTGGATTGGCTCTATAGGCATGTCTGTTTGGCAGAACAGCTCCTGGAATAAAATCTATTTGATGCTCAATGCCTCTTAGAGGTGGTAAACCTGGGGGATCTCCTTCAGGAAACAAGCTAGAAAATTCTTGAAGTAAAAATGCAACTTCACTTGGTAAAGTAGATGGTATTTCAGATGAAGAGAACAGAGCTTCTTTGTAAAGCAAGATATAAACATTTTTGTTTGAATTGATAGCATGGAATACCTCACTTTGAGATGCAAAGAATGCGCTTTTCTTTAGAGATGGTTCAGCAGAAACTTTGTTTTCTTTCGGTTCAATTTTAAGATGAGAACTTCTCAGTTGGTTTTCTTTGATGAAAATCCTTTCCAATTCCTTTTCTTTTGGATCATTATGGCTTTTTAACATTCGTTGTTGATCCTCAAAGACTTTGTGTGGGGGTAAGGCATTTAATTTGAACAGTTTGTTGTTATGCCTAAAGGAATATCTATTCAGGTAACCATCATATGTAACTTTGTTGTCAAATTGCCACGGTCTACCTAATAAGATATGACTTGATTGCATAGGGGCTACGTCACATAACACCTCAGCAAAATACCCACCAATTGATAAAGGAACTAGGACTTGCTTTGTTACTTTAACTTCACCACACTCATTAAGCCACGTAAGTCTATAAGGACGGGGGTGATTATTTAAGGTAACTCAAGTTTCCTAACAAGTTCAAAACTTGCAACATTGGTACATGAACCGGAGTCAATGATTAAAGTACAGACTTTATTTTTAACCATACAGTGAATGTGGAATATGTTCTCTCTTTGTATGTCAGGTTCTTCAGCTTTAATTTGGGCACTTAGAGCTCGACGGACAACTAAGAACTCTTTTGTCTCACACTCATTAGTCTCTTCACTAATCTCTTCTTCTTCCTCACATGTTTGTTCAATTTCATTGTTTTCTTCACTCTCTTCCAATTCTTCTTCAGAATAATACTCATTAGACTCTTCAATAAATATGATGCGTTTAGGGTTGGGACATTGATTAGCAAAATGACCTTTTCCTAAGCATTTAAAACATTAAATATCACGAGTCTTAACATTAGGCGTACCTTCCACCTTGGCTTTGCCTTTATCAGTGATTGGAAACTTTAGACGATTTTGGATGTTCTGGGTTGATTTTCCTTGGAATCCACGGCCTTGACCTTGTGGTGGACGGAAAGGCGTCCTGGGCTGTGTTCTAGGAAAACTCAAAGGATTAGTCCGAAAAGAAGGGTTAGAAGTTTTTACCTTCAATTGTCTTTCCACTTTCTCAGCAATGTGAACCATAGAAGCCAGATCAGAGTAAGGTGTAAGTTCCACCTTAAATGCAATCTCTTTGTTCAAACCAGCTAGGAATCTAGCCATTGTGGCTTCCTCAGCTTCTTCTATGTTAGCCCTGGTAAGCAGATGTTCTAATTCTTTATAAAATTCATCTACAGATCTATTACCTTGAGAAAGTTGTTGCAATTTCTGGAAAATGCTTCTTTCATAGGAAGGAGATATGAATCTCTTCCTCATCTCTTGTTTCAGCTCGGACCAAGTAACAACAGGGGGCTGTCTTGTTCTTCTCCTGGTGTTCTGCAATTGCTCCCACCAGAGTAAAGCATAATCTACAAATTCAAAAGTTGCATACCGCACTTTGGCCAATTCAGAATAGTTAGTGCAAGAATACATATGTTCTACTTTTGTTTCCCATTGCAGATATGTTTCAGGATCACTTTTCCCTTGGAAGGAGGGTATTGTCAGTTTAGTAGTAATGAACTCTTCTTCAAGATGTTCATTTCTATCAGGTTGACGTTCATCATACCGTTCTTCCGGATAGTGTTCTTCATTGTACTTAGGGAGATAATCAAATCTCTCCTCAAAAGAAATGTTCCTACGACCACCATTACTACCTCGACCTTTACCTCTACCTCTAAGTGATGTGACTTTTCTACGTTCAACATGAGACTCATTATCATAAGAGGTGCCTTCTTGAAAAGGTAATTGATCTGAGGTTGGCTTTTCTACGTTGTTTATCCTTTGTTTGTTATCCTCTATGTCACTTCTCATTAAACCAAACTGATTAACAAGGAAAGTGAGTGTTTGCTGTATATTCTCTAGGGTAACAGGGACTGGGGAGGGGACAGGAGTAGATGGGGACGGGGATGGTGCATTATCTTTTTATTGGGGACCCATTATTCAGAAAACAATCTCAAAAGCCAAGTAAAATATTGATAAGATGCAATTACTCTACTTTATGTTGACAATTGTTCAAAACAGCAATTTGGACTATTTCTACTAAGGATTCAAGAAAATCACAGAAGTCAAATTGTTGTTCGGGCTGAATGAAATCTACGGGGTTGTTTTAAGACAATCCCTCAATTTACTTTACAGCATATGCAATTATCAATTGAAGTAAAGTGAAAGTAAAGACACACAAACAAAGTGCTAGCAAGGGTTTGCTTTAGAAACTTTCAATATTTCAAAACTACAACACTTTGGGGTTTGGTTTGGGCACTTTCTTTCTTTTGAGCTTTGCACAGGAATTTTCCTTTTATGCAATGTTTAATTTTGGGCTTTTCCTCACTTGGTTTTCTTGTGCAATTCTCTCTTGTCTTGCCTCTTACTTGTTGACAAATATTGGCTTTTCTCTCGCGTATTTCTCAATCAAGCTTAATTTTCTTTCTTTGGAGGGGTTTGCTTGATTGTTGTGAGACTACTCCTCACGGCCTACATGAGACATTGCCCACGGCCTTTAATTGCACAAGGTTTGTTGTATTTGGAATTTGAAAGTTCCTCGTACACAACACGGCTAAACACTATGTAGTGAGAATTCAATTCACAATTACAACAAGTTCAGATTGTATATAGTGCAATGTAAGTTCAGAAATTGATCTAAAACAACAATTGGATAGCTCTTTAACAGTGTGGGGCTTAAACAATTCCTAACTTTCAGAATGTATCTAAGTCCAACAAGTTGTTTGAAACAATTGAAATCAACAAAAAGATAAAGCTATTAGCATACACCAAGATTTCAAATGAGCTTTAAAAGGTTGTTCTAAACCACACGGTTGTTGGGCAGTTTGTCCTTTTTTTTGTTGCAAATGATCTAACTAACCTTAAGATGGCTAAATGTAACTTATTTGTTTCTAAATGCAATTTATAAAGGCTGATTACTAACAACTAATGGAAATCAGTTTTTGATGCAAAGTAAGCTAACTTGTTTTGTTCTGTTTTTAAGTGATCTATCCTACTTTGTTTTTGTTTGGTTTTTGTTTGTATGATGCAATTAGTTTCTAAGCTAGATGATACTAGATGCAAGTGTTTATGGTACTTATCAAACGTGTAACACTAGAAACTAGGCAGCACACTTAGTTAACTAAAACCACTTGTTTTGTTCTTAGTTTTCGGATTTCTTGTGCTAAACTAAACAACCAACTAAAACACTTAAACTATGTTGCAAACTACCCTAACTAAGCTAAATAGGGCAGCACTAAAAACGTCTAAAAACAGTTTGCCACTACTTCTAAAAAAATACAGAATTTTAACAACTTGATTACAACTAATCTTTCAACTAATCTATTTTTGGTGTTCAAGTTTTCTGTTTTTAGGAATCACTAAACTACCATTTAAACTTCTAGATTAGGACCTAATGAACATTATCTAGGCTAGATTGAACAAGAACAATCAGGTTACACACACGGTTTTAACCTAAACTACACAAAGGGATTCTATCACACTTAAGTCTAGTCTATGTTCTTTTTGTGGTGTTTCGGTTTTTGCTACTAAAAACTAATGATGAGCCAAACGAAGGCTAGATAAACGTTCCAAGGACTTTGTCTTCTACTCCAAACTGATTTGAACCTCGGCTATGGCAAAGAACATCCCAATGACACCCCTTGAACTGTAACCGTTTGTTCTTGGCTCAATTTATGCCAACACCTCTTCCTCTTTGGCATTCCAACACATCTAAAACCTCATTGAGACCCTAAGATGCTGTAAACCAAAAATGAAATAAATACTAACAAGTTCTAGGCTATGAACTTGAAAAAAACCGTTAAGTGGTTTTAACTTCAACTAGAAAGTTGAGAACTCCTTAAAGGAAAAATCTGATTGGAATGTGTTTGAAATTGTGGTTTTTTTACATTCTGATTCCTATGCTACTTATAACCTACGAAAATTACAAGAGTACAAGGTTTAAAGTACAAAGTACAAGACTAAAAATAAGATGCTTGCTTTTGACAATTTTTGGTTCCAAGAAGCTGGTTGCTTTTGCCGTTTCTTCCTTGCTAGTTTCAGCCAAAGTTTTGATTGTATATTGCATTGAGCAGCTTGGTTTGAACTTCCTTTGATTGGTTGCAGTTTAGGCTTTGAATAGTCAAAGCAATCTTGCGTGAGTCATGCCTTAAACTTCAAGGATCTGATTGGTTCATTTGTTGTGCAGCTTGCCTACTTGTCTTCAACTTGTTTTTGATTGGTTTGAACATTTGCAAGACTTCTCCCAATTGGTTCATGCTTTGAGCAGCTTGTCTATCCATGCTTAACGTGAAGAACAATTCAGATTTGACATGGGTGCTTGTCACCACCTTGCTTGTAAGCTACTTGCTTATCACCTCCTTGCTTGGACAAAAATTCAGGTTCTAATTGTATTTTCAAGCTAAGTACCTGTACCTGAAAGACAAGGCAATAATACAACACAAACTATCCTAGAACAAGGTTAACCAACCAACAAACATTAAAAGAACAACTAAAGATATGTACAACATGCTTTTGATACAACTAGATCAAAGCTTGTATCATATAAACCCAATGGACATCATCTTTGCTTGGTTCATCCTCTTCATGTCTATAAAGAAATGATTCAACACATTGTAACAACTTCTTAGCCATACTCCTTGTTATGGGACCTGTGCGGGACAGTGAGGTGTCATCATCAGTGTTTGTATCCACAAGGTTAGGTTGTAGCTCATCATTCCCTCCCACTTGAGAAGGATTCGTCCTCGAAGCTCTCTTTGACCTATCTTCAAAGACACCAAGCAACAAACACAAGATACACAACATATATGACATGTCCTAAGGGTTAGTTAAGACTATAAGACATAAGAAGTAGCACTAGTGTGTGCGGAGTTAACAGTGATATGCCATGTCTTACAGAACTAACATGTGACAATAAATGATACATGAAAATATATTGCGTTGACCCCATCGTGGGCTCATCATTCCCTCCCTCTTGAAAATGATTCGTCCTCGAATCTCAACATGAAGAGAATAAGGGATAGGGATGTAGGATGTACACGTATGATCACCTACACCATAATCAATATGAACATGATAATACAAATGGTGAAAGTGAAATACCTTGGTGCATCCTTATCTTTGAAGAAAGAATAAGGTGTGTACACGCTTTCTAAAATGTTTAGGATGTATTAACAATATGATAACAAAAATTTTAGAACACATACATCCTAACAGATAAAACAACATCCAAAAAGCATATTGCAACATGTTAACACTAAATGTACAAATCTTACAGACATGTGCAATATTTAGACAAGATGTATCAATTGAGATGACAACAGGCATACATTCAACAAGATGAGATGAAATAGATATTTCAGAAATAGAATCTTCATCTATACTAAATATGTCATTCAATTCATTAACTAGTTCATCCAAGGATTTATGTTCATTTGTAGCTGAATCTATTTCAATAATGACATCATGATCAAGCTCTACATCAAGTAGACAATCTAGTTCAGCTAACATCAAATCATAAGAATCTAGTTTATCAATGTCATTCTCAACAGAATTACTTACATCAATGTCATCAATGAAATGTACAGGATGTAATTCAGACTGTAACCCAGAAACAAGCATCTCAGCAGAATGCAGGTCATGCACAGGGATTTCATTTATATGCATGTAACAATGTAAATCATTTTCAGACAAAGTGTTATCACAATTAACATCATCTATAAGCAAACGACTAACACTTTGGAAATCACCAACAGATTCAAGTGAAGGGTCTTCTTCAGACAGTACACAAGGTTGAACATGCAATTCAGATAAATGAGTTCCAGTTTCAGGCATGTTGGGGCTAATTTCATACAAACCATCATTCACAGAAATGTCAGATTGCAAGTCTTTGTTCTTTTCAGATTCTATCAATACTTGCACCATGTCTCTAAGTTGAAGCAATGCATTTTCAATATTATCCATAGTCTGACTCAAATTGCTTAACTTAACTGGATTTGGTTTGTCATTTTCAGAATCACAAGAGTTCAGTTCATACCCATAGTTTTGATTAACTTGCCATGGGATTAGGTTTGATTGAACAATCTTTGCCTTTTTATACATGTCATAAAGTGATGAGAATTCTTCAGACAACATGCAATCAGTGATCTCTTTATCTAATCCAGCAAAGAACCTAATCATGCTTAATTCCTCATGTTCTCCAACATAAGCATAGTACAAATCATCAAGCATTTCATTGTAATATGCACTAACGTCTTTATTGCACTGAGAAAGAGTTTGATATCTAGGAGTTTTACATTCCCAATATCCAACCCATAAACCATTCATACGACCAAAGGAGTTCATACGTTTTTCCAGTTCATCATAGTCTCTCCTATGGCATTCAACTCCCCAAATGGTTTTTAGAATCATATTTAATCAAAACAATCAACCAAGATGGTAAAACAATGAGATAAATAAGTCAGAATACAAGCAAGCAAGATCAAACTATAACTTTAACAAAACATAAATTTCTACTTCAAATTGACAATTGAATAAACAACAATCTTGGACTATCTAAGATTCAAAGAAAAATAGAGGTCAAGTGATGTTTTTGGCTGAATCAAAGAAAGCTAAGGGTTTGTACAGAACAATCCTTTAACTTACTTTAAACTTTAATGCACATTCAATTGTAAATAAAGTGAAAGACAGTACATACACACAAGTGTTCAACAAGGGTTTGTTCGAGGAACCTTTTACAACAGTCAACACTTTTGGTGTAGGTATTTGCTTTTGGTTTTGCACAATTCACCTTTTGTGAACTTTGGATGGCTATATCTCACTTCTTGTGCAAATCACTCATACGTCTTGTCTCTTGCGTTTTGACGTTAAAAATGACTTTTCTCTCAGTTTCTTTCACAAACAAGCCTAATTATTTTCCTTTGGATTGGCTTTGTCTGTTTTGTGAGTCTACTGCTCACTTGCCTTTATGAGACATTGCTCACGGCTTCTTTTTCTTTGGTTTTACTTGCACAAGTTTTGGTGTGGCTTTTGTGAAACGTTCTTTGAACAACACGGAAGAACACAAATGATATGAAAACTGTTTCACAAATTTAACAACCAAATATAGATGAAAGTTCAATGCAAGTTGAAGAAGTGTAAAGACAACAAGATGATAACAGGGTCGGCAATTTAACAGTGTAGGGATAAATATAGACAAAGTGATCCTAAGTAAGAACTTAAGTCCAATAAAGTCTTTAAACAATTGAATCAATCCCAAGTAAAGATAAACGTAAAGCCAACGTTAAAATTTGAAATCAAATCTTGTTTCTTACAAATTTACTTCACTTTTAACAAATCTCAAGTCAATAATGTTTCAATTAAAAGATTCAATCAAGTTTTGATGAGCCAAATGGGGGCTGGAAACGTTCCCTAGGATGTTGCCTCCTATTCCAAATTGATTTGAACCCAAGCTATGTCAAAGAACATCTTAAAGACACCCTTTAAGCTTTAACCTTTGTTCTTGGCTCAATCTATGCCAAACCTCTTCCTCTTTGGCACTCCAACACATCTAAAACCTCAATGAGACCCTAAGATGCTGTAAACCAAATAAAGAAGTAAATGCAAACAAGTTCTAGGCTGGAACTTGTATGAAAACCGTTTGATGGCTTTAAACCTCAACTTGAAATGTTGATAACTCCTTGAAGGAAATTCTGGTTTTTGTATTTGATAAGTGTTGTTCTCCTTACATTCAGGTTCTAAAACCTCTTATAGCACACGAAAATAAGAAAAGTACAAAGTCTAAAATACAAAGTACAAGCCTATGATTAGCATGCTTTCTTTTGGAACAAGTTGGAGCAACTTTTCGGTGAAAAGAGCTGGTTGCTTCTTCCTTCTTCTTTGCTTGTCTTGAGCCAGGTTTTTGATTGGTTTAAATGTTGAGCTGCTTGGTTGAACCTTAGCTTTGATTGGTTAAAGTTGTGGCTTGAAATTTCAACCATTTCTTCCTTAAACATACGGTTCTTGCTTGGTTGGATTTATCCAAAATTCTGATTGGTTCTTGGTGTGTGCAGCTTGGACAAACTCAGCCTTGATTGGTCCTTACTTAGGTGTTGAATATTCAAACAAGATATCTAAGGAACCAGCCGAAAATCTCATGGTTTTTGATTGGATCAAAGATTGAGCAGCTTGCTTTCTTCTCCTAGCTTGATTGTGATTGGTTTAAATCATTTGCAAGACTCTTTCTCATTGGTTGAAGGCTTGAGCTGCTTCCTCATTCTTGTTTCAACGTGAAGAACATAGGCTGAAATTGACATGAGTGCTTGTTAAGCACCTTGCTTGAAAGCTACTTGAATTCACTTCTTTGTTTGGACAAAATTCAGGTTTGATTTTGCATCTTCAAGCTAAACGTGTACCTGAAAGGTTAGGGCAAGAATACAACACAAACTATCCTAAAACAAAGTTAACAAGCTAATAAAATCAAAAAGAACATATAAAGATATGTACAACATGCATTTGATACAACTAGATCATAGCTTGTATCATATAAACCCAATGGATGTCATCTTTGCTTGGCTCATCCTCTTCATGCCTGTAAAGGAATGATTCAACACAATGTAACAATTTCTTAGCCATACTCCTGTTGGACCTGTATAGCACCACTAGAGGGGGGGTGAATAGTGGATTAGCGGAAATTACACTACAATTACCTTCAAAAACTTGTTTGAAGACCCCTTTGCCTCTTTAGCCTCAGATTCTGGAATTTCCAGAAACAGTTCAATGTTTTGAGCGCTTTGGTTGAACCACTTATACACCTGTGCAAGCTCTCAAACTTGGCAGAGATCAAGTTTAGAATGTTTATAGTATGTCATAAAAATTTCAGTCAATTCCAAGCAAGTTAGCACGTTCAAATAAGCAAGAAAAGTAAAGTGTGCAATTCTGGCAGTTTCAGGCAGAATGTTAGCTTAACTTCAAACAACAATATCTCAAAATCTACCCGTGCTATTTTGATGAATCTTATGTCAAATTAAACCTCAAGATGTCTAGTTTAATTTGATATAAGGCTCACTCCAAGATTCGAAGGATAGCCTATTCAAATTGCACAAGTTTGCACACTGGTCAGAACTGTTCACAGAATGTAGCAACAATTTTGTGAAGATGATTTGAATATGCTAAACACCTTAGAATTTAGTGATTCTTGCGGCTAATGAAAGCTAACACATTGAAGTATAATATATCCAAAATTCATGCAATTCTAAGACTGTTTGCTCGTTCAATTATGCGTGCCAAGTTAGTGTAATTCTCAGGCAGAAAACAGTAAGTGCAGGAAATAAGTAAAGAACACAAGGAATTATCCTGGTTCGGTCAATGTGACCTACTCCAGTCCCAAGAGACACCTTCTCTTGGATTTCACTAATCACCAAACACCAAAGTCACCTTACAAAGCCAAAGGAAGAAGCTTTTCACCAACTTCTTCAAGAGGCTGCACCAAAACTGAAAATCAGCACTAGTTTGTTCCACCTTTGCACCTTTGCACCTTTGCACCTTTTGCTCACCTCTAAGGAGTAAGCTTTATACACCAGCTTCTCCCTTACAATATGTCGTTTAAAAGGTGTTGAAATGACAAGAAATGAAGAACTATACAATCATAAAGCTTGCTACAAAAGTGTTCTTCAATAGAGAAGAGAAGAAGAAAAGAATGGAGACAAAGAGCTAATTGTCTTGCTTGCTTTCTTTGTTGCTTTCGTTGGTGTGCTTTTCCTCTTCATCTTTGGAGCTATTTATAGCCAAGAGGACAGCCTAAAGGCTCCTCAAAGTAGCCGTTTGGAATGGATGAGAATGGAGAAATTTCAGCACCTTTTTAGCTACCAAAATTCAGCATTTGACTTTCAAGATAAATCTAATTTTTTTTTTAAATGCTTTGACATGGTCTTCCATCTGAATTTTTATCCCATTATAGCCGTTGGAATGAGGTGGAAATTGGCTCCATTTGACCGTTTAAAAACAGCTCCAATCATCAATATCCATGTGTAAATAACTTGCCATGTATGCAGCTGAATTGGCATGTATTTTGAACAACTTTATCTCCTCATTTTGAATACCAAATAAACGTTGGAATGGCTCCTCATTTTGAATGTTAAATGACGTTGGAATGCCTAGAAGATAGGCATTGGAGAACAAATTCAAAGATAGATAGAAATCAGCCAACCTTTGAATTTGAATTAGTCTTCAACTTTTAAACATATAGCCGTTTGCATCTTTCTTGGTTGAGAGATTTTTGCTCCAACTTTGAACCAATATAGCCGTTGAAAACATCACACAATATAAGCAAGAATAGTCACTTGAAATCAGCACCAAAATAGGATGTAATTCAACTTGCCTTGACTTGTTCAAAAGCTGAAAGTTTGAACATGATTTGTACCAATATGCGTGTGAACACATATAATATATAGTCATTTATGTCTTCAACATGTAGCATAGAAAACCATATGAAGAATACCAAGAATTCCAAGAAAACCATAGATGTGATAACCATGATATAAGAATTTCCAATTGATAGACCATGCTGCCCGTTTCCATAAAAATAGGGCACGTACCATATGTGACATAAACACATATAAACATCATATAAGCAATATATAACATGTTGGAAGATCCATTGGCAAGTGAAAAGACCAGAATACCCCTTAGCACAAAAATAGGAATTTTGTCCTAGGATGAACCTAGACATGGTGCTGCTCCAGATTCATTTTTGCCATGATGTGACATGACTTATAAATGTGTCATATGATCATATAAATCAGTTGGAAGAAGACCAAATAAGAATGAGAAGTCCAAATGGTGAAATTACCAAAATAGCCCTTATATAGGTCAATAAGCTTCCCACCGGGTCAATTCAGTTTTAACCCGTGCCAAGCATGCCTTTCCTCAGCCAATTAGATTCTAAATTGAATAAGAATCATGTGGGCTTTTGAATGACTCAATTTGGAGTTCATTTGCCCAAGATATGAACCAAAACCTGCAATAGGATACTAAACCGAACAATTTGCCTTATATTGTAAGTCATGTGACTTCAAGGCTTGGTTAGATCATATTATCAACATGTATTGGCATATATATCTTCTAAGATCAGTTTGAACAACATGTATTGGCATATATAATCTAAGATCAGTTTGAACATGTCTTGATTAAGATATGTGATTGAATTGGCCAAGTTCAATCTCATGATCTTAATCAAACTTGTTCAATCTTGATTCATTCAAGCAATTTCACATTTAGCTCATAAGTTCATAAGTTCATGCCTTGCCAAAACAATTTCACATTTAAACGTTACACATACATGCTCACATATGCATCTTCCAATCATTCAAACATGATATATCTATTTGCAATCATCATAACAATTACACATATGCACACATATACATTTTGCACAACAATTACACATATGCACACATATACATTTTGCACAACAATTACACATATGCTCACATATACATTTTGCACTCACTCAAACATAATATATCACAACAATCTCCCCCTTTTGATGATTTGCAAAATTACCCCACATATGTGTATATTAAGCATTTAAATCAAGTGTGCATCTAAATCAAGTGTTGTAATCTGTGTAATCAAGTAAGCATCTAAATCAAGTGTAAGCTGCTCTTTAAATCAAGTTAAGCTGCTCCCCCTTAATGTGTTATCTCCCCCTTAACATGATATACATATATCTCTCCCTTTTAATGTGTTATCTCCCCCTTAACATGATATACATATGTCTCTCCCCCTTAATTTTGTAAATTATGCAAAAGACTGAACTATGTGCACGGTGTAGGAGTCAGGTGTGAGCAATTAATCCAAGTCTTGCACGTAAATGCTCAAAGATAGCTTGATTAAGGGGTTTAGTGAATATGTCAGCTACTTGTTGATCAGTTCTAACATGTTCAATGTGTATATGTCCAAGATTAACATGATCACGGAGAAAATGATAACGTACTTCTATATGCTTTGCCTTAGAGTGTAGTACAGGGTTTTTAGACAAATTTATAGCACTTGTACTATCACAATAGATGGGGATATCATTTACTTGTATTTCAAAGTCTGAAAGTTGTTGTTTAATCCATAATAGTTGAGTACAACATAGACTTAAAGCCATATATTCTGCTTCAGTAGTAGAAAGTGCAACACTAGATTGTTTCTTTGAAAACCAAGATATTAGTGAGTTTCCTAGGAATTGACATGTTCCACTAGTGCTCTTTCTATCTACTCTACATCCACCATAATCTGCATCTGAATATGCATGTAGACTTAGACTAGATTGTCTATCATACCATAAGCCTAATGTTGGTGTATGTTGAAGATATCTAAATATTCTTTTTACAGCTTTAAAGTGTGACATCTTAGGCATACTTTGAAATCTCGCACACATACATACTGCAAACATAATATCAGGTCTACTAGCAGTTAGATATAGCAATGAACCAATCATAGACCTATATAGTTTTTCATCAAATGCAACACCATTTTCATCTTTGTCTAATTTTGTTGAAGTACACATTGGTGTTGGAGATGGTTTCAAGTTTTCAAAGTTGAATTTCTTTATCATATCTTTTATGTATTTGGCTTGATTGATATGTATACCACTTGATGTTTGTTTTATTTGCAAGCCTAAGAAATAGTTTAATTCACCAACCATAGACATTTCAAACTCAGACTTCATACAATCTTCAAAGTCTTTTACTAAGTTAGGATTAGTTGAACCAAAGATTATGTCATCTACATATATTTGTATTACAAGCAAATCTTTGTCTTTCTTTTTCAAGAATAAGGTACTATCTATGGTTCCTCTTTGAAAGTTGTTACTTAGTAAAAAGTTGGCAAATCTTTCATACCATGCACGGGGGGCTTGTTTCAAACCATATAAGGCTTTCTTAAGTTTATATACATGATTAGGGTTCTTTGGATCTTCAAAGCCTGGTGGTTGTTTAACAAAAACTTCTTCTTGGATATAGCCATTTAAGAATGCACTCTTAACATCCATTTGGAATAGTTTGATGTTATTATAACATGCAAAAGCTAATAAGAGGCGTATGGATTCTAATCTTGCTACGGGGGCAAATGTTTCATCGTAATCAATACCCTCTTCTTGATTATATCCTTGAGCTACAAGTCTTGCTTTATTTCTTACTACAACTCCTTGTTCATTCATTTTGTTCTTAAACACCCATTTAGTTCCAATGATTGATTTATCCTCAGGTTTAGGTACTAAATCCCACACATTGTTTCTTTCAAATTGGTTTAACTCTTCATGCATTGCATCTATCCAATATGCATCGTTTAAGGCATCATTCACATTCTTAGGTTCAATTTGGGATATAAGTGCATGCCATTGATCATATTCATTAGGATCTATTTGCCTACGTGTTCTAACCCCTTGATTTACATCTCCTATGATAAGTTCTTGAGGATGCTTTTGTTTATCTCTTATTTGCCACCAATTACTTGGTTGTGCATCGTCAATAGGTTCATGATGTTCAATAGGTTGGTTAGGCACATTTTCTTTATTATGTTCTTGTGTAGGGGGAGTTTGAACTTCATGCATTTCAAGAGTTTGATTTGGTGTTTCAATTTGATCATTTGTAGGTGGTAGGATAAGTTCATCTTCATCATGAAGTATTTGATCATTTTGTACATAGATTTCATGTTGATTACTTGTTTGGAGATATGCATTTTCATTGAACTTCACATGTATAGATTCAACTATCTTTCTTGTTTGTGCATTATAACATCTATATGCTTTAGAGTTCATTGAATATCCCACAAATATATGTTCATCAGACTTAGGATCAAACTTATCTAAGTTATCTTTTGTGTTCAATACAAAGCATTTACAACCAAAGACTTTTAGATAGTTTACTTTTGGGAGTCGTCCATTTAAGATTTCAAATGGTGTTTTGTTCAATTTCTTTCTTATTGATAGTCTGTTGATCATATAACTTGAAGTGTTTACTGCTTCAGCCCATAAGAATTTAGGTACTTTGTTTTCTACCATTATTGTTCTTGCTACTTCTTGAATAGTCCTATTCTTTCTTTCAACTACACCATTAAGTTGAGGAGTTCTTGGTGGGGAGAATTCATGTTTTATACCCTTTTCATTACAGAATTTGATTAATTCACTATTTTTAAACTCACCACCTCTATCACTCCTTATCTTAATAACATGTGATTCATGTTCATTTTCAAGTTGTCTAATTAGATTAGCTATAGATGATGCACTTTCATCTTTTGAAGCAAGAAACAATGTCCAAGTATATCTTGAGAAATCATCAACTATTACACATACATAATAACTTCCACCTAAGCTTCTTGTTCTACATGGACCAAATAAGTCTATATGCAAGAGTTCTAGTATTCTTGATGTTGTGACCTCGGTTTTAGGCTTAAGGGATTCTCTAACATGTTTGCCTTTGATACAAGATTCACATAGTTGAAAATCATTCAAGTTAAGTTTAGGCAATCCTTTAACAAGACTTTTAGCGTGTAGTTTTTCTAAGGTTGATATACCTATGTGCTCTAAACGTCTATGCCAAAGATTGGGATCAGATTCATGTGAAACAAGACATTTTGTGTTACTACTTAGCATATCATCCATGTTAAGCACATATATGTTTCCTTCACGTTTTCCTTTTAACACAACTTGATTGTTTTTATCCATTATCTTACAAGAGGTGGAGGAGAAGAGAACATTCAAGTTGTTGTCACATAGTTGAGAAACGCTTAAAAGCTCAAAGGTTAAGTTACTTACAAGTAGGACGTTTTTGATCTCAAACTTGTTTGGATCACCAACCTTGCCTTTGCCAATTATTTGGCCTTGGTTGTTGTCTCCAAAGGTAACTTTGCCACCTTTTGCAACGTTTTTAAGTGTGCTAAACAAATTTTTGTTGCCCGTCATATGTCTTGAGCAACCACTATCAACTATCCAATTGGTTTTGTTCTTTTCATCTTCTTTGTTGTTATAACCAGCAACTTGTCTTTCTTTGATGTTATGTACCTACAAATGTAAATAACAACTTAGGTACCCTTTGATTTTGGGTCCTTTCAAGGTTAGACAAGTTAAGTTCATGTTAGTGTACCTTTAGGTACCCAAACTTGAACAACCTTTCTTGGTTTTGAAATGTTAAAATCATGTTGCATATAATGAACAAATAGTGGATTTTGATACATAGAATATGATGGAAAAGGTGCTGCACATTTATGTCTAGTTGGATAAGCATTGTAAGTTCTATATGCATTTGAATGTTGCCATGTATATGAGTTATATCTTGGCCGTGTATAAGCATTGAATTTAGGCCGTGTATAAGCAAGATGTTGTGTGTGTCTAGGCCGTGTGTTGTAAACTGATTTAGGCCGAGAGTATGTCATGTTCTTCACATAAGCATGTTGTTGCATATAAGGCATAACTTGAGCAGATTTCATTCTACTTTGTTTAGGCATTCTTGTATACATGTAAGCATGGTTTCTAGGTGTATTTGCCTTCCTATATGTTGATGCATTTTGCAATCTTTGTGATGAAGGTGGTGTGGGCAGAATAGGTTCATTTCTAAATGCATTTGGCCTATATTTCATGTTGGTTGAAGATGATACAAATGTTGTTTCCTTAGGTGTGTATTCAGCTTCTTTAACATATCCAAGACCTTGTTTGTCATTTCCATGCTTTTGAGATGCAATAAGAGTGTCTAACATGTTGGAACCATTCTTAAATTGTTCTAAAGATTTGATCAAATCTAGGTTGCATGCTTTTAATGATTCAAATTCAGTTTGTATTTCATGTAATTTAGACTTTAAAACGTTGTAATCAACACATTGCACACATTGCACATTTTCATGTTTGTTCTTAAGTTCCTTAATCTGATTTTGCATTGAACTAATAGTGTTAGATGATTCAAGTTGAAGAACTTCTAGTTGAGAAGTTAGGTTCAAGTTAGACGTCTCCAACTTGTTCTTCTCCTCAACTATTCTTTTCTTCTCCTTGGATAGCTTCTTATATCTATCATGCAACTTTTCTAATTCATCCAACAATTCATCTTGAGTAAAATCACATTCAGAGTCAGAATCGAATGTTACCTCATTTGTAGACTTTGAAGCCAAACATGTTTGTGCAACTTCAGGTTCCTCCTCGGATTCGGATGAAGATGTGTTATCCCAAGTGCTTGAACTTACCTTGAGAGCTTTCTTCCTCCTTTGCATAGGTTCTACTCTAGTTTTTGTCCTTGTCTTTTCATCCATGTCACGGTTTTTGTTCTTGTTTGGACAATCATATGAGATGTGTCCTTGTTTGCCACATTCATAACACTTAAGTTCTTTATCATACCATTTACCATCTTGTTTGTTAGATTTCACATTGATAGGGGCAGCTGATTTTGCTTGTCTTTTAGTTGGTCTTTTCTTGAAAAACTTCCTTAAACGCCTAGCTAACAACATTATGTCTTCTTCATCACTTTCATCATCACTTTCATACTCGGCTTGATTAGATGATTCGGGTTCATTTGTTACAAATGCAAGTGATTTAGACTTGTTACTAGTTTCAGCCTTTCTTATATTCAACTTGTTTTCATAAACTTTTAAAGAGCCTATCAATTCATCAAGTTTTATTTGAGAAAGATCTTTGCTTTCTTCAATGGCACTAACTTTGGCATCCCATTCAATTGGCAAACTTCTCAAAACTTTTTGCACTTTTTCTTTCATCAAAAACGTTTTACCAAGGGATTCAAGTGAGTTGTATAAGTTTGTAAGCCTTAAATCCATATCAACAATTGATTCATTAGGCAGTAAATGAAATGTTTCAAGTGTAGTCATTAACATGTTAATCTTTGATTCCTTTACTTGATTAGTTCCTTCATGCTTCATTTCAAGACATTTCCACATATCCTTTGCACTTAAACATGAAGAGACATAGGCAGATTCACTCCTACTTAAACCATTCAACAATAATTGCATTGCTTTAGCATTAAGACTCATTTTCTTTTTATCTTCATCACTCCAATCTTTTCTATATTTCTCAACTTCTTGTGATAAGCCATCAATTATAACATGCTTAGTAGGCACATAAGGTCCATCTTCAATGATAGACCACAAGTCTATATCAATAGCCATTAAGAACAATTTCATCCTAAGTTTCCAATGACTAAAGTTTTCTCCATCAAAAAGAGGTGGTCTTTGTGTGGACATGCCTTCTAATTCTATTTTCATGTGTGACTTAGACATGCTTCTTAGTGTGTGAGAAAACGTTTAAAACACTTATAAGAAGGAAAGAAAGTGTCACCTTGTTGTAGATACCAAATATGAAGAATATAAGACAACCAGAAAATTTCCAGCAACTTTGCAACTTGGAGTGTAAACTGTTTTCAGCTCAAATAAGAATATGGTGCTCAACCTTGCTCTGATACCAATTGTTGGACCTGTATAGCACCACTAGAGGGGGGGGTGAATAGTGGATTAGCGGAAATTACACTACAATTACCTTCAAAAACTTGTTTGAAGACCCCTTTGCCTCTTTAGCCTCAGATTCTGGAATTTCCAGAAACAGTTCAATGTTTTGAGCGCTTTGGTTGAACCACTTATACACCTGTGCAAGCTCTCAAACTTGGCAGAGATCAAGTTTAGAATGTTTATAGTATGTCATAAAAATTTCAGTCAATTCCAAGCAAGTTAGCACGTTCAAATAAGCAAGAAAAGTAAAGTGTGCAATTCTGGCAGTTTCAGGCAGAATGTTAGCTTAACTTCAAACAACAATATCTCAAAATCTACCCGTGCTATTTTGATGAATCTTATGTCAAATTAAACCTCAAGATGTCTAGTTTAATTTGATATAAGGCTCACTCCAAGATTCGAAGGATAGCCTATTCAAATTGCACAAGTTTGCACACTGGTCAGAACTGTTCACAGAATGTAGCAACAATTTTGTGAAGATGATTTGAATATGCTAAACACCTTAGAATTTAGTGATTCTTGCGGCTAATGAAAGCTAACACATTGAAGTATAATATATCCAAAATTCATGCAATTCTAAGACTGTTTGCTCGTTCAATTATGCGTGCCAAGTTAGTGTAATTCTCAGGCAGAAAACAGTAAGTGCAGGAAATAAGTAAAGAACACAAGGAATTATCCTGGTTCGGTCAATGTGACCTACTCCAGTCCCAAGAGACACCTTCTCTTGGATTTCACTAATCACCAAACACCAAAGTCACCTTACAAAGCCAAAGGAAGAAGCTTTTCACCAACTTCTTCAAGAGGCTGCACCAAAACTGAAAATCAGCACTAGTTTGTTCCACCTTTGCACCTTTGCACCTTTGCACCTTTTGCTCACCTCTAAGGAGTAAGCTTTATACACCAGCTTCTCCCTTACAATATGTCGTTTAAAAGGTGTTGAAATGACAAGAAATGAAGAACTATACAATCATAAAGCTTGCTACAAAAGTGTTCTTCAATAGAGAAGAGAAGAAGAAAAGAATGGAGACAAAGAGCTAATTGTCTTGCTTGCTTTCTTTGTTGCTTTCGTTGGTGTGCTTTTCCTCTTCATCTTTGGAGCTATTTATAGCCAAGAGGACAGCCTAAAGGCTCCTCAAAGTAGCCGTTTGGAATGGATGAGAATGGAGAAATTTCAGCACCTTTTTAGCTACCAAAATTCAGCATTTGACTTTCAAGATAAATCTAATTTTTTTTTAAATGCTTTGACATGGTCTTCCATCTGAATTTTTATCCCATTATAGCCGTTGGAATGAGGTGGAAATTGGCTCCATTTGACCGTTTAAAAACAGCTCCAATCATCAATATCCATGTGTAAATAACTTGCCATGTATGCAGCTGAATTGGCATGTATTTTGAACAACTTTATCTCCTCATTTTGAATACCAAATAAACGTTGGAATGGCTCCTCATTTTGAATGTTAAATGACGTTGGAATGCCTAGAAGATAGGCATTGGAGAACAAATTCAAAGATAGATAGAAATCAGCCAACCTTTGAATTTGAATTAGTCTTCAACTTTTAAACATATAGCCGTTTGCATCTTTCTTGGTTGAGAGATTTTTGCTCCAACTTTGAACCAATATAGCCGTTGAAAACATCACACAATATAAGCAAGAATAGTCACTTGAAATCAGCACCAAAATAGGATGTAATTCAACTTGCCTTGACTTGTTCAAAAGCTGAAAGTTTGAACATGATTTGTACCAATATGCGTGTGAACACATATAATATATAGTCATTTATGTCTTCAACATGTAGCATAGAAAACCATATGAAGAATACCAAGAATTCCAAGAAAACCATAGATGTGATAACCATGATATAAGAATTTCCAATTGATAGACCATGCTGCCCGTTTCCATAAAAATAGGGCACGTACCATATGTGACATAAACACATATAAACATCATATAAGCAATATATAACATGTTGGAAGATCCATTGGCAAGTGAAAAGACCAGAATACCCCTTAGCACAAAAATAGGAATTTTGTCCTAGGATGAACCTAGACATGGTGCTGCTCCAGATTCATTTTTGCCATGATGTGACATGACTTATAAATGTGTCATATGATCATATAAATCAGTTGGAAGAAGACCAAATAAGAATGAGAAGTCCAAATGGTGAAATTACCAAAATAGCCCTTATATAGGTCAATAAGCTTCCCACCGGGTCAATTCAGTTTTAACCCGTGCCAAGCATGCCTTTCCTCAGCCAATTAGATTCTAAATTGAATAAGAATCATGTGGGCTTTTGAATGACTCAATTTGGAGTTCATTTGCCCAAGATATGAACCAAAACCTGCAATAGGATACTAAACCGAACAATTTGCCTTATATTGTAAGTCATGTGACTTCAAGGCTTGGTTAGATCATATTATCAACATGTATTGGCATATATATCTTCTAAGATCAGTTTGAACAACATGTATTGGCATATATAATCTAAGATCAGTTTGAACATGTCTTGATTAAGATATGTGATTGAATTGGCCAAGTTCAATCTCATGATCTTAATCAAACTTGTTCAATCTTGATTCATTCAAGCAATTTCACATTTAGCTCATAAGTTCATAAGTTCATGCCTTGCCAAAACAATTTCACATTTAAACGTTACACATACATGCTCACATATGCATCTTCCAATCATTCAAACATGATATATCTATTTGCAATCATCATAACAATTACACATATGCACACATATACATTTTGCACAACAATTACACATATGCACACATATACATTTTGCACAACAATTACACATATGCTCACATATACATTTTGCACTCACTCAAACATAATATATCACAACAACTCCTTGTTGTGGGACCATTGTGGGGCAATGAAGTGTCATCGTTAGTGTTTGCATCCACAAGGTTAGGCTGTAGCTCATCAAGTTTGTACCAAACAATGACTTAAGGTGTAACGGGGGTGGTGAAATCAAATTCAACAAGTTTAAACAAATAGCATTCAAAGATTTAAACAAGTTTAAACTAAATTGTTTCGGTTTTTTTTTTCTGTTTTTGATGCAAATGATCTAACTAATCTTAAGATAGCTAAATGCAACTTAGTTGTTTCTAAATGCAATTTATAAGGGCTGATTACTATAACACTAATGGAAATCAGTTTTGATGCAAACTAACTAACTTGTTTTGTTTTGTTTTTAAATTATCTATTCTACTTGTTTTTGTGTTGGTTTTCGTTTGTATGATGCAATCAGTTTCTAAGCTAGATGATACTAGATGCAAGTGTTTATGTATTCAACACAACAAACAGGTATCAACTAGAGACTAGGCAGCATACATAGCTAACTAAAACTACTTGTTTTGTTCTTTAGTTTTCGGATTTCTTGTTCTAAACTAAACAACCAACTAAACCTTTAAACTATGTTGTAAACTAGTCTAACTAAGCTAAATAAGGCAGCAACTAAAACGTTTTAAACAGTTTGCACACAACTACTAAAAACAGAATTTAACAACTTGATTACAACTAACTATCAACTATTCTAATTTTGTGTTCAAGTTTTCTGTTTTAAGGACTTATCTAAACTACCATTTAAACTTCTAGATTAGGGTCTAATGAACATTATCTAAGCTAGATTGAACAAGAACAATAAGTTACACACGGTTTTTTAATCTAAACTACACAAACAGATTCTATCACACTTAAGTCTAGTCTAAGTTCTTTTTGTGGTGGTTTTCGGTTTTGCTACTTAAAACTAATTTACCAAACTATTGTAAACCAACTAATAAACACTTTAAAACAAGAACTAACTATCTAAATAAACAGATTCTAGATGGACAACAAAACAGCTTACTAAACGGTTTTGGGCAGCATCAATCATATGCAAGTTTAAACAACGTAAACATGAATAGAAGACTAACCAAATCTCTGATACCAATTGATGAGCCAAACGAAGGCTAGATAAACGTTCCAAGGACTTTGTCTTCTACTCCAAACTGATTTGAACCTCGGCTATGGCAAAGAACATCCCAATGACACCCCTTGAACTGTAACCGTTTGTTCTTGGCTCAATTTATGCCAACACCTTTTCCTCTTTGGCATTCCAACACATCTAAAACCTCATTGAGACCCTAAGATGCTGTAAACCAAAAATGAAATAAATACTAACAAGTTCTAGGCTATGAACTTGAAAAAAACCGTTAAGTGGTTTTAACTTCAAGTAGAAAGTTGAGAACTCCTTAAAGGAAAAATCTGATTGGAATGTGTTTGAAATTGTGGTTTTTTTACATTCTGATTCCTATGCTACTTATAACCTACGAAAATTACAAGAGTACAAGGTTTAAAGTACAAAGTACAAGACTAAAAATAAGATGCTTGCTTTTGAACAATTTTTGGTTCCAAGAAGCTGGTTGCTTTTGCCGTTTCTTCCTTGCTAGTTTCAGCCAAAGTTTTGATTGGATATTGCATTGAACAGCTTGGTTTGAACTTCCTTTGATTGGTTGTAGTTTAGGCTTTGAATATTCAAAGCAATCTTGCGTGAGTCATGCCTTAAACTTCAAGGATCTGATTGGTTCATTTGTTGTGCAGCTTGCCTACTTGTCTTCAACTTGATTGTGATTGGTTTGAACATTTGCAAGACTTCTTCCTATTGGTTAAAGCTTTGAGCAGCTTCTCCATCCTTGTTTCAACGTGAAGAAGAATTCAGATTTGACATGGGTGCTTGTCACCCACCTTGCTTGTAAGCTACTTGCTTATCACCTCCTTGCTTGGACAAAAATTCAGGTTCTAATTGTATTTTCAAGCTAAGTACGTGTACCTGAAAGACAAGGCAATAATACAACACAAACTATCCTAAAACAAGGTTAACCAACCAACAAACATTAAAAGAACAACTAAAGATATGTACAACATGCTTTTGATACAACTAGATCAAAGCTTGTATCATATAAACCCAATGGACATCATCTTTGCTTGGGTCATCCTCTTCATGTCTATAAAGAAATGATTCAACACATTGTAACAACTTCTTAGCCATACTCCTTGTTATGGGACCTGTGCGGGACAGTGAGGTGTCATCATCAGTGTTTGTATCCACAAGGTTAGGCTGTAGCTCATCATTCCCTCCCACTTGAGAAGGATTCGTCCTCGAAGCTCTCTTTGACCTATCTTCAAAGACACCAAGCAACAAACACAAGATACACAACATATATGACATGTCCTAAGGGTTAGTTAAGACTATAAGACATAAGAAGTAGCACTAGTGTGTGCGGAGTTAACAATGATATGCCATGTCTTACAGAACTAACATGTGACAATAAATGATACATGAAAATATGTTGCGTTGACCCCATCGTGGGCTCATCAACTAAGTTACCAAACTATTGTAAACTATCTAATAAACACTTCAAAGCATAAACTAACTATGTAAACAAACAGAATCTAATTGAACAACAAAACACTTTACAAACGGATTTGGGCAGCATCATGCATATGCTAGTTTAAACAATGTAAACATGAATAGAAGACTAACCAAGTCTCTGATACCAATTGATGAGCCAAATGAAGGCTAGAAAAACGTTCCAAGGATTTTGTCTCCTACTCCAAACTGATTTGAACCACAGCTATGGCAAAGAACATCACAATGACACCCCTTGAACTGTAACCGTTTGTTCTTGGCTCAATTTATGCCAACACCTCTTCCTCTTTGTGATGAGCCCACGATGGGTCAACACAACATATTTTCATGCATCATTTATTGTCATATGTTAGTTCTGTAAGACATGACATTTCACTGTTCACTCCGCACACACTAGTGCTAGTTCTTATGTCTTATAGTCTTAACTAACCCTTAGGACATGTCATATATGTTGTGCATATTGTGTTTGTTGCTTGGTGTCTTTGAAGGTAGGTCAAAGAGAGCTTTACATTGAAGAAGCATGAACACCTATCAATCCATGTTCCATTTGATCAAATGATATCATTGTTCAAACAAAGCTTGGAGATGCAAATTAGAATCTGAATTTTTGTCCAAGCAAGTAGGTGATATTCAAGTAGCTTACAAGCAAGGTGGTGACAAGCATTCATGTCAAATTCAAGATGTCCTTCACGTTGAAAACAAGAATGAGGAAGCAGCTCAAGCCTTCAACCAATGAGAAAGAGTCTTGCAAATGATTTAACCAATCACAATCAAGTTAGAAACATTCAACAAGCTGCTCAACCAAGGATCCAATCAAAGGGCATGAGATTTTCGGCTGGTTCTTAACATAATATCTTTGAAAATTCAACACAAAGTAAGAACCAATCAAAGCCAAGTTTTATCCAAGCTGCACACTTCTTGAACCAATCAGAATTTTGGCTGATTTCAAGCAAGGAAACCAACGTTGTCTAAGAGAATTATGTTTGAAAATTCAACACCAAAGTAAGAACCAATCAAAACCAAGGTCAAGCAAGCAGCACACTACATCAACCAATCAAAACCTAGGCTGAATCTTGCAAAAGAAGTGAACGTATGTTTTGGTTAAGTTCTTTGAAAATTCAAGCTACAAGTTGCAACCAATCAAAGGCTTTCTCAAAGCAAGCTGCTCCATCTTTTATCCAATCAAAAAAAATCAAGAAAAGAAGGCTGGAAATGGAGAGGATTACACGGCAAAGCAACCAGCAATCTTGGAGCAAAAGTTGTACAAAAGCAAGCACCTTATTTTAGTGTAGTACTTTGTACATTAGAACTTGTACTTTTTGTAAATTTCGTTTTATACAAATAGCATAGGAATCAGATTGTAAAACAACAACTCAACAACACTTATCAAATAAAAAAACCAGAATTTCCTTCAAAGGAGTTTTCAACATTTCAAGTTGAGGATTAAAACCACCTAACGGTTTTCATACAAGTTCCAGCCTAGAACTTGTTTGCATTTACTTCTTTATTTGGTTTACAGCATCTTAGGGTCTCATTGAGGTTTTAGATGTGTTGGAGTGCCAAAGAGGAAGAGGTTTGGCATAGATTGAGCCAAGAACAAAGGTTAAAGCTTAAAGGGTGTCTTTAAGATGTTCTTTGACATAGCTTGGGTTCAAATCAGTTTGGAGTAGGAGACAACATCCTTGGCAAACGTTTCCAGCCCCCATTTGGCTCATCAATTGGTATCAGAGCCTTGGTTAGTCTTCTATTCATGTCTACATTGATTAGATTTGCATATGAATGTTGCTGCCCAATGTTGAACTGATTTTTAGTACGTTTAGTTGCTGTTTGTTTTGATAGTTAGATTATGTTTTAAAGTGCTTGTTAGATAGTATACTATAGTTTGGTAACTTAGTTAGGAGGCAAAACCGAAAACCACCCCACAAAAACAACTTAGACTAGTTTTAGGTGTGTTAGGAGCTGTTTGTGTATCTTGAAGCAAAAACCGTGTGTGGCCAGCTTGTGAGTGTTCAACCTAGCTTAGATATTGTTCATTAGGTCCTAATCTGGAAATTTTAAGTGGTAGTTTAAGTAGCTCCTTCAAACAGAAAAACCTTGAAAAAAAAAAATAGGTTAGTTGATTGTAGTTTAAATCAAGTTGTCTAAAATCCTGTTTTTAGTTCATGTGTGCAAACTGTTTTGAACATTTTATATGCTGCCATCTTTAGCTTAGTTGATCTTCATTAGACCTTAATCTAGTAGTTTAAGTGTAGTTTAGTTAAGTCCTTAAAATCAGAAAACTTGAACACAAAACTAGATTAGTTGGAACTTTAGCTTGTATTCAAATAGTTAAAATCCTGTTTTTAGTACTTGTGAACAAACTGTTTGTAACGTTTTTAGTACTGCCTTC
>AP025060.1:15564093-15575154 GCA_036186865.1 Eustoma russellianum
TAGTACTGCCTTCTTCAGCTTAGTTTGGCTAGATTACAACATAGTTTAAGTGTTTAGATGGTTGTCTAGTTCAGCTCAAGAAAACCGAAAACCAAAGAACCAAAGCAAAGTAGTTTAGCTAAATAGAGTGTGCTGCCTAGTCTCTCTAGTTCATGTACGTTTGTTAGGTAAAACACAAGGAGATGCATCTAATTTCATTTAGTTAGAATCTGATTGCATCATAAAAACAAAAACCAAACAAAAACAAGTAGGTTAGATCACTTGAAAACAAAACAAAACAAGTTATCATACTTAGCATCAAAACTGATTTTCCATTAGTTACTAGTAACCAGCCTTGTGAACTTCCTTTAGACTTAACTAAGTTGCATTTATCCATCTTAGAATTAGTTAGATCACTTGCATCCAAAAACAGAAAAAGAAAAAAAGAACAACCAGCCCAAAACCGTGTGGATCAAAACAACCTTTTAAAGCTCATTTGAAATCTTGCTATATGCTAATAGTCTTTTCTTTTTGTTGATTTCAATTGTTTCAAACAACTTGTTGGACTTAGATATATTCTGGAATTTAGGAATTGTTTAAGCCCCACATTGTTAAAGAGCTTTCCCATTGTTGTTTTAGATCAATTTCTAAACTTACGTTGCACTGTATACAATTTGATCTTGTTGTAATTGTGAATTGAACTCCCACTACATAGTGTTTAGCCGTGTTGTGTACGAGGAACTTTCAAATTCCAAATACAACCAAACTTGTGCAATTAAAGGCCGTGGGCAATGTCTCATGTAGGCCGTGAGCAGTAGTCTCACAACAATCAAGCAAAACCGTCCAAAGAAAGAAAATTAAGCTTGATTGAGAAATACGCGAGAGAAAAGCCAAAAATTGTCAACAAGTAAGAGGCAAGACAAAGAGAGAATTGCACAAGAAAGCCAAGTGAGGAAAAAGCCCAAAGATAAACGTTGCATAAAGGGAAAATCCCGTGCAAAGCTCAAAAGAAAGAAAGTGCCCAAACCAAACCCCAAAAGTGTTGTAGTTTTGAAATATTGAAAGTTTCTAAAGCAAACCCTTGCTAGCACTTTGTTTGTGTGACTTTACTTTCACTTTGCTTCAATTGATAATTGCATATGCTGTAAAGTAAATTAAGGGATTGTCTTAAAACAACCCCGTAGATTTCTTTCAGCCCGAACAACAATTTGACTTCTGTGATTTACTTGAATCTTTAGGAGATATAGTCCAAATTGCTGTTTTGAACAATTGTCAACATAAAGTAGAGTATTTGCATCTTATCAATATTTTAATTGGCTTTTGAGATTGTTTTGATTAAACATGATTCTAAAAACCATTTGGGGAGTTGAATGCCATAGGAGAAACTATGATGAACTGGAAAAACGTATGAACTCCTTTGGTCGTACGAATGGTTTATGGGTTGGATATTGGGAATGTAAAACTCCTAGATATCAAACTCTTCCTCAGTGCAATAAAGACGTTAGTGCATATTACAATGAAATGCTTGATGATTTGTACTATGCTTATGTTGAAGAACATGAGGAATTAAGCATGATTAGGTTCTTTGCTGGTCTAGATAAAGAAATTGTTGATTGCATGTTAAATGAAAAATTCTCATCACTTAATGACATGTATAAAAAGGCAAAGATTGTTCAATCAAACCTAATCCCATGGCAAGTTAATCAAAACTATGGGCATGAACTCAACTCTTATGATTCTGAAAATGACAAACCAAATCCAGTTAAGTTAAGCAATTTGAGTCAGACTATGGATAATATTGAAAATGCATTGCTTCAACTTAGAGACATGGTGCAAGTAATGATAGAATCTGAAAAGGACAAAGACTTGCAACCTGACATTTCTGTGAATAATGGTTTGTATGAAATTAGCCCCAACATGCCTCAAACTGGAACTCCTTTATCTGAATTGCATGTTCAACCTTGTGTACTGTCTGAAGAAGACTCTTCACTTGAATCTGTTGGTGATTTCCAAAGTGTTAGTCGTTTGCTTATAGATGATGTTAATTGTGATAACACTTTGTCTGAAAATGATTTACATTGTGACATGCATATAAATGAAATCCCTGTGCATGATTTGCATTCTACTGAGATGCGTGTTTCTGGGTTACAATCTGAATTACATCCTGTACATTTCATTGATGACATTGATATAAGTAATTCTGTTGAGAATGACATTGATAAACTAGATTCTTATGATTTGATGTTAGCTGAACTAGATTGTCTACTTGATGTAGAGCTTGATCATGATGCCATTAGTGAAATAAATTCAGCTACAAATGAACATAAATCTTTGGATGAACTAGTTAATGAATTGAATGACATCTTTAGTATAGATGAAGATTCTATTTCTGAAATATCTATTTCATCTCATCTTGTTGAATGTCTACCTATTGTCATCTCAATTGATACATCTTGTCTAAATATTGCACATGTTTGTAAGATTTGTACATTTAGTGTTAACATGTTGCAATATGCTTTTTGGATGATGTTTTATCTGATAGGATGTATGTGTTCTAAAATTTTTGTTATCATATTGTTAATACATCCTAAACATTTTAGAAAGCGTGTACACACCTTATTCTTTCTTCAAAGATAAGGATGCACCAAGGTATTTCACCTTCACCATTTGTATTATCATGTTCCTATTTGGTTATGGTGTAGTTGAGCATACGTGTACATCCTAAACCCCTATCCCTTATTCTATCCATGTTGAGATTCGAGGACGAATCATTTTCAAGAGGGAGGGAATGATGAGCCCACGATGGGTCAACACAACATATTTTCATGCATCATTTATTGTCATATGTTAGTTCTGTAAGACATGACATTTCACTGTTCACTCCGCACACACTAGTGCTAGTTCTTATGTCTTATAGTCTTAACTAACCCTTAGGACATGTCATATATGTTGTGCATATTGTGTTTGTTGATTGGTGTCTTTGAAGGTAGGTCAAAGAGAGCTTTACATTGAAGAAGCATGAACACCTATCAATCCATGTTCCATTTGATCAAATGATATCATTGTTCAAACAAAGCTTGGAGATGCAAATTAGAATCTGAATTTTTGTCCAAGCAAGTAGGTGATATTCAAGTAGCTTACAAGCAAGGTGGTGACAAGCATTCATGTCAAATTCAAGATGTCCTTCACGTTGAAAACAAGAATGAGGAAGCAGCTCAAGCCTTCAACCAATGAGAAAGAGTCTTGCAAATGATTTAACCAATCACAATCAAGTTAGAAACATTCAACAAGCTGCTCAACCAAGGATCCAATCAAAGGGCATGAGATTTTCGGCTGGTTCTTAACATAATATCTTTGAAAATTCAACACAAAGTAAGAACCAATCAAAGCCAAGTTTTATCCAAGCTGCACACTTCTTGAACCAATCAGAATTTTGGCTGATTTCAAGCAAGGAAACCAACGTTGTCTAAGAGAATTATGTTTGAAAATTCAACACCAAAGTAAGAACCAATCAAAACCAAGGTCAAGCAAGCAGCACACTACATCAACCAATCAAAACCTAGGCTGAATCTTGCAAAAGAAGTGAACGTATGTTTTGGTTAAGTTCTTTGAAAATTCAAGCTACAAGTTGCAACCAATCAAAGGCTTTCTCAAAGCAAGCTGCTCCATCTTTTATCCAATCAAAAAAAATCAAGAAAAGAAGGCTGGAAATGGAGAGGATTACACGGCAAAGCAACCAGCAATCTTGGAGCAAAAGTTGTACAAAAGCAAGCACCTTATTTTAGTGTAGTACTTTGTACATTAGAACTTGTACTTTTTGTAAATTTCGTTTTATACAAATAGCATAGGAATCAGATTGTAAAACAACAACTCAACAACACTTATCAAATAAAAAAACCAGAATTTCCTTCAAAGGAGTTTTCAACATTTCAAGTTGAGGATTAAAACCACCTAACGGTTTTCATACAAGTTCCAGCCTAGAACTTGTTTGCATTTACTTCTTTATTTGGTTTACAGCATCTTAGGGTCTCATTGAGGTTTTAGATGTGTTGGAGTGCCAAAGAGGAAGAGGTTTGGCATAGATTGAGCCAAGAACAAAGGTTAAAGCTTAAAGGGTGTCTTTAAGATGTTCTTTGACATAGCTTGGGTTCAAATCAGTTTGGAGTAGGAGACAACATCCTTGGCAAACGTTTCCAGCCCCCATTTGGCTCATCACTTTGGCATTCCAACATATCTAAAACCTCATTGAGACCCTAGGATGCTGTAAACCAAAAATGAAGTAAATACTAACATGTTCTAGGCTATGAACTTGAAAGAAAACCGTTAAGTGGTCTTAAACTTCAACTAGCATAAGTTGAGAACTCCTTAAAGGATATTTGATTGAAATGTGTTTGAAAATAGTTGTGTTTACAATCTGATTCCTACCTTACTTATAGCAAACGAAAATGTTAAAAAGTACAAGATTTAATGTACAAAGTACAAGACTAAAATGACATGCTTTGCTTGGAACTTGTTTTGAGCAACTTTCGGTTCCAAGAGGCTGGTTGCTTCCCTTTTCTTCTTTGCTTGACTTCAGCCATAATTTTGATTGGTTTATACATTGAGCAGCTTGCTTTGATCTTGGCCTTGATTGGTTGTGAGTTGTGGCTTTGATTTTTCAAAGGAATTTTAGCTTAATCATCCGTTTCCTCCATGCAAGTTTCAGCCAAAGTTTTGATTGGATAATGTAGTGTGCAGCTTGGTTTGAATCTTGGCTTTGATTGGTTCCAAGTTTGGTGTTGAATATTCAAACAAATTATGCATAGACCAGCCGTTTTCTTCATAAGGATTTGATTGGATCAAATGTTGAGCAGCTTGCATTCTTGTTCTAACTTGATTGTGATTGGTTTGGTCATTTGCAAGACTCCTTCCTATTGGTTAAAGGTGTGAGCAGCTTGTTTCTTCTTTGTTTCAACGTGAAGAACAATCTTGAATTTGACATGAATGCTTGTCACCACCTTGCTTGTAAGCTACTTGAATATCACCTCTTTGCTTGGACAAAATTCAGGTTTGAATTGCATCTTCAAGCTAAAAAACGTGTACCTGAAAGACAAGGCAAGAATACAGCACAAACTTGTTGGACCTGTATAGCACCACTAGAGGGGGGGGTGAATAGTGGGTTAGCGGAAATTACACTACAATTACCTTCAAAAACTTGTTTGAAGACCCCTTTGCCTCTTTAGCCTCAGATTCTGGAATTTCCAGAAACAGTTCACTGTTTTGAGCGCTTTGGTTGAACCACTTATACACCTGTGCAAGCTCTCAAACTCGGCAGAGATCAAGTTTAGGATGTTTATAGTATGTCATAAAAAATTCAATCAATTCCAAGCAAGTTAGCACGTTCAAATAAGCAAGAAAAGTAAAGTGTGCAATTCTGGCAGTTTCAGGCAGAATGTTAGCTTAACTTCAAACGATGATATCTCAAAATCTACCCGTGCTATTTTGATGAATCTTATGTCAAATTAAACCTTATGATGTCTAGTTTAATTTGATATAAGGCTCACTTCAAGATTCGCAGGATAACCTATTCAAATTGAACAAGTTTTGCACACTGGTCAGAATTGTTCACAGAATGTAGCAACAATTTTGTGAAGACGATTTGAATAGGCTAAACACCTTAGAATTTAGTGATTCTTGCGGATAATGAAAGCTAACACATTGAAGTATAATATATCCAAAATTCATGCAATTCTAAGACTGTTTGCTTGTTCAATTATGCGTGCCAAGTTAGTGTAATTCTCAGGCAGAAAACAGTAAATGCAGGAAATAAGTAAAGAACACAAGGAATTATCCTGGTTCGGTCAATGTGACCTACTCCAGTCCCAAGAGACACCTTCTCTTGGATTTCACTAAACACCAAACACCAAAGTCACCTTACAAAGCCAAAGGAAGAAGCTTTTCACCAACTTCTTCAAGAGGCTTCCCCAAAACTGAAAAACAGCAACTAGTTTGTTTCACCTTTGCACCTTTGCACCTTTTGCTCACCTCTAAGGAGTAAGCTTTATACACCAGCTTCTCCCTTACAATATGTCGTTTAAAAGGTGTTGAAATAACAAGAAATGAAGAACTATACAATCATAAAGCTTGCTGCAAATGTGTTCTTCAATATAGAAGAGTAGAAGAGAAGAATGGAAATAAAGAGCTAATTGTCTTGCTTGCTTTCTTGCTCTTTTTCGTTGGATACATTTACTCTTCATCTTTGGAGCTATTTATAGCCAAGAGGACAGCCTAAAGGCTCCTCAAAGAAACGTTGGAATGGTTGAGAAGATGGAGAGATTTCAGCACCTTTCTAGCTATTCAAATTCAGCATTTGACTTTCAAGATAAAGTTGATCTTTTGATGCTTTGAATTAGTCTTCCACCTGAACTTTTATCCTTCATCTTATCCCATTATAAACGTTGGAGATGAGGTAGAAAATGACTCATTTAAACGTTTAAGAGGCAGCTCCCAATCAGCAATTTCCATGTGTAAATAACTTGCCATGTGTGCAGCTGAATTGGCATGTATTTTGAACAATTTTATCTCCTCATTTTGAACACAAATAGACGTTGGAATGTAGCTAAAATATAGGCATTGGAGAATAGTTCAAAGATAGATAGAAACCAGCCTAGCTTTTGAGTTTGAATTGGTCTCCATATAGCCGTTGCATATGCTTCCTTGGTTGAGAGATTTTTGCTTCAACTTTGCTACATTGTAGGACTTGCTTTTTGTCACACAATATAATCTGAAACTTGACCATATATCACACGAAATTTTGCTCCAATTTTGACCCAAGTAGCCGTTGAAATATATGCAAGGATAACCATTTGAAATCAGCAACAAAATAGGATTTGTTTCAACTTGCCTTGACTTGTTCAAAAGCTGAACATTTGTGCGCCAATATCCATCCATATCCGTGTGCACACATATAATATATAGTCATTTATGTCTTCAACATGTAGCATAGAATACCATATGAAGAATGCCAAGAATTCCAAGAAAACCATAGATGTGATGACCATAATATAAGAATTCCATTTGAGATACCATGCTGCCCATTTCCATAAATATAGGGCACGTACCATATGTGATATAAACACATATAAACATCATATAAACAATATATAACACGTTGGAAGACCCATTGGCAAGTGAAGAGACCAGAATACCCCTTAGCACAAAAATAGGAATTTTGTCCTAGGATGAACCTAGACATGGTGCTGCTCCAGATTCATTTTTGCCATGATGTGACATGACTTATAAAAGTGTCATATGATCATATAAATCAGTTGGAAGAAGACCAAATAAGAATGAGAAGTCCAAATGGTGAAATTACCAAAATAACCCTTATAAAGATCAATAAGCTTCACCACCGTGTCAAGTCAGTTTTTATCCGTGTCAAGCATGCTTCTTCTCAGCCAATTAGATTCTAAATTGAATAAGGATCATGTGGGCTTTTGAATGACTCAATTTGGAGTTCATTTGCTCAAGATATGAACCAAAACCTGCAATAGGATACTAAACCGAGCAATTTGCCTTATATTGTAAGTCATGTGACTTCAAGGCTTGGTTAGATCATATAATTAACATGTATTGGCATATATATCATCTAAGATCAGTTTGAACATGTCTTGATTTAGACATGTGATTGAATTGGCCAAGTTCAATCTCATGATCTTAATCAAACTTGTTCAATCTTGATTCATTCAATCAATTTCACATTTAGCTCATAAATTCAATCTCATGCACACATATACTTTAAACGTTATACACACATACATGCTCACATATGCATTTTGCAATATACCACAACAATGTACATGCTCACATATGCATTTTGCAATCATTCAAACATGATATATCACAACAATCTCCCCCTTTTGATGATTTGCAAAATTACCCCACATATGTGTATATTAAGCATCTAAATCAAGTATAAGCTTCTCTTTAAATCAAGTTAAGCTGCTTAAATCAAGTTAAGCTGCTCCCCCTTAATGTGTGCTCCCCCTTAATGTGTTATCTCCCCCTTAACATGATATACATATATCTCTCCCTTTTAATGTGTTATCTCCCCCTTAACATGATATACATATATCTCTCCCCCTTAATTTTGTAAATTATGCAAAAGACTGAACTATGGGCACGGTGTAGTAGTCAGGTGTGAGCAATTAATCCAAGTCTTGCACGTAAATGCTCAAAGATAGCTTGATTAAGGGGTTTAGTGAATATGTCAGCTACTTGTTGATCAGTTCTAACATGTTCAATGTGTATATGTCCAAGATTAACATGATCACGGAGAAAATGATAACGTACTTCTATATGCTTTGCCTTAGAGTGTAGTACAGGGTTTTTAGACAAATTTATAGCACTTGTACTATCACAATAGATGGGGATATTATTTACTTGTATTTCAAAGTCTGAAAGTTGTTGTTTAATCCATAAGAGTTGAGTACAACATAGACTTAAAGCCATATATTCTGCTTCAGTAGTAGAAAGTGCAACACTAGATTGTTTCTTTGAAAACCAAGATATTAGTGAGTTTCCTAGGAATTGACATGTGTTGGACCTGTATAGCACCACTAGAGGGGGGGGGGTGAATAGTGGGTTAGCGGAAATTACACTACAATTACCTTCAAAAACTTGTTTGAAGACCCCTTTGCCTCTTTAGCCTCAGATTCTGAAAATTCCAGAAACAGTTCACTACTTTGAACGTTTTGGTTGAACCACTTATACACCTGTGCAAGCTCTCAAACTTGGCAGAGATCAAGTTTAGAATGTTTATAGTATGTCATAAAAATTTCATTCAATTTCAAGCAAGTTAGCACGTTCAAATAAGCAAGAGAAGTAAAGTGTGCAATTCTGGCAGTTTCAGGCAGAATGTTAGCTTAACTTCAAACGATGATATCTCAAAATCTACCCGTGCTATTTTGATGAATCTTATGTCAAATTAAACCTCAAGATGTCTAGTTTAATTTGATATAAGGCTCACTCCAAGATTCGAAGGATAGCCTATTCAAATTGCACAAGTTTGCACACTGGTCAGAACTGTTCACAGAATGTAGCAACAATTTTGTGCAGATGATTTGAATATGCTAAACACCTTAGAATTTAGTGATTCTTGCGGCTAATGAAAGCTAACACATTGAAGTATAATATATCCAAAATTCATGCAATTCTAAGACTGTTTGCTTGTTCAATTATGCGTGCCAAGTTAGTGTAATTCTCAGGCAGAAAACAGTAAGTGCAGGAAATAAGTAAAGAACACAAGGAATTATCCTGGTTCGGTCAATGTGACCTACTCCAGTCCCAAGAGACACCTTATCTTGGATTTCACTAAACACCAAACACCAAAGTCACCTTACAAAGCCAAAGGAAGAAGCTTTTCACCAACTTCTTCAAGAGGCTGCACCAAAACTGAAAATCAGCACTAGTTTGTTTCACCTTTGCACCTTTGCACCTTTTGCTCACCTCTAAGGAGTAAGCTTTATACACCAGCTTCTCCCTTACAATATGTCGTTTAAAAGGTGTTGAAATGACAAGAAATGAAGAACTATACAATCATAAAGCTTGCTACAAATGTGTTCTTCAATAGAGAAGAGAAGAAGAAAAGAATGGAGACAAAGAGCTAATTGTCTTGCTTGCTTTCTTTGTTGCTTTCGTTGGTGTGCTTTTCTTCTTCATCTTTGGAGCTATTTATAGCCAAGAGGACAGCCTAAAGGCTCCTCAAAGAGACGTTGGAATGGTTGAAGAAATGGAGAAAATTCAGCACCTTTCTAGCTATTCAAATGAGACTTGATCTTTTGTTGCTTTGAATTAGTCTCCAACTGAAATTTTATCCTTCATCCTATCCCATTATAGCCGTTGAAATGAGATGGAAATGTAGCTTCATTTGAACGTTGGAATTACCTAGAAGATAGGCATTGGAGAGTAGTTCAAAGATAGATAGAAATCACCCAAGCTTATGAGTTTGAATTGGTCTCCAATTTTTGAACACATAGCCGTTTGAATGTAGCTAAAAGATAGAGAAAATTCAGCTTGACTTGGTCTTCAATATAGCCGTTTGCATATAGCTTTGGTTGAGAGACTTTTGCTTCAAATTTGCTACATTGTAGGACTTGTATTTTGTCACACATTATAACCTGAATCTTGACCATATAGCATACGAAATTTTGCTCCATTTTTGAGCCAAAATAGCCGTTGAAAGATATGCAAGAATAGTCACTTGAAATCAGCACCAAAATAGGATGTAATTCAACTTGCCTTGACTTGTTCAAAATCTGAAAATTTGAACATAATTTGTGCCAACATCCGTATCCAATATCCAATAACCGTGTGCACAAATATATAATATATATGTCTTCAACATGTAGCATAGAAAACCATATGAAGAATACCAAGAATTCCAAGAAAACCATAGATGTGATAACCATGATATAAGAATTTCCAATTGATAGACCATGCTGCCCGTTTCCATAAAAATAGGGCACGTACCATATGTGACATAAACACATATAAACATCATATAAGTAATATATAACATGTTGGAAGATCCATTGGCAAGTGAAAAGACCAGAATACCCCTTAGCACAAAAATAGGAATTTTGTCCTAGGATGAACCTAGACATGGTGCTGCTCCAGATTCATTTTTGCCATGATGTGACATGACTTATAAACGTGTCATATGATCATATAAATCAGTTGGAAGAAGACCAAATAAGAATGAGAAGTCCAAATGGTGAAATTACCAAAATAGCCCTTATATAGGTCAATAAGCTTCCCACCGGGTCAATTCAGTTTTAACCCGTGCCAAGCATGCCTTTCCTCAGCCAATTAGATTCTAAATTGAATAAGAATCATGTGGGCTTTTGAATGACTCAATTTGGAGTTCATTTGCCCAAGATATGAACCAAAACCTGCAATAGGATACTAAACCGAACAATTTGCCTTATATTGTAAGTCATGTGACTTCAAGGCTTGGTTAGATCATATTATCAACATGTATTGGCATATATATCTTCTAAGATCAGTTTGAACAACATGTATTGGCATATATAATCTAAGATA
>AP025060.1:15575164-15672096 GCA_036186865.1 Eustoma russellianum
AGATCCATTGGCAAGTGAAAAGACCAGAATACCCCTTAGCACAAAAATAGGAATTTTGTCCTAGGATGAACCTAGACATGGTGCTGCTCCAGATTCATTTTTGCCATGATGTGACATGACTTATAAACGTGTCATATGATCATATAAATCAGTTGGAAGAAGACCAAATAAGAATGAGAAGTCCAAATGGTGAAATTACCAAAATAGCCCTTATATAGGTCAATAAGCTTCCCACCGGGTCAATTCAGTTTTAACCCGTGCCAAGCATGCCTTTCCTCAGCCAATTAGATTCTAAATTGAATAAGAATCATGTGGGCTTTTGAATGACTCAATTTGGAGTTCATTTGCCCAAGATATGAACCAAAACCTGCAATAGGATACTAAACCGAACAATTTGCCTTATATTGTAAGTCATGTGACTTCAAGGCTTGGTTAGATCATATTATCAACATGTATTGGCATATATATCTTCTAAGATCAGTTTGAACAACATGTATTGGCATATATAATCTAAGATCAGTTTGAACATGTCTTGATTAAGATATGTGATTGAATTGGCCAAGTTCAATCTCATGATCTTAATCAAACTTGTTCAATCTTGATTCATTCAAGCAATTTCACATTTAGCTCATAAGTTCATAAGTTCATGCCTTGCCAAAACAATTTCACATTTAAACGTTACACATACATGCTCACATATGCATCTTCCAATCATTCAAACATGATATATCTATTTGCAATCATCATAACAATTACACATATGCACACATATACATTTTGCACAACAATTACACATATGCTCACATATACATTTTGCAATCACTCAAACATAATATATCACAACAATCTCCCCCTTTTGATGATTTGCAAAATTACCCCACATATGTGTATATTAAGCATTTAAATCAAGTGTGCATCTAAATCAAGTGTTGTAATCTGTGTAATCAAGTAAGCATCTAAATCAAGTGTAAGCTGCTCCCCCTTAATGTGTTATCTCCCCCTTAACATGATATCTATCTTCCCCTTAACATGATATACATATGTCTCTCCCCCTTAATTTTGTAAATTATGCAAAAGACTAAACTATGTGCACGGTGTAGTAGTCAGTTGTAAGCAATTAATCCAAGTCTTGCACGTAAATGCTCAAAGATAGCTTGATTAAGGGGTTTAGTGAATATGTCAGCTACTTGTTGATCAGTTCTAACATGTTCAATGTGTATATGTCCAAGATTAACATGATCTCGGAGAAAATGATAACGTACTTCTATATGCTTTGCCTTAGAGTGTAGTACAGGGTTTTTAGACAAATTTATAGCACTTGTACTATCACAATAGATGGGAATATTATTTACTTGTATTTCAAAGTCTGAAAGTTGTTGTTTAATCCATAATAGTTGAGTACAACATAGACTTAAAGCCATATATTCTGCTTCAGTAGTAGAAAGTGCAACACTAGATTGTTTCTTTGAAAACCAAGATATTAGTGAGTTTCCTAGGAATTGACATGTTCCACTAGTGCTCTTTCTATCTACTCTACATCCACCATAATCTGCATCTGAATATGCATGTAGACTTAGACTAGATTGTCTATCATACCATAAGCCTAATGTTGGTGTATGTTGAAGATATCTAAATATTCTTTTTACAGCTTTAAAGTGTGACATCTTAGGCATACTTTGAAACCTTGCACACATACATACTGCAAACATAATATCAGGTCTACTAGCAGTTAGATATAGCAATGAACCAATCATAGACCTATATAGTTTTTCATCAAATGCAACACCATTTTCATCTTTGTCTAACTTTGTTGAAGTACACATTGGTGTTGGAGATGGTTTCAAGTTTTCAAAGTTGAATTTCTTTATCATATCTCTTATGTATTTGGCTTGATTGATATGTATACCACTTGATGTTTGTTTTATTTGCAAGCCTAAGAAATAGTTTAATTCACCAACCATAGACATTTCAAACTCAGACTTCATACAATCTTCAAAGTCTTTTACTAAGTTAGGATTAGTTGAACCAAAGATTATGTCATCTACATATATTTGTATTACAAGCAAATCTTTGTCTTTCTTTTTCAAGAATAAGGTACTATCTATGGTTCCTCTTTGAAAGTTGTTACTTAGTAAAAAGTTGGCAAATCTTTCATACCATGAACGGGGGGCTTGTTTCAAACCATATAAGGCTTTCTTAAGTTTATATACATGATTAGGGTTCTTTGGATCTTCAAAGCCTGGTGGTTGTTTAACAAAAACTTCTTCTTGGATATAGCCATTTAAGAATGCACTCTTAACATCCATTTGAAATAGTTTGATGTTATTATAACATGCAAAAGCTAATAAGAGGCGTATGGATTCTAATCTTGCTACGGGGGCAAATGTTTCATCGTAATCAATACCCTCTTCTTGATTATATCCTTGAGCTACAAGTCTTGCTTTATTTCTTACTACAACCCCTTGTTCATTCATTTTGTTCCTAAACACCCATTTAGTTCCAATGATTGATTTATCCTCGGGTTTAGGTACTAAATCCCACACATTGTTTCTTTCAAATTGGTTTAACTCTTCATGCATTGCATCTATCCAATATGCATCGTTTAAGGCATCATTCACATTCTTAGGTTCAATTTGGGATATAAGTGCATGCCATTGATCATATTCATTAGGATCTATTTGCCTACGTGTTCTAACCCCTTGATTTACATCTCCTATGATAAGTTCTTGAGGATGCTTTTGTTTATCTCTTATTTGCCACCAATTACTTGGTTGTGCATCTTCAATAGGTTCATGATGTTCAATAGGTTGGTTAGACACATTTTCTTCATTATGTTCTTGTGTAGGGGGAGTTTGAACTTCATGCATTTCAAGAGTTTGATTTGGTGTTTCAATTTGATTATTTGTAGGTGGTAGGATAAGTTCATCTTCATCATGAAGTATTTGATCATTTGGTACATAGATTTCATGTTTATTACTTGTTTGGAGATATGCATTTTCATTGAACTTCACATGTATAGATTCAACTATCTTTCTTGTTTGTGCATTATAACATCTATATGCTTTAGAGTTCATTGAATATCCCACAAATATATGTTCATCAGACTTAGGATCAAACTTATCTAAGATATCTTTTGTATTCAATACAAAGCATTTACAACCAAAGACTTTTAGATAGTTTACTTTTGGGAGTCGTCCATTTAAGATTTCAAATGGTGTTTTGTTCAATTTCTTTCTTATTGATAGTCTGTTGATCATATAACTTGAAGTGTTTACTGCTTCAGCCCATAAGAATTTAGGTACTTTGTTTTCTACCATCATTGTTCTTGCTACTTCTTGAATAGTCCTATTCTTTCTTTCAACTACACCATTAAGTTGAGGAGTTCTTGGTGGGGAGAATTCATGTTTTATACCCTTTTCATTACAGAATTTGATTAATTCACTATTTTTAAACTCACCACCTCTATCACTCCTTATCTTAATAACATGTGATTCATGTTCATTTTCAAGTTGTCTAATTAGATTAGCTATAGATGATGCACTTTCATCTTTTGAAGCAAGAAATAATGTCCAAGTATATCTTGAGAAATCATCAACTATTACACATACATAATAACTTCCACCTAAGCTTCTTGTTTTACATGGACCAAATAAGTCTATATGCAAGAGTTCTAGTATTCTTGATGTTGTGACCTCGGTTTTAGGCTTAAGGGATTCTCTAACATGTTTGCCTTGGATACAAGATTCACATAGTTGAAAATCATTCAAGTTAAGTTTAGGCAATCCTTTAACAAGACTTTTAGCGTGTAGTTTTTCTAAGGTTGATATACCTATGTGTCCTAAACGTCTATGCCAAAGATTGGGATCAGATTCATGTGAAACAAGACATTTTGTGTTACTACTTAGCATATCATCCATGTTAAGCACATATATGTTTCCTTCACGTTTCCCTTTTAACACAACTTGATTGTTTTTATCCATTATCTTACAAGAGGTGGAGGAGAAGAGAACATTCAAGTTGTTGTCACATAGTTGAGAAACGCTTAAAAGCTCAAAGGTTAAGTTACTTACAAGTAGGACGTTTTTGATCTCAAACTTGTCTGGATCACCAACCTTGCCTTTGCCAATTATTTGGCCTTGGTTGTTGTCTCCAAAGGTAACTTTGCCACCTTTTGCAACGTTCTTAAGTGTGCTAAACAAATTTTTGTTGCCCGTCATATGTCTTGAGCAACCACTATCAACTATCCAATTGGTTTTGTTCTTTTCATCTTCTTTGTTGTTATAACCAGCAAATTGTCTTTCTTTGATGTTATGTACCTACAAATGTAAATAACAACTTAGGTACCCTTTGATTTTGGGTCCTTTCAAGGTTAGACAAGTTAAGTTCATGTTAGTGTACCTTTAGGTACCCAAACTTGAACAACCTTTCTTGGTTTTGAAATGTTAAAATCATGTTGCATATAATGAACAAATAGTGGATTTTGATACATAGAATATGATTGAAAAGGGGCTGCACGTTTATGACTAGTTGGATAAGCATGATAAGTTCTATATGCATTTGAATGTTGCCATGTATATGAGTTATATCTTGGCCGTGTATAAGCAAGATGTTGTGTGTGTCTAGGCCGTGTGTTGTAAACTGATTTAGGCCTAGAGTATGTCATGTTCTTCACATAAGCATGTTGTTGCATATAAGGCATAACTTGAGCAGATTTCATACTACTTTGTTTAGGCATTCTTGTATACATGTAAGCATGGTTTCTAGGTGTATTTGCCTTCCTATATGTTGATGCATTTTGCAATCTTTGTGATGAAGGTGGTGTGGGCAGAATAGGTTCATTTCTAAATGCATTTGGCCTATATTTCATGTTGGTTGAAGATGATACAAATGTTGTTTCCTTAGGTGTGTATTCGGCTTCTTTAACATATCCAAGACCTTGTTTGTCATTTCCATGCTTTTGAGATGCAATAAGAGTGTCTAACATGTTGGAACCATCCTTAAATTGTTCTAAAGTTTTGTTCAAGTCTAGGTTGCATGCTTTTAATAATTCAAATTCAGTTTGTATTTCATGTAATTTAGACTTTAAAACTTTGAAATCAACACATTGCACACATTGCACATTTTCATGTTTGTTCTTAAGTTCCTTAATCTGATTTTGCATTGAACTAATAGTGTTAGATGATTCAAGTTGAAGAACTTCTAGTTGAGAAGTTAGATTCAAGTTAGACGTCTCCAACTTGTTCTTCTCCTCAACTATTCTTTTCTTCTCCTTGGATAGCTTCTTATATCTATCATGCAACTTTTCTAATTCATCCAACAATTCATCTTGAGTAAAATCACATTCAGAGTCAGAATCGAATGTTACCTCATTTGTAGACTTTGAAGCCAAACATGTTTGTGCAACTTCAGGTTCCTCCTCGGATTCGGATGAAGATGTGTCATCCCAAGTGCTTGAACTTACCTTGAGAGCTTTCTTCCTCCTTTGCATAGGTTCTACTCTAGTTTTTGTCCTTGTCTTTTCATCCATGTCACGGTTTTTGTTCTTGTTTGGACAATCATATGAGATGTGTCCTTGTTTGCCACATTCATAACACTTAAGTTCTTTATCATACCATTTACCATCTTGTTTGTTAGATTTCACATTGATAGGGGCGGCTGATTTTGCTTGTCTTTTAGTTGGTCTTTTCTTGAAAAACTTCCTTAAACGCCTAGCTAACAACATTATGTCTTCTTCATCACTTTCATCATCACTTTCATACTCGGCTTGATTAGATGATTCGGGTTCATTTGTTACAAATGCAAGTGATTTAGACTTGTTACTAGTTTCAGCCTTTCTTATATTCAACTTGTTTTCATAAACTTTTAAAGAGCCTATCAATTCATCAAGTTTTATTTGAGAAAGATCTTTGCTTTCTTCAATGGCACTAACTTTGGCATCCCATTCAATTGGCAAACTTCTCAAAACTTTTTGCACTTTTTCTTTCATCAAAAACGTTTTACCAAGGGATTCAAGTGAGTTGTATAAGTTAGTAAGCCTTAAATCCATATCAACAATTGATTCATTAGGCAGTAAATGAAATGTTTCAAGTGTAGTCATTAACATGTTAATCTTCGATTCCTTTACTTGATTAGTTCCTTCATGCTTCATTTCAAGACATTTCCACATATCCTTTGCACTTAAACATGAAGAGACATAGGCAGATTCACTCCTACTTAAACCATTCAACAATAATTGCATTGCTTTAGCATTAAGACTCATTTTCTTTTTATCTTCATCACTCCAATCTTTTCTATATTTCTCAACTTCTTGTGATAAGCCATCAATTATAACATGCTTAGTAGGCACATAAGGTCCATCTTCAATGATAGACCACAAGTCTATATCAATAGCCATTAAGAACAATTTCATCCTAAGTTTCCAATGACTAAAGTTTTCTCCATCAAAAAGAGGTGGTCTTTGTGTGGACATGCCTTCTAATTCTATTTTCATGTGTGACTTAGACATGCTTCTTAGTGTATGAGAAAACGTTTAAAACACTTATAAGAAGGAAAGAAAGTGTCACCTTGTTGTAGATACCAAATATGAAGAATATAAGACAACCAGAAAATTTCCAGCAACTTTGCAACTTGGAGTGTAAACTGTTTTCAGCTCAAATAAGAATATGGTGCTCAACCTTGCTCTGATACCAATTGTTGGACCTGTATAGCACCACTAGAGGGGGGGGTGAATAGTGGGTTAGCGGAAATTACACTACAATTACCTTCAAAAACTTGTTTGAAGACCCCTTTGCCTCTTTAGCCTCAGATTCTGAAAATTCCAGAAACAGTTCACTACTTTGAACGTTTTGGTTGAACCACTTATACACCTGTGCAAGCTCTCAAACTTGGCAGAGATCAAGTTTAGAATGTTTATAGTATGTCATAAAAATTTCATTCAATTTCAAGCAAGTTAGCACGTTCAAATAAGCAAGAGAAGTAAAGTGTGCAATTCTGGCAGTTTCAGGCAGAATGTTAGCTTAACTTCAAACGATGATATCTCAAAATCTACCCGTGCTATTTTGATGAATCTTATGTCAAATTAAACCTCAAGATGTCTAGTTTAATTTGATATAAGGCTCACTCCAAGATTCGAAGGATAGCCTATTCAAATTGCACAAGTTTGCACACTGGTCAGAACTGTTCACAGAATGTAGCAACAATTTTGTGCAGATGATTTGAATATGCTAAACACCTTAGAATTTAGTGATTCTTGCGGCTAATGAAAGCTAACACATTGAAGTATAATATATCCAAAATTCATGCAATTCTAAGACTGTTTGCTTGTTCAATTATGCGTGCCAAGTTAGTGTAATTCTCAGGCAGAAAACAGTAAGTGCAGGAAATAAGTAAAGAACACAAGGAATTATCCTGGTTCGGTCAATGTGACCTACTCCAGTCCCAAGAGACACCTTCTCTTGGATTTCACTAAACACCAAACACCAAAGTCACCTTACAAAGCCAAAGGAAGAAGCTTTTCACCAACTTCTTCAAGAGGCTGCACCAAAACTGAAAATCAGCACTAGTTTGTTTCACCTTTGCACCTTTGCACCTTTTGCTCACCTCTAAGGAGTAAGCTTTATACACCAGCTTCTCCCTTACAATATGTCGTTTAAAAGGTGTTGAAATGACAAGAAATGAAGAACTATACAATCATAAAGCTTGCTACAAATGTGTTCTTCAATAGAGAAGAGAAGAAGAAAAGAATGGAGACAAAGAGCTAATTGTCTTGCTTGCTTTCTTTGTTGCTTTCGTTGGTGTGCTTTTCTTCTTCATCTTTGGAGCTATTTATAGCCAAGAGGACAGCCTAAAGGCTCCTCAAAGAGACGTTGGAATGGTTGAAGAAATGGAGAAAATTCAGCACCTTTCTAGCTATTCAAATGAGACTTGATCTTTTGTTGCTTTGAATTAGTCTCCAACTGAAATTTTATCCTTCATCCTATCCCATTATAGCCGTTGAAATGAGATGGAAATGTAGCTTCATTTGAACGTTGGAATTACCTAGAAGATAGGCATTGGAGAGTAGTTCAAAGATAGATAGAAATCACCCAAGCTTATGAGTTTGAATTGGTCTCCAATTTTTGAACACATAGCCGTTTGAATGTAGCTAAAAGATAGAGAAAATTCAGCTTGACTTGGTCTTCAATATAGCCGTTTGCATATAGCTTTGGTTGAGAGACTTTTGCTTCAAATTTGCTACATTGTAGGACTTGTATTTTGTCACACATTATAACCTGAATCTTGACCATATAGCATACGAAATTTTGCTCCATTTTTGAGCCAAAATAGCCGTTGAAAGATATGCAAGAATAGTCACTTGAAATCAGCACCAAAATAGGATGTAATTCAACTTGCCTTGACTTGTTCAAAATCTGAAAATTTGAACATAATTTGTGCCAACATCCGTATCCAATATCCAATAACCGTGTGCACAAATATATAATATATATGTCTTCAACATGTAGCATAGAAAACCATATGAAGAATACCAAGAATTCCAAGAAAACCATAGATGTGATAACCATGATATAAGAATTTCCAATTGATAGACCATGCTGCCCGTTTCCATAAAAATAGGGCACGTACCATATGTGACATAAACACATATAAACATCATATAAGTAATATATAACATGTTGGAAGATCCATTGGCAAGTGAAAAGACCAGAATACCCCTTAGCACAAAAATAGGAATTTTGTCCTAGGATGAACCTAGACATGGTGCTGCTCCAGATTCATTTTTGCCATGATGTGACATGACTTATAAACGTGTCATATGATCATATAAATCAGTTGGAAGAAGACCAAATAAGAATGAGAAGTCCAAATGGTGAAATTACCAAAATAGCCCTTATATAGGTCAATAAGCTTCCCACCGGGTCAATTCAGTTTTAACCCGTGCCAAGCATGCCTTTCCTCAGCCAATTAGATTCTAAATTGAATAAGAATCATGTGGGCTTTTGAATGACTCAATTTGGAGTTCATTTGCCCAAGATATGAACCAAAACCTGCAATAGGATACTAAACCGAACAATTTGCCTTATATTGTAAGTCATGTGACTTCAAGGCTTGGTTAGATCATATTATCAACATGTATTGGCATATATATCTTCTAAGATCAGTTTGAACAACATGTATTGGCATATATAATCTAAGATCAGTTTGAACATGTCTTGATTAAGATATGTGATTGAATTGGCCAAGTTCAATCTCATGATCTTAATCAAACTTGTTCAATCTTGATTCATTCAAGCAATTTCACATTTAGCTCATAAGTTCATAAGTTCATGCCTTGCCAAAACAATTTCACATTTAAACGTTACACATACATGCTCACATATGCATCTTCCAATCATTCAAACATGATATATCTATTTGCAATCATCATAACAATTACACATATGCACACATATACATTTTGCACAACAATTACACATATGCTCACATATACATTTTGCAATCACTCAAACATAATATATCACAACAACATGTTCCACTAGTGCTCTTTCTATCTACTCTACATCCACCATAATCTGCATCTGAATATGCATGTAGACTTAGACTAGATTGTCTATCATACCATAAGCCTAATGTTGGTGTATGTTGAAGATATCTAAATATTCTTTTTACAGCTTTAAAGTGTGACAACTTAGGCATACTTTGAAATCTCGCACACATACATACTGCAAACATAATATCAGGTCTACTAGCAGTTAGATATAGCAATGAACCAATCATAGACCTATATAGTTTTTCATCAAATGCAACACCATTTTCATCTTTGTCTAATTTTGTTGAAGTACACATTGGTGTTGGAGATGGTTTCAAGTTTTCAAAGTTGAATTTCTTTATCATATCTCTTATGTATTTGGCTTGATTGATATGTATACCACTTGATGTTTGTTTTATTTGCAAGCCTAAGAAATAGTTTAATTCACCAACCATAGACATTTCAAACTCAGACTTCATACAATCTTCAAAGTCTTTTACTAAGTTAGGATTAGTTGAACCAAAGATTATGTCATCTACATATATTTGTATTACAAGCAAATCTTTGTCTTTCTTTTTCAAGAATAAGGTACTATCTATGGTTCCTCTTTGAAAGTTGTTACTTAGTAAAAAGTTGGCAAATCTTTCATACCATGCACGGGGGGCTTGTTTCAAACCATATAAGGCTTTCTTAAGTTTATATACATGATTAGGGTTCTTTGGATCTTCAAAGCCTGGTGGTTGTTTAACAAAAACTTCTTCTTGGATATAGCCATTTAAGAATGCACTCTTAACATCCATTTGGAATAGTTTGATGTTATAATAACGTGCAAAAGCTAATAAGAGGCGTATGGATTCTAATCTTGCTACGGGGGCAAATGTTTCATCGTAATCAATACCCTCTTCTTGATTATATCCTTGAGCTACAAGTCTTGCTTTATTTCTTACTACAACCCCTTGTTCATTCATTTTGTTCCTAAACACCCATTTAGTTCCAATGATTGATTTATCCTCGGGTTTAGGTACTAAATCCCACACATTGTTTCTTTCAAATTGGTTTAACTCTTCATGCATTGCATCTATCCAATATGCATCGTTTAAGGCATCATTCACATTCTTGGGTTCAATTTGGGATATAAGTGCATGCCATTGATCATATTCATTAGGATCTATTTGCCTACGTGTTCTAACCCCTTGATTTACATCTCCTATGATAAGTTCTTGAGGATGCTTTTGTTTATCTCTTATTTGCCACCAATTACTTGGTTGTGCATCTTCAATAGGTTCATGATGTTCAATAGGTTGGTTAGGCACATTTTCTTCATTACATTCTTGTGTAGGGGGAGTTTGAACTTCATGCATTTCAAGAGTTTGATTTGGTGTTTCAATTTGATCATTTGTAGGTGGTAGGATAAGTTCATCTTCATCATGAAGTATTTGATCATTTGGTACATAGATTTCATGTTGATTACTTGTTTGGAGATATGCATTTTCATTGAACTTCACATGTATAGATTCAACTATCTTTCTTGTTTGTGCATTATAACATCTATATGCTTTAGAGTTCATTGAATATCCCACAAATATATGTTCATCAGACTTAGGATCAAACTTATCTAAGTTATCTTTTGTGTTCAATACAAAGCATTTACAACCAAAGACTTTTAAATAGTTTACTTTTGGGAGTCGTCCATTTAAGATTTCAAATGGTGTTTTGTTCAATTTCTTTCTTATTGATAGTCTGTTGATCATATAACTTGAAGTGTTTACTGCTTCAGCCCATAAGAATTTAGGTACTTTGTTTTCTACCATCATTGTTCTTGCTACTTCTTGAATAGTCCTATTCTTTCTTTCAACTACACCATTAAGTTGAGGAGTTCTTGGTGGGGAGAATTCATGTTTTATACCCTTTTCATTACAGAATTTGATTAATAAACTATTTTTAAACTCACCACCTCTATCACTCCTTATCTTAATAACATGTGATTCATGTTCATTTTCAAGTTGTCTAATTTGATTAGCTATAGATGATGCACTTTCATCTTTTGAAGCAAGAAACAATGTCCAAGTATATCTTGAGAAATCATCAACTATTACACATACATAATAACTTCCACCTAAGCTTCTTGTTCTACATGGACCAAATAAGTCTATATGCAAGAGTTCTAGTATTCTTGACGTTGTGACCTTGGTTTTAGGCTTAAGGGATTCTCTTACATGTTTGCCTTTGATACAAGATTCACATAGTTGAAAATCATTCAAGTTAAGTTTAGGCAATCCTTTAACAAGACTTTTAGCGTGTAGTTTTTCTAAGGTTGATATACCTATGTGTCCTAAACGTCTATGCCAAAGATTGGGATCAGATTCATGTGAAACAAGACATTTTGTGTTACTACTTAGCATATCATCCATGTTAAGCACATATATGTTTCCTTCACGTTTTCCTTTTAACACAACTTGATTGTTTTTATCCATTATCTTACAAGAGGTGGAGGAGAAGAGAACATTCAAGTTGTTGTCACATAGTTGAGAAACACTTAAAAGCTCAAAGGTTAAGTTACTTACAAGTAGGACGTTTTTGATCTCAAACTTGTTTGGATCACCAACCTTGCCTTTGCCAATTATTTGGCCTTGGTTGTTGTCTCCAAAGGTAACTTTGCCACCTTTTGCAACGTTTTTAAGTGTGCTAAACAAATTTTTGTTGCCCGTCATATGTCTTGAGCAACCACTATCAACTATCCAATTGGCTTTGTTCTTTTCATCTTCTTTGTTGTTATAACCAGCAACTTGTCTTTCTTTGATGTTATGTACCTACAAATGTAAATAACAACTTAGGTACCCTTTGATTTTGGGTCCTTTCAAGGTTAGACAAGTTAAGTTCATGTTAGTGTACCTTTAGGTACCCAAACTTGAACAACCTTTCTTGGTTTTGAAATGTTAAAATCATGTTGCATATAATGATCAAATAGTGGATTTTGATACATAGAATATGATGGAAAAGGGGCTGCACATTTATGTCTAGTTGAATAAGCATTGTAAGTTCTATATGCATTTGAATGTTGCCATGTATATGAGTTATATCTTGGCCGTGTATAAGCATTGAATTTAGGCCGTGTATATGCAAGATGTTGTGTATGTCTAGTCCGTGTGTTGTAAACTAATTTAGGCCGAGAGTATGTCATGTTCTTCACATAAGCATGTTGTTGCATATAAGGCATAACTTGAGCAGATTTCATACTACTTTGTTTAGGCATTCTTGTATACATGTAAGCATGGTTTCTAGGTGTATTTGCCTTCCTATATGTTGATGCATTTTGCAATCTTTGTGATGAAGGTGGTGTGGGCAGAATAGGTGCATTTGGCCTATATTTCATGTTGGTTGAAGATGATACAAATGTTGTTTCCTTAGGTGTGTATTCAGCTTCTTTAACATATCCAAGACCTTGTTTGTCATTTCCATGCTTTTGAGATGCAATAAGAGTGTCTAACATGTTGGAACCATCCTTAAATTGTTCTAAAGATTTGTTCAAGTCTAGGTTGCATGCTTTTAATGATTCAAATTCAGTTTGTATTTCATGTAATTTAGACTTTAAAACGTTGTAATCAACACATTGCACACATTGCACATTTTCATGTTTGTTCTTAAGTTCCTTAATCTGATTTTGCATTGAACTAATAGTGTTAGATGATTCAAGTTGAAGAACTTCTAGTTGAGAAGTTAGATTCAAGTTAGACGTCTCCAACTTGTTCTTCTCCTCAACTATTCTTTTCTTCTCCTTGGATAGCTTCTTATATCTATCATGCAACTTTTCTAATTCATCCAACAATTCATCTTGAGTAAAATCACATTCAGAGTCAGAATCGAATGTTACCTCATTTGTAGACTTTGAAGCCAAACATGTTTGTGCAACTTCAGGTTCCTCCTCGGATTCGGATGAAGATGTGTCATCCCAAGTGCTTGAACTTGCCTTGAGAGCTTTCTTCCTCCTTTGCATAGGTTCTACTCTAGTTTTTGTCCTTGTCTTTTCATCCATGTCACGGTTTTTGTTCTTGTTTGGACAATCATATGAGATGTGTCCTTGTTTGCCACATTCATAACACTTAAGTTCTTTATCATACCATTTACCATCTTGTTTGTTAGATTTCACATTGATAGGGGCAGCTGATTTTGCTTGTCTTTTAGTTGGTCTTTTCTTGAAAAACTTCCTTAAACGCCTAGCTAACAACATTATGTCTTCTTCATCACTTTCATCATCACTTTCATACTCGGCTTGATTAGATGATTCGGGTTCATTTGTTACAAATGCAAGTGATTTAGACTTGTTACTAGTTTCAGCCTTTCTTATATTCAACTTGTTTTCATAAACTTTTAAAGAGCCTATCAATTCATCAAGTTTTATTTGAGAAAGATCTTTGCTTTCTTCAATGGCACTAACTTTGGCATCCCATTCAATTGGCAAACTTCTCAAAACTTTTTGCACTTTTTCTTTCATCAAAAACGTTTTACCAAGGGATTCAAGTGAGTTGTATAAGTTTGTAAGCCTTAAATCCATATCAACAATTGATTCATTAGGCAGTAAATGAAATGTTTCAAGTGTAGTCATTAACATGTTAATCTTTGATTCCTTTACTTGATTAGTTCCTTCATGCTTCATTTCAAGACATTTCCACATATCCTTTGCACTTAAACATGAAGAGACATAGGCAGATTCACTCCTACTTAAACCATTCAACAATAATTGCATTGCTTTAGCATTAAGACTCATTTTCTTTTTATCTTCATCACTCCAATCTTTTCTATATTTCTCAACTTCTTGTGATAAACCATCAATTATAACATGCTTAGTAGGCACATAAGGTCCATCTTCAATGATAGACCACAAGTCTATATCAATAGCCATTAAGAACAATTTCATCCTAAGTTTCCAATGACTAAAGTTTTCTCCATCAAAAAGAGGTGGTCTTTGTGTGGACATGCCTTCTAATTCTGTTTTCATGTGTGACTTAGACATGCTTCTTAGTGTGTGAGAAAACGTTTAAAACACTTATAAGAAGGAAAGAAGGTGTCACCTTGTTGTAGATACCAAATATGAAGAATATAAGACAACCAGAAAATTTCCAGCAACTTTGCAACTTGGAGTGTAAACTGTTTTCAGCTCAAATAAGAATATGGTGCTCAACCTTGCTCTGATACCAATTGTTGGACCTGTATAGCACCACTAGAGGGGGGGTGAATAGTGGGTTAGCGGAAATTACACTACAATTACCTTCAAAAACTTGTTTGAAGACCCCTTTGCCTCTTTAGCCTCAGATTCTGGAATTTCCAGAAACAGTTCACTGTTTTGAGCGCTTTGGTTGAACCACTTATACACCTGTGCAAGCTCTCAAACTCGGCAGAGATCAAGTTTAGGATGTTTATAGTATGTCATAAAAAATTCAATCAATTCCAAGCAAGTTAGCACGTTCAAATAAGCAAGAAAAGTAAAGTGTGCAATTCTGGCAGTTTCAGGCAGAATGTTAGCTTAACTTCAAACGATGATATCTCAAAATCTACCCGTGCTATTTTGATGAATCTTATGTCAAATTAAACCTTATGATGTCTAGTTTAATTTGATATAAGGCTCACTTCAAGATTCGCAGGATAACCTATTCAAATTGAACAAGTTTTGCACACTGGTCAGAATTGTTCACAGAATGTAGCAACAATTTTGTGAAGACGATTTGAATAGGCTAAACACCTTAGAATTTAGTGATTCTTGCGGCTAATGAAAGCTAACACATTGAAGTATAATATATCCAAAATTCATGCAATTCTAAGACTGTTTGCTTGTTCAATTATGCGTGCCAAGTTAGTGTAATTCTCAGGCAGAAAACAGTAAATGCAGGAAATAAGTAAAGAACACAAGGAATTATCCTGGTTCGGTCAATGTGACCTACTCCAGTCCCAAGAGACACCTTCTCTTGGATTTCACTAAACACCAAACACCAAAGTCACCTTACAAAGCCAAAGGAAGAAGCTTTTCACCAACTTCTTCAAGAGGCTTCACCAAAACTGAAAAACAGCAACTAGTTTGTTTCACCTTTGCACCTTTGCACCTTTTGCTCACCTCTAAGGAGTAAGCTTTATACACCAGCTTCTCCCTTACAATATGTCGTTTAAAAGGTGTTGAAATAACAAGAAATGAAGAACTATACAATCATAAAGCTTGCTGCAAATGTGTTCTTCAATATAGAAGAGTAGAAGAGAAGAATGGAAATAAAGAGCTAATTGTCTTGCTTGCTTTCTTGCTCTTTTTCGTTGGATACATTTACTCTTCATCTTTGGAGCTATTTATAGCCAAGAGGACAGCCTAAAGGCTCCTCAAAGAAACGTTGGAATGGTTGAGAAGATGGAGAGATTTCAGCACCTTTCTAGCTATTCAAATTCAGCATTTGACTTTCAAGATAAAGTTGATCTTTTGATGCTTTGAATTAGTCTTCCACCTGAACTTTTATCCTTCATCTTATCCCATTATAAACGTTGGAGATGAGGTAGAAAATGACTCATTTAAACGTTTAAGAGGCAGCTCCCAATCAGCAATTTCCATGTGTAAATAACTTGCCATGTGTGCAGCTGAATTGGCATGTATTTTGAACAATTTTATCTCCTCATTTTGAACACAAATAGACGTTGGAATGTAGCTAAAATATAGGCATTGGAGAATAGTTCAAAGATAGATAGAAACCAGCCTAGCTTTTGAGTTTGAATTGGTCTCCATATAGCCGTTGCATATGCTTCCTTGGTTGAGAGATTTTTGCTTCAACTTTGCTACATTGTAGGACTTGCTTTTTGTCACACAATATAATCTGAACCTTGACCATATATCACACGAAATTTTGCTCCAATTTTGACCCAAGTAGCCGTTGAAATATATGCAAGGATAACCATTTGAAATCAGCAACAAAATAGGATTTGTTTCAACTTGCCTTGACTTGTTCAAAAGCTGAACATTTGTGCGCCAATATCCATCCATATCCGTGTGCACACATATAATATATAGTCATTTATGTCTTCAACATGTAGCATAGAATACCATATGAAGAATGCCAGGAATTCCAAGAAAACCATAGATGTGATGACCATAATATAAGAATTCCATTTGAGATACCATGCTGCCCATTTCCATAAATATAGGGCACGTACCATATGTGATATAAACACATATAAACATCATATAAACAATATATAACACGTTGGAAGACCCATTGGCAAGTGAAGAGACCAGAATACCCCTTAGCACAAAAATAGGAATTTTGTCCTAGGATGAACCTAGACATGGTGCTGCTCCAGATTCATTTTTGCCATGATGTGACATGACTTATAAAAGTGTCATATGATCATATAAATCAGTTGGAAGAAGACCAAATAAGAATGAGAAGTCCAAATGGTGAAATTACCAAAATAACCCTTATAAAGATCAATAAGCTTCACCACCGTGTCAAGTCAGTTTTTATCCGTGTCAAGCATGCTTCTTCTCAGCCAATTAGATTCTAAATTGAATAAGGATCATGTGGGCTTTTGAATGACTCAATTTGGAGTTCATTTGCTCAAGATATGAACCAAAACCTGCAATAGGATACTAAACCGAGCAATTTGCCTTATATTGTAAGTCATGTGACTTCAAGGCTTGGTTAGATCATATAATTAACATGTATTGGCATATATATCATCTAAGATCAGTTTGAACATGTCTTGATTTAGACATGTGATTGAATTGGCCAAGTTCAATCTCATGATCTTAATCAAACTTGTTCAATCTTGATTCATTCAATCAATTTCACATTTAGCTCATAAATTCAATCTCATGCACACATATACTTTAAACGTTATACACACATACATGCTCACATATGCATTTTGCAATATACCACAACAATCTACATGCTCACATATGCATTTTGCAATCATTCAAACATGATATATCACAACAAAACTATCCTAAAACAAAGTTAACAAACCAACAATATTAAAAAGAACAGCTAAAGATATGTACAACATGCTTTTGATACAACTAGATCATATCTTGTATCATATAAACCCAATGGACATCATCTTTGCTTGGTTCATCCTCTTCATGCCTGTAAAGAAATGATTCAACACAATGTAACAATTTCTTAGCCATACTCCTTGTTATGGGACCAGTGTGGGGCAATGAGGTGTCATCATCAGTGTTTGTATCCACAAGGTTAGGCTGCAGCTCATCAAGTTGTGAAATACTTAATACATTGTATGAAAGATTGCTTACTAACAACGCATTTTGTATTTGAAATGTGTTAGAATCCTCAATTATTCCTTTTCCAACAACTTCTCCTTTGTTGTTGTCACCGAATTTCACATTTCCTCCATTCTCGATATGTTCTAGCTCGGTGAATAGTTTGGGATCGCCTGTCATGTGTCTTGAACACCCATTATCTAAAAATCACTTGGTATTTAGATTCTTTGACTTTGCCTCCTTGCATTCTTTACAATTTTCCTACAATAGAGACAAAGTTTTAGGTACTATTTATTTGGGTCCTTGAATGTTAGGGGCACCACCCTTGTTTAACTTGGATGCACCTTCTAGGAACATATTTAACATTATTGTAATTTGAATAATACAAAGGATTTTCATGTACTTGACCATTCCATTTAAAAGAAGACATATTGTTATACATGTTATATCTAGGTTTATATGCATTATGTTGTGACCGATTTTTATAGCTAGAATAAAGCATATGATTTTGTTTCTTATATGGTGCTATGTATGTGTGTTCATATGTATTCCGATAAGACTTATATGAATGTTGCCTATGCTTAGGTTCTGATGAGCCAAATGAAGGCTAGATAAACGTTTCCAAGACTTTGTCCTCTATTCCAAATTGATTTGAACCTCAGCTATGGCAAAGAACATCACAATGACACCCCTTGAACTGTGACCGTTTGTTCTTGGCTCAATTTATACCAACACCTCTTCCTCCTTGGCATTCCAACACATCTAAAACCTCATTGAGATCCTAAGATGCTGTAAACCAAAAATGAAGTAAATACTAACAAGTTCTAGGCTATGAACTTGGAAGAAAACCGTTAAGTGGTCTTGAACTTCAACTAGAAAGTTGAGATTTCCTTAAAGGAAGTTTTGATTGAAATGTATATATGAATTGTGTGTTTGTACATTCAGGTTCCTACCTTACTTATAGCAAACGAAAATTATAAAGAGTACAAGTTTTAAAATACAAAGTACAAGACTAAAATGACATGCTTGCTTTTTGAACAACTTTTGTTCCAAGAATTCTGGTTGCTTGCGTTTCTTCCTTGCTTGATTTCAGCCATAATTTTGATTGGTTAATACAATGAGCAGCTTGGCTTGAATTAGGCTTTGATTGGTTGCAAGTTGGTCTTTGAATTTTCAACCCTTCCTTTGCGTGAGTTAGGCCTTAAACAATCTCAATTTGATTGGTTCATTTGTTGTGCAGCTTGCTTGCTTGTCTCTTTGCTTGTTTTTGATTGGTTTGAAGATTTGCAAGACTTCTTCCAATTGGTTCATGAAATGATCAGCTTGTCCATCCATTCCAACGTGAAGAACAATTCTTGAATTTGACATGAGTGCTTGTCACCTCCTTGCTTGTAAGCTACTTGCTTATCACCTCCTTGCTTGGACAAAAATTCAGGTTCTAGTTGTATTTTCAAGCTAAGTACGTGTTCCTGAAAGACAAGGCAATAATACAACACAAACTATCCTAAAACAAGGTTAACCAACCAACAATATTAAAAAGAACAACTAAAGATATGTACAATACGTTTTTGATACAACTAGATCATAGCTTGTATCATATAAACCCAATGGACATCATCTATGCTTGGTTCATCCTCTTCATGCCTATAAAGAAATGATTCAACACAATGTAACAACTTCTTAGCCATACTCCTTGTTATGGGACCTGTGTGGGGCATTGAGGTGTCATCGTCAGTGTTTGTATCCACAAGGTTAGGCTGTAGCTCATCATTCCCTCCCACTTGAGAAGGATTCGTCCTCGAAGCTCTCTTTGACCTATCTTCAAAGACACCAAGCAACAAACACAAGATACACAACATATATGACATGTCCTAAGGGTTAGTTAAGACTATAAGACATAAGAAGTAGCACTAGTGTGTGCGGAGTTAACAATGATATGCCATGTCTTACAGAACTATCATGTGACAATAAATGATACATGAAAATATGTTGCGTTGACCCCATCGTGGGCTCATCAACTAAGTTACCAAACTATTGTAAACTATCTAATAAACACTTCAAAGCATAAACTAACTATGTAAACAAACAGAATCTAATTGAACAACAAAACACTTTACAAACGGATTTGGGCAGCATCATGCATATGCTAGTTTAAACAATGTAAACATGAATAGAAGACTAACCAAGTCTCTGATACCAATTGATGAGCCAAATGAAGGCTAGAAAAACGTTCCAAGGATTTTGTCTCCTACTCCAAACTGATTTGAACCACAGCTATGGCAAAGAACATCACAATGACACCCCTTGAACTGTAACCGTTTGTTCTTGGCTCAATTTATGCCAACACCTCTTCCTATTTGGCATTCCAACACATCTAAAACCTCATTGAGACCCTGGGATGCTGTAAACCAAAAATGAAGTAAATACTAACAAGTTCTAGGCTATGAACTTGAAAGAAAACCGTTAAGTGGTCTTAAACTTCAACTAGCATAAGTTGAGAACTTCTTAAAGGATATTTGATTGAAATGTGTTTGAAAATAGTTGTGTTTACAATCTGATTCCTACCTTACTTATAGCAAACGAAAATGTTAAAAAGTACAAGTTTTAATGTACAAAGTACAAGACTAAAATGACATGCTTTGCTTGGAACTTGTTTGAGCAACTTTCGGTTCCAAGAGGCTGGTTGCTTCCCTTTTCTTCTTTGCTTGACTTCAGCCATAATTTTGATTGGTTTATACATTGAGCAGCTTGCTTTGATCTTGGCCTTGATTGGTTGTGAGTTGTGGCTTTGATTTTTCAAAGGAATTTTAGCTTAATCATCCGTTTCCTCCATGCAAGTTTCAGCCAAAGTTTTGATTGGATAATGTAGTGTGCAGCTTGGTTTGAATCTTGGCTTTGATTGGTTCCAAGTTTGGTGTTGAATATTCAAACAAATTATGCATAGACCAGCCGTTTTCTTCATAAGGATTTGATTGGATCAAATGTTGAGCAGCTTGCATTCTTGTTCTAACTTGATTGTGATTGGTTTGGTCATTTGCAAGACTCCTTCCTATTGGTTAAAGGTGTGAGCAACTTGTTTCTTCTTTGTTTCAACGTGAAGAACAATCTTGAATTTGACATGAATGCTTGTCACCACCTTGCTTGTAAGCTACTTGAATATCACCTCTTTGCTTGGACAAAATTCAGGTTTGAATTGCATCTTCAAGCTAAAAAACGTGTACCTGAAAGACAAGGCAAGAATACAGCACAAACTATCCTAAAACAAAGTTAACATGTTGGGTGCATCAATTGTCCCGTGGCGTAGGCCGGTGGGCGTAGGCCAGGTGGGCCAAGTCACAGTCGAATGCCGTGGGCGCTTGTGTGCTGAATGTGCTATAAGACTAGGGTATGCGCATCTCCTGTCACCAATTGGTTTTGGGAGAGATGGTAGCGCCTGAGGTCCAACAAGTGGTATCAGAGCGAGGTCACGGGTTCGATTCCCAGCGGGAGCAATTGCTGAGGGGGAGATTGTTGGGTGCATCAATTGTCCCGTGGCGTAGGCCGGTGGGCGTAGGCCAGGTGGGCCAAGTCACAGTCGAATGCCGTGGGCGCTTGTGTGCTGAATGTGCTATAAGACTAGGGTATGCGCATCTCCTGTCACCAATTGGTTTTGGGAGAGATGGTAGCGCCTGAGGTCCAACATAACAAACCAACAATATTAAAAAGAACATCTAAAGATATGTACAACATGCTTTTGATAAAACTAGATCATAGCTTGTATCATATAAACCCAATGGACATCATCTTTGCTTGGTTCATCCTCTTCATGCCTGTAAAGAAATGATTCAACACAATGTAACAATTTCTTAGCCATACTCCTTGTTATGGGACCAGTGTGGGGCAATGAGGTGTCATCATCAGTGTTTGTATCCACAAGGTTAGGCTGTAGCTCATCAAGTTGTGAAATACTTAATACATTGTATGAAAGATTGCTTACTAACAACGCATTTTGTATTTGAAATGTGTTAGAATCCTCAACTATTCCTTTTCCAACAACTTCTCCTTTGTTGTTGTCACCGAATTTCACATTTCCTCCATTCTCGATATGTTCTAGCTCGGTGAATAGTTTGGGATCGCCTGTCATGTGTCTTGAACACCCATTATCTAAAAATCACTTGGTATTTAGATTCTTTGACTTTGCCTCCTTGCATTCTTTACAATTTTCCTACAATAGAGACAAAGTTTTAGGTACTATTTATTTGGGTCCTTGAATGTTAGGGGCACCACCCTTGTTTAACTTGGATGCACCTTCTAGGAACATATTTAACATTATTGTAATTTGAATAATACAAAGGATTTTCATGTACTTGACCATTCCATTTAAAAGAAGACATATTGTTATACATGTTATATCTAGGTTTATATGCATTATGTTGTGACCGATTTTTATAGCTAGAATAAAGCATATGATTTTGTTTCTTATATGGTGCTATGTATGTGTGTTCATATGTATTCCGATAAGACTTATATGAATGTTGCCTATGCTTAGGTTCTGATGAGCCAAATGAAGGCTAGATAAACGTTTCCTAGACTTTGTCCTCTATTCCAAATTGATTTGAACCTCAGATATGGCAAAGAACATCACAATGACACCCCTTGAACTGTGACCGTTTGTTCTTGGCTCAATTTATACCAACACCTCTTCCTCCTTGGCATTCCAACACATCTAAAACCTCATTGAGATCCTAAGATGCTGTAAACCAAAAATGAAGTAAATACTAACAAGTTCTAGGCTATGAACTTGGAAGAAAACCGTTAAGTGGTCTTGAACTTCAACTAGAAAGTTGAGATTTCCTTAAAGGAAGTTTTGATTGAAATGTATATATGAATTGTGTGTTTGTACATTCAGGTTCCTACTGTTGGACCTGTATAGCACCACTAGAGGGGGGGGTGAATAGTGGGTTAGCGGAAATTACACTATAATTACCTTCAAAAACTTGTTTGAAGACCCCTTTGCCTCTTTAACCTCAGGTTCTGAAAATTCCAGAAACAGTTCACTGTTTTGAGTGCTTTGGTTGAACCACTTATACACCTGTGCAAGCTCTCAAACTTGGCAGAGATCAAGTTTAGAATGTTTATAGTATGTCATAAAAATTTCAGACAATTCTAAGCAAGTTAGCACGTTCAAATAAGCAAGAGAAGTAAAGTGTGCAATTCTGGCAGTTTCAGGCAGAATGTTAGCTTAACTTCAAACAACAATATCTCAAAATCTACCCGTGCTATTTTGATGAATCTTATGTCAAATTAAACCTCAAGATGTCTAGTTTAATTTGATATAAGGCTCACTCCAAGATTCGAAGGATAGCCTATTCAAATTGCACAAGTTTGCACACTGGTCAGAACTGTTCACAGAATGTAGCAACAATTTTGTGAAGACGATTTGACTGAGCTAAACTCCTCAGAATTTAGTGATTCTTGCGGCTACTGAAAGCTAACACATTGAAGTATAACATATCCAAAATTCATGCAATTCTAAGACTGTTTGCTTGTTCAATTATGCGTGCCAAGTTAGTGTAATTCTCAGGCAGAAAACAGTAAGTGCAGGAAATAAGTAAAGAACACAAGGAATTATCCTGGTTCGGTCAATGTGACCTACTCCAGTCCCAAGAGACACCTTCTCTTGGATTTCACTAAACACCAAACACCAAAGTCACCTTACAAAGCCAAAGGAAGAAGCTTTTCACCAACTTCTTCAAGAGGCTGCACCAAAACTGAAAATCAGCACTAGTATGTTTCACCTTTGCACCTTTGCACCTTTTGCTCACCTCTAAGGAGTAAGCTTTATACACCAGCTTCTCCCTTACAATATGTAGTTTGAAAGGTGTTGAAAATGACAAGAATTGAAGAACTAAACAATCATAAAGCTTGCTACAAATGTGTTCTTCAATAGAGAAGAGAAGAAGAGAAGAATGGAGACAAAGAGCTAATGCCTTGCTTGCTTTCTTTGCTTTCGTTGGTGTGTATTTGCTCTTCACCTTTGGAGCTATTTATAGCCAAGAGATCAGCCTTTAGGCTCCTCAATATAGCCGTTTGAAGTGTGGATAAAAGGAGAAAATTCAGCACCTTTTTCTAGCTTTCAAAATTCAGCATTTGAATTAGTCTTCAACCGAAAGTTTTATCCTTCATCTTTATCCCATTATATCCGTTGAAATGAGATGGAAAATGACTCTATTTGAACGTTGGAATGTAGAGAAAATTCAGCTAAGCCTTTGAATTTGACTTGGTCTTCAATTCTTTGTCAAATGACCGTTTGAATGTAGATAAAAGATAGAGAGAATTCAGCTTGACTTGGTCTTCAATCTTGAAACATATAGCCGTTTGGTTGAGATATTTTTGCTCCATCTTTTGAATGTCTCATGAACGTCTATCAAGGCATTGGAGAATAGTTCAAAGATAAAGATAAATCAGCCAAGTTTGATCTTGAATAAGTCTCCAACGTTTGAACACATATAGCCGTTGCCCTTTGCTTGAATTTGCTACATTGTAGGACTTGCTTTTTGTCACACATTATAACCTGAAATTTTGATCATATACTATACGAAAATATTGCTCCATTTTTGACCAAAATAGCCGTTGTAATCATCACAAGAATAGCCAAGAACAATCATCTAAAATCAGCACCAAAATAGGATGTAATTCAACTTGTCTTGACTTGTTCAAAAACTGAAAGTTTTGTGCGCCAATATCCTTCCATATGCGTGTGCACACATATAATATATAGTCATTTATGTCTTCAACATGTAGCATAGAAAACCATATGAAGAATACCAAGAATTCCAAGAAAACCATAGATGTGATAACCATGATATAAGAATTTCCAATTGATATGCCATGCTGCCCGTTTCCATAAAAATAGGGCACGTACCATATGTGACATAAACACATATAAACATCATATAAGTAATATATAACATGTTGGAAGACCCATTGGCAAGTGAAAAGACCAGAATACCCCTTAGCACAAAAATAGGAATTTTGTCCTAGGATGAACCTAGACATGGTGCTGCTCCAGATTCATTTTTGCCATGATGTGACATGACTTATAAATGTGTCATATGATCATATAAGTCCGTTGGAAGAAGACCAAATAAGAATGAGAAGTCCAAATGGTGAAATTACCAAAATAGCCCTTATATAGGTCAATAAGCTTCCCACCGGGTCAATTCAGTTTTAACCCGTGCCAAGCATGCCTTTCCTCAGCCAATTAGATTCTAAATTGAATAAGGATCATGTGGGCTTTTGAATCACTCAATTTGGAGTTCATTTGCTCAAGATATGAACCAAAACCTGCAATAGGATACTAAACCGAACAATTTGCCTTATATTGTAAGTCATGTGACTTCAAGGCTTGGTTAGATCATATTATCAACATGTATTGACATATATATCTTCTAAGATCAGTTTGAACAACATGTATTGGCATATATAATCTAAGATCAGTTTGAACATGTCTTGATTAAGATATGTGATTGAATTGGCCAAGTTCAATCTCATGATCTTACTCAAACTTGTTCAATCTTGATTCATTCAAGCAATTTCACATTTAGCTCATAAGTTCATAAGTTCATGCCTTGCCAAAACAATTTCACATTTAAACGTTACACATACATGCTCACATATGCATCTTCCAATGATATATCTATTTGCAATCATCATAACAATTACACATATGCACACATATACACTTTGCACACCAATTACACATATGCACACATATATAATTTGCACAACAATTACACATATGCACACATATACATTTTGCAATCACTCAAACATAATATATCACAACAATCTCCCCCTTTTGATGATTTGCAAAATTACCCCACATATGTGTATATTAAGCATTTAAATCAAGTGTGCATCTAAATCAAGTGTTGTAATCAAGTAAGCATCTAAATCAAGTGTAAGCTGCTCCCCCTTAATGTGTTATCTCCCCCTTAACATGATATCTATCTTCCCCTTAACATGATATATATACACATTTATTTCTCCTCTCCCCCTTAATTTTGTAAATTATGCAAAAGACTGAATGGTGTAGTAGTCAGTTGTAAGCAATTAATCCAAGTCTTGCACGTAAAGTCTCAAAGATAGCTTGATTAAGGGGTTTAGTGAATATATCAGCTACTTGTTGATCAGTTCTAACATGTTCAATGTGTATATGTCCAAGATTAACATGATCACGGAGAAAATGATAACGTACTTCGATATGCTTTGCCTTAGAGTGTAGTACAGGGTTTTTAGACAAATTTATAGCACTTGTACTATCACAATAGATGGGGATATTATTTACTTGTATTTCAAAGTCTGAAAGTTGTTGTTTAATCCATAATAGTTGAGTACAACATAGACTTAAAGCCATATATTCTGCTTCAGTAGTAGAAAGTGCAACACTAGATTGTTTCTTTGAAAACCAAGATATTAGTGAGTTTCCTAGGAATTGACATGTTCCACTAGTGCTCTTTCTATCTACTCTACATCCACCATAATCTGCATCTGAATATGCATGTAGACTTAGACTAGATTGTCTATCATACCATAAGCCTAATGTTGGTGTATGTTGAAGATATCTAAATATTCTTTTTACAGCTTTAAAGTGTGATAACTTAGGCATACTTTGAAATCTTGCACACATACATACTGCAAACATAATATCAGGTCTACTAGCAGTTAGATATAGCAATGAACCAATCATAGACCTATATAGTTTTTCATCAAATGCAACACCATTTTCATCTTTGTCTAATTTTGTGGAAGTACACATTGGTGTTGGAGATGGTTTCAAGTTTTCAAAGTTGAATTTCTTTATCATATCTCTTATGTATTTGGCTTGATTGATATGTATACCATTTGATGTTTGTTTTATTTGCAAGCCTAAGAAATAGTTTAATTCACCAACCATGGACATTTCAAACTCAGACTTCATACAATCTTCAAAGTCTTTTACTAAGTTAGGATTAGTTGAACCAAAGATTATGTCATCTACATATATTTGTATTACAAGCAAATCTTTGTCTTTCTTTTTCAAGAATAAGGTACTATCTATGGTTCCTCTTTGAAAGTTGTTACTTAGTAAAAAGTTGGCAAATCTTTCATACCATGCACGGGGGGCTTGTTTCAAACCATATAAGGCTTTCTTAAGTTTATATACATGATTAGGGTTCTTTGGATCTTCAAAGCCTGGTGGTTGTTTAACAAAAACTTCTTCTTGGATATAGCCATTTAAGAATGCACTCTTAACATCCATTTGGAATAGTTTGATGTTATTATAACATGCAAAAGCTAATAAGAGGCGTATGGATTCTAATCTTGCTACGGGGGCAAATGTTTCATCGTAATCAATACCCTCTTCTTGATTATATCCTTGAGCTACAAGTCTTGCTTTATTTCTTACTACAACCCCTTGTTCATTCATTTTGTTCCTAAACACCCATTTAGTTCCAATGATTGATTTATCCTCGGGTTTAGGTACTAAATCCCACACATTGTTTCTTTCAAATTGGTTTAACTCTTCATGCATTGCATCTATCCAATATGCATCGTTTAAGGCATCATTCACATTCTTAGGTTCAATTTGGGATATAAGTGCATGCCATTGATCATATTCATTAGGATCTATTTGCCTACGTGTTCTAACCCCTTGATTTACATCTCCTATGATAAGTTCTTGAGGATGCTTTTGTTTATCTCTTATTTGCCACCAATTACTTGGTTGTGCATCTTCAATAGGTTCATGATGTTCAATAGGTTGGTTAGGCACATTTTCTTCATTATGTTCTTGTGTAGGGGGAGTTTGAACTTCATGCATTTCAAGAGTTTGATTTGGTGTATCAATTTGATCATGTGTAGGTGGTAGGATAAGTTCATCTTCATCATGAAGTATTTGATCATTTGGTACATAGATTTCATGTTGATTACTTGTTTGGAGATATGCATTTTCATTGAACTTCACATGTATAGATTCAACTATCTTTCTTGTTTGTGCATTATAACATCTATATGCTTTAGAGTTCATTGAATATCCCACAAATATATGTTCATCAGACTTAGGATCAAACTTATCTAAGTTATCTTTTGTGTTCAATACAAAGCATTTACAACCAAAGACTCTTAGATAGTTTACTTTTGGGAGTCGTCCATTTAAGATTTCAAATGGTGTTTTGTTCAATTTCTTTCTTATTGATAGTCTGTTGATCATATAACTTGAAGTGTTTACTGCTTCAGCCCATAAGAATTTAGGTACTTTGTTTTCTACCATCATTGTTCTTGCTACTTCTTGAATAGTCCTATTCTTTCTTTCAACTACACCATTAAGTTGAGGAGTTCTTGGTGGGGAGAATTCATGTTTTATACCCTTTTCATTACAGAATTTGATTAATTCACTATTTTTAAACTCACCACCTCTATCACTCCTTATCTTAATAACATGTGATTCATGTTCATTTTCAAGTTGTCTAATTAGATTAGCTATAGATGATGCACTTTCATCTTTTGAAGCAAGAAACAATGTCCAAGTATATCTTGAGAAATCATCAACTATTACACATACATAATAACTTCCACCTAAGCTTCTTGTTCTACATGGACCAAATAAGTCTATATGCAAGAGTTCTAGTATTCTTGATGTTGTGACCTCGGTTTTAGGCTTAAGGGATTCTCTAACATGTTTGCCTTTGATACAAGATTCACATAGTTGAAAATCATTCAAGTTAAGTTTAGGCAATCCTTTAACAAGACTTTTAGCGTGTAGTTTTTCTAAGGTTGATATACCTATGTGTCCTAAACGTCTATGCCAAAGATTGGGATCAGATTCATGTGAAACAAGACATTTTGTGTTACTACATAGCATATCATCCATGTTAAGCACATATATGTTTCCTTCACGTTTCCCTTTTAACACAACTTGATTGTTTTTATCCATTATTTTACAAGAAGTGGAGGAGAAGAGAACATTCAAGTTGTTGTCACATAGTTGAGAAACACTTAAAAGCTCAAAGGTTAAGTTACTTACAAGTAGGACGTTTTTGATCTCAAACTTGTTTGGATCACCAACCTTGCCTTTGCCAATTATTTGGCCTTGGTTGTTGTCTCCAAAGGTAACTTTGCCACCTTTTGCAACGTTTTTAAGTGTGCTAAACAAATTTTTGTTGCCCGTCATATGTCTTGAGCAACCACTATCAACTATCCAATTGGTTTTGTTCTTTTCATCTTCTTTGTTGTTATAACCAGCAACTTGTCTTTCTTTGATGTTATGTACCTACAAATGTAAATAACAACTTAGGTACCCTTTGATTTTGGGTCCTTTCAAGGTTAGACAAGTTAAGTTCATGTTAGTGTACCTTTAGGTACCCAAACTTGAACAACCTTTCTTGGTTTTGAAATGTTAAAATCATGTTGCATATAATGATCAAATAGTGGATTTTGATACATAGAATATGATGGAAAAGGGGCTGCATATTTATGTCTAGTTGGATAAGCATTGTAAGTTCTATATGCATTTGAATGTTGCCATGTATATGAGTTATATCTTGGCCGTGTATAAGCATTGATTTTAGGCCGTGTATATGCAAGATGTTGTGTATGTCTAGGCCGTGTGTTGTAGACTGATTTAGGCAGAGAGTATGTCATGTTCTTCACATAAGCATGTTGTTGCATATAAGGCATAACTTGAGCAGATTTCATACTACTTTGTTTAGGCATTCTTGTATACATGTAAGCATGGTTTCTAGGTGTATTTGCCTTCCTATATGTTGATGCATTTTGCAATCTTTGTGATGAAGGTGGTGTGGGCAGAATAGGTTCATTTCTAAATGCATTTGGCCTATATTTCATGTTGGTTGAAGATGATACAAATGTTGTTTCCTTAGGTGTGTATTCAGCTTCTTCAACATATCCAAGACCTTGTTTGTCATTTCCATGCTTTTGAGATGCAATAAGAGTGTCTAACATGTTGGAACCATTCTTAAATTGTTCTAAAGATTTGTTCAAGTCTAGGTTGCATGCTTTCAATGATTCAAATTCAGTTTGTATTTCATGCAATTTAGACTTTAAAACGTTGTAATCAACACATTGCAAACATTGCACATTTTCATGTTTGTTCTTAAGTTCCTTAATCTGATTTTGCATTGAACTAATAGTGTTAGATGATTCAAGTTGAAGAACTTCTAGTTGAGAAGTTAGATTCAAGTTAGACGTCTCCAACTTGTTCTTCTCCTCAACTATTCTTTTCTTCTCCTTGGATAGCTTCTTATATCTATCATGCAACTTTTCTAATTCATCCAACAATTCATCTTGAGTAAAATCACATTCAGAGTCATAATCGAATGTTACCTCATTTGTAGACTTTGAAGCCAAACATGTTTGTGCAACTTCAGGTTCCTCCTCGGATTCGGATGAAGATGTGTCATCCCAAGTGCTTGAACTTGCCTTGAGAGCTTTCTTCCTCCTTTGCATAGGTTCTACTCTAGTTTTTGTCCTTGTCTTTTCATCCATGTCACGGTTTTTGTTCTTGTTTGGACAATCATATGAGATGTGTCCTTGTTTGCCACATTCATAACACTTAAGTTCTTTATCATACCATTTACCATCTTGTTTGTTAGATTTCACATTGATAGGGGCAGCTGATTTTGCTTGTTTTTTAGTTGGTCTTTTCTTGAAAAACTTCCTTAAACGCCTAGCTAGCAACATTATGTCTTCTTCATCACTTTCATCATCACTTTCATACTCGGCTTGATTAGATGATTCGGGTTCATTTGTTACAAATGCAAGTGATTTAGACTTGTTACTAGTTTCAGCCTTTCTTATATTCAACTTGTTTTCATAAACCTTTAAAGAGCCTATCAATTCATCAAGTTTTATTTGAGAAAGATCTTTGCTTTCTTCAATGGCACTAACTTTGGCATCCCATTCAATTGGCAAACTTCTCAAAACTTTTTGCACTTTTTCTTTCATCAAAAACGTTTTACCAAGGGATTCAAGTGAGTTGTATAAGTTTGTAAGCCTTAAATCCATATCAACAATTGATTCATTAGGCAGTAAATGAAATGTTTCAAGTGTAGTCATTAACATGTTAATCTTTGATTCCTTTACTTGATTAGTTCCTTCATGCTTCATTTCAAGACATTTCCACATATCCTTTGCACTTAAACATGAAGAGACATAGGCAGATTCACTCCTACTTAAACCATTCAACAATAATTGCATTGCTTTAGCATTAAGACTCATTTTCTTTTTATCTTCCTCACTCCAATCTTTTCTATATTTCTCAACTTCTTGTGATAAGCCATCAATTATAACATGCTTAGTAGGCACATAAGGTCCATCTTCAATGATAGCCCACAAGTCTATATCAATAGCCATTAAGAACAATTTCATCCTAAGTTTCCAATGACTAAAGTTTTCTCCATCAAAAAGAGGTGGTCTTTGTGTGGACATGCCTTCTAATTCTATTTTCATGTGTGGCTTAGACATGCTTCTTAGTGTGTGAGAAAACGTTTAAAACACTTATAAGAAGGAAAGAAAGTGTCACCTTGTTGTAGATACCAAATATGAAGAATATAAGACAACCAGAAAATTTCCAGCAACTTTGCAACTTGGAGTGTAAACTGTTTTCAGCTCAAATCAGAATATGGTGCTCAACCAGGCTCTGATACCAATTGTTGGACCTGTATAGCACCACTAGAGGGGGGGGTGAATAGTGGGTTAGCGGAAATTACACTATAATTACCTTCAAAAACTTGTTTGAAGACCCCTTTGCCTCTTTAACCTCAGGTTCTGAAAATTCCAGAAACAGTTCACTGTTTTGAGTGCTTTGGTTGAACCACTTATACACCTGTGCAAGCTCTCAAACTTGGCAGAGATCAAGTTTAGAATGTTTATAGTATGTCATAAAAATTTCAGACAATTCTAAGCAAGTTAGCACGTTCAAATAAGCAAGAGAAGTAAAGTGTGCAATTCTGGCAGTTTCAGGCAGAATGTTAGCTTAACTTCAAACAACAATATCTCAAAATCTACCCGTGCTATTTTGATGAATCTTATGTCAAATTAAACCTCAAGATGTCTAGTTTAATTTGATATAAGGCTCACTCCAAGATTCGAAGGATAGCCTATTCAAATTGCACAAGTTTGCACACTGGTCAGAACTGTTCACAGAATGTAGCAACAATTTTGTGAAGACGATTTGACTGAGCTAAACTCCTCAGAATTTAGTGATTCTTGCGGCTACTGAAAGCTAACACATTGAAGTATAACATATCCAAAATTCATGCAATTCTAAGACTGTTTGCTTGTTCAATTATGCGTGCCAAGTTAGTGTAATTCTCAGGCAGAAAACAGTAAGTGCAGGAAATAAGTAAAGAACACAAGGAATTATCCTGGTTCGGTCAATGTGACCTACTCCAGTCCCAAGAGACACCTTCTCTTGGATTTCACTAAACACCAAACACCAAAGTCACCTTACAAAGCCAAAGGAAGAAGCTTTTCACCAACTTCTTCAAGAGGCTGCACCAAAACTGAAAATCAGCACTAGTATGTTTCACCTTTGCACCTTTGCACCTTTTGCTCACCTCTAAGGAGTAAGCTTTATACACCAGCTTCTCCCTTACAATATGTAGTTTGAAAGGTGTTGAAAATGACAAGAATTGAAGAACTAAACAATCATAAAGCTTGCTACAAATGTGTTCTTCAATAGAGAAGAGAAGAAGAGAAGAATGGAGACAAAGAGCTAATGCCTTGCTTGCTTTCTTTGCTTTCGTTGGTGTGTATTTGCTCTTCACCTTTGGAGCTATTTATAGCCAAGAGATCAGCCTTTAGGCTCCTCAATATAGCCGTTTGAAGTGTGGATAAAAGGAGAAAATTCAGCACCTTTTTCTAGCTTTCAAAATTCAGCATTTGAATTAGTCTTCAACCGAAAGTTTTATCCTTCATCTTTATCCCATTATATCCGTTGAAATGAGATGGAAAATGACTCTATTTGAACGTTGGAATGTAGAGAAAATTCAGCTAAGCCTTTGAATTTGACTTGGTCTTCAATTCTTTGTCAAATGACCGTTTGAATGTAGATAAAAGATAGAGAGAATTCAGCTTGACTTGGTCTTCAATCTTGAAACATATAGCCGTTTGGTTGAGATATTTTTGCTCCATCTTTTGAATGTCTCATGAACGTCTATCAAGGCATTGGAGAATAGTTCAAAGATAAAGATAAATCAGCCAAGTTTGATCTTGAATAAGTCTCCAACGTTTGAACACATATAGCCGTTGCCCTTTGCTTGAATTTGCTACATTGTAGGACTTGCTTTTTGTCACACATTATAACCTGAAATTTTGATCATATACTATACGAAAATATTGCTCCATTTTTGACCAAAATAGCCGTTGTAATCATCACAAGAATAGCCAAGAACAATCATCTAAAATCAGCACCAAAATAGGATGTAATTCAACTTGTCTTGACTTGTTCAAAAACTGAAAGTTTTGTGCGCCAATATCCTTCCATATGCGTGTGCACACATATAATATATAGTCATTTATGTCTTCAACATGTAGCATAGAAAACCATATGAAGAATACCAAGAATTCCAAGAAAACCATAGATGTGATAACCATGATATAAGAATTTCCAATTGATATGCCATGCTGCCCGTTTCCATAAAAATAGGGCACGTACCATATGTGACATAAACACATATAAACATCATATAAGTAATATATAACATGTTGGAAGACCCATTGGCAAGTGAAAAGACCAGAATACCCCTTAGCACAAAAATAGGAATTTTGTCCTAGGATGAACCTAGACATGGTGCTGCTCCAGATTCATTTTTGCCATGATGTGACATGACTTATAAATGTGTCATATGATCATATAAGTCCGTTGGAAGAAGACCAAATAAGAATGAGAAGTCCAAATGGTGAAATTACCAAAATAGCCCTTATATAGGTCAATAAGCTTCCCACCGGGTCAATTCAGTTTTAACCCGTGCCAAGCATGCCTTTCCTCAGCCAATTAGATTCTAAATTGAATAAGGATCATGTGGGCTTTTGAATCACTCAATTTGGAGTTCATTTGCTCAAGATATGAACCAAAACCTGCAATAGGATACTAAACCGAACAATTTGCCTTATATTGTAAGTCATGTGACTTCAAGGCTTGGTTAGATCATATTATCAACATGTATTGACATATATATCTTCTAAGATCAGTTTGAACAACATGTATTGGCATATATAATCTAAGATCAGTTTGAACATGTCTTGATTAAGATATGTGATTGAATTGGCCAAGTTCAATCTCATGATCTTACTCAAACTTGTTCAATCTTGATTCATTCAAGCAATTTCACATTTAGCTCATAAGTTCATAAGTTCATGCCTTGCCAAAACAATTTCACATTTAAACGTTACACATACATGCTCACATATGCATCTTCCAATGATATATCTATTTGCAATCATCATAACAATTACACATATGCACACATATACACTTTGCACACCAATTACACATATGCACACATATATAATTTGCACAACAATTACACATATGCACACATATACATTTTGCAATCACTCAAACATAATATATCACAACACCTACCTTACTTATAGCAAACGAAAATTATAAAGAGTACAAGTTTTAAAATACAAAGTACAAGACTAAAATGACATGCTTGCTTTTTGAACAACTTTTGTTCCAAGAATTCTGGTTGCTTGCGTTTCTTCCTTGCTTGATTTCAGCCATAATTTTGATTGGTTAATACAATGAGCAGCTTGGCTTGAATTAGGCTTTGATTGGTTGCAAGTTGGTCTTTGAATTTTCAACCCTTCCTTTGCGTGAGTTAGGCCTTAAACAATCTCAATTTGATTGGTTCATTTGTTGTGCAGCTTGCTTGCTTGTCTCTTTGCTTGTTTTTGATTGGTTTGAAGATTTGCAAGACTTCTTCGAATTGGTTCATGAAATGAGCAGCTTGTCCATACATTCCAACGTGAAGAACAATTCTTGAATTTGACATGAGTGCTTGTCACCTCCTTGCTTGTAAGCTACTTGCTTATCACCTCCTTGCTTGGACAAAAATTCAGGTTCTAGTTGTATTTTCAAGCTAAGTACGTGTTCCTGAAAGACAAGGCAATAATACAACACAAACTATCCTAAAACAAGGTTAACCAACCAACAATATTAAAAAGAACAACTAAAGATATGTAAAATACGTTTTTGATACAACTAGATCATAGCTTGTATCATATATACCCAATGGACATCATCTATGCTTGGTTCATCCTCTTCATGCCTATAAAGAAATGATTCAACACAATGTAACAACTTCTTAGCCATACTCCTTGTTATGGGACCTGTGTGGGGCATTGAGGTGTCATCGTCAGTGTTTGTATCCACAAGGTTAGGCTGTAGCTCATCATTCCCTCCCGCTTGAGTAGGATTCGTCCTCGAAGCTCTCTTTGACCTATCTTCAAAGACACCAAGCAACAAACACAAGATACACAACATATATGACATGTCCTAAGGGTTAGTTAAGACTATAAGACATAAGAAGTAGCACTAGTGTGTGCGGAGTTAACAATGATATGCCATGTCTTACAGAACTAACATGTGACAATAAATGATACATGAAAATATGTTGCGTTGACCCCATCGTGGGCTCATCAACTAAGTTACCAAACTATTGTAAACTATCTAATAAACACTTCAAAGCATAAACTATGTAAACAAACAGAATCTAATTGAACAACAAAACACTTTACAAACGGATTAGGGCAGCATCATGCATATGCTAGTTTAAACAATGTAAACATGAATAGAAGACTAACCAAGTCTCTGATACCAATTGATGAGCCAAATGAAGGCTAGAAAAACGTTCCAAGGATTTTGTCTCCTACTCCAAACTGATTTGAACCACAGCTATGGCAAAGAACATCACAATGACACCCCTTGAACTGTAACCGTTTGTTCTTGGCTCAATTTATGCCAACACCTCTTCCTATTTGGCATTCCAACACATCTAAAACCTCATTGAGACCCTAGGATGTTGTAAACCAAAAATGAAGTAAATACTAACAAGTTCTAGGCTATGAACTTGAAAGAAAACCGTTAAGTGGTCTTAAACTTCAACTAGCATAAGTTGAGAACTTCTTAAAGGATATTTGATTGAAATGTGTTTGAAAATAGTTGTGTTTACAATCTGATTCCTACCTTACTTATAGCAAACGAAAATGTTAAAAAGTACAAGTTTTAATGTACAAAGTACAAGACTAAAATGACATGCTTTGCTTGGAACTTGTTTGAGCAACTTTCGGTTCCAAGAGGCTGGTTGCTTCCCTTTTCTTCTTTGCTTGACTTCAGCCATAATTTTGATTGGTTTATACATTGAGCAGCTTGCTTTGATCTTGGCCTTGATTGGTTGTGAGTTGTGGCTTTGATTTTTCAAAGGAATTTTAGCTTAATCATCCGTTTCCTCCATGCAAGTTTCAGCCAAAGTTTTGATTGGATAATGTAGTGTGCAGCTTGGTTTGAATCTTGGCTTTGATTGGTTCCAAGTTTGGTGTTGAATATTCAAACAAATTATGCATAGACCAGCCGTTTTCTTCATAAGGATTTGATTGGATCAAATGTTGAGCAGCTTGCATTCTTGTTCTAACTTGATTGTGATTGGTTTGGTCATTTGCAAGACTCCTTCCTATTGGTTAAAGGTGTGAGCAGCTTGTTTCTTCTTTGTTTCAACGTGAAGAACAATCTTGAATTTGACATGAATGCTTGTCACCACCTTGCTTGTAAGCTACTTGAATATCACCTCTTTGCTTGGACAAAATTCAGGTTTGAATTGCATCTTCAAGCTAAAAAACGTGTACCTGAAAGACAAGGCAAGAATACAGCACAAACTATCCTAAAACAAAGTTAACAAACCAACAATATTAAAAAGAACATCTAAAGATATGTACAACATGCTTTTGATAAAACTAGATCATAGCTTGTATCATATAAACCCAATGGACATCATCTTTGCTTGGTTCATCCTCTTCATGCCTGTAAAGAAATGATTCAACACAATGTAACAATTTCTTAGCCATACTCCTTGTTATGGGACCAGTGTGGGGCAATGAGGTGTCATCATCAGTGTTTGTATCCACAAGGTTAGGCTGTAGCTCATCAAGTTGTGAAATACTTAATACATTGTATGAAAGATTGCTTACTAACAACGCATTTTGTATTTGAAATGTGTTAGAATCCTCAATTATTCCTTTTCCAACAACTTCTCCTTTGTTGTTGTCACCGAATTTCACATTTCCTCCATTCTCGATATGTTCTAGCTCGGTGAATAGTTTGGGATCGCCTGTCATGTGTCTTGAACACCCATTATCTAAAAATCACTTGGTATTTAGATTCTTTGACTTTGCCTCCTTGCATTCTTTACAATTTTCCTACAATAGAGACAAAGTTTTAGGTACTATTTATTTGGGTCCTTGAATGTTAGGGGCACCACCCTTGTTTAACTTGGATGCACCTTCTAGGAACATATTTAACATTATTGTAATTTGAATAATACAAAGGATTTTCATGTACTTGACCATTCCATTTAAAAGAAGACATATTGTTATACATGTTATATCTAGGTTTATATGCATTATGTTGTGACCGATTTTTATAGCTAGAATAAAGCATATGATTTTGTTTCTTATATGGTGCTATGTATGTGTGTTCATATGTATTCCGATAAGACTTATATGAATGTTGCCTATGCTTAGGTTCTGATGAGCCAAATGAAGGCTAGATAAACGTTTCCAAGACTTTGTCCTCTATTCCAAATTGATTTGAACCTCAGCTATGGCAAAGAACATCACAATGACACCTCTTGAACTGTGACCGTTTGTTCTTGGCTCAATTTATACCAACACCTCTTCCTCCTTGGCATTCCAACACATCTAAAACCTCATTGAGATCCTAAGATGCTGTAAACCAAAAATGAAGTAAATACTAACAAGTTCTAGGCTATGAACTTGGAAGAAAACCGTTAAGTGGTCTTGAACTTCAACTAGAAAGTTGAGATTTCCTTAAAGGAAGTTTTGATTGAAATGTATATATGAATTGTGTGTTTGTACATTCAGGTTCCTACCTTACTTATAGCAAACGAAAATTATAGAGTACAAGTTTTAAAATACAAAGTACAAGACTAAAATGACATGCTTGCTTTTTGAACAACTTTTGTTCCAAGAATTCTGGTTGCTTGCGTTTCTTCCTTGCTTGATTTCAGCCATAATTTTGATTGGTTAATACAATGAGCAGCTTGGCTTGAATTAGGCTTTGATTGGTTGCAAGTTGGTCTTTGACTTTTCAACCCTTCCTTTGCGTGAGTTAGGCCTTAAACAATCTCAATTTGATTGGTTCATTTGTTGTGCATCTTGCTTGCTTGTCTCTTTGCTTGTTTTTGATTGGTTTGAAGATTTGCAAGACTTCTTCCAATTGGTTCATGAAATGAGCAGCTTGTCCATCCATTCCAACGTGAAGAACAATTCTTGAATTTGACATGAGTGCTTGTCACCTCCTTGCTTGTAAGCTACTTGCTTATCACCTCCTTGCTTGGACAAAAATTCAGGTTCTAGTTGTATTTTCAAGCTAAGTACGTGTTCCTGAAAGACAAGGCAATAATACAACACAAACTATCCTAAAACAAGGTTAACCAACCAACAATATTAAAAAGAACAACTAAAGATATGTACAATACGTTTTTGATACAACTAGATCATAGCTTGTATCATATAAACCCAATGGACATCATCTATGCTTGGTTCATCCTCTTCATGCCTATAAAGAAATGATTCAACACAATGTAACAACTTCTTAGCCATACTCCTTGTTATGGGACCTGTGTGGGGCATTGAGGTGTCATCGTCAGTGTTTGTATCCACAAGGTTAGGCTGTAGCTCATCATTCCCTCCCGCTTGAGAAGGATTCGTCCTCGAAGCTCTCTTTGACCTATCTTCAAAGACACCAAGCAACAAACACAAGATACACAACATATATGACATGTCCTAAGGGTTAGTTAAGACTATAAGACATAAGAAGTAGCACTAGTGTGTGCGGAGTTAACAATGATATGCCATGTCTTACAGAACTAACATGTGACAATAAATGATACATGAAAATATGTTGCGTTGACCCCATCGTGGGCTCATCAACTAAGTTACCAAACTATTGTAAATTATCTAATAAACACTTCAAAGCATAAACTAACTATGTAAACAAACAGAATCTAATTGAACAACAAAACACTTTACAAACGGATTTGGGCAGCATCATGCATATGCTAGTTTAAACAATGTAAACATGAATAGAAGACTAACCAAGTCTCTGATACCAATTGATGAGCCAAATGAAGGCTAGAAAAACGTTCCAAGGATTTTGTCTCCTACTCCAAACTGATTTGAACCACAGCTATGGCAAAGAACATCACAATGACACCCCTTGAACTGTAACCGTTTGTTCTTGGCTCAATTTATGCCAACACCTCTTCCTATTTGGCATTCCAACACATCTAAAACCTCATTGAGACCCTAGGATGCTGTAAACCAAAAATGAAGTAAATACTAACAAGTTCTAGGCTATGAACTTGAAAGAAAACCGTTAAGTGGTCTTAAACTTCAACTAGCATAAGTTGAGAACTCCTTAAAGGATATTTGATTGAAATGTGTTTGAAAATAGTTGTGTTTACAATCTGATTCCTACCTTACTTATAGCAAACGAAAATGTTAAAAAGTACAAGTTTTAATGTACAAAGTACAAGACTAAAATGACATGCTTTGCTTGGAACTTGTTTGAGCAACTTTCGGTTCCAAGAGGCTGGTTGCTTCCCTTTTCTTCTTTGCTTGACTTCAGCCATAATTTTGATTGGTTTATACATTGAGCAGCTTGCTTTGATCTTGGCCTTGATTGGTTGTGAGTTGTGGCTTTGATTTTTCAAAGGAATTTTAGCTTAATCATCCGTTTCCTCCATGAAAGTTTCAGCCAAAGTTTTGATTGGATAATGTAGTGTGCAGCTTGGTTTGAATCTTGGCTTTGATTGGTTCCAAGTTTGGTGTTGAATATTCAAACAAATTATGCATAGACCAGCCGTTTTCTTCATAAGGATTTGATTGGATCAAATGTTGAGCAGCTTGCATTCTTGTTCTAACTTGATTGTGATTGGTTTGGTCATTTGCAAGACTCCTTCCTATTGGTTAAAGGTGTGAGCAGCTTGTTTCTTCTTTGTTTCAACGTGAAGAACAATCTTGAATTTGACATGAATGCTTGTCACCACCTTGCTTGTAAGCTACTTGAATATCACCTCTTTGCTTGGACAAAATTCAGGTTTGAATTGCATCTTCAAGCTAAAAAACGTGTACCTGAAAGACAAGGCAAGAATACAGCACAAACTATCCTAAAACAAAGTTAACAAACCAACAATATTAAAAAGAACATCTAAAGATATGTACAACATGCTTTTGATAAAACTAGATCATAGCTTGTATCATATAAACCCAATGGACATCATCTTTGCTTGGTTCATCCTCTTCATGCCTGTAAAGAAATGATTCAACACAATGTAACAATTTCTTAGCCATACTCCTTGTTATGGGACCAGTGTGGGGCAATGAGGTGTCATCATCAGTGTTTGTATCCACAAGGTTAGGCTGTAGCTCATCAAGTTGTGAAATACTTAATACATTGTATGAAAGATTGCTTACTAACAACGCATTTTGTATTTGAAATGTGTTAGAATCCTCAATTATTCCTTTTCCAACAACTTCTCCTTTGTTGTTGTCACCGAATTTCACATTTCCTCCATTCTCGATATGTTCTAGCTCGGTGAATAGTTTGGGATCGCCTGTCATGTGTCTTGAACACCCATTATCTAAAAATCACTTGGTATTTAGATTCTTTGACTTTGCCTCCTTGCATTCTTTACAATTTTCCTACAATAGAGACAAAGTTTTAGGTACTATTTATTTGGGTCCTTGAATGTTAGGGGCACCACCCTTGTTTAACTTGGATGCACCTTCTAGGAACATATTTAACATTATTGTAATTTGAATAATACAAAGGATTTTCATGTACTTGACCATTCCATTTAAAAGAAGACATATTGTTATACATGTTATATCTAGGTTTATATGCATTATGTTGTGACCGATTTTTATAGCTAGAATAAAGCATATGATTTTGTTTCTTATATGGTGCTATGTATGTGTGTTCATATGTATTCCGATAAGACTTATATGAATGTTGCCTATGCTTAGGTTCTGATGAGCCAAATGAAGGCTAGATAAACGTTTCCAAGACTTTGTCCTCTATTCCAAATTGATTTGAACCTCAGCTATGGCAAAGAACATCACAATGACACCCCTTGAACTGTGACCGTTTGTTCTTGGCTCAATTTATACCAACACCTCTTCCTCCTTGGCATTCCAACACATCTAAAACCTCATTGAGATCCTAAGATGCTGTAAACCAAAAATGAAGTAAATACTAACAAGTTCTAGGCTATGAACTTGGAAGAAAACCGTTAAGTGGTCTTGAACTTCAACTAGAAAGTTGAGATTTCTTTAAAGGAAGTTTTGATTGAAATGTATATATGAATTGTGTGTTTGTACATTCAGGTTCCTACCTTACTTATAGCAAACGAAAATTATAAAGAGTACAAGTTTTAAAATACAAAGTACAAGACTAAAATGACATGCTTGCTTTTTGAACAACTTTTGTTCCAAGAATTCTGGTTGCTTGCGTTTCTTCCTTGCTTGATTTCAGCCATAATTTTGATTGGTTAATACAATGAGCAGCTTGTCTTGAATTAGGTTTTGATTGGTTGCAAGTTGGTCTTTGAATTTTCAACCCTTCCTTTGCGTGAGTTAGGCCTTAAACAATCTCAATTTGATTGGTTCATTTGTTGTGCAGCTTGCTTGCTTGTCTCTTTGCTTGTTTTTGATTGGTTTGAAGATTTGCAAGACTTCTTCGAATTGGTTCATGAAATGAGCAGCTTGTCCATACATTCCAACGTGAAGAACAATTCTTGAATTTGACATGAGTGCTTGTCACCTCCTTGCTTGTAAGCTACTTGCTTATCACCTCCTTGCTTGGACAAAAATTCAGGTTCTAGTTGTATTTTCAAGCTAAGTACGTGTTCCTGAAAGACAAGGCAATAATACAACACAAACTATCCTAAAACAAGGTTAACCAACCAACAATATTAAAAAGAACAACTAAAGATATGTACAATACGTTTTTGATACAACTAGATCATAGCTTGTATCATATAAACCCAATGGACATCATCTATGCTTGGTTCATCCTCTTCATGCCTATAAAGAAATGATTCAACACAATGTAACAACTTCTTAGCCATACTCCTTGTTATGGGACCTGTGTGGGGCATTGAGGTGTCATCGTCAGTGTTTGTATCCACAAGGTTAGGCTGTAGCTCATCATTCCCTTCCACTTGAGAAGGATTCGTCCTCAAATCTGAATCAATACTAAACGGAGAAAGTTCAGCAACATTAAAAGTTTTAGAGATAGGACCATACCTTTCTTCAGGAAGATCGAGAATATAGGCATTATCACCAAGCCGTTTCAACACTTTGAACGGTCCATCGCCTCTTGGCTTCAACTTTGAGTCCCTTTCCTTAGGGAATCTTTCTTTCCTTAAGTGTAACCAAACAAGATCTCCAGGCTCAAATATAACAACTTTACGATTCCTGTTGGCTCTATTGGCATACACTTTATTCTTAGCTTCAAGTTGTGACTTAACGTTTTCATGCAATTCTTTCACAAGTTTTGCTTTTCGTTCACCATCTAAACTAACACGTTCATGAACAGGTATAGGAACAAGATCAAGCGGGGTCAAAGGGTTAAAGCCATAAACAACTTCAAAAGGAGAATGCAAGGTTCCACTATGAACAACTCTATTGTATGCAAACTCAATATAAGCTAAGCAGTCTTCCCAATTCCTTAAATTCTTTTGAATGACAACACGTAACAGTTGAGACAAAGTTCTATTAACAACTTCAGTTTGACCATCGGTTTGTGGGTGAGCAGTTGTAGAAAATAACAATTTAGTACCAAGTTTACTCCACAAAATACGCCAGAAATGACTTAGAAACTTTGTATCTCTATCACTAACAATTGTACGAGGCATGCCATGCAATCTAACAATCTCCTTAAAGAACAAATCAGCAATATGAATAGCATCATCAACTTTCTTACATGCAATGAAATGTGCCATTTTGGAAAATCTATCAACAACAACAAAGATGCTATCTTTACCAGTTTTGGATCGAGGCAATCCCAATACAAAGTCCATAGAAATATCAGTCCAAGGTGAGCTTGGAACAGATAAGGGAGTGTACAATCCATGTGGTTGTGCTCTAGATTTTGCTTGTTTGCAAGTAATACATTGGTCACATACCTTATCAACATGTGCTCTCATATGGGGCCAGAAGAAATGTTCCTTAAGTGTCTCCAAAGTTTTTAACGAGCCAAAATGACCCATTAAACCTCCTCCATGAGCTTCTTTTATCAACAACTCTCTTAATGAACACATTGGTACACATAACTTATGTTCTTTAAACAAATAACCATCATGCAAGTAATATTTAGAAAAAGGTGAATCAATGCATGCTTGATAGATAGAACTAAAGTCATGATCAGAATGATACATCTCTTTGATAGACTCAAAACCAAACATGTTACATGAAAGAGTAGTAATCAAAGTATAACGACGAGATAATGCATCAGCAACAACATTTTCTTTTCCTTGCTTATACTTGATCACATAAGGGAATTGTTCAATGAATTCAACCCATTTGGCATGTCTTTTGTTCAATTTTCCTTGACCTTTTAGATACTTAAGGCTCTGATGATCAGTATGAATCACAAATTCCTTAGGTTACAGATAATGTTGCCAAGTTTGTAAAGAACGGACAAGGGCATACAATTCTTTATCATAGGTTGAATGATTTATGGAAGCTCCTTTCAATTTCTCACTAAAGTAGGCAACAGGTTTGTTACCTTGATGCAATACAGCTCCAATGCCAACTCCACTCGCATCACATTCAACTTCAAACATTTCATCAAAGTTGGGCAATTTCAGGATAGGTGCAGAAGTTAGACGTTTCTTAAGTTCCTCAAAGGCTTGTTGTTGTGATTCTCCCCATTCAAATCTTACATCTTTTTTGACTAACTCATTCAAGGGTGCAACTATGGTAGAGAAATCCTTCACAAAACGTCTATAGAAGCTAGCTAATCCATGAAAACTCCTAATATCTCCAGCAGACTTAGGGGTAGGCCACTCAGTTATGGATTTAACTTTCTCTTGGTCCATTTCAATTCCTTCAGCACTAATCACAAATCTTAAGAATGTAACCTTCTCCAGACAGAAAGAACACTTCTTGAAATTAGCATACAACTCTTCTTTCTGTAGGGTGACAAAAATAGCTCGAAGATGGATCAGATGTTCACTTAGGGTTTTGGAGTAGATAAGAATGTCATCAAAGTAGACTACTACAAATTTCCCTATGAATTTCCTTAAGACCTCATTCATTAACCTCATGAAAGTACTAGGGGCGTTGGTTAAACCAAAGGGCATAACTAACCATTCGTACAATCCAAATTTAGTCTTAAAAGCAGTTTTCCATTCATCACCTTCCCTAATTCTCACTTGGAAATAACCTTGTTTAAGATCTACTTTGCTAAAGCACCTAGACCCATACAACATATCCAACATGTCATCCAACCTAGGAATAGGGTATCTATACTTCACAGTGATCTTATTGATGGCTCTACAATCAGTACACATTCTCCAAGTTCCATCTTTCTTAGGGACAATGATAACAGGAACAACACAAGGACTCATACTCTCTTTTACTTTACCTTGGGTCAATAGTTCCTCAACTTGCTTTTGGATTTCCTTAGTTTCCTCTGGATTGGCTCTATAGGCATGTCTATTTGGTAGAACAGCTCCTGGAACGAAATCTATTTGATGCTCAATGCCTCTTAGAGGTGGTAAACCTGGGGGATCTCCTTCAGGAAACAAGCTAGAAAATTCTTGAAGTAAAGATGCAACTTCACTTGGTAAAGTAGATGGTATTTCAGATGAAGAGAACAGAGTTTCTTTGTAAAGCAAGACATAAACAGTTTTGTTTGAATTGATAGCATGGAATACCTCACTTTGAGATGCAAAGAATGCACTTTTCTTTAGAGATGGTTCGGCAGAAACTTTGATTTCTTTCGGTTCAATTTTAAGATGAGAAGTTTTCAGTTGGTTCTCTTTGATGAAAATCCTTTCCAGTTCCTTTTCTTTTGGATCTTTATGGCTTTTTAACATTCGTTGTTGATCCTCAAAGACTTTGTGCGGGGGCACGACATTTAATTTGAACAGCTTGTTGTTATGCCTAAAGGAATATCTATTCAGGTAACCATCATATGTAACCTTGTTGTCAAATTGCCACGGTCTACCTAATAAGATATGACTTGATTGCATAGGGGCTACATCACATAACGCCTCAGCAAAATACCCACCAACTGATAAAGAAACTAGGACTTGCTTTGTTACTTTAACTTCACCACACTCATTAAGCCACGTAAGTCTATAAGGATGGGGGTGATTAATTAAAGGTAATTCAAGTTTCCTAACAAGTTCAAAACTTGCCACATTGGTACATGAACCGGAGTCAATGATTAAAGTGCAGACTTTCTTTTTAACCATACAATGAATGTGGAATATGTTCTCTCTTTGTATGTCAGGTTCTTCAGTTTTAATTTGGGCACTTAGAGCTCGACGGACAACCAAGAACTCTTTTGTTTCACACTCATTAGTTTCTTCACTAATCTCTTCTTCTTCCTCACATGTTTGTTCATTTTCATTGTTTTCCTCACTCTCTTCCAATTCTTCCTCAGAATAATACTCATTAGACTCTTCAATAAACATGATGCGTTTAGGGTTGGGACATTGATTAGCAAAATGACCTTTTCCTAAGCATTTAAAACATTGAATATCACGAGTCTTAACATTAGGCGTACCTTCCACCTTGGTTTTGCCTTTATCAGTGATTGGAAACTTTAGACGATTTTGGATGTTCTGGGTTGATTTTCCTTGGAATCCACGGCCTTGACCTTGTTGTGGACGGAAAGGCGTCCTGGGCTGTGTTCTAGGAAAACCCAAAGGATTAGTCCGAAAAAAAGGGTTAGAAGTTTTTACCTTTAATTGTCTTTCCACTTTCTCAGCCATGTGAACCATAGAAGCCAGATCAGAGTAAGGTGTAAGTTACACCTTGAATGCAATCTCTTTGTTCAAGCCAGCTAGAAATCTAGCCATTGTGGCTTCCTCAGCTTCTTCTATGTTAGCCCTGGTAAGCAGATGTTCTAATTCTTTATAAAATTCATCAACAGATTTATTACCTTGAGAAAGTTGTTGCAATTTCTGGAAAATGCTTCTTTCATAGGAAGGAGATATGAATCTCTTCCTCATCTCTTGTTTCAGCTCGGACCAAGTAACAACAGGGGGCTGTCTTGTTCTTCTCCGGGTGTTCTGCAATTGCTCCCACCAGAGTAAAGCATAATCTACAAATTCAAAAGTTGCATACCGCACTTTGGCCAATTCAGAATAGTTAGTGCAAGAATACATATGATCTACTTTTGTTTCCCATTGCAGATATGTTTCAGGATCACTTTTTCCTTGGAAGGAGGGTATTGTCAGTTTAGTAGTAATGAACTCTTCCTCAAGATGTTCATCTCTATCAGGTTGACGTTCATCATACCGTTCTTCCGGATAGTGTTCTTCATTGTACTCAGGGAGATAATCAAATCTCTCCTCAAAAGAAATGTTCCTACGACCACCATTACTACCTCGACCTCGACTTCTACCTCTATGTGATGTGACTCTTCTAGGTTGAACATGAGACTCATTACCATAAGAGGTGCCTTCTTGAAAAGGTATATTAGGTTCCTTTTGACCTGAGGTTGGCTTTTCTACATTGTTTATCCTTTGTTTGTTATCCTCTATGTCACTTCTCATTAAACCAAACTGATTAACAAGGAAAGTGAGTGTTTGCTGTATATTCTCTAGGGTAACAGGGACTGGGGATGGGACAGGAGTAGATGGGGACGGGGATGGTGCATTATCTTTCTGTTGTTGGACCCATGATTCAAAAGACAATCTCAAAAACCAATTTAAAATATTGACAAGATGCAAATACTCTACTTTATGTTGACAATTGTTCAAAACAGCAATTTGGACTATTTCTCCTAAAGATTCAAGAAAATCACAGAAGTCAAATTGTTGTTCGGGCTGAATGAAATCTACGGGGTTGTTTAAGACAATCCCTCAATTACTTTACAGCATATGCAATTATCAATTGAAGTAAAGTGAAAGTAAAAGCACACAAACAAAGTGTCAGCAAGGGTTTGCTTTAGAAACTTTCAATATTTCAAAACTACAATACTTTGGGGTTTGGTTTGGGCACTTTCTTTCTTTTGAGCTTTGCACGGGAATTTTCCTTTTATGCAATGTTTATCTTTGGGATTTTCCTCACTTGGTTTTCTTGTGCAATTCTCTCTTGTCTTGCCTCTTACTTGTTGACAAATATTGGCTTTTCTCTCGCGTATTTCTCAATCAAGCTTAATTTTCTTTCTTTGGAGGGGTTTGCTTGATTGTTGTGAGACTACTTCTCACGGCCTACATGAGACATTGCTCACGGCCTTTAATTGCACAAGGTTTGTTGTATTTGGAATTTGAAAGTTCCTCATACACAACACGGCTAAACACTATGTAGTGAGAGTTCAATTGACAATTACATCAAGTTCAAATTGAATATAGTGCAAGGTAAGTTCAGAAATTGATCTAAAACAACAATTGGATAGCTCTTTAATAGTGTGGGGCTTAAACAATTCCTAACTTTCAGAATGTATCTAAGTCCAACAAGTTGTTTGAAACAATTGAAATCAACAAAAAGATAAAGCTATTAGCATTCACCAAGATTTCAATGAGCTTTAAAAGCTTGTTCTAAACCACACGGTTTTGGGAAGTTTGTCCTTTTTTTTTCCTTTTCTGTTTTTGATGCAAATGATCTAACTAATCTTAAGATAGCTAAATGCAACTTAGTTGTTTCTAAATGCAATTTATAAGGCTGATTACTATATCAACTAATGGAAATCAGCTTTGATGCAAACTAGCTAGCTTGTTTTGTTTTGTTTTTAGGTGATCTATCCTACTTTGTTTTTGTTTGGTTTTTGTTTGTATGATGCAATCAGCTTCTAGACTAGGTGTTACTAGATGCAAGTCTTTATATTCTACTTATCAAACGTGTAACACTAGAAACTAGGCAGCACACTTAGTTAACTAAAACTACTTGTTTTGTTCTTTAGTTTTCGGTTTTCTTGTTTTAAACTAGACAACCAACTAATCCTTTAAAACTATGTTGTAAACTAGTCTAACTAAGCTAAATAAGGCAGCACTAAAAACGTCTAAAAACAGTTTGCCACTACTTCTAAAAACAGAATTTAACAACTTGATTCCAACTAACTATAAACTAATCTATTTTTGTGTTCAAAGTTTTCTGTTTTAAGGACTCAACTAAACTACCATTTAAACTTCTAGATTAGGACCTAATGAACATTTCTAAGCTAGATTGGACAAGTACAAGCAGGTTACACACGGTTCTTAACTTAAGCTACTCAATCAGATTCTAACACACTCTAGTCTAAGTTCTTTTTTTGTGGTGTTTCGGTTTTGCTACTTAAAACTAAGTTACCAAACTATTGTAAACTACCTAATAAACACTTTAAAACATGAACTAACTATCTAAATAAACAGAATCTAATTGAACAACAAAACAGTTTAACAAACGGTTTTGGGCAGAATCATGCATATGCTAGTTTAAACAATGTAAACATGAATAGAAGACTAACCGATGTTCTGATACCAATTGATGAGCCAAATGAAGGCTAGATAAACGCTTCCAAGACTTTGTCCTCAATTCCAAATTGATTTGAACCTCAGCTATGGCAAAGAACATCACAATGACACCCCTTGAACTGTAACCGTTTGTTCTTGGCTCAATTTATACCAACACCTCTTCCTCCTTGGCATTCCAACACATCTAAAACCTCATTGAGACCCTAAGATGCTGTAAACCAAAAATGAAGTAAATACTAACAAGTTCTAGGCTATGAACTTGGAAGAAAACCGTTAAGTGGTCTTGAACTTCAACTAGAAAGTTGAGATTTCCTTAAAGGAAGTTTTGATTGAAATGTATATATGAATTGTGTGTTTGTACATTCAGGTTCCTACCTTACTTATAGCAAACGAAAATTATAAAGAGTACAAGTTTTAAAATACAAAGTACAAGACTAAAATGACATGCTTGCTTTTTGAACAACTTTTGTTCCAAGAATTCTGGTTGCTTGCGTTTCTTCCTTGCTTGATTTCAGCCATAATTTTGATTGGTTAATACAATGAGCAGCTTGGCTTGAATTAGGCTTTGATTGGTTGCAAGTTGGTCTTTGAATTTTCAACCCTTCCTTTGCGTGAGTTAGGCCTTAAACAATCTCAATTTGATTGGTTCATTTGTTGTGCAGCTTGCTTGCTTGTCTCTTTGCTTGTTTTTGATTGGTTTGAAGATTTGCAAGACTTCTTCCAATTGGTTCATGAAATGAGCAGCTTGTCCATACATTCCAACATGAAGAACAATTCTTGAATTTGACATGAGTGCTTGTCACCTCCTTGCTTGTAAGCTACTTGCTTATCACCTCCTTGCTAGGACAAAAATTCAGGTTCTAGTTGTATTTTCAAGCTAAGTACGTGTTCCTGAAAGACAAGGCAATAATACAACACAAACTATCCTAAAACAAGGTTAACCAACCAACAATATTAAAAAGAACAACTAAAGATATGTACAACACGTTTTTGATACAACTAGATCATATCTTGTATCATATAAACCCAATGGACATCATCTATGCTTGGTTCATCCTCTTCATGCCTATAAAGAAATGATTCTGCACAATGTAACAACTTGTTAGCCATACTCCTTGTTATGGGACCTGTGTGGGGCATTGAGGTGTCATCGTCAGTGTTTGTATCCACAAGGTTAGGCTGTAGCTCATCAGGTTCATAATAAGTTGGATGCATTTGAGTTTGTCTAGATACATTTGTATGCATGCATCATTTCTGGGTGGTCTACATGCAAAGTGTTGCCTAGTTGTATGTGTATATGTGTGTGCTTTTCTAGGTGCATGTTGCATTTTTACCTTGGAATAAGTAGAAGAATGAGTAGAAAAAGAAGTAACAGATAAAGTTGAATTTGTTTTCATTTCTTTATAAGGTTGTTTAGTACTTGATGAAACAAACTTAGTATTTTTATCACTTTGCCATTTTCTTCTTTATATACTAACCCGGTTTTATCATTTCCATATTTTTGTGACAAAATAAGTATGTCTAGTATGTTAGTTTCCGACTTAAATTGTTCTAACGTTTTTTCCGGGAAATTCTAAGTTTGACGTCTTCAACTTGTCATTTTTTTCAATTAGTTTCTTCTTTTCTTTAGATAGCCTTTTACAGTGAGCATGCATCTTTAGAAATTCTCCGTACATTTCATGAAATGACATTTCACTATCAGAATCTATATCGGATGAAGAACTTACCTCGTTGAATACGAAGCAGACTTGAGCTTCCTCAGTGTCGAATTCTGAATCGAACGACTCTATGTGCTCGCCTTTATTGCTCGTTTGCCTCTTCTTGACTTGGACTCCTTTGCCTTATGCTTTTGTGCCTCCTTGTCTTGTTTATTATTGTTATTGTTATTACTATTTTTCTTTGTTGTGCAATCATATGAGATATATCCTTTTTGACCACACTCATAGCTTTTTAACCCTTTATTATACCACTTGTTATTAGAGTTTTTCTTAGGTTGAGAAGAAGTAGAAGAAGATTGTTTTCCATTGCTATTAGGCCATTTAAAAAACTTTGTAAGTTTTCTAGCTATTAATATTAAATCATCATCTAATTCATCATCACTGTTACTATCATCATTATTTGTATGTGACTCAGTTGATTTGAAAGAAATAGTCTTACCGGATGATTTAGATGACTGGGATTTTCGTTGGTTCAGTTTTACCTCATAAACTCTAAGTGAGCCGATCGATTCATCCATTTTAGTGATTGACTTTGTTTCCTCAATCGCTGTCACCTTCGAATCCTATTCAGCAAAAAGACTCTGTAGCACTTTTGAAACTTTCTTGTTGTTGGTAAACTAAAGCTTCAAGTGCATTGAAAATGTTAGTAATCCTCAAATCCATAGATGTTATGGATTTGTTCGGCAACATTTTGAAAGATTCAAGTTCAGATATAAGCATGTTTTACACCGCTAGTACCTTCATGCTCTAATTCTAAAGATTTCCACATGTCATATGTGCAATTTGAAATATATCCTACTTTAGAAGTCGTTAGTCCATTCAAAAGTAATTGCATAGCTTTAGCATTCATGGACATTTTCTTTTTATCTTCGATTGATCATTCACTTTCATATTTTTCTACTTCTTGCGATATACCGTTTACTTGAACAACTTCATTTGAATGTACGATCCATCTTCAACTATAGACCATAAATCGATGTCTATAGCCATTAAGAATATCCTCACTCTAAGCTTCCAATGAACAAAATTATTTTTAGTATTAAATACAAAACATTTATAACCAAAAACTCTAAGATAATCTATCTTAGGTTACCTATTGTTTAACAACTCATAAGGTGTTTTATTTAATTTCTTTCCACTAGAAAGTCTATTTATTATGCAACATGCACAACTATCAGCTTCAACCCATAAACATCTAGGTACTTTGTTTTCACATAACATTGTCCAAGCAATTTCTTGAATTGTTCTATTTTTACGTTCAACAACTCCATTGAGTAGTGGTGTTCTATGTAGTGAGAATTCATGTTTTATACCATGTAATAAACAAAATTTAATTACATATTTGTTTTTAAATTCTCCACTTCTATCACTCGTAATTCTTTTAACATTTTCTTCATAAAGATTTTCAAGTTACTTAATAAGATTTTCAATTGCCAATGGAACATCGTCTTTGTGTGTTAAGAATAATGTCCATGTGTATCGTGAGTAACATCTACTATAACACACACATAGTAGTGTCCACCTAGACTTCTTGTCCTACTTAGACTAAATAAGTCTAAATGAAGTAATTATAGTACATGACTAGTACTCACTTCATTTTTTGGTTTTAATGTTTCTTTTATATGTGTTCCTTTAATACACGTTTCACAAAATTGAACATTATCTAAGTCTAGCTTATGCATACCTTTAATTAGATTTTGCCTAGATTATTTTTCAATAGTTGAGATCCCTATATGGCCTAGTCATCTATGTCATAAGTTCACATCTAAGTCATGTGATACTAAACATTTAATTTTAGCATCTAACATGGTATTTAGAGATAGCGTGTAAACGTTATCATCCCTATTTCCTTTTAATACAATTTCTCCCTTATCATTTGTTATATCACAAGAATTGGGAAGAAAAGAAACATTATATCCACAATCAATAAGTTGCAAAATACTAAGTAAATTATAAGAAATATTACTTACTACAACACATTTCGTATTTGAAATGTGTTAGGGTCCCCAATATTCCTTTTCCAACCACCCTGCCTTGATTGTTGTCACCGAAGGTTACTTTCCTCCATCTTTTATCGCTTTCACTTGGTGAACAACTTGGGATTCCCTGTCATGTGTTGGGGCCTGCCTGAAACCAGAGTTTCGACCCGGTGCACCTGCCATACCCTGCTATGAGGAGTACAAAGGCGTCGATACTATACATGTGCATGTCGACACGCATAATGAATCGATAAGCGGAAGCATCATAATACAAACAATTCATAACCGACATGCAATACATTTCATCATTAAATCCGTACAAGTAATAAGATACAAAGTACTGAAATCTTCTAAAATACATCATGAACCAAAACCTACATTCTCAAGGCTGATCTTGCGGTACACTTCGTCATTACCAGTGGCTACCTGACCTGTCCTCAACAAGCCTGTATGGTAGTACTTGTTATCTGTAAAGTGATAAGACAAGCATGAGTGATAGCCAACTTCTAATCGCTCAGCAAGTAGACCTACTAGATATGACATGTGGATCATACATGGGAGACGGAGTGACAAAGTATAATATCTGTATAACGAATATAATAAACACTTCTCCATTTTAACAAGTAAATTGTTATAACGTACACACGAACTTAAGGAATGTAAAGCAAGGAAATTTATCAACATAACATATCAACATCTCATTGTACCTAGTCTGCAACATCATATCGTGTCCGTACTTAGCTCCTAGCTCATAACTCATACTAAGTTCAAGGATATCGTAACTTAAGGATCTTCTGAAAGTAACATATGGTAGCATGGTCATGACATGATGCATAAAACATGACTTTTCATAACATGACTTTCCATAAACATGACGTGATTTTCATAACTTGCATAATGTGACATTTTCATAACATGAAGACATAACATTTGTATCATTGGCTATAGCACTCTTTATAAGAATAATAATGCACGACATACTGACCCCATATAGTACACGGTGACACATTATGACTGAGATCCCATGTCCCAGACACAGTGTTACACTTAGCCATAATGTAAACATGGGCCCCTGACACCTACCACTCTGGTCCCGATGTCAGGACAGTGCTTCAACATAACATAACATAATCATGATCATGAACATAACATAGCATATCGTGTCTCATCAGAATCATTCGTCTCGTGTTTATTATTCCTATGCATATGAACTTTAAAACATGTGATGCAAAAACATAACTTTTAAAACTTTGATTTCATGCAACGTGAGACTCGGTCATATAAGGGTACCTTGGTCATTCTACATCTTGTAACAACATCACTTACTTATTTTTATTCTGCGTATCATAAATTAAAGAAAATCCCATTTTTACCCATAAAAGGGTACCATTCGACCAATACGTCCAAACAACCCTCGTTTTGTATTTTCGTCCAACAATACTTTCGTAACATCTATTCCATACATGTATTTCATAATTCATAACTTAAATGGCTAAAACATTTAATTTCTAATTACCTTAGCATATCATCTAGAATTTCATAACTTACATCATAACTTACTTCTTATCGTAAATTATGCATATTAGTATATATAACATGTAGTAAAGTCATATACATTATAAAATGCTTGTAACCGTGTACTTATATATGTACATATTGACTACATATATTTTTATACCTTTTTACGACATATTACATAGAATACATACTTAACCTACTTTCGTAACATGACATATACATTATATATGTGTGTGTACATAAAATTTAAGCCATGGCCAAATATGTATAATGGAATATACTTATATGCATACATGTATTTATAACGTGTTACATAGTAATTATAACTTAGTTCTTTTCACATTATTAACATTTATATTATACCTATGTACACAACATAAAACGATTTTATCATAATAAGCATAATGGCCAAAATACATGTAGTTTATATACATATACGCAATTATTGTGTGATATAATATATAATATCAAAACTTAACATGTTCATACCTTAATATATATATTGTACATTTATACATATTTATACCATATAAATAAGTCACTTAATTATAAAAGGCCAAAAGGGCCGAATTATATTTGGTATTGATACATATATATAATCATTTTATGATATATTATATAACATCTAAAACTTAATCATTTTCATATCTTAACTGTTGTACCCAACGATAACCACTCTGTATCTCCGACTCTTACAAAGTTGTTTAATAAAATATCAGTCTTTCTAAGTGTATTTTATTAAGTTTTATTACTTCTTCTTTAATTAAATTTCATTAAAGTAAATATTATAAGAAATAGTATAATAATACAAGTATGTCTCATGAAGCAAATGAAATGACAAATCTACCCTCCCAAAATTTTAGAGAAATCCGCCACATGGAGTCTTGGAGATTCTAGAATAATCTAACTTCTTAAAGCCACCTAACCACTTTATGATGCGTGCAACTCGTGGGCTCCCACGATTCCACCTTCCAAACGTCCTTCACAAAGGGTTAGGCACAAGGAAGAAGACTTCCCCTTGCTTCCTTAGTGATTAAAAAACGTGTGGATCAAGAATGAGCAAGACCAACACTTCAAGATGGTCGTTGATCAGGCAAACCAAAACGGCCCTCCTGGACGGCACCTTTAAGCAATGGCAACACCTTCAATATGCTCAACTTTGAAGGATCTTAACCTAGGTTTTTAATGCAAAACCAAGAAAACAAAGTATCACACAAAGTGAATGAAATATCAAGAATTGTTATTCATCAAAAGGTGAGATTACAATCAGCCAAAGGGGTCTATTTATAGGTCTCTAACCCACGCCTATCAGCCTTTAAATGACCAGATTTTATTTCAAAATAAGCTAGCTAATAATGTTTGAAACTTGAAAACTATTTGAATTCAAAAAGTAAAACAAATCCTAGCTAAAATTTGAATTGCTTGCAAGGTGTCTTCTCTTCTATCTTCAGCCGTGTATGTGGACCAAAATGGAGCCTTGGAGGAGCTGATTTGATGAGTAGGATATGCTTGAGCTTGTTTTCAAAAGTTTGGGTGAAGTTTGACTTCAAGTTGAGATTGAATTTTGAGTGCACTTTGAATTTGATCCTAGGATATCCTTAATCCTTCCAGCCGTTTTTGATGAGTGATGAAAGTCTTGAAAAATCTGATTTGATGAGGATAAGGTGGTTGGGGTTGAATTCAAAGGATGGTTGAAGATTTAATCCAAATGGAGTTTGAATTTGAATTCAAACTTGATTCAATCTTTGTGTTGTTGATTTGTCTTCCAAATGGCGTGTATATCAAGATAATAGGAGCTGAAATCTTCTTCAATTTTAAATCTCAAATTGGTTGAAACTTGAATTCAAATCATGATTGATCATTATCCATTTGTTTCAAACATGGCCGGCCCCCCTTTGTGGATAATTTTGATTTAAACTTGATCAAGAGATTCTATCTTGACACGTTTGAATTTGTCTTAGCGTAGACAAACATTCTCTTCGAACATTCTCTTGAAACATTCTCTTCAAACATTCTCTTCAAACATTCTCTTGAAACATTCTCTTCAATCAAAACATTCTTTTGAAACATTCTCTTCAAACATTCTCTTGCACCTAATTTACCTACAAAGCAAATACATAAAACTAAGATCACACGACACAAAATAAATTCAAAAACAAGGAATGTAGACGTGCATGCTGACACATGCTCAAGTTGAAGGTTCAATGAAATGAACCCAAGGAGTCTTAGGTTCATCTTGAACATGCTTGTACAAGAAGGCGGAACTTGATGACAAAGTTCCTTTGCCCTCCTTCTTGTCATAGGACCTTTGACCTCTTGATGGGGCCCTTGATCCTCATCGGACCCTTGATCCTCATCACTTTATTTGCCTCTTAAAGTAATCCTGAAAAGGCTTTTACATGTAGTTAATAGCCTTATAATGTTGTTCCAAGATTTGAAGAATTTCTCTCCTTTTTCCTCTAGAAACCGCCGGACACCATAATGGGGGGATCCATGAGATCTCCTTTATCTTAATACCCCAACTAACCCCTTTTACTTTAGCTACTTTTCTTTAATCAATCCTGAAAAGAAACGAAGTAGTAAATAGCTAACACCTCTAAATACCCTCCATGATTATGCCCATGCACATGAAGAGTCTCTCCTCCTCATCTTTATCTTAGCCGCTAGGCACCTTCTTCTTGCACCCCATGAAACCTTATTCAAGTTTGTCCTAAAAGCTTCCTTTCATTCCTAACTCACAATACTCTCAAGGTTTCATCTCAAGACAAACACTAAAGGCCTCTTGCACACTTAAGCAAATCTTCCATCATCTGATACAGCTAGCTTGGACTAAGGAGACTCAAGACTATCTTCAAGCTCTAAATCTCATCTAGGTAAGTTGCATTCTAACTTCCCAAGTGGATTCCACATTTTAAATGATAAAGCTCACATTATGCCTCTCTTTCTTTACAAAAACTGTGACCCCTAATGGTCACTAGGGGAAGATCTCTCAAGCTATTAGGAGAAGCTAGCATCTTGGTGGTGGGATCTCTTTCCATCTCCACTTAAGTTCTATTTTAGTAAGGAAACCTGGCCTTAATCTAGTTCTTTTCTTCATTTAAATGGTAGCTAATGTTCACCTTCATTTCCTCCCAAAAAACCGTGTGCTCTATAGCGAAGTTGGAGGAAACTTCCATCCATTTCAACCAAGGCTCAAGCTAGGGAAAGTTTCTAAGCTCAAGAGAGGCAAGTATACTCTAGATATTCTTGACTTATTTGTGAAATTGTATGCTTGAATGACTAGTTATTTTAAGTCATGAATCTTAGTTAAATGTACTAAGTGCAAAGCATGTGAAATTAGTTATTTTATAAGGGAAAGTGTTGGCATGTTGAGTGATTTTCTATATAGATATGTTATGTGCCTAACTTGAATATGATATGAGACCTACTCTTCACAAAACGGGGCTGTTTTGGTGATCAGTTGAAAAGTGAACTAGCTTTGTTGAATCGACTTTATGAGGCATAAAATGTATGAAAAATGGCATGTTCTATGTGTAGTTTATGGGACGGTTGGCGTGGGTATGGCGTAGCTTAAAGAACACTAGGAGACCTGAAAAGTTCATGTTAGAATCTGTACTTGGTGGTTAGAAAATTATTTTAGAGGTTAAAGTTAGTTGGGAAAAGTTTGAATAATAAAAGTGATGAAATGTAAGATTCTCTGAAACTGGACAGTTTTGAGTAGCAATTTGTTTGGCCTGAAAATGAACCTTAGGAGTGTGCAATTGAGCTAAATTTTGGTGTGCTGGTATCTTGATATGTGTAGTAAATTTGTGAGGTGGAAATTCTGTAAAAGAGCTTGTGGTTTGGCCTAATGGAAATTTTAGTAAGAATAGGTCACTGCAGATTCTGCAAGTACCTAGACTGAGAAAGATAATTAAATGACCCTTTTAAACATATCTCATTGCCTTGAAATTTTTATGGTATTTACCTATGGCATAGATGTACACGTCCATGTAAGGAAATTGGCTTGAAACCACTATTTTAAGGGTTAACGACTGAGATGAAGGTCACGGTACAAAACTGGAAAACTGGGCAGTCGGGATGGCGTTTATTGTGAGGCTTTGGTCTTGTTTATTTAGACTTGTATGTGATGTTTGGACATCTGAATATTGTTTCTTAGTATGTTGGCTAGGTTTTCCAGGTTATATTCCTAATTGAATATGGTTTTATGGCTCTTGAAACTAAGGTGAGGCGGGTACTGCGCTGCAGAATTCTGCAGTACCCCTTGATGAAAAATTAATGTTTTGAGGATCTTAGCCACCTTGAAATGTTATGAATTTTTTATGGCATGTAGCTAAAATTCCATTATGCAAGTGTGTGGCATAAGTTTTTGGAAATAGGCCCTGAGTTGATGATTTTGAGGCTGTGTGAACAGGGCATTGCTGTTGGACTATTTTCCAACTTAAGAGACAAGTCCATATATGCTTTCTATGATGCATCTAGGCATGAATTTCATGTTGCATATCATGCATTGCATTGTCCATGTTCATGCGATTTATGAGACTGATTTTTTATGCCAAAGAAATTTAAGAAAAGTTTTTTTGAAGATAAGATTTTGGTTTTTGAAAGAAAGACTACTATGGTACCATTAATTCCTAGCCATCACATCCCGCACCAGATCCGGGGTTATTTGATCTGATGATGATTATGACCGTCCAGGCCTGGAGATAATAGACCTGAGGATGATAATTATGACCGTCAAGGCACGAAGATAATAGACCTGAGGATGATGATTTATGGCCGTCTAGGCCCAGAGATAATAGACCTAAGGATGACGATTATGACCGTCCAGGTCCGGAGATAATAGACCTGATAGTGATGATTGATTGTATGACCGTTTTCAGATCTGGAAATTATAGATCTGAAGAGAATGGTATGACTGTTTCAGATCCGGAGATAATAGATCTGAACCCTCTCTATTCCTTATTTTATGATGATTACATTTTGAAAGAAAGAATGATCGAAATTGGTTCTCATCTTATCATGTTGCACCACATTTGCATATTCATACACATTGCATATGATTGTGAGTAGGATGCTTAATCTACTGTCTCTTAAATTACGGTCTTATTACCTTCTGTCACTTAAGTTATGATCTTATTACCTTTGCGGCTAATGGGCTGAAGGTCAGTTATGTTGGGAAATTGAAATTCTTGGGATTTGGTTCTTGTGTACAGTTTCCATTTAATTCTTGATTGTTTATGGTATACTTGCTGGTGACTTTATCACTCACCCTTTTATTTTTCCCCTGAGCCTGCAGGAAATGGTGTATAATGGATTAACAATGAGCCTCGAGTTCCGTATCCGTAGATGAGGGAGTGGATTGCATCTTAAGGATTTTTATGATGGTTTATGTTTTGTGGACTTATTTTGAGGACTTTGATTTCGGACTACCTTTATTCTTGCAGACTTGGTTGTAAACGCTATGTCAGATACTCGGAATTGTTTCTTTTAAAAGTTTTTATTCTGCCTAAATTTTGCTTACCTGTTAAGATGATGACATTGTGGTCCATGATTTTGGCATGGACTGTGATATGTTATGCATTGACGCCTGGTACTTTCCGTAGCGAAGTACGGAGGGTGCATCGTACCCGGGCAGGCCGAGTACGGGGCACTACTGGTGGTATCAGAGCCCAGGCTCTAGACTCAGGTAGAATGTAGAACTAAGTTATGATTCTAGAGATTTAAGTTTGATCTTAGACCTAAGTTATGATCTTAGAAGAGTGTCGACTTTAGACTAGGATGACTTAGACTGGACTTAGGACCATAATCTAATGATTAAATCCTAGTCGATAAGATTCTAAATGCCTCAACATCTAATCTGAATCTTATCTCCTCTCATCTTTGTTCAAGTTTTCGTTAAATTATGAATTTATTTCTGTCACATATCCTGATATTTCAACTCTTAACAAATTCTGGCGCTCCATAATGCAGATGGCTCGACCTCATGGCAGACCCGCTAGAGCTCGACCTACTACATAGGAGCCGGTCCCTCCACAGCCTCAGGAGCCCGTTCCTCCTCCACCTGCTCAGGTCCCTCCGCCTCCACCATCGCAAGATCAAAACCGACCTCCTGCTCAGATTAATCCTCCACCTCAGGGGTCCTTACCTCAGATGATTCCTAATATCCATGCCTTCCAGACTTTCTTCCAGACTGTGACTCAGATTGGCCAGGTTATGATGCAGCAGAATGCCCCTCCTCAGGCACATGAGCCAGTTAGAGATGCACAGTATTATTCTGAAAAACTGAAGAGAGCTAATGTACCACCATTCGAAGGAAAATCAGATCCCGACATTGCAGAAAAAGTGGCTTGATGAAGTGGAGAACTTCTTTGAATTGATCCGTGTCCAGAAGAAATGAAGACACAAGTTGTTAGACCATTTTTGCTTGGAGAAGCAAATCAGTGGTGGAAAGCCAATCTGCAATCTTTGCCAACATTGATACCATGGGAGAGATTCTTACAAGAATTCAATAAGTTCTACATTCCCCCTTCAGTTAAGCTGCAAAAGAGACATGAGTTCGAGTCACTGAAGCAAGAGCAAGGGATAACCGTTGTTGATTATGCAAATAAGTTTATAGCCTTGGGGAGAGTTCAGCCATCAACGATAAATGATGAAGAGACAAAAATGTTGAAATTTGAAAGAGGGTTAAATCCGAGGATAAGGACTTGGCTTGTTAATGCCAATCCTACAAATTTTTGAGCGTTGCTTGATGCCTGCCACATGATTGAGAGAGACATCATCCGCCATGATGAGATTGGTCAGAAGAGGGGAAGAGAAGCATCTGGTAGTGGGGGATCCCGCAAGGCGGCAAAACAGAATTTCAGAGGACTGGGTCATCAAGGAAAGAATCAGAATCGCTTTCAATGCCACTCGCAATAAAAGAATCAACCAAGAAATCAGAGTCAGCAACAGCAGCCAGCTATTCCAGCTTGTCCTCATTGCCAAAAGAACCATGTGGGAGAATGTTTTATTCAGACAGGACAATGTTTTAGATGTGGTAAGGTGGGCCATGTGCTTAAGAATTGTCCAAACAAGTGGAGTACATGTTTTGGTTGTGAAAAAGTCGGCCATCTAATCAAAGATTGTCCGAAAAGAGGAGCCCAGCAGCAGCAACCAAGGAACCAGCGTCAGCGTGCAAATGGAAGGGTCCACGTCGTGACCGATGCTGCTGTTGATGAAGTTACTGATGTTGTGACTGATATGTTTTAATATTTATGCAATGTTTATATTTTGCAAGATATTGTTGTTTTGTTGCCGCTTAGTCAATTTCGCATGATTCAGGAGCTATCTTAGTATGTAGTATGCTTGCAAATGTGTTGTTTGATAGTGGCGCTAGCCACTCATTTATCTCAAGGAAGTTTGCGAACAATGTTGATCATAGCCCCGTCCATCTTGGGACGCCATATAGAGTTCAAGCAGCTGGTGATCAAGTGCTTGTTTCTCACCAATTGTACAAGGGCTGTGAGATTGAGTTCGATGAGCAACGGTTCGCAGCAGATTTGATCCCAATAACTATGAGCGACTTTGACATAATTCTTGGAATGGATTGGCTCTCTAAGAAGTGCGCGCACATTGATTTTCGTGAAAGATGGGTTACCATTGAGGACCCAACATGTGAAGAAGTAACTTGTCATGGAGGCTGAAAATTGAAGAAATTCCCCAAGAAAGTCTATGTGAATGTGGGCCGTGCCCGTAGTGCGTTGAAGAAAGGACATAAAGATTCCTAGTTTATGCTTTAAGTGTCGATCAAGCGGTATATGATCTTTCTCAAGTCCCGGTAGTTCAGGAATATCCTGATGTTTTCCTGGAGGAATTGCCGGGCCTTCCTCCAGATCGAGAGATCGTGTTTGAAATTAATCTAATTCCGGAAGTCGAACCAATATCAAAGGCACCTTACCGAATGGCGCCTGCTGAATTGAAGGAACTAAAAGAACAGTTACTTAAGCTTTTAGAAAAGAAACTTATCTGCTAAGCTTCTCGCCTTGGGGTGCTCCCGTGTTATTCGTTAAGAAAAAGGATGGAGGCATGCGTCTATGCGTAGATTATAGAGAGCTCAACAAGATTACAATAAAGAATAAGTACCCCGCTGCCTAGGATCGATGATCTGTTTGACCAGCTTCGGGTAAGCAATTAATAATTTTTATTTCGATAAAATTCTGTTTTGAGCCCTGTCTAAAGGTATCTTGGTACAGGGAGCACGAGTCTTCAGTAAAGTTGATCTGCGCTCCGGATACTTTCAGTTGAAGATCAAAGCCGAGGATATTCTGAAAACCGCGTTCAGGACGCATTATGGGCATTACGAATTCCTTGTGATTCCATTCGGATTGACAAACGCCTCTGCGACATTTATGGACCTTATGAATCGAGTATTTCATGAGCAACTAGATAAGTTCGTTGTGGTTTTCATTGATGACATCTTGATTTATTCACCGGATGAAGAATCCCACGCAGGCCATTTGAGGATCGTTCTTGATATCTTACGGAAGAAGCAGTTGTACGCCAAATTTAGTAAATGCGAATTTTGGCTGTATAGCGAATCGTTTCTTGGCCATGTCATATCTGAAGATGGGATATCGATGGATCCCAAAAAGATTCAAGCTATCACAGAATGACCAAGGCCAACGAACGCACAGAAGTGTAGAGTTTTCTTGGTCTTGCTTTCTACGATCGCAAATTCGTTGAAGGATTTTCCAGGATTGCTATGCCTCTCACTCTACTGAAGCAGAAAAAGACAAAGTTCGAATGGAATTCGGACTACGAAAGGTGCTTTGCAGAGCTGAAAGAGAAGTTGACATCTGCTCCAGTTTTGGCTCAACCTGTCCCTGGTGAGAGTTTTGTGTTATACAGCGATGCCTCGAAAAACGGCCTCGGATGTCTGTTAATGCAGAAAGATCGAGTGATTGCATATGCATCCCTTTAGCTAAAGCCATTTGAACATAATTATCCGGTTCATGACCTTGAGCTTGCAGCCGTGGTTTTCGCCCTAAAGATATGGAGACATTATCTATACGGTGAAAGGTGCGAAATTTTTACCAATCACAAAAGCCTTAAGTACCTTTTCACCCAGAAGCAGTTAAATATGCGCCAACGCCGATGGCTAGAGCTGATAAAGGATTATTATCTCTCAATCCAGTACCATCCAAGAAAAGCCAATAGACTTACCGATGCTTTGAGTCAAAAAATAAGCCCGCGTCAATCACCTTTGCAGCGCAATATGGAAGAGTTTGACCTTGAGGTAGTTGGTTCCATTGATGATGTTCTTGCTAAGTTGGTCTTAATCCCTACATTAATTGATAGAATTAAGGAAGCTCAAGGAAAGGATGAAGCTTTAAAGAAGATCAAAGGACAAGTTGGAAATGAAACCCTTTGAGGATTTTGAGACCCGCAGTGATGACAGACTATGGTTTAGTGGTCGGTTATGTGTACTCAATGATGGTGCTATAAAGAATGAAGTCCTGTAGGAGGCCCATAATTTTAGCCTATCCATTCATCCAGGAGCCAACAAGATGTATCAAGATTTAAAGCAGAAGTTCTGGTGGACGGGCATGAAGAAGAAAATTGCTGAGTTCGTAGAGAAATGTCTTATCTGCCAAAGGGTGAAAGCGGAGCATCAAAGGCCCGCAAGATTGTTGCAGCCCCTTGAAGTTCCTGAGTTGAAATGGGATCACGTCACTATGGATTTCGTGACTGACCTGCCAAGGACAAGGAGTGGATATGATGCTATTTGGGTTGTGGTGGATCGTTTGACGAAGTCCGCCCATTTCATGGCCATGATAATCAAAGCCTCTATGGAGAAATCGGCTTCCATGTATATCGATCAGATTGTATGCTTGCACAGAGTACCCATGAATATAGTTTGTGATCGCGACCCTCGCTTTACTTCTAGATTTTGGACAGCCTTCCAGAAAGCAATGGGCACTGAAATCCGCATGAATTCAACATTTCATTTTCAAACTGATGGTCAATCAGAAAGGACATTCCAAACACTAGAAGACATGTTACGAGCTTGTATCCTTGATTTTGGAGGGAGTTGGGCAAAAGCCTTAAGTTGCTGGAGTTTTCCTACAATAATAGTTATCACCGATCCATTGGAATGGCCCCTTATGAAGCACTGTATGGAAGAAAGTGCTGATCTCCACTTATTGAGATGAAATTGGAGACAAGATTTTTGCAGTACCCGACCTAGTGGAGCAAACACGAGAGAAAGTGATGATTGTCATGCAAAGGTTAAAGACGGCCCAAGATAGAAGCAAAGTTTGGGCCGACGAAAAGCGTCGACCATTAGAATTCCAGACAGGTGAGAAAGTGTTCTTGAAGGTTTCGCCATCGAAGTGCGTGAGAAGATTTGATATAAAAGGTAAACTGAGTCCAAGATTCATCAGGCCATATGAAGTTCTTGAAAAGATTGGAGAAGTTGCCTATCGGTTAGCAATACCGCCATCGCTGTCTCAGTTGCACGATGTATTTCACGTATCTCAGCTTCGCCGGTACGTGCACGAGCCCAGTCATATCATCGAAGAGCAGCTGTTAAAAGTTGAAACTGATGTATCTTATGAAGAAGAGCCTGAGAGGATTGTTGATCGGAAGGAAAAGACACTAAGAAAACGATCTATTCCCATGGTTAAAGTGCAATGGAAGCATCACTTTATTGATGAAGCCACTTGGGAGACTGAGGAAAGCATGAGGAGCTCGTACCTACATCTCCTTGACTAGTACTCATATGTTTCGAGGACGAAAATTGTGATAAGGGGGGAGGATTTGTACCCAACGAAAACCACTCTGTATCTCCGACTCTTATAAAGTGGTTTAATAAAATATCAGTCTTTCCAAGTAAATTTTATTAAGTTTTATTACTTCTTCTTTAATTAAATTTCCTTAAGGTAAATATTATAAGAGATAGTATAATGATACAAGTATGTCTGATGAAGCAAGTGAAATGACAAATCTACCCTCCCAAAATTTTAGAGAAATCCGGCCACATGGAATCTTGGAATAATCTACTTCTTAAAGCCAAATAACCACTTGATTTGCCTCTTAAAGTAATCCTAAAAAGGCTTATACATGCAGTTAATAGCCTTATAATGTGTTCCAAGATTTGAAGAATTTTCCTCTTTTTTCCTCTAGAAAACGCCGGATACCACAATGGGGGGATCCATGAGATCTCCTTTATCTTAATACCCCAACTAACCCCTTTTACTTTAATTACTTTTCTTTAATCAATCCTCAAAAACAACCAAGTAGTAAACAACTAATACCACTAAATCCTCTCCATGATTATGCCCATGCACATGAAGAGTCTCTCCTTCTCATCTTTATCTTAGCCGCCGAGTACCTTCTTCTTGCACCCCATGAAACCTTATTCACGTTTGTCCTAGAAGCTTCATTTCATTCTTAACTCACAATACTCTCAAGGGTTCATCTCAAGACAATCACTAAAGGCCTCTTGCACACTTAGGCAAATCTTCCACCATCTCATACGACTAGCTTGGACTAAGGAGACTCAAGACTATCTTCAAGCTCTAAATCTCATCTAGGTAAGTTGCATTCTAACTTCAAAGTGGATTCCACATTTTAAATGATAAATCTCACATTGTGCCTCTTTTCCTTTCAAAAACCGTGACCCCTTATGGTCACTAGGGGAAGATCTCTCAAGCTATTAGGAGAAGCTAGCATCTTGGTGGTCGGATCTCTTTCCATCTCCACTTAAGTTCTATTTTGGTAAGGAAACCTAGCCTTAATCTAGTTCTTTTCTTCATTTAAATGGTAGCTAATGTTCACCTTCATTTCCTCCCTAAAAACCGTGTGCTCTATAGTGAAGTTGGAGGAAACTTTCATCCATTTCAACCAAGGCTCAAGCTAGGGAAAGTTTCTAAGCTCAAGAGAGGCAAGTATACTCTAGAAATTCTTGACTTATTTGTGAGATTGTATGCTTGAATGACTAGTTGTTTTAAGTCATGAATCTTAGTTAAATGTACTAAGTGCAAAGCATGGGAAATTAGTTATTTATAAGGGAAAGTGTTGGCATGTTGAGTGATTTTCTATATGTTATGTGCCTAACTTGAATATGATATGAGACCTACTCTTCACAAACGGGGCTGTTTTGGTGATTAGTTGAAAGTGAACTAGCTTTGTTAAGAATAGACTTTATGAGGCATAAAATGTATGAAAATGGCTTGTTTTATGTGTAGTTTATAGGACTGTTGGCATGGGTATAGCGTAGCTTAAAGAACACTAGGAGACCTGAAAAGTTCATGTTAGAATGTGTACTAGGTGGTTAGCAAGTTATTTTAGGGGTTAAAGTTAGTTGGGAAATGTTTGAATAATAAAAGTGATGAAATGTAAGATTCTCTGAAACTGGACTGTTTGAGTAGCAATTTGTTTGGCCTAAAAATGAACCTTAGGAGTGTACAATTGAGCTAAATTTTTGTGTTCTGGTATCTTGATATGTGTAGTAAGTTGCAAGGTGGAAATTCTGTAAAAGAGCTTGTGGTTTGGCCCCACTGGAATTATTAGTAAGAATAGGTCACTGCAGATTCTGCAGGTCGCATTGCCTTGAAATGTTTATGGCATTTGTCTAAGGCATAGATGTAACGTCTATGTAAGGAAATTGACTTGAAACCATTGTTTAAGGGTTAATGACTGAGAATGAAGGTCACGGTACGAAACTGGAAAACATGGCAGTCTGATGGCGTTTATTGTGAGGCCTTGAGTCTTGTTTATTTAGACTTGTATGTGATGTCCTGGGCATCTGAATATTGTTCTTTAGTATGTTGGCTAGGTTTTCCAGGTGATAGTCCTAATTGAATATAGTTTTATGCTCTTGAAACTAAGGTAAAGCGGGTACTCTGCGCTGTAGAATTATGCAGTACCCCTTGATGGAAAATTAATGTTTTCAGGATCTTATCCCACCCTGAAATGTTATGAAATTTTTATGGCATGTAGCTAAGATTCCATTATGCATGAGTGGGCATAGGTTTCTGGAAATAGGCCTTGAATTGATTATTTTGAGGCTGTGTGTGAACAGAGCATTGCTGCTGGACTGTTTTCTAGCTTAAGAGACAAGTCCATATATGCTTTCTATGATATATTTAGTCATGAATTGCATGTTGCATATCATGCATTGCATTGTCCATGTTCATGTGTGGCGCCTGCACCCCGACCTAGCCGGATACGGTGAGCCGCCGTACTTCACTACGGAGAGTAAACAGGCGTCGATCCATAATGTATCTTAGTCCCAGACTAATATGGGTGGACTTTCGTGCTTACCACATCAATCAAGTAAGAAAACCAAGGCAGAATAAAAAACTTTCCAAACGAACGCCGCTAAAACATTCCCATAAGTCTTAAGACATGTTCTTAAAATGCGGAAATCCAAAAATCCAATCTTTTTCAACATAAATTCATAAAAGTTCCTCAATCATGACCATCTCGTCATAAACCCTTAAATCATCCTTCAATCGCTCTTCTACGGATACGACGGCCTAGGCTCGTCCTCGATCTACTCCACCCTAGTTCCTGCGGGTTCTGAGAGGAAAAATAAAGGGTGAGTGACAACGTCACCAGCAAGTATACCATAAATAATCATGTATTAAATGGAAAGCACACACAAGAACCAAATCCCCCAAAATTTGGACTTTGTCCATCATACCTGTCTTTCCATTCAAATGCCGCCACGGTAACAGAATCATCACTTAGTCCAAAGGAAATATGATCATGGCTTACGTAACAACAGTATAAAATCGTAACGAAGGGTAGAAGATCATAACCTAAGTATCTAACATCTAGCATTTGGCTAGCATCTCATCCTATCAGTCAATAGTCGCTAAGGCAATAAAATCATAATTTAGTCATGAAGCAAGTAATAACACAACTCATGCAAATAGACTCAACCTCATGCTTATGACCATATGCAATGCGTATGAATATGCAAATGTAGTGCATAATGAAACCATGAAAACCTTTTCCTTTCAATCTTTCTTTCAAAACATCATGTCAAGAAAACAAGAGAGTGTTCAGATCTATTCTCCCAGATCTGAGGCGGTCACTTATTTCTCTTCGAATCTATTATTCCCAGATTCAGAGCGGTCACGTCATCAATCATAATTACCAGGTCTATCTCTCCGGGCCTGAACGGTCATTATCATCAGATCAATTAACCCTGGATCTGAAATGGGTCCTGCTCATCAGATCAATTAACCCCGGGTCTAGAACGGGTCCTGCTCATCAGATCATTTAACCCCGGATCTGGAACGGGTCCTGCTCATCAGATTAATTAACCCCAGATCTGGAACGGGTCCTGCTCATCAAATCAATTAACCCCGGATCTGGAACGGGCCCTGCTGGCCAGAAATAAATGGTACAGTAGGAATCTCTTTCAAAATCGTAAACTTCTCTTTCAAAAGGTCTTTCTTTCAAAACTGAAAACTTCTTTTAAAAGATATTTCTCATCATTCTTTGACATAAAATCAGTTTCATAAACTGTATGAACATGGACCATGCAATGCATGATATGCAACATGCGACTCTTGAACAAATACATCATAACATGCATGCACGGACTTGTCTCTTAAGCTGGAGAAACTGTCCAGCAATCACATTCTGTTCATACAGCTTAATGCTCATCAACTCGTGCTCATTTTCATATACTCATACCATACACATGCATAATGAAGTCTTAGACACATTCCATAAAAATTTCGTAACATTCCAAAATGTATAACGACCTCAAACCTCAACTATCATCAAAGGGTACTGCTGAAATCAGCAGGGTAGGACTCACCTAACCATTTTTCATGGATCATAAACCTTATTCAATTTGATTCATCACCTGGAACACAATTAACATACCAAGGAGCAATATTCATAAGGCCAAACATCACGTTCAAGCTTAAATGAGCAAGATCAAAGCCTTACAACTTATGTTATCAAACTGTCCGGTTTTCCAGTTTTGTACCACTAACTCCAACTCAGTTGTTAACCATCATGTGTTGGTTTTATGCTGGTTTTCTTACATGAACATGTACCTCTATGCCTTAGGTAATTACCATAAAAATTCCAAGGCAATCCAATAATTTTAAGGGGGTCATCTAATTACTTTCCCAAGCTAGGTACATGCAGAACCTGGAATGACCAGTTTTACCACGAATTTTATTGTAACCAAACCACAACTCCTTTTACCAAAATTCTAACTCATTTGCTACACACCAAACCAAACTATCATCATACCAAAAATCAGCTCATTTTCACATTCCTAAGATGAATTTTCGAGTCAAGCACTTACTACTCAAAAACTGTCCTGTTCCAGAAACTCTGTTTGACCAGTTTTACCAAAAACTTCATTAAGGATAATTTACCACTTCTTTTACCAAGATTCCAACTCACACATTTCATATACACATAGGGATATTATCATACCAAAAACTATCCAATTTTACAATTCCTAAGGTTCATTTTCAGGGCATACAATATGCCACATAGAACTGTTCAGCTCCAGTACTTCTGTGTGAGCAGTTCCTACTAAACATTATATTCCGGTCATTCCACAAATCCTTTTAACAAAATTCCAACTCACACATTCAATGCACATATGAGGCTGTCATCATACCAAAGATTAGACAATTGGAACACCCCTAGGGTTCATTTTCAGGTCGTTCAACATGCTACAGAAAACTGTCTAGCTCCAGTACTTATGTTTGACCAGTTGTCACTAAATATTTCATTAAGGATAACCACAACTCTTTTTTCAAAATTCCAACTCACACATTTACTACACATAAGGCTATCACCATACCAAAAATTAGCCAATTTAAACACCTCTAAGGTTCATTTTCAGGTCGTACAACATGACATAAAACTGTCCAGCTCCAGTGATTTCAGCACTTCATCACTTTTTATGGTTCAAGCATTTCCAATCAACTTCATTATTTAAAGTGACTTAATAACCATCAAATACACACTACAACATAATTTCTCCAAGCCTCATAAGATGCTTTAAACCATAGATAAACAGGTTCATGAATCATACCAAAACAGTTACAACACATTCAAGTAATTCACTTATGCTATCATTCCTCTTATAACAACTAGTTTTCATGTCTTGTACTTAGATTCTTTCAACTAAGATTCATAGCTTAAAAATGACTAGCTTCATCATGCACTTCACACATAAGGCAAGATTGGTTAAAGTATACTTGCCTTCTTCGAGCTTATCCTTTCCTTAACTTGGAACTTGGGTGAAATGAGATGAAGTCTTCCTCCCCTTCTGATGAGCTACAGCCTAACCTTGTGGATACAAACACTGATGATGACACCTCACTGCCCCGCACAGGTCCCATGACAAGGAGTATGGCTAAGAAGTTGTTGCATTGTGTTGAATCATTTCTTTATAGGCATGAAGAGGATGAACCAAGCAAAGATGATGTCCATTGGGTTTATATGATACAAGCTTTGATCTAGTTGTATCAAAAAATGTTGTACATCTTTAGTTGTTCTTTTTAATATTGTTGGTTGGTTAACCTTGTTTTTAGGATAGTTTGTGTTGTATTTTGCCTTGTTTTTCAGGTACATGTACTTAGCTTGAAAATGCAATTAGAATCTGAATTTTTGTTCAAGCAAGGAGGTGATATGCAAGTAGCTAACAAGCAAGGAGGTGGCAAGCACCCATGTCAAAATCTGAATTGTTCGTCACGTTAAAGATGGATGGACAAGCTGCTCAAAGCATTAACCAATTGGGAGACTTGCAAATGTTCAAACCAAATCAAAAACAAGTTGGAGACAAGCAAGCAAGCAGCACAACAATTGATCCAATCAGCTCCTTTGAAGATAACGGCTGATCAAAGCATAATTTGTTTGAAAATTCAAAGCCAACCAATCAAAGGCAATTCAAACCAAGTTGCTCAAAGTATTATCCAATCAAAATGATCAAGAATTCTGGCTGAAAACAACCAAGGAAGCACGGGCAACCAGCTTTCTTGGAACCAAAATTAAGTTACCAAGCAAGCATGTTACTTTTAGACTTGTACTTTGTACTTTAAACCTTTACCCTTAAATTTCGTTGGTTTTAAATAGCTTAGGAACCTGAATGTAAAGATAACCACCTTTCAAAAACATTTCAATCAAAATTTCCTATAAGGAATTCTCAACTTTTCTAGTTGAAGTTTAAAGCAATAAACGGTTTTCTTTCAAGTTCATAGCCTAAAACTTGTTGTTTTATTTACTCATTTTGGTTTACAGCATTTTAGGGTCTCCATTGAGGTTTTAGATGTGTTGCAATGCCAAAGAGGAAGAGGTGTTGGTATAAATTGAGCCAAGAACAAACGGTTACAGTTCAAGGGGTGTCATTGTGATGTTCTTTGCCATAGCCGAGGTTCAAATCAGTTTGGAGTAGAAGACAAAGTCTTAGAAACGTTTCTAGCCTTTATTTGGCTCATCACCTTCTCTAAACAACCCCCACGGTTTTGGGAGAAAGAAGGAGCAAACATTAGCTTTTGTCTTAAGTGAAACACAGCTAGTGAGTCGATGATTCTCTTACCAAAATGGACCTTGAATGGAGATAGCAATGAATCCTCCCACCAAAAATTAGCTTCTCTTAGTATCTTGCAAAATCTTCATCTAGTGACCATCCTTGGAGCCACGGTTTTGGCAAGAAAAGAAGGGTACTTATGTGAGCTTCATTCTTTGAAATATAGGATTTACTTGGAAGTTTTAGCATGCACTTACCTAGAGAATTCTTGAGGCTTGAAGATCTTGAACTCCTTGGCTCAAGCTAGCCGTGTACCCCAAATGGAACAAATAGGGAAGTCTCTTGCTCCACAATGAATTCTTGAGGGTTGGGAGTAAGAGAGAGTTCTAGGGTGTTCTTGGAATGAAATTTTTCTTCATTTGGCTAAGGGTTAGCCGTTGTTTAGATTAAGGGAGAAGGGGTTTACCTTGGCTCGGTTAGGCTAATTAGAGTTAATTAGCGTTAGTACTTTTAATTAACCAAGGTTACTTTAATTCAACTATAGTTACTTTAATTCAACTATAGTTAATTTATGGCTAACCTAGATTACTTTATCCAACTAGAGTTACTTTATGGGTTAACTTGAGTTACTTTAACCTTGTAGTTAAATAAAGTAACCATGGTAATATTTAAAATGTTCCTTGGTTAATCATGAAGGGAAACCGGCGGTTATGGCTTCAATAGCCATTACCATGCTTAATCTCTTTCTAAGTGAGTTTAATGAGAGGCCATGTGGGTATTTGCTCCCTTTTTTATTAATTATTTTCCCTTTTTTCTTGTTTTAAAAATAAAATTTGGAAATCTTGAGTTTGGGCTAAGGGCCAAAATTTTGCAAGAGTTGGGGGAAAATTGCCCACTAACTACAACTCCTTAATTTTCATTTGGGCTTATTTTAAGAAGGCCCTTAAGATTAACCTTCTTATAATTGAAAAACCCTTTTAAGGCCCTTTTTAACCTTATGGCGGAAATCTTTTAAACCCTTAGGGGAATTGGCCATGTCCATAATTCATGCATGAATGATTATATTGTTTGCTTATCAACATAAAATAAAGAAGCACTAAGGAAACTTAGTGAAATGCACTTGAAGGATGCCACTTATTAATTCACTTATACGAGTCTTCAAGTACAATATGACTTTTCGTCGGGGTACAACATTCTCCCCCCCTTAACATAAGTTTCGTCCTTGAAACTTGAGAGACTAGTTTAAAAGATGGGACATCTACTCCTCCTGTTTTCTTCCATTTCCCATGTGGCTTCTTCTCCAAGATGGTACTTCTACTGAACCTTTACCATAGGTATGGATCTCTTTCTCAACTCCTTTCTTTTGACTCAACGACCTTCAGGAGCTCCTTTCTTATCTTAGGTAAATATAGAATGAAGTGTCTATTTAGTTCCCTCAGAACTACCTCGTTCAATCATCTTAGAGGTCTCATCAAAACTTATTCTAATTTCTAGAGGTGTTATCGTAACATATCTCATATCTTAAGCACTTGCAATCTTGATACTATGTACTGATAATGATATCCATTCTGTGTTAACATGATCATGAAATGCTTATAATTCCCTTTTCATAAAACTTGGCAGAGATCATTAACTCTGGAATATAGATCATTAGCTCTTTTCTGTAAACATCCCTCTGTAATCATGTAACGGTCATCCTACGTATGAAACAGCTTCCAACGATACCTGGAATAATTCCCAACCAAGTACACATATCAAGCTCTTCACAAAGTCTGTGCCGCATTCATCCGCTCGTAATAACTTTTCTTTCGCAATCTCCTCATAAAATCGGACTAGAAGTCATGGTTTCTCCTTTGAAACTTATGTCTCATTTATGACATTTCAAATGTCTCTTTTCATCACAAATCCTAGTTTTCTTGTTTTGATACTTGAAGACGTGCACATGTCACTGCTTGTTTGTTCATGAAACATTGGAAAACATCATCCTTACACACGAAATGAGAATATACCAAATCGTAACGCTACTGTTGGAGTGCGTTATATATTCTCAACTTATAACTTCTGATCCGAACACTATATCTTGTGGATTCACCATTCCGCCTTTCAAGTGGCCATTGTTTTAGATCTCTCCTAACAGTCTCGTAACGCTTCATCATCTTATCATATTTCTACGAATTCCACCTTAAGATATACCAACAGGCCGGGGAGCTAATCAAACTACCTGACTTCCGATTCATACACCACTTGTCAATTGCATATCTGAAGCGGGTTAAATAGATCATTGATCTTTGTCAGAGAGTACTTATTCTTATGATGACCATGTTGAGTCCTTTATGATTCGCAAGGATGCATGCCCCCATCCTTCTTTTCTACGAATAACACGGGAGCACCCCCAGGCGAAAAGCTCAGCAGGCGTCCTTCGGTGAAGTGTCTTATAGACTTAGGAAATTCTTAATCATCATCCTAAATGGTTCAATCGCATTCAACATGAGGCTTGCTTTTCGTAGCTTGCCTAACATGACGCTTCATATCGTGATGTCATAACATTTTCAAATTTGGCTATAGCACTCTTAGTAGCACACGGTATGCCATTCGATTTTCCATATAGTACAGGTACAACAAAATATGTACCCGTGCTAACGGTGATGCATAATGGCAGAGACCCCGAGTCTCAATCATGGTGTTACTGGTCATACTACCCTTAATAACTTCACTTACTTCCTTATGATCTACTCATCATATCTTAAAGAAAAATTATCACAATCACTCATACATGGTTAATACGAATTAGGACATAGGACATAGGTACTTCTCATTTATTAGGCGTACCTTGGTTTTTCTTTGTCAACATCATAAGGTAGCTTTATGCGGATACGGCTCCCATTTCCTACTTATTTTCGTAGTACGCTCATTAAGTCGTTTATTTTCGTCCTTCCGTTCTCTTGCCATGCCTTGCCTAGCCGAGTTTTGATCTGGAGGTCTAAACTGAGCACCAATCTAATCACCCTAAACTTTTCATCTTCTATGGTCAAAGGAACACACCGAACCAAAGTAGCTAACCAACGAGCGTACTCTGAGATGGTGATGCCTAACCTTGTCTTAATGAATCAAATTCCTCAACCCTTCTTGTAACTAAGTCCTGAGAGAGGAAGAACTCATTAAACTCTTCTAGAAAATTCTGCCTAAGTTACCGGTCGGGTAGTGGCTGGATACAAGTCCTCCGCCATTGGCTGTCCTTATCGTTTAGAAACGGCCAGATAATCTGTGCCCTTATCCTATCCAGCACCTGTATCAACATGAAGTTACCTTCAACTTCATTTAACCAACTTTTGCCTTCTCTGAGCTAGATTCCCCGTCAACTTCGGAATTCGTACTCTTACTAACTGTCGATAGTAAAGCCTACTACTTCTAGGGGGACAGTGATGATGTCATTTTACTGAATCGTGATGCCATCTGCACCACGGAGTGTCGGAGTCGTACTCAAGGTATAAATACTCAGATATGCAACAAAATTTAACTCGTAATCCAAATAAGATCTTAAAGTTATGCAAGCACATGGTTATATTCTATAAATTGCCATTGACTAGGGCTTTACCATCCGGTCAAAACCCTAATTTCCCTCTATGTCTTCTTAGTCTAAGGTCAACTCTCATCTAGGATTATGACTTAAACCTAAGATCAAACTTAGATTTTAAAATCATAGCTTAATTCTATATTCTACCCGGATCTAGAGCATTAGCTCTGATACCACATATGGCACCACACCTCGGCCTAGCCGGATACGGTGCGCCCGCCGTACTTCACTACGGAGAGTACCAGGCGTCGATCCATAATGATGAGCCAAATGAAGGCTAGAAAACATTGCCAAGGACTTTGTCTCCTATTCGAAACTGATTTGAACACAAGCTATGTCAAAGAACATCTGAAAGATACCCCTTGAACTTTAACCGTTGTTCTTGGCTCAATTTATGCCAACACCTCTCCCTTTTGGCACTCCAACACATCTAAACCCTCAATGAGACCCTAAGATGCTGTAAACCAAAAGATGAAGCAATTACTAACAAGTTCTAGGCTAGGAACTTGTAAGAAAACCGTGAGTGGTCTTAAACTTCAACTTGAAATGTTGATAACTCCTCAAGGGAAATTCTGGATGAAATGTATTGATAATGGTTGTATTGTTGTATGTACATTCAGCTTCCTATGCTATTTATAACAAATGAAAATGATAAAGAGTACAAGTTTTAATGTACAAAGTACAAGACTAAAAATAAGGTGCTTGCTTTGAAAATTTGTTGGAGCAACTTTCGGTTGCAAGAATTGCTGGTTGCTTCCCTTTTCTTCTTTGCTTGACTTCAGCCATAATTTTGATTGGTTTATACATTGAGCAGCTTGCTTTGATCTTGGCTTTGATTGGTTGAAAGTGTGGCTTTGAATTTTCAAAAGATTGAAGCTTAATCCAACGTTTCCTCGCAAGTTTCAGCCAAAGTTTTGATTGGATAATGTAGTGTGCAGCTTGGTTGAACTTAGCTTTGATTGATTCCAAGTTTGGTGTTGAATATTCAAACAAATTATGCCATGAACCAGCCTTCCTTCTTGAATGAGTTGATTGGATCATTTGTTGTGCAGCTTGCTGCTTTTCTTCACTTATTTTTGATTGGTTTGTACATTAGCAAGACTTTTTTTCTATTGGTTCATGAAATGAGCAGCTTGTTTCAACCATTTTAACGTGAAGAAGAAATCAGATTTTGACATGGGTGCTTGTCACCTCCTTGCTTGTAAGCTACTTGCTTATCACCTCCTTGCTTGAACAAAATTCAGATTCTAATTTGCATCTTCAAGCTTTGTTTGAACAGATATCATCCGATCATATGGGACATGGATCGATCGGTGTTCATGCTTCTTCAATGTAAAGCTCTCTTTGACCTATCTTCAAAGACACCAAGCAACAAACACAATATGCACAACATATGACATGTCCTAAGGGTTAGTTAGCAATAAGACATAAGAACTAGCACTAGTGTGTGCGGAGTGAACAGTGAAATGTCATGTCTTACAGAACTAACAACATATGACAATAAATGATACATGAAAATATGTTGTGTTGACCCCATCGTGGGCTCATCATTCCCTCCCTCTTGAAAATGATTCGTCCTGGAATCTCAACATGGATAGAATAAGGGATAGGGGTTTAGGATGTACGCGTATGCTCAACTACACCATAACCAAATAGGAACATGATAATACAAATGGTGAAGGTGAAATACCTTGGTGCATCCTTATCTTTGAAGAAAGAATAAGGTGTGTACAGCTTTCTAAAATGTTTAGGATGTATTAACAATACGATAATAAAAATTTTAGAACACATACATCCTAACAGATAAAACAACATCCAAAAAGCATATTGCAACAGGTTAACACTAAATGTACAAATCTTACAGACATGTGCAATATTTAGACAAGATGTATCAATTGAGATGACAACAGACAGACATTCAACAAGATGGATGAAATAGATATTTCAGAAATAGAATCTTCATCTATACTAAATATGTCATTCAATTCATTAACTAGTTCATCCAAGGATTTATGTTCATTTGTAGCTGAATCTATTTCAATAATGACATCATGATCAAGCTCTACATCAAGTAGACAATCTAGTTCAGCTAACATCAAATCATAAGAATCTAGTTTATCAATGTCATTCTCAACAGAATTACTTACATCAATGTCATCAATGAAATGTACAGGATGTAATTCAGATTGTAACCCAGAAACAAACATCTCAGCAGAATGCAGATCATGCACAGGGATTTCATTTATATGCATGTCACAATGTAAATCATTTTCAGACAAAGTGTTATCACAATTAACATCATCTATAAGCAAACGACTAACACTTTGGAAATCACCAACAGATTCAAGTGAAGGGTCTTCTTCAGACAGTACACAAGGTTGAACATACAATTCAAATAAAGGAGTTCCAGTTTCAGGCATGTTGGGGCTAATTTCATACAAACCATCATTCACAGAAATGTCAGATTGCAAGTCTTTGTTCTTTTCAGATTCTATCAATACTTGCACCATGTCTCTAAGTTGAAGCAATGCATTTTCAATATTATCCATAGGCTGACTCAAATTGCTTAACTTAACTGGATTTGGTTTGTCATTTTTAGAATCACAAGAGTTCGGTTCATACCCATAGTTTTGATTAACTCGCCATGGGATTAGGTTTGATTGAACAATCTTTGCCTTTTTATACATGTCATAAAGTGATGAGAATTTTTCATTTAACATGCAATCGGCGATCTCTTTATCTAATCCAGCAAAGAACCTAATCATGCTTAATTCCTCATGTTCTTCAACATAAGCATAGTACAAATCTTCAAGCATTTCATTGTAATATGCACTAACGTCTTTATTGCACTGAGAAAGAGTTTGATATCTAGGAGTTTACATTCCCAATATCCAACCCATAAACCATTCGTACGACCAAAGGAGTTCATACGTTTTTCCAGTTCATCATAGTCTCTCCTATGGCATTCAACTCCCCAAATGGTTTTTAGAATCATGTTTAATCAAAACAATCTCAAAAGCCAATTAAAATATTGACAAGATGCAAATGCTCTACTTTATGTTGACAATTGTTTAAAACAGCAACTTGGACTATTTCTCCTAAAGATTCAAGTAAATCACAGAAGTCAAATTGTTGTTTGGGCTGAAAGAAATCTACGGGGTTTTTTAAGACAATCCCTCAATTTACTTTACAGCATATGCAATTATCAATTGTAGTAAAGTGAAAGTAAAGACACACAAACAAAGTGCTAGCAAGGGTTTGCTTTAGAAACTTTCAATATTTCAAAACTACAACACTTTGGGGTTTGGGCGCTTTCTTTCTTTTGAGCTTTGCACGGGATTTTTTTCCCTTTATGCAATGTTTAATTTTGGGCTTTTCCTCACTTGGCTTTCTTGTGCAATTCTCTCTTGTCTTGCCTCTTACTTGTTGACAAATATTGGCTTTTCCCTCGCGTATTTCTCAATCAAGCTTAATTTTCTTTCTTTGGAGGGGTTTGCTTGATTGTTGTGAGACTACTCCTCACGGCCTACATGAGACATTGCCCACGGCCTTTAATTGCACAAGTTTTGTTGTATTTGGAATTTGAAAGTTCTCGTACACAACACGGCTAAACACTATGTAGTGAGAATTCAATTCACAATTACAACAAGTTCAAATTGTATATAGTGCAATGTAAGTTCAGAAATTGATCTAAAACAACAATTGGATAGCTCTTTAACAATGTGGGCTTAAACAATTCCTAACTTTCAGAATATCTAAGTCCAACAAGTTGTTTGAAACAATTGAAATCAACAAAAAGAAAGCTATTAGCATACACCAAGATTTCAAATGAGCTTTAAAAGTTGTTTTAATCCACACGGTTTTGGCACTTATCTTTTTTTTTCTTTTTCTGTTTTTGATGCAAATGATCTAACTAGTCTTAAGATGGCTAAATGCAACTTATTTGTTTCTAAATGCAATCTATAAGGCTGATTACTATATCAACTAATGGAAAATCAGTTTGATGCAACTAAGCTAACTTGTTTTTGGTTTTTAAGTGATCTATCCTACTTTGTTTTCGTTTGGTTTTTGTTTGTATGATGCAATCAGATTCTAAACTAAATGATACTAGATGCAGCTCTTTGTTTTACCTAACAAACGTACATGAACTAGAGACTAGGCAGCACACTTTATTTAGCTAAACTACTTGTTTTGATCTTTTTCGGTTTTCTTGTGCCAAACTAATCAACCAACTAAAACACTTAAACTATGTTGTAAACTAGTCTAACTAAGCTAAATAAGGCAGCACTAGAACGTTTTAAACAGATTGCACACAGGAACTAAAACAGAATTTTAACTACTTGATTACAAGCTAAACTACCAACTAATCTATTTTTGTCTTCAAGTTTTCTCTTTAAGGTCACAACTAAACTAACACTTAAACTACTAGATTAGGGTCTAATGAAGATAACTAAGCTAGATTGAACAAGTACAAGCTGGTTACACACGGTTTAAACTTGAGCTACACAATCAGATTCTAACACACTTAAATCTAGTCTAAGTTCTTTTTGTGGGGTGTTTTCGGTTTTGCCTCTTAACTAAGTTACCAAACTATAGTATACTATCTAATAATACTTTAAAACATAAACTAACTAAACAAACAAACAACTAAACGCACAACAAACAGCTTACTAAACGGTTTGGGCAGCATCAACATATGCAAGATTGAACAATGTAAACATGAATAGAAGACTAACCAACGCTCTGATACCAATTGATGAGCCAAATGAAGGCTAGAAAACGTTGCCAAGGACTTTGTCTCCTATTCCAAACTGATTTGAACACAAGCTATGTCAAAGAACATCTCAAAGATACCCCTTGAACTTTAACCGTTGTTCTTGGCTCAATTTATGCCAACACCTCTCCCTCTTTGGCACTCAAACACATCTAAACCCTCAATGAGACCCTAAGATGTTGTAAACCAAAAGATGAAGCAATTACTAACAAGTTCTAGGCTAGGAACTTGTAAGAAAACCGTGAGTGGTCTTAAACTTCAACTTGAAATATTGATAACTCCTCAAGGGAAATTCTGGATGAAATGTATTGATAATGGTTGTATTGTTGTATGTACATTCAGCGTCCTATGCTATTTATAACAAATGAAAATGATAAAGAGTACAAGTTTTAATGTACAAAGTACAAGACTAAAAATAAGGTGCTTGCTTTGAAAATTTGTTGGAGCAACTTTCGGTTGCAAGAATTGCTGGTTGCTTCCCTTTTCTTCTTTGCTTGACTTCAGCCATAATTTTGATTGGTTTATACATTGAGCAGCTTGCTTTGATCTTGGCTTTGATTGGTTGAAAGTGTGGCTTTGAATTTTCAAAAGATTGAAGCTTAATCCAACGTTTCCTCGCAAGTTTCAGCCAAAGTTTTGATTGGATAATGTAGTGTGCAGCTTGGTTTGAACTTAGCTTTGATTGGTTCCAAGTTTGGTGTTGAATATTCAAACAAATTATGCCATGAACCAGCCTTCCTTCTTGAATGAGTTTGATTGGATCATTTGTTGTGCAGCTTGCTTGCTTTTCTTCACTTGTTTTTGATTGGTTTGTACATTTGCAAGACTTCTTTCTATTGGTTCATGAAATGAGCAGCTTGTTTCAACCATTTTAACGTGAAGAAGAAATCAGATTTTGACATGGGTGCTTGTCACCTCCTTGCTTGTAAGCTACTTGCTTATCACCTCCTTGCTTGAACAAAAATTCAGATTCTAATTTGCATCTTCAAGCTTGTTTGAACAATGATATCATCCGATCATATGGGACATGGATCGATCGGTGTTCATGTTTCTTCAATGTAAAGCTCTCTTTGACCTATCTTCAAAGACACCAAGCAACAAACACAATATGCACAACATATATGACATGTCCTAAGGGTTAGTTAGGCAATAAGACATAAAACTAGCACTAGTGTGTGCGGAGTGAACAGTGAAATGTCATGTCTTACAGAACTAACATATGACAATAAATGATACATGAAAATATGGTGTTTGACCCCATCGTGGGCTCATCACATAACGTATCTTAGTCCAGACTAATATGGGTGGACTTTCGTGCTTACATGTCATCAAGTAAGCAAAACCAAGGCAGAATAAAAAACTTTCCAAACGAACACGTCTAAACATTCACCATAAGTCTTACAGACATGTTCTTAAAATGCGGAAATCCAAAATCCAATCTTTTTCAACATAAATTCATAAAAGTTCCTCAATCATTACCATCTCGTCATAAACCCTTAAATCATCCTTCAATCGCTCTTCTACGGATAAGACGTCCTAGGCTCGACCTCGATCCACTCCACCCTAGTTCATGCGGGTTCTGGGAGGAAAAATAAAGGGTAGTGACAATGTCACCAACAAGTATACCATAAATAATCATGCATTAAATGGAAAGTATACACAAGAATCAAATCCCCCAAAATTTGGACTTTTTCCATCATACCTGTCTTTCCACTCAAATGCTGCCACGGTAACAGAATCATCACTTAGTCACAAAGGAAATATGATCATGGCTTATGTAACAACAGCAATAAAATCGTAACGAAGGGTAAGAAGATCATAACCTAAGTATTCTTACATCTAGCATTTGGATGGCATCTCATCCTATCAGTCAATAGTCGCTAAGGCAATAAAATCATAATTTAGTCATGAAGCAAGTAATAACACAGCTCAATGCAAATAGACTCAACCTCATGCTCATGACCATATGCAATGCGTATGAATATGCAAATGTAGTGCATAATAAAACCATGAAAACCTTTTCCTTTCAATCTTCTTTCAAAACATCATTGTCAAGAAACAAGTGTTCAGATCTATTCTCCCGGATCTGAGGCGGTCACTTATTTCTCTTCGAATCTATTATTCCAGATTCGGAGCGGTCACGTCATCAATCATAATTACCAGGTCAGTTCTCTCCGGGCCTGAACGGTCATTATCATCAGATCAATTAACCTCGGATCTGAAACGGGTCCTGCTCATCAGATCAATTAACCTCAGGTTTGGAACGGGTACTGCTCATCAGAACATTTAACCCCGGATCTGGAACAGGTCCTGCTCATCAGATCAATTAACCCTGGATCTGGAACGAGTCCTGCTCATCAGATTAATTAACCCCAGGATCTGGAACGGTCATGCTAGCCAAAAATAAATGGTACCATAGGAATCTTTCTTTCAAAATCGTAAACTTTCTCTTTCAAAAGGTCTTTCTTTCAAAACTGAAAACTTCTTTTAAAAGATCTTTCTCATCATTCTTTGACATAAAATCAGTTTCATAAACTGTATGAACATGGACCATGCAATGCATGATATGCAACATGCGACTCTTGAACAAATACATCATAACATGCATGCACGGACTTGTCTTTTAAGCTGGAGAAACTGTCCAGCAATCAATTCTGTTCATACAGCTTAATGCTCATCAATTCGTGCTCGTTTTCATATACTCATACCATACACATGCATAATGAAGTCTTAGACACATGCCATAAAAATTTCGTAACATTCCGAAATGTATAACGACCTCAAACCTCAACTATCATCAAAGGGTACTGTTGAAATCAGCAGGGTAGGACTCACCTAACCTCATTTTTCATGGATCATAAAACCTTATTCAATTTGATTCATCACCTGGAAAGCATAGTTAACATACCAAGGAGAAATATTCATAAGGCCAAACATCACGTTCAAGATTAAATGAGCAAGATCAAAGCCTTACAACTTATGTCATCAAACTGTCCTGTTTTCCAGTTTTGTACCACTAAATCCAACCAGTTGTTAGCCATCAAAATGTTGGTTTTATGCTGGTTTCCTTACATGAACATGTACCTCTATGCCTTAGGTAATTACCATAAAAATTCAAAGGCCAATAAGTTTAAGGGGGTCATCTAATTACTTTCCCAAGCTAGGTACATGCAGAACCTGGAATGACCAGTTTTACCACGAATTTCATTGTAACTAAACCACAACTCCTTTTACCAAAATTCCAACTCATAGGTTTGCTACACACACAAATTATTATCATACCAAAAATCAGCTCATTTTCGCATTCCTAAGATGCATTTTCGAGCCAAGCAACTTACTACTCAATACTGTCCTGTTCCAGCAACTCTGTTTGACCAATTTTACCAAAAACTTCATTAAGTTCACCACTTCTTTTACCAAGTTTTCAACTCACGCATTTCATTGACACATAGGGATATTACCATACCAAAAACTAGCCAATTTTACAATTCCTAAGGTTCATTTTCAGGGCGTACAATATGCCACATAAAACTGTTTAGCTCCAGTACTTCTGTGTGAGCAGTTCCTACTAAAAATTATATTCCGGTCATTCCACAAATCCTTTTACCAAAATTCCAACTCACACATTCAATTCACATATGAGGCTATCATCATACCAAAAATTTGCCAATTGGAAAACCCTAGGGTTCATTTTCAAGTCGTTCAACATGCTACAGAAAACTGTCCAGCTCCAGTACTTCTGTTTGACCAGTTGTCACTAAATATTTCATTAAGGATAACCGCAACTCTTTTTTATCAAAATTCCAACTCACACATTTACTACACACATAAGGCTATCACCATACCAAATATTAGCCAATTTGAACACATCTAAGGTTCATTTTCAGGTCGTACAACATGACACATGAAACTGTCCAGCTCCAGTGATTTCAGCACTTCATCACTTTTTATGGTTCAAGCATTTCCAATCAACTTCATTCTTTAAAGTGACTTAATAACCATCAAATACACACACACATAATTTCTCCAAGCCTCATAACATGCTTTAAACCATCGATAAACAAGTTCATGAATCATACCAAAACACAACACATTCAAGTCATTCACTTATGCCATCATTCCTCTTATAACAACTAGTTTTCATGTCTTGTACTTAGATTCTTTCAACTAAGATTCATAGCTTAAAAATGACTAGCCATTCAAGCATGCACTTCACACATAAGGCAAGATTGGTTAAAGTATACTTGCCTTCTTCGAGCTTATCCTTTCCTTAACTTGGAACTTAGGTGAAATGAGATGAAGTCTTCCTCCCCTTCTCTAAACAACCCCCACGGTTTTGGGAGAAGAAGGAGCAAACATTAGCTTTTGGCTTAAGTGACAACACAACTAGAGTGAGGCTATGATTCTCTTACCAAAATGGAACTTGAATGGAGATAGCAATGAATCCTCCCACCAAGAAATTAGCTTCTCTTAGTATCTTGCAAAATCTTCATCTAGTGACCATCCTTGGAGTCACGGTTTTGGCAAGAAAAGAAGGGTACTTATGTGAGCTTCATTCTTTGAAATATAGGATTTACTTGGAAGTTTTAGCATGCACTTACCTAGAGAATTCTTGAGGCTTGAAGATCTTGAACTCCTTGGCTCAAGCTAGCCGTGTACCACAAATGGAACAAATAGGGAAGTCTCTTTCTCCATTGTGAATTCTTGAGGGTTGGGAGTAAGAGAGAGTTCTAGGGTGTTCTTGGAATGAAATTTTTCTTCATTTGGCTAAGGGTTAGCCGTTGGTTAGATTAAGGGAGAAGGGGTTTACCTTGGCTTGGTTAGGCTAATTAGAGTTAATTAGCCTTAGATACTTTTAATTAACCAAGGTTACTTTAATGCAACTAGAGTTACTTTAATGTAACTATAGTTACTTTAATTCAACTATAGTTACTTTATGTCTAACCTAGGTTACTTTATCCAACTAGAGTTACTTTATGGGTTAACTTGAGTTAATTTAACCTTGTAGTTAATATAAAGTAACCATGGTAATATTTAAAATGTTCCTTGGTTAATCATGAAGGGAAACCAGCGGTTATGGCTTCAATAGCCATTACCATGCTTAATCTCTTTCTAAGTGAGTTTAATGAGAAGCCATGTGGGTATTTGCCCCCTTTTTATTAATTATTTTCCCTTTTTTCGTTTTTTAAAAAAAAATTTGGAAATCTTGAGTTCCCTTTGGGCTAAGGGCCAAAATTTTTGCAGGAGTTGGGGGAAAATTGCCCACTAACTACAACTCCTTAATTTCCATTTGGGCTTATTTTAAGAAGGCCCTTAAGATTAACCTTCTTATAATTTAGAAAAACCCTTTTAAGGCCCTTTTTAACCTTATGGCCGAAATCTCTTAAACCCTTAGGGTGAATTGGCCATGGTCCATAATTCATGCTTGAATGATTATATTGTTTGCTTATTAACATAAAATAAAAGAAGCACTAAGGAAACTTAGTGAAATGCACTTGAAGGATGCCACTTTATTAATTCACTTATACGAGTCTTCAAGTACAATATAACTTTTCGTCAGGGGTACAACATCATGCAATTTATGAGACTGATTTTTTATGCCAAAGAAATTTAAGAAAAGTTTTTTTGAAGATAAGATTTCGGTTTTTGAAAGAAAGACTCCTATGGTGCCATTAATTTCTGGCCAGCACAACTCGCTCCAGATCCGGGGTTAATTGATCTGATGATGATTATGATCGTCCAGGCTCGGAGATAATAGACCTGAGGTGATGATTATGACCGTGCAGGCCTGAGATAATAGACCTGAGGATGATGATTTATGACCGTCCAGGCCCGGAGATAATAGACCTTAGGATGATGATTATGATCGTCCAGGTCCAGAGATAATAGACCTGATAGTGATGATTGATTGTATGACCATTTTCAGATCCAAAAATAATAGATCTGAAGAGAATTATATGACCGTTTCAAATGGAGATAATAGATTTGAACCCTCTCTATTCCTTGTTTTATGATGATTATGTTTTGAAAGAAAGAATGATCGAAATTGGTTCTCATCTTATCATTTTTCACCACATTTGCATATTCATACACATTGCATATGATTGTGAGTAGGATGTTTAATCTACTATCTCTTAAGTTACGATCTTATTACCTTCTGTTACTTAAGTTATGATCTTATCACCTTTGCGGCTAATGGGTTGAAAGTCAGGCATGTTGGGAAATTGAAATTCTTGGGATTTGGTTCTTGTGTACAGTTTCCATTTAATTCTTGATTGTTTATGGTATACTTGCTGGTAACTTTGTCACTCACCCTTTTATTTTTCCCCAGAGCCTGTAGGAAATGGTGTAGAATGGATTGATGAGGAGCCTCGAGTTCCGTATCTGTAGATGAGGTAGTGGATTGCAGCTTAAGGATTTTTATGATGGTTTATGTTTTGTGGACTTATTTTGAGGACTTTGATTTCGGACCTACCTTTATTTCGCAGACTTGGTTGTAAATGCTATGTTGGATATTCGGAATTGTTTCTTTTAAAAGTTTTTATTCTGCCTAAATTTGCTTACCTGTTAAGATGATGACATTGTGGTCCACGATTTTGGCATGCCTTGTTATATGTTATGCACTGACACCTGGTACTTTCCGTAGTGAAGTACGGCGGGTGCACCGTACCCGGGCAGGCCGAGTATGAGGCGCTACATTAACATATAGATTATACATATATACATATGTATACAATATATTCAAATCATTTTATTATAAAAGGCCAAATGGCCAAAATATATGTAATGTATATACACATATATATAATCACTTATGATATATTCTACACCATCCCAAACTTATTTATTTTCATATCCTTAACATATATAATATACGTATATGTGTATATAAATATATTAAAGTCATTCTTAACATAAAAAGACTTTATAGCCGCCACACACACACACATATATATATATATTCACTTATATTTTTTCATACAATATGCATTTATGTATTTATAATATGTAGATAACTCATTTTCATATCTTATTATATATATTCTACATATACATGTATCCATAACATATATCAACAGCATTTTTAACATTTGAAAAGACCTTAGGGCGAGACATACTTTCATATGTGTATCTATATATGTATCTTTTATACATAGCACATATGTGTGCATATATTCCAAAATAAGCCATTTTCATTATCAAAGAATTTATTGACCGTGTGTTATATATTTGTATATACATATACATATCAACTTAATGCTATTTCATATTTATATATTTCATATATGCACATATACATATATACACATAAGAAAAAAAATTATATTATCTATATACAAAAAAACCTTATGACCGTATATGATGATTATATACATATTTCCATATATTTCTTTTTTTTGAACAGTAAAAGAGATATTTTATTAGGCCTCACTTATGGCTGAGGAAAACCATATTATAAAAGATATCAATAAACGAATAATAATAGTACAACGAGCATATAATATCTAATCTCCAATCATATATGATATGCCGCATTAAAACCTAATATTTTCTTTTATACATAGCACATATATGTGTATAAAATCTAATATAAGCCATTATTATTAGAAAAAAGGCCCTATTGGCTGTATGTTATACAAGGTATATTTATTATATACATATTTTTATACATTAAGCATATGTTGTGTTGTACCCCAACGACCATGTACTCGAAACTATGACTAAGTGACGTAATGAAAACGATGATTCCTTCAAATGCATGTTACTTAAGTCAACTTAGTACCACGTTACTTAGATACTTTTGAAATGGATACTAAATAATTAAGGGGATGTCACAAGGTATTGTGATACCTTGTGAATTTCGGCCAAGAGGCCTTGATCAACCATAGAACAATTTCGTTTATAAGAATGCAAGCCTAATTGATTCTTACAAAAGCAAGATTAAAATCATAATTTGATAAAACAAATAAACATTATAAATTATGTAAATATGGGAATTGATAAATGTGAAAGGACAAAAATACCCCCCAAAACCCTCCTAATTTCGGCCAAGGCCTTGGAGAATCTAGAATTCTCTACATCCTTCCAAATAATTCTTAAATAACAAATTATATTAAATTAAAATACAAAATAATCAAGTTGCATGCAAAAGAAATAAAAATAAGAAAAGAAGGCCTAGTGTGTAAGAAAAAGTAAAGCCTAGTTTCTCTTTTAACCTCCCCCATGCTCCACCGGTTTCCCCCCTTACACCCTAATATTTTTAAATTGCAAGACAAATATCATTTCATTCTATCTTGAACATTTCCTAAGAAGCCTTCTACCAAAACAAAGTTCCATCTCCCTCCACAAATACCTAACTTTCGGCCAACCCCTTGAGGCTAGGAGGTTCATCTTCATCTTCATCTTCAAGCTCAAGGATCATCTAGGTAAGTCTCACTTCAAAGTCCCTAAGTAGGTTCTTCATACAAAATAATGAAGCTCACATGGGTGTTCTTTTTCTCCACCCAAACCGTGGCCTCCATGTTCAATAGGTGCAAAGCCTTCAACTCTCTTAGGTGGTGCTATCTTGTGATACTTGGAGCTCCATTCAAAGCCCACTTTGGTAAGATGGTCTAGCCTCAAATGAATTCTATTTCCACTATTGAATAAAGACTAACTTTCTTCCTTCCTCTTCTTCAAAACCGTGTACTCAAGGGTGAAGGAGGAAGAGGATTTCAACTCAACTCATTCCATAACCAAGCTAAGACAAAAACTTTAGCTTGAAGAGGTAAGTATACACTAATCTCTCATGATTTATTTAAAGAATTAGTAGCTTGAATGGTTAGAAGTTCCTAAGATATGATCTTTAGTTGAATATCTTAAGTTCAAGATTGCATCTTAGTGATTTCCTAAGAAAAATGCCTTGCATGTGGTTTATTCTCTCAAAGATGGAATCTTTTCCTACATGCAACATGGTATGAGGCTGTTTTAGGATGGATTAAGGTACATCTAAGTGAGTCTAGGCAAGATTAATTCTTGGTTGAAACTTGAGTGGTCCTAGGAAAGCATGCATGCAATGGATGTGAATTTTTATGAGGTTGTTTGTAAGTTTGGGCTAAAATGACTCTTGAATCTGTTGCATGTTTAAATATATGTTGTAAAGAGTGTTTAAGGTACCATATATGTTTCGGCCTAAAGGATGAAAAGGAGGGTGAGCTTTGACTCCAAGGAAGAACATTTGTTGAGCATATATGATGCTTGTTTGTGTACAATCTACAAACCATATTGGCATTTACAAAGCGATATAATCATCAAGCAAAAGCAGGAACAATAAATTCAGGTGGGGAGTTAATCTAGTCCACTTCATCATCAATAGTTCAAGCACTCTATTAGAAAATGTGGCTAAGTTGTGAGTTACCATATTTGGGTGCGCTTATAGAAAAACGCATAAGGCCTTTTTTGCACATTGAATACAAACTCAAGGGCGGACTTTAAAATTAAGGAAACAACATCTGTATGTTTCTAATACATGAGTATAGTTGCGTACATCCGACTCTCTCATACCCCGATATAGACGGAAGTCTCTAAGACAATATGGTAATGTTGTTGTTGTTATCTAAACTAACTGTGATTAGAGAGGTTCTTGATTCGGCAATAGATGAGCTCATTCAGCAGGGGATCGAGAGGTAAATAAATCTTCTTGTTTCCTGAAGACCGTCCTTTTTCGGAAGAATTCTAGTATTTCAAGGTTTCTTGCTGCTTTGGTTTTGTCAACTCATGCCCTGTTGCATTTATTTATCCACCTTTTTGGACCTCCCTGAAATCCTTATTCATCTCTTTCAGATAAGATTAGGCTCTCATTGACCATCTTTCTTTGGTTTCTTGCGGCTTTGGTTTTTTCAACTCATGCCCTGTTGCATTTACTTATCCACCTTTTTGGACCTCCCTGAAATCCTTTATTCATCTCTTTCAGATAAGATTAGGCTCTCGTTGACCGCCTTTCTTTGGTTTCTTTGCTGATTTGTTGTGCTTCTTAGACGTAAAAGACATTTGGTTGCTATTAGAATGTGAAATGTGGATATCTGGGAGGAAGTGGAACATCTAGTTTGGTTCTGCCGAAAGTGTATTTCTATCTTCAGTAGTTCTTTTTTCCATTTTCTTTATCAGAGTATGTTTGCGGTTTTTCATTGATGTCTTGAATGGTTAGAAGTTCCTAAGATATGATCTTTAGTTGAATATCTTAAGTTCAAGATTGCATCTTAGTGATTTCCTAAGAAAGGAAGGTATGATGCAAAAAGTGACTTTATAAAAAGCATGGGATCTGGATATTCATGATACAAGGGGGTTATTTGTTAACCAATAAGCTATTTCATAAGAACAAGGGAAATGGTGGACATTGACTTGAATGAATGACAAAACAGCAAACCACTGGAACTGGACAGAATTGAGCAACGTTTTTAATAGCTTAAATATGGATCTTGTAGACCTTCAATAAGGCTGATTTTTGGTACAAAGTTAGCCCTATGTGTGTAGCAAATATGAGAGTTGAAATTTTGATAAAATAAGCTATGGATGATTTTTAATAAAATATTTGGTGGAACTGCTCAGATTCGAAATTCTGGAACTTGACAGAATGGTATAACGTTTTGAGTTGCTTAAAAATGGATTTTGTAGATGTACAATAAAGCTGATTTTTGGTATGGTGACAACCTTAGGAATGTAGTATATATGAAAATTAGAATTTTGGTAAAATGAGTTATGAATTTTTTTTAAGGAATTAATTAGTAAAACTGCTCCAGCTGAAATCACTGGAACAGGGCAGAAATGAGTAACGTGTTATTTGGATCAAAAATGGACCTCAGGAACATGCAAATGGGCTAATTTTCGGTAGTATGCTAGTTTCACATGTTTATGATATGTTTGAGTTGGAATTTTGGAAAAAAAATCATGGTGTTGCCACAATTGAATTTTTAGTAAAATGGGTCAGTCCAGTCTCAGCACATGACCCATTTCAGAAAATAATTAAATGAGCCCTTTATGGGTATTGGATTGACCTGGAAATTTTATGACAATCACCTAAGACCTAAGGAAGTAAGATGATGCAAATTAATCAAGTTGGACCTAACATTTAGTGTGTAATTATGGACATGAAGTTGATGTACTAAAACTGGAATTTGGACTGAACAGGGGATTAATTTAAAAAGGCCCAATTTGAAGGATTTGAATATATATACGGTTTGGGCTTATGAGTGTAAGCCTTAGGAAGTTTATTATATTTTCCAGGTTGTTGCCCAAATAATTGAGGTTTTAATGTTTAAAAAGGTTAACGTAGCCGCCTATGAATAAACGTAGGAATTTGGGAACTCTTAGTTTCTGAAACCATGAATGTTAACATGTTATAAGGAATGCGTACGATTATTCACGTCATGACTTGCATTGCATATCACCTCATGTATCATGCATGATCATATGCCACATGAAATCTGATTTTTATGAATTTTTCCGTATGCAAGCAAGTCTTTCCAAGTAACTATGTTTTACGTTATGCATGAAAGTTTTATGGTCCCATGTTTTAAAGAAAGCTTCATGATTCCTTTGCTGGCCAAGCATGCGACTAACACGTCCCAGACACGGGGTTAATTGGTTTGTTGACACATGTTCTGGACCCGTTCAGATCCGGGGTTAATTGATCTAATACATGTTCTGGACCCGTTCAGATCCGGGGTTAATCGATCTGATACATGTTCTGGACCCGTTCAGATCCGGGGTTAATGGATCTGATACATGTTCTGGACCCATCCCAGACCCGGGGTTAATTGGTCTGTTGATATGTTCTGGACCCGCTCAGATCCGGGGTTAATTGATCTGACACTCTGTTTTTCCGACATGTTATTTATGGGACCAAAATGATATTTTAACACGACATGACATCATGCATTGCATTTTGCATAATCCATGAGTACGCTGACATATTGTATGTTATGGTTAATGGTTAATCAGACATTATTGGTATAGCACTATCTAGAATTATGCTTAGGTTATATCGTCAAGCAATTTCAGGATTAAAGACCAGGTATGAATTAATTTGCGGTTTTTGGGTTATTACATTCATGTTATAATTCTTTATATATTTCATGGTAGTTTATTGTATTCTTGCTGAGTGATTTTTATCACTCACTCTTTTATGTTTTCCCAGAGCCGGCTAATGCTAAGATTGAGTGGATCGAGGAAGAGCCGAGGGTACCATATCCATAGGCGAGGAGAACTGAAGGAAGCAAAGCTTAAGGGACTTTTGTGCAGCCAAGATGTTGTATTATGAACAATGTTTGAACTCTTTGAATTTCGGTTATGTCATTTTGTGGGACTACTACTTTTGGGAACTTAGTACTTTCGTAATGGATGTTTATTTTGAAAAGTTTAAATTCTGCCTAAATTTTACTACCATGTTAAATGTTAGCACGGGAGTCCATGGCTTATGTTATGGATTTTCGCATGTTATGCATGACGCTTTGTACTCTCCTTAGTGAAGTACGGTGGGTGCACCGTATTCAGACGAGGTCCGAGTGCGGGGCGCTACAGTGTGGGTACAATACACATTAAATGTATTTTACCATCAACGCTCTTGTAGGCCGCGCATATTAGTGCGTATATACAACATGTATATTACGTAAAACATGTATTTTCATATTCTTGTAAAGAATCTTAAACATGCTTCATGGATGATCCATTTTAATATAAACATATATACTTAGCCTTTGAAAATCAGTGTAGGATCTAGGAAGAGTACTTGCCTTTATCACTTGTTCTTACACTTTAAAGTGAAGACTTCTTCACTTACGTTAGGAGAAAATCCTTCTCCATCCTTGTCCTTGACAGCCACAGTCTTGGGAAAAAAATAAGAGGGTTAGTGGACAACTTATCAAGTTAAATAAGTGAAGAAATATAACTTGACTTAGATGGTGTGTTTACCTTGCTAGATCTTAGTTTTTAACCTCTTAAAATTCGGCCTTGATGTTGTATGAAGAAGGTGTTGGAGCTTGACCTTATATGTGTGTAGATGAGATGAAAATCCCTCATTGGCTTTGTATAACTCACGGCTATCTTGAGAAATGGGTGTTGGAGGACTTTGTTTGTGTTCTTGGAAGAGAGAGGGTTTTGTTGTAAATGAATTTATTGTTGTATATGTTGAAGAGAAGAAATCTTTTTCTTTGTTCTTGGTTGTATTTTCGGCCAAATGAAGGGAAGAAGAAGGTGGAAATCTTTGTGTGTTGAAGAGGAAAAAGGAGTTGAGTTGAAATGTAAGATGTGGTGGAATGAAAATAGGAGGAAGAGAGAGGTTCTCCCCTTTGGTGAATTTCGGTCAAGTGAAAGGCAAGGGAGAGGAAGTAGCGTGAGGTGAGAGGAGAAAAATAATAGAGTTTAGTGGGTAGAGAAAAGATAGAAGAATGATGGAGGGTTGAAAAGTAGAGTGGGTAGGAAATTATAAAACAAAAGGGGTTTTCCTCTTTTTTTTGTGAGCCTGCCGAGAATATGGGTAAAAGAGGGTGAGGAGAGATATTTTTATTATAAAGAGATGGTAAAGGTTTGGATGTATCAGGTGTACGGTGGTGGGAGTGAGAGAAAATATGTAAGAGGGTTGTTTTTGCCATGTGAAGAAAGTGGATTCTCCCACTTGCATGGAGGGGGTGTGGGGCGGCCATGGAGGAAGAATGGCGAGGGGTTTGCCTTTTGATGTCATGCAGGATAAAGTGGAAGAAAATGTGATAAAAGTGTGCACTAGAATTATTATATCAGGTATTTAATTTGGTTTTATTTATATCTATCGACTTATGTTGCTGACGACTAATTTATTTAAACGTACCGTATGTCAGAAACGTCCATTAGCTAGTCTCATCCAGTTTTGCTGTATCTGTTAACTTATCTTTCGGTTATTTTTCCGAGCATTTGTAACTCCGATATTTAATGTCGATGTCTTTATTAATTCTAAATAAAAATTTAAATTCCACCGAAATTTTATCGACATTGCATTTGCATTCTATTTTCCATCATCACTGACCCAAAAATGCGTGCCGCAACATTCTCCCCTCTTTATAAAAAGTTTCGCCCTCGAAACTTAGGGTTGTATCGATTTTACCCTTAAGGATTTAAAACTTAATTTCTAGCATCATTTCAACTTAGTATTTCTCGACTTATGATAAAATTTTATTAATTTACTGCTTTCGTATGCCTCCTATTAACCCCTTAGGTATTCTATCCTCATATTCCTGCACGTTACTGTAACCTTTATACTTACAAACTTCAGCCACTAATTCTCATCCGATTAAATCTTATATCATATCAACTCCTACTTATTCATGCTAACCAAGATATCTATTTACGCCCACTAATTCCAATCAGATAATCCAACGTCCTTTAGAATTTGTAATTAATTCCCAATATTACATGACTCATTATATCCTTATCTATATTTATATAATCATACCCTTATCCTTATGCATTTACATCCCTAATACGACTAACATCTTTTACCTATTCTAAAAATGTACAAATTCATCATCTCAATCATACTTATACTATTTGTGCAAAGTATATACGAAACGTTAATCGTCATAATTCTTATAAACCAGTGCTTATAGTTCTACTACATACCATGTCTTAATCAGTTTAAGGAATTCTATCACTGTTTCCAAATATTATCCCAAGTAGAGCTGAACCTGAAATTGGGAAATTACAGTTTATGACTACTATATTACTAACAGGAACTTAGATTGAGGTATTCCAGTGACTTGATCTGTATAAATGTCGGAAAGTCTAAACAACTTACCTGTACTCTCTGGTTTCTCGTATTTGCCTAATGCCGTTCTATTTCTCTTATACTAAGGATGCCACTTTTGCCTAAGATCATTTATTAAGTCTATGATCATTTCTTAAATTCTAAAATCACTTCTTAAGTTCACGTCGTTGTTTACTTATGTGTCCACAGTGGATCAGGAGCCTTGGCTCTGATACCATCTGCAGCGCCATGCCCGAAACCAATGTTTTGGCTTGGTGCACCCGCCATACTCTGCTACGAGGAGTACAAGGCGTCGATACTATACATGTGCATGTCGACATGAATAATGAATCGATAAGCAGAAGCATCATAATATAAACAATTCAAAACCGATATGAAATACATTTCATCGTTAAATCCGTACAAGTCATAAGATACAAAGTACTGAAATCTTCTAAAATACATCATGAACCAAAACCTACATTCTCAAGGCTAATCTTGAGGTACACTTCGTCATTACCAGTGGCTACCTTACCTGTCCTCAACAAGATGGTAGTACCTGTTATTTGTAAAGTGATAAGGCAAGTATGAGCAATAGCCAACTTTTAATCGCTCAGCAAATAATCCTACTAGATACGGCATGTGGATCATACATGGGGAGATGGTGTGACAAAGTATAATATCCATGCATAACGAATATAATAAACACGTCTCTGTTTTAACAAGTAAATTGTTATAAAGTACACATGAACTTAAAGAATGTAAAGCAAGGAAATTTATCAACATAACATATCAATATCTCATTGTATGTAACATCATATCGTGTCGATACTTAGCTCCTAGCTCATATCTCATACTAAGATCAAGGATATCGTAACTTAAGATCTTCTGAAAGTATATATGGTAGCATGGTCATGACATGATGCATAAAACATGACTTTTCATAACATGATTTTCATTACATGACTTTCCATAAACATGACGTGATTTTCATAACTTGCATAATGTGACATTTTCATAACATGATGACATAGCATTTTCATCATTGGCACTCTTCATAAGGATAGTAACGCACGACATACCGAATGATTTCCCATATAGTACATGTACTAACGGTGACACATTATGTTTGAGATCCTGTGTCCCAGACCCAGTGTTACACTCAGCCATAGTGTTAACATGCGCCCCTGATACCTACCACTCCGGTCCCGATGTCAGGACAGCGCTTCAACATAACATAACATAATCATGATCAAGAACATAACATAACATATCGTGTCTCATCGGAATCATTCGTCTCATGTTTTTTATTCATATGCATATATGAACTTTAAAACATGTGATGCAAAAATATAACTTTTCAAACTTTGATTTCATGCAACGTGAGACTCGGTCATATAAGGGTACCTTGGTCATTCTACATCTTGTAACAACATCACTTATTTATTTTCATTCTACATATCATATGTAGCGCCCCGCACGGGCTCGCCCGCGTACAGTGCGCCCACCGTACTTCACTACGGAGAGTACCAGGCGTCGGTTCATATCATATCGGTATCCATAACGAAATATATGGACTTTTCCGCTTACACATCATCAAGTAAGCAAAATAGAGGCAGAATAAGAACTTTTAAAATAAAAACATGCCAAATATTCAAAACATTGTCTACATCAATGATGAGCTACAGCCTAACCTTGTGGATACAAACACTGATGATGACACCTCACTGCCCCGCACAGGTCCCATAACGAGTATGGCTAAGAAGTTGTTACATTGTGTTGAATCATTTCTTTACAGGCATGAAGAGGATGAACCAAGCAGAGATGATGTCCATTGGGTTTATATGATACAAGCTTTGATCTAGTTGTATCAAAAGCATGTTGTACATATCTTTAGTTGTTCTTTTAATATTTGTTGATCGGTTAACCTTGTTTTCGGATAGTTTGTGTTGTATTATTGCTTTGTCTTTCAGGTACACGTACTTAACTTGAAAATGCAATTAGAACCTGAATTTTTGTCCAAGCAAGGAGGTGATAAGCGAGTAGCTTACAAGCAGGAGGTGACAAGCACTCATGTCAAATTCAAGAATTGTTCTTCACGTTGAAATGGATGGATAACCTGCTCAAAGCTTTAACCAATAGGAAAAGTCTTGCAAATGTTCAAACCAATCAAAAACAAGCAAGGAGACAACCAAGCAAGCTGCACAACAAATGAACCAATCAGATACTTGAAGTTTAAGGCCTAGATCACGCACGAGAAGGTTTGAAAATTCAAAGCCTAACTTACAACCAATCAAAGGGAGTTCAAACCAAGCTGCTCAATGCATTATCCAATCAAAACTTTGGCTGAAACA
>AP025060.1:15675792-15692656 GCA_036186865.1 Eustoma russellianum
GTTTAAACTTTGTACCTTGTAATTTTCGTTTGTTATAAGTAGCATAGGAAGCTGAATGTACAAACAACCACAATTCAAACATATTACAATCAAAATTTCCTTTAAGGAATTCTCAACTTTTCTAGTTGAAGTTTAAACCCACTTAACGGTTTCTTTCAAGTTCATAGCCTAGAACTTGTTAAGTATTTACTTCATTTTTGGTTTACAGCATCTTAGGGTCTCAATGAGGTTTTAGATGTGTTGGAATGCCAAAGAGGAAGAGGTGTTGGCGTGAATTGAGCCAAGAACAAACGGTTACAGTTCAAGGGGTGTCATTGTGATGTTCTTTGCCATAGCTGTGGTTCAAATCAGTTTGGAGTAGGAGACAAAGTCCTTGGAACGTTTTTCTAGCCTTCATTTGTCTATATTTATCCCTACACTGTTAAATTGCCGACCCTGTTATCATCTTGTTGTCTTTACACTTCTTCAACTTGCATTGAACTTTCATCTATATTTGGTTGTTAAATTTGTGAAGCAGTTTTCATATCATTAGTGTTCTTCCGTGTTGTTCAAAGAACGTTTCACAAAAGCCACACCAAAACTTGTGCAAGTAAAACCAAAGAAAAGAAGCCGTGAGCAATGTCTCATAAAGGCAAGTGTGCAGTAGACTCACAAAACAGACAAAGCCAATCCAAAGGAAAATAATTAGGCTTGTTTGTGAAAGAAACTGATAGAAAAGTCATTTTAACGTCAAAAAGCAAGAGACAAGACGTATGAGTGATTTGCACAAGAAGTGAGATATAGCCATCCAAAGTTCACAAAAGGTGAATTGTGCAAAACCAAAAGCAAATACCTACACCAAAAGTGTTGACTGTTGTAAAAGGTTCCTCGAACAAACCCTTGTTGAACACTTGTGTGTATGTACTGTCTTTCACTTTATTTACAATTGAATGTGCATTAAAGTTTAAAGTAAGTTAAAGGATTGTTCTGTACAAACCCTTAGCTTTCTTTGATTCAGCCAAAAACATCACTTGACTTCTATTTTTCTTTGAATCTTAGATAGTCCAAGATTGTTGTTTATTCAATTGTCAATTTGAAGTAGAAATTTACGTTTTGTTAAAGTTATAGTTTGACCTTACTTGCTTGTATTCTGACTTATTTATCTCATTGTTTTACCATCTTGGTTGATTGTTTTGATTAAACATGATTCTAAAAACCATTTGGAGAGTTGAATGCCATAGGAGAGACTATGGTGAACTGGAAAAACGTATGAACTCCTTTGGTCGTACGAATGGTTTATAGGTTGGATATTGGGAATGTAAAACTCCTAGATATCAAACTCTTTCTCAGTGCAATAAAGACGTTAGTGCATATTAGAATGAAATGCTTGATGATTTGTACTATGCTTATGTTGAAGAACATGAGGAATTAAGCATGATTAGGTTCTTTGCTGGATTAGATAAAGAGATCGCTGATTGCATGTTGTCTGAAAAATTCTCATCACTTTATGACATGTATACAAAGGCAAAGATTGTTCAATCAAACCTAATCCCATGGCAAGTTAATCAAAACTATGGGTATGAACTGAACTCTTGTGATTCTGAAAATGACAAACCAAATCCAGTTAAGTTAAGCAATTTGAGTCAGACTATGGATAATATTGAACATGCATTGCTTCAACTTAGAGACATGGTGCAAGTATTGATAGAATCTGAAAAGAACAAAGACTTGCAATCTGACATTTCTGTGAATGATGGTTTGTATGAAATTAGCCCCAACATGCCTGAAACTGGAACTCCTTTATCTGAATTGCATGTTCAACCTTGTGTACTGTCTGAAGAAGACCCTTCACTTGAATCTGTTGGTGATTTCCAAAGTGTTAGTCGTTTGCTTATAGATGATGTTAATTGTGATAACACTTTGTCTGAAAATGATTTACATTGTGACATGCATATAAATGAAATCCCTGGTGCATGATCTGCATTCTGCTGAGATGCTTGTTTCTGGGTTACAATCTGAATTACATCCTGTACATTTCATTGATGACATTGATGTAAGTAATTCTGTTGAGAATGACATTGATAAACTAGATTCTTATGATTTGATGTTAGCTGAACTAGATTGTCTACTTGATGTAGAGCTTGATCATGATGTCATTAATGAAATAGATTCAGCTACAAATGAACATAAATCCTTGGATGAACTAGTTAATGAATTGAATGACATATTTAGTATAGATGAAGATTCTATTTCTGAAATATCTATTTCATCTCATCTTGTTGAATGTCTGCCTGTTGTCATCTCAATTGATACATCTTGTCTAAATATTGCACATGTCTGTAAGATTTGTACATTTAGTGTTAACATGTTGCAATATGCTTTTTGGATGTTGTTTTATCTGTTAGGATGTATGTGTTCTAAAATTTTTGTTATCATATTGTTAATACATCCTAAACATTTTAGAAAGCGTGTACCACCTTATTCTTTCTTCAAAGATAAGGATGCACCAAGGTATTTCACCTTCACCATTTGTATTATCATGTTCCTATTTGGTTATGGTGTAGTTGAGCATACGTGTACATCCTAAACTCCTATCCCTTATTCTATCCATGTTGAGATTCGAGGACGAATCATTTTCAAGAGGGAGGGAATGATGAGCCCACGATGGGGTCAACGCAACATATTTTCATGTATCATTTATTGTCACATGTTAGTTGTGTAAGACATGGCATATCACTGTTAACTCCGCACACACTAGTGCTACTTCTTATGTCTTATAGTCTTAACTAACTCTTAGGACATGTCATATATGTTGTGTATCTTATGTTTGTTGCTTGGTGTCTTTGAAGATAGGTCAAAGAGAGCTTTACATTGAAGAAGCATGAACACCGATCGATCCATGTCCCATCTGATCGGATGATATCATTGTTCAAACAAAGCTTGAAGAACAAAAGTGAAAGACTGATCGATCGAAGTCACAATTTGAAGCTAAGAATAAAGTGTATGCCAATAGAGCCAACAGGAATCGTAAAGTTGTTATATTTGAGCCTGGTGATCTTGTTTGGTTACACTTGAGGAAAAGATTGTTGTGATATATCATGTTTGAATGATTGCAAAATGCATATGTGAGCATGTAGATTGTTGTGATATATTGCAAAATGCATATGTGAGCATGTATGTGTTATAACGTTTAAAGTATATGTGTGCATGAGATTGAATTTATGAGCTAGAATTTATGAGCTAAATGTGAAATTGATTGAATGAATCAAGATTGAACAAGTTTGATTAAGATCATGAGAGATTGAACTTGGCCAATTCAATCACATGTCTAAATCAAGACATGTTCAAACTGATCTTAGATGATATATATGCCAATACATGTTAATTATATGATCTAACCAAGCCTTGAAGTCACATGACTTACAATATAAGGCAAATTGCTCGGTTTAGTATTCTATTGCAGGTTTTGGTTCATATCTTGAGCAAATGAACTCCAAATTGAGTCATTCAAAAGCCCACATGATCCTTATTCAATTTAGAATCTAATTGGCTGAGGAAGCATGCTTGACACGGATAAAAACTGAGTTGACACGGTGGTGAAGCTTATTGACCTTTATAAGGGTTATTTTGGTAATTTCACCATTTGGACTTCTCATTCTTATTTGGTCTTCTTCCAACTGATTTATATGATCATATGACACATTTATAAGTCATGTCACATCATGGCAAAAATGAATCTGGAGCAGCACCATGTCTAGGTTCATCCTAGGACAAAATTCCTATTTTTGTGCTAAGGGGTATTCTGGTCTCTTCACTTGCCAATGGATCTTCTAATGTGTTATATGTTTATATGATGTTTATATGTGTTTATGTCACATATAGTACATGTCCTATATTTATGGAAACGGGCAGCATGGTATCTCAATTGGAATTCTTATATTATGGTTATCACATATGGTTTTCTTGGAATTCTTGGCATTCTTCATATGGTATTCTATGCTACATGTTGAAGACATAAATGGCTATATATTATATGTGTGCAAACGGATATTGGCACACAAATCATGTTCAAATTTTCAGATTTTGAACAAGTCAAGGCAAGTTGAAATAAATCCTATTTTGGTGCTGATTTCAAATGACTATTCTTGTATATTTTGGAGCTGGTTACAAACGGCTATTTTGGTTCAAATTTGGAGCAAAAATCTCTCAACCAAGAAAGCTATGCAACGGCTATGTGTTCAAAAGTTGAAGACTAATTCAAACTCAAAAGCTTGGCTGATTTCTATCTATCTTTGAACTACTCTCCAATGCCTATCTTCTAGGCCATTCCAACGTTCATTTAGTGTTCAAAATGAGGAGATAAAATTGTTCAAAATACACGCCAATTCAGCTGCATACATGGCAAGTTATTCACACATGGACATTGCTGATTGGAGCTGCCTTTTAAACGTTCAAATGAAGCTGTTTTTCCACCTCATTCCAACGGCTATAATGGATAAGATGAAGGGTAAAAGTTCAGATTGGAAGACCAATTCAAAGCATCAAAAGATCAACTTTATTTTGAAAGTCAAATGCTGAATTTGGATAGCTAGAAAAGTGCTGAATTTTCTCCATTTATCAACCATTCCAACGTCTACATTAAGGAGCCTTTAGGCTGTCCTCTTGGCTATAAATAGCTCCAAAGGTGAAGAGTAAAAGTGCACCAACGAAAAACAAAAGAAAAGCAAGCAAGACATTCAGCTCTTTGTCTCCATTCTTCTCTTCTACTCTTCTATATTGAAGAACACATTTGCAGCAAGCTTTATGATTGTATAGTTCTTCATTTCTTGTCATTTCAACACCTTTTAAACGACATATTGTAAGGGAGAAGCTGGTGTATAAAGCTTACTCCTTAGAGGTGAGCAAAAGGTGCAAAGGTGCAAAGGTGAAACAAACTAGTTGCTGTTTGTTTTGGTGAAGTCTCTTGAAGAAGTTGGTGAAAAGCTTCTTCCTTTGGCTTTGTAAGGTGACTTTGGTGTTGGTGTTTAGTGAAATCCAAGAGAAGGTGTCTCTTGGGACTGGAGTAGGTCACATTGACCGAACCAGGATAATTCCTTGTGTTCTTTACTTATTTCCTGCACTTACTGTTTTCTGCCTGAGAATTACACTAACTTGGCACGCATAATTGAACAGCAAACAGTCTTAGAATTGCATGAATTTTGGATATATTATACTTCAATGTGTTAGCTTTCATTAGCCGCAAGAATCACTAAATTCTAAGGAGTTTAGCATATTCAAATCGTCTTCACAAAATTGTTGCTACATTCTGTGAACAATTCTGACCAGTGTGCAAAACTTGTTCAATTTGAATAGGTTATCCTGCGAATCTTGAAGTGAGCCTTATATCAAATTAAACTAGACATCATAAGGTTTAATTTGACATAAGATTCATCAAAATAGCACGGGTAGATTTTGAGATATCATCGTTTGAAGTTAAGCTAACATTCTGCCTGAAACTGCCAGAATTGCACACTTTACTTATCTTGCTTATTTGAACGTGCAAACTTGCTTGGAATTGACTGAAATTTTTATGACATACTATAAACATTCTAAACTTGATCTCTGCCAAGTTTGAGAGCTTGCACAGGTGTATAAGTGGTTCAACCAAAGCGCTCAAAACAGTGAACTGTTTCTGGAAATTCCAGAATCTGAGGCTAAAGAGGCAAAGGGGTCTTCAAACAAGTTTTTGAAGGTAATTGTAGTGTAATTTCCGCTAACCCACTATTCACCCCCCCCTCTAGTGGTGCTATACAGGTCCAACAAGTGGTATCAGAGCAAGGTTGAGCACCATATTCTTATTTGAGCTGAAAACAGTTTACACTCCAAGTTGCAAAGTTGCTGGAAATTTTCTGGTTGTCTTATATTCTTCATATTTGGTATCTACAACAAGGTGACACTTTCTTTCCTTCTTATAAGTGTTTTAAACGTTTTCTCACACACTAAGAAGCATGTCTAAGTCACACATGAAAATAGAATTAGAAGGCATGTCCACACAAAGACCACCTCTTTTTGATGGAGAAAACTTTAGTCATTGGAAACTTAGGATGAAATTGTTCTTAATGGCTATTGATATAGACTTGTGGTCTATCATTGAAGATGGACCTTATGTGCCTACTAAGCATGTTATAATTGATGGCTTATCACAAGAAGTTGAGAAATATAGAAAAGATTGGAGTGATGAAGATAAAAAGAAAATGAGTCTTAATGCTAAAGCAATGCAATTATTGTTGAATGGTTTAAGTAGGAGTGAATCTGCCTATGTCTCTTCATGTTTAAGTGCAAAGGATATGTGGAAATGTCTTGAAATGAAGCATGAAGGAACTAATCAAGTAAAGGAATCAAAGATTAACATGTTAATGACTACACTTGAAACATTTCATTTACTGCCTAATGAATCAATTGTTGATATGGATTTAAGGCTTACAAACTTATACAACTCACTTGAATCCCTTGGTAAAACGTTTTTGATGAAAGAAAAAGTGCAAAAAGTTTTGAGAAGTTTGCCAATTGAATGGGATGCCAAAGTTAGTGCCATTGAAGAAAGCAAAGATCTTTCTCAAATAAAACTTGATGAATTGATAGGCTCTTTAAAAGTTTATGAAAACAAGTTGAATATAAGAAAGGCTGAAACTAGTAACAAGTCTAAATCACTTGCATTTGTAACAAATGAACCCGAATCATCTAATCAAGCCGAGTATGAAAGTGATGATGAAAGTGATGAAGAAGACATAATGTTGTTAGCTAGGCGTTTAAGGAAGTTTTTCAAGAAAAGACCAACTAAAAGACAAGCAAAATCAGCTGCCCCTATCAATGTGAAATCTAACAAACAAGATGGTAAATGGTATGATAAAGAACTTAAGTGTTATGAATGTGGCAAACAAGGACACATCATATGATTGTCCAAACAAGAACAAAAACCGTGACATGGATGAAAAGACAAGGACAAAACTAGAGTAGAACCTAGCAAAGGAGGAAGAAAGCTCTTAAGGCAAGCACTTGGGATGACACATCTTCATCCGAATCCGAGGAGGAACCTGAAGTTGCACAAACATGTTTGGCTTCAAAGTCTACAAATGAGGTAACATTCGATTCTGACTCTGAATGTGATTTTACTCAAGATGAATTGTTGGATGAATTAGAAAAGTTGCATGATAGATATAAGAAGCTATCCAAGGAGAAGAAAAGAATAGTTGAGGAGAAGAACAAGTTGGAGACGTCTAACTTGAATCTAACTTCTCAACTAGAAGTTCTTCAACTTGAATCATCTAACACTATTAGTTCAATGCAAAATCAGATTAAGGAACTTAAGAACAAACATGAAAATGTGCAATGTGTGCAATGTGTTGATTTCAACGTTTTAAAGTCTAAATTACATGAAATACAAACTGAATTTGAATCATTAAAAGCATGCAACCTAGACTTGAACAAATCTTTAGAACAATTTAAGAATGGTTCCAACATGTTAGACACTCTTATTGCATCTCAAAAGCATGGAAATGACAAACAAGGTCTTGGATATGTTAAAGAAGCTGAATACACACCTAAGGAAACAACATTTGTATCATCTTCAACCAACATGAAATATAGGCCAAATGCATTTAGAAATGAACCTATTCTGCCCACACCACCTTCATCACAAAGATTGCAAAATGCATCAACATATAGGAAGGTAAATACACCTAGAAACCATGCTTACATGTATACAAGAATGCCTAAACAAAGTAGTATGCAATCTGCTCAAGTTATGCCTTATATGCAACAACATGCTTATGTGAAGAACATGACATACTCTCGGCCTAAATCAGTTTACAACACACGGCCTAGACACACAAACATCTTGCTTATACACGGCCTAAAATGCTTATACACCTAGAAACTTGATAACTCACGGCCAAGATATAACTCATATACATGGCAACATTCAAATGCATATAGAACTTACAATGCTTATCAACTAGACATAAATGTGCAGCCCCTTTTCCATCATATTCTATGTATCAAAATCCACTATTTGTTCATTATATGCAACATGATTTTAACATTTCAAAACCAAGAAAGGTTGTTCAAGTTTGGGTACCTAAAGGTACACTAACATGAACTTAACTTGTCTAACCTTGAAAGGACCCAAAATCAAAGGGTACCTAAGTTGTTATTTACATTTGTAGGTACATAACATCAAAGAAAGACAAGTGCTGGTTATAACAACAAAGAAGATGAAAAGAACAAAACCAATTGGATAGTTGATAGTGGTTGCTCAAGACATATGACGGGCAACAAAAATTTGTTTAGCACACTTAAAAACGTTGCAAAAGGTGGCAAAGTTACCTTTGGAGACAACAACCAAGGCCAAATAATTGGCAAAGGCAAGGTTGGTGATCCAAACAAGTTTGAGATCAAAAACGTCCTACTTGTAAGTAACTTAACCTTTGAGCTTTTAAGTGTTTCTCAACTATGTGACAACAACTTGAATGTTCTCTTCTCCTCCACTTCTTGTAAGATAATGGATAAAAACAATCAAGTTGTGTTAAAAGGAAAACGTGAAGGAAACATATATGTGCTTAACATGGATGATATGCTAAGTAGTAACACAAAATGTCTTGTTTCACATGAATCTGATCCCAATCTTTGGCATAGACGTTTAGGACACATTGGTATATCAACCTTAGAAAAACTACACGCTAAAAGTCTTGTTAAAGGATTGCCTAAACTTAACTTGAATGATTTTCAACTATGTGAATCTTGTATCAAAGGCAAACATGTTAGAGAATCCCTTAAGCCTAAAACCGGTCACAACGTCAAGAATACTAGAACTCTTGCATATAGACTTATTTGGTCCATGTAGAACAAGAAGCTTAGGTGGAAGTTATTATGTATGTGTAATAGTTGATGATTTCTCAAGATATACTTGGACATTGTTTCTTGCTTCAAAAGATGAAAGTGCATCATCTATAGCTAATCTAATTAGACAACTTGAAAATGAACATGAATCACATGTTATTAAGATAAGGAGTGATAGAGGTGGTGAGTTTAAAATAGTGAATTAATCAAATTCTGTAATGAAAAGGGTATAAAACATGAATTCTCCCCACCAAGAACTCCTCAACTTAATGGTGTAGTTGAAAGAAAGAATAGGACTATTCAAGAAGTAGCAAGAACAATGATGGTAGAAAACAAAGTACCTAAATTCTTATGGGCTGAAGCAGTAAACACTTCAAGTTATATGATCAACAGACTATCAATAAGAAAGAAATTGAACAAAACACCATATGAAATCTTAAATGGACGACTCCCAAAGTAAACTATCTAAAAGTCTTTGGTTGTAAATGCTTTGTATTGAACACAAAAGATAACTTAGATAAGTTTGATCCTAAGTCTGATGAACATATATTTGTGGGATATTCAATGAACTCTAAAGCATATAGATGTTATAATGCACAAACAAGAAAGATAGTTGAATCTATACATGTGAAGTTCAATGAAAATGCATATCTCCAAACAAGTAATCAACATGAAATCTATGTACCAAATGATCAAATACTTCATGATGAAGATGAACTTATCCTACCACCTACAAATGATCAAATTGAAACACCAAATCAAACTCTTGAAATGCATGAAGTTCAAACTCCCCCTACACAAGAACATAATGAAGAAAATGTGCCTAACCAACCTATTGAACATCATGAACCTATTGAAGATGCACAACCAAGTAATTGGTGGCAAATAAGAGATAAACAAAAGCATCCTCAAGAACTTATCATAGGAGATGTAAATCAAGGGGTTAGAACACGTAGGCAAATAGATCCTAATGAATATGATCAATGGCATGCACTTATATCCCAAATTGAACCAAGAATGTGAATGATGCCTTAAACGATGCATATTGGATAGATGCAATGCATGAAGAGTTAAACCAATTTGAAAGAAACAATGTGTGGGATTTAGTACCTAAACCCGAGGATAAATCAATCATTGGAACTAAATGGGTGTTTAGGAACAAAATGAATGAACAAGGGGTTGTAGTAAGAAATAAAGCAAGACTTGTAGCTCAAGGATATAATCAAGAAGAGGGTATTGATTACGATGAAACATTTGCCCCCGTAGCAAGATTAGAATCCATACGCCTCTTATTAGCTTTTGCATGTTATAATAACATCAAATTATTCCAAATGGATGTTAAGAGTGCATTCTTAAATGGCTATATCCAAGAAGAAGTTTTTGTTAAACAACCACCAGGCTTTGAAGATCCAAAGAACCCTAATCATGTATATAAACTTAAGAAAGCCTTATATGGTTTGAAACAAGCCCCCCGTGCATGGTATGAAAGATTTGCCAACTTTTTACTAAGTAACAACTTTCAAAGAGGAACCATAGATAGTACCTTATTCTTGAAAAAGAAAGACAAAGATTTGCTTGTAATACAAATATATGTAGATGACATAATCTTTGGTTCAACTAATCCTAACTTAGTAAAAGACTTTGAAGATTGTATGAAGTCTGAGTTTGAAATGTCTATGGTTGGTGAATTAAACTATTTCTTAGGCTTGCAAATAAAACAAACATCAAGTGGTATACATATCAATCAAGCCAAATACATAAGAGATATGATAAAGAAATTCAACTTTGAAAACTTGAAACCATCTCCAACACCAATGTGTACTTCAACAAAATTAGACAAAGATGAAAATGGTGTTGCATTTGATGAAAAACTATATAGGTCTATGATTGGTTCATTGCTATATCTAACTGCTAGTAGACCTGATATTATGTTTGCAGTATGTATGTGTGCAAGATTTCAAAGTATGCCTAAGTTGTCACACTTTAAAGCTGTAAAAAGAATATTTAGATATCTTCAACATACACCAACATTAGGCTTATGGTATGATAGACAATCTAGTCTAAGTCTACATGCATATTCAGATGCAGATTATGGTGGATGTAGAGTAGATAGAAAGAGCACTAGTGGAACATGTCAATTCCTAGGAAACTCACTAATATCTTGGTTTTCAAAGAAACAATCTAGTGTTGCACTTTCTACTACTGAAGCAGAATATATGGCTTTAAGTCTATGTTGTACTCAACTATTATGGATTAAACAACAACTTTCAGACTTTGAAATACAAGTAAATAATATCCCCATCTATTGTGATAGTACAAGTGCTATAAATTTGTCTAAAAACCCTGTACTACACTCTAAGGCAAAGCATATAGAAGTACGTTATCATTTTCTCCGTGATCATGTTAATCTTGGACATATACACATTGAACATGTTAGAACTGATCAACAAGTAGCTGACATATTCACTAAACCCCTTAATCAAGCTATCTTTGAGCATTTACGTGCAAGACTTGGATTAATTGCTCACACCTGACTACTACACGTGCACATAGTTCAGTCTTTTGCATAATTTACAAAATTAAGGGGGAGAGATATATGTATATGTTAAGGGGGAGATGTTAAGGGGGAGATAACACATTAAGGGGGAGCAGCTTAACTTGATTTAAAGAGAAGCTTATACTTGATTTAGATGCTTAATATACACATATGTGGGGGTAATTTTGCAAATCATCAAAAGGGGGAGATGTTGTGATATATCATGTTTGAATATTGCAAAATGCCATATGGGAGCATGTAGTTGTTGTGATATATTGCAAAATGCATATGTGAGCATGTATGTGTGTATAACGGTTTAAAGTATATGTGTGCATGAGATTGAATTTATGAGCTAGAATTTATGAGCTAAATGTGAAATTGATTGAATGAATCAAGATTGAACAAGTTTGATTAAGATCATGAATTGGACTTGCCAATTCAATCACTGTCTAAAATCAAGACATGTTCAAACTGATCTTAGATGATATATAGGCCAATTACATTTAATTATATGATCTAACCAAGCCTTGAAGTCACATGACTTACAATATAAGGCAAATTGCTCGTTTAGTATTCTAATTGCAGGTTTTGGTTATATCTTGAGCAAATGAACTCCAAATTGAGTCATTCAAAAAGCCCACATGATCCTTATTCAATTTAGAATCTAATTGGCTGAGGAGAGCATGCTTGACACGGATAAAAACTGAGTTGACACGGTGGTGAAGCTTATTGACCTTTATAAGGGTTATTTTGGTAATTTCACCATTTGGACTTCTCATTCTTATTTGGTCTTCTTCCAACGGATTTATATGATCATATGACACATTTATAAGTCATGTCACATCATGGCAAAAATGAATCTGGAGCAGCACCATGTCTAGGTTCATCCTAGGACAAAATTCCTATTTTTGTGCTAAGGGGTATTCTGGTCTCTTCACTTGCCAATGGATCTTCTAATGTGTTATATATTGTTATATGTGTTATATGTGTTTATGTCACATATAGTACATGTCCTATATTTATGGAAACGGGCAGCATGGTATCAATTGGAATTCTTGTTATGGTTATCACATATATGGTTTTCTTGGAATTCTTGGCATTCTTCATATGGTATTCTATGCTACATGTTGAAGACATAAATGGCTATATATTATATGTGTGCAAACGGATATTGGCACACAAATCATGTTCAAATTTTCAGATTTTGAACAAGTCAAGGCAAGTTGAAATAAATCCTATTTTGGTGCTGATTTCAAATGATTATTCTTGTATATTTTGGAGCTGGTTACAAACGGCTATTTTGGTTCAAATTTGGAGCAAAAATCTCTCAACCAAGAAAGCTATGCAACGGCTATGTGTTCAAAAGTTGAAGACTAATTCAAACTCAAAAGCTTGGCTGATTTCTATCTATCTTTGAACTACTCTCCAATGCCTATCTTCTAGGCCATTCAACGTTCATTTAGTGTTCAAAATGAGGAGATAAAATTGTTCAAAATACACTCCAATTCAGCTGCATACATGGCAAGTTATTCACACATGGACATTGCTGATTGGAGCTGCCTTTTAAACGTTCAAATGAAGCTGTTTTTCCACCTCATTCAACGGCCTATAATGGATAAGAGATGAAGGGTAAAAGTTCAGATGGAAGACCAATTCAAACATCAAAAGTCAACTTTATTTGAAAGTCAAATGCTGAATTTGGATAGCTAGAAAAGTGCTGAATTTTTTTCTCCATTTATCAACCATTCCAACGTCTACATTAAGGAGCCTTTAGGCTGTCTCCTTGGCTATAATAGCTTCAAAGGTGAAGAGTAAAAGGCACCAACGAAAACAAAAGCAAGCAGCAAGACATTCAAGCTCTTTGTCTCCATTCTTCTCTTCTACTCTTCTATATTGAAGAACACGTTTGCAGCAAGCTTTATGATTATATAGTTCTTCATTTCTTGTCATTTCAACACCTTTTAAACGACATATTGTAAGGGAGAAGCTGGTGTATAAAGCTTACTCCTTAGAAGGTGAGCAAAGGTGCAAAGGTGCAAAGGAATGTGAAACAAACTAGTTGCTGTTTGTTTTGGTGAAGTCTCTTGAAGAAGTTGGTGAAAAAGCTTCTTCCTTTGGCTTTTGTAAGGTTGACTTTGGTGTTTGGTGTGTTAGTGAAATCCAAGAGAAGGTGTCTCTTGGGACTGGGAGTAGGTCACATTGACCGAACCAGGATAATTCCTTGTGTTCTTTACTTATTTCCTGCACTTACTGTTTTCTGCCTGAGGAATTACACTAACTTGGCACGCATAATTGAACAGGCAAACAGTCTTAGAATTGCATGAATTTTGGATATATTATACTTCAATGTGTTAGCTTTCATTAGCCGCAAGACTCACTAAATTCTAAGGAGTTTAGCATATTCAAATCGTCTTCACAAAATTGTTGCTACATTCTGTAACAATTCTGACCAGTGTGCAAAATCTTGTTCAATTTGAATAGGTTATCCTGCGAATCTTGAAGTGAGCCTTATATCAAATTAAACTAGACATCATAAGGTTTAATTTGACATAAGATTCATCAAAATAGCACGGGTAGATTTTGAGATATCATCGTTTGAAGTTAAGCTAACATTCTGCCTGAAACTGCCAGAATTGCACACTTTACTTATCTTGCTTATTTGAACGTGCAAACTTGCTTGGAATTGACTGAAATTTTATGACATACTATAAACATTCTAAACTTGATCTCTGCAAGTTTGAGAGCTTGCACAGGTGTATAAGTGGTTTCAAACCAAAGCGCTCAAAACAGTGAACTGTTTCTGGAAATTCCAGAATCTGAGGCTAAAGAGGCAAAGGGGTCTTCAAACAAGTTTTTGAAGGTAATTGTAGTGTAATTTCCGCTAACCCACTATTCACGCCCCCCCCTCTAGTGGTGCTATACAGGGTCCAACAAAGATTCCCTAAGGAAAGGGACTCAAGTTGAAGCCAAGAGGCGATGGACCGTTCAAAGTGTTGAAATGGCTTGGTGATAATGCCTATGTTCTCGATCTTCCTGAAGAAAGGTATGGTCCTATCTCTAAAACTTTTAATGTTGCTGACCTTTCTCCATTTAGTATTGATTCAGATTCGAGGACGAATCCTTCTCAAATGGGAGGGAATGATGAGCACAGCCTAACCTTGTGGATACAAACACTGATGATGACACCTCACTGCCCCGCACAGGTCCCATAACAAGGGGTATGGCTAAGAAGTTGTTACATTGTGTTGAATCATTTCTTTACAGGCATAAGAGGATGAACCAAGCAGAGATGATGTCCATTGGGTCTATATGATACAAGCTTTGATCTAGTTGTATCAAAAGCATGTTGTACATATCTTTAGTTGTTCTTTTAATATTTGTTGATCGTTAACCTTGTTTTAGGATAGTTTGTGTAGTATTATTGCTTTGGTCTTTCAGGTACACGTACTTAACTTGAAAATGCAATTAGAACCTGAATTTTTGTCCAAGCAAAGAGGTGATAAGCAAGTAGCTTACAAGCAAGGAGGTGACAAGCACTCATGTCAAATTCAAGAATTGTTCTTCACGTTGAAATGGATGGACAAGCTGCTCAAAGCTTTAACCAATAGGAAAAAGTCTTGCAAATGTTCAAACCAATCAAAAACAAGCAAGGAGACAACAAGCAAGCTGCACAACAAATGAACCAATCAGATCCTTGAAGTTTAAGGCCCAGATCACGCAAGAGAAGGTTTGAAAATTCAAAGCCTAACTTACAAACCAATCAAAGGGAGTTCAAACCAAGCTGCTCAATGCATTATCCAATCAAAACTTTGGCTGAAACAAAGCAAAGAAGCACGCAAGGAAACCAGATTTCTTGGAACCATAATTGTTCAAAAAGCAAGTAGCATAGGAAGTTTAAACTTTGTACCTTGTAATTTTCGTTTGTTATAAGTAGCATAGGAAGCTGAATGTACAAACAACCACAATTCAAACATATTACAATCAAAATTTCCTTTAAGGAATTCTCAACTTTTCTAGTTGAAGTTTAAACCCACTTAACGGTTTCTTTCAAGTTCATAGCCTAGAACTTGTTAAGTATTTACTTCATTTTTGGTTTACAGCATCTTAGGGTCTCAATGAGGTTTTAGATGTGTTGGAATGCCAAAGAGGAAGAGGTGTTGGCGTGAATTGAGCCAAGAACAAACGGTTACAGTTCAAGGGGTGTCATTGTGATGTTCTTTGCCATAGCCGTGGTTCAAATCAGTTTGGAGTAGGAGACAAAGTCCTTGGAACGTTTTTCTAGCCTTCATTTGGCTCATCAATCAATGTCCACAAAAATAAAAGAGATGTCCAACTCAAATTTCCATCATAAGTTCATCATTCGTAAGTCATCATACTAAGACTTGCAGCTATCCTCTCTCGCACGCTCATGGAATCTATTTCCTGCATGCTCTGGAAGGAAAAATAATAGGGTGAGTAACAACGTCACCAGCAAGTAAACCATAAATAATCATGAATTAAATGGAAAGTACACACCAGAACCAAACCCCCAAAAAGTTTGGATTTGCCACATACCTGACTTTCACTTCATCATTTGTAGGGACATAGGATCATAACTTAAGAGATAAGAAATCTTATTAGATCCTAACTTCGGAAATATCAAAACATATCATCATAGTCTAAGTGATAGTGCATCAATTATTCAATTGGCCATACAAAATGCCGTATGAATGTGTATGCATATGCAATGTGTCATGATGAAAATGAGGACAATTTCTTTCATTCTTTCTTTCAAAACATCATTGTAAATAAAATGAGAGGAGTGAGTATTCAGATCCTCATAGCATCCTCTTCAGATCTATTATGTCCGGATCTGAAAACGGTCATACCATCCATCATCGTCATCAGGTCTATTCTCTCCGGCCCTGTACAATCATAAATCATCATTATCAGGTCTATTCTCTCCGGGCCTGAACGGTAATAATCATCATGACCAGGTCTATTCTCTCTGGTCCTGTACGGTCATAAATCATCATTATCAGGTCTATTCTCTTTGGGCCTGAACGGTCATAATCATCATGACCAGGTCTATTCTCTCCGGGCCTGCACGGTCATAATCATCCACAGATCAATTTACCCCGGATCTGGAGCGGATTATGCTGGTCAGAATTCAATGGAAATCGTTCTTTTCAAAACTGAAATATTTTCTTTGAAAGCGCTTTTTCATCGTTCTTTGTCATAAAATCGGTATCATAAATCATGCAAAGGATGATGATGTAATGCATGACGTGCAACATAGAACTCATGGCTAGATGCAACACATAACACTCGTCATGCCTCATTTTATTAGCTGGAAAAATTTCCAGAATTTAACGTGTTGTTCATGCGGCCTCAAACCTCATAATTTCGGCCCATTTTCATGATCTCATGACATACATGAGCATAACGGAGTCTTATTTACATGGCGTAAAAATTTCGTCAAGTTTCAGGACT
>AP025060.1:15694659-15819887 GCA_036186865.1 Eustoma russellianum
AACATATTCTTTCACTTGAAATATTGTTCAACCACATCTGCTTTCCTCCACCATCCTGAGAAAGAGAAACTTTACCCCATTTATCATATATATGCAACATATTCATATTCAAAGGAGGCAAAGAACTTATCTTTGTGGGAATTTCACACATGCAAGTCACCTTGCTTAAGAATCCGAGACTTTCGTGCTTCAAGCTTAACATTTTCCATCTAAGGTTAAATCTCGGTAATAGCTAGACATTCAAGCATATAATTTCACACATAAGGCAAAAGTATTTAGTGTACTTGCCTTCTTGGGTCTTAGATCTTGCTTGAAACTTGTTGAAACAAGAAATGCTTCCTTCCACCCCTTCCTATCATACACGGTTTTAGGGGTAGGAATATTTGTTAGCCACTATTTAAATACACAATACAACTTAGTTTGAGGCTAGATGGTCTTACCAAATTGGATCTTGAATGGAGGTTGAGATGATTCTAACCCACCAAGAATCTAATCTCTCTTAGCACTTCGAAAATCTTCACCTAGTGACCTCTTGAAGGTCACGGTTTCCACAAGAAAAGAGGATATCTTGTGAGCTTCACTATGTAAGATATAGAATTCTTTTAAGGAGTTTAGAATGTACTCACCTAGACCAACCTTGAACTTGAATGATTCTTAGGTCTCCTTGACTCCTTGTTGGCCGAGTGAGGTGGATGAGGAGTTCTTGATTCTTTTGTTTGTTGTGAGTTCTTGAGTGGTTGAGTTGAGAGAATTCTAGAATTCTTGGAGAGGATTTTTCTTCAAAGTCTAAGGGTTTAGCCGTTGGGATCTTAAGGGAGAAGAAGAGAATTTTCTTTGCATGGTTAAGCTAATTAGGGTTTTTGCTAACTTGAGTTACTTTAGCAAACTAGGGTTACTTTACTACTAACTTGAGTTACTTTAGCAAACTGGGGTTACTTTTGAGGTGTAGTTAGCATAAAGTAACCATGGTAGAGTTTAAGATGTCTCTTGGTTGCACCATAGTTAAAACCGGCGGTTAGGGTGCAATTAGTAGGCTCCATCATGCTTGAGTCACTTTTAAGAGGGTTTAATGGAAAAGCTACTAGGTAGTTGAGGGAAATGTTTATAGTAAAATTGATCCCTAATTCCCTATTTTCCATGTACCCCACGGTTTTGAATGGGAATTTTAGTGAGATACCCATCCTTATAATAATATAATATTGTGACTACATCATGCATAACTATTTTATATTTTGCTTAATTAAGCAATTATAGTGTGTAGTTGGCCTTTTTTAACAAAAAGGTAGCCTCCTAATGATGAGCCAAACGAAGGCTAGAAAACGTTGCCAAGGACTTTGTCTCCTATTCCAAACTGATTTGAACAAAAGCTACGGCAAAGAACATCACAAAGACACCCCTTGAACTGTAACCGTTGTTCTTGGCTCAATTGATGCCAACACCTCTCCCTCTTTGGCACTCCAACACATCTAAAACCTCAATGAGACCCTAAGATGCTGTAAACCAAAAGATGAAGCAAATACTAACAAGTTCTAGGCTAGGAACTTGAAAGAAACCGTTAAGTGGTTTTAACTTCAACTAGAAAAGTTGAGAACTCCTTAAAGGAAATTTGATTGAAATGTGATTGAATGTAGTTGTATATTTGTTTTTGAGTTGTTTTATACATTCAGCTTCCTATGCTATTTATAACAAATGAAAATGACATAGGTACAAGTTTTAATGTACAAAGTACAAGACTAAAAATAAGGTGCTTGCTTTGAACAACTTTGGCTCCAAGAAATCAGGTTGCTTGCCGTGAATTCCTTGCTGTTTTCAGCCTTCTTTTCTTGATCAATTTGATTGGATAAAACTTGGAGCAGCTTGCTTGGAATTAGGCCTTTTGATTGGTTGCAAGTTGGATTTGAAATTTCAAAGGATTTAAGCTAAAACATCCGTTTCTTCCTTGCAAGTTTTCAGCCAAAATTCTGATTGGTTAACACATTGAGCAGCTTGCTTTGAATTTGCATTTGATTGGTAGCAACTTTGGTGTTGAATTTTCAAAGGAAGTATGCATAGACCAGCCGTTTTTCTTCATTGAATTTGATTGGATCCAAGTTTGTGCAGCTTGCTTATTTGTCTTCAACTTGATTGTGATTGGTTTGACGATTTGCAAGACTTCTTCCTATTGGTTAAAGATTTGAGCAGCTTGTCTCTCCATTCTTACGTGAAGAACATTTCTTGAATTTGACATGAGTGCTTGTCACCTCCTTGCTTGTAAGCTACTTGCTTATCACCTCCTTGCTTGAACAAAAATTCAGGTTTTAGTTGCATCTTCAAGCTTTGTTTGAACAATGATATCATCCGATCAGATGGAACATGGATTGATAGGTGTTCATGCTTCTTCAATGCAAAGCTCTCTTTGACCTATCTTCAAAGACACCAAGCAACAAACACAATATGCACAACATATATGACATGTCCTAAGGGTTAGTTAGTCAATAAGACATAAGAACTAGCACTAGTGTGTGCGGAGTGAACAGTGAAATGTCATGTCTTACAGAACTAACATACGACAATAAATGATACATGAAAATATGTTGTGTTGACCCCATCGTGGGCTCATCACCTAATTACCCTCTACCCGGCGACTTAGTGGAGGAAAAGTAGTACTTTTTCTCTTTTTACTTTTTGATTCCATTTAGTAGGACACTAAATGCTAGAATGAACTTTTCATGATTTCTTTTACTAAGACTACTAAGGGTTTGTTGCTTGTAGTAAAAGAAACCCTATTTTAATATCCCCATTACCCTTATCGCCGAGATTATGAAAAATCTTGGGAGGGTAAAATCGTCATCTCACATAAGACATACTTTTGTCATTTTCATTATTTATGGGACTTACCTTAAGGAGAATTAATTAAAAAAGTCGTAATAAACTTAATAAAATTGCACTGGAAGAATCCATCCTTCCATTAATTCATTCATACAGTCTCAAGTACAATACAATCTTTCGTTGGGGTACAACATCATAACTTAAAGAAAATCCTATTTTTACCTTAAAAGGGTACCATTCGACCAATACGTCCAATACAACCCTCGTTTTTTATTTTCATCCAACAATACTTTCGTAACATCTATTCCATACATGTATTTCATAATTCATAATGTAAATGCCTAAAACATTTATTTTCTAATTACCTTAACATATCGTCTAGAATTTCATAATTTACTTCTTATCGTAACTTATGCATATTAGTATATATAACATGTAGTAAAGTCATTACATTATAAAATGCTTTGTAGCCGTGTACTTAAAAATGTACATATTCACTACATATATTTTTATACCTTTTTATGACATATTACTAGAATAGATACTTAGCCTACTTTCATAACTTGACATATATGTTATATATGTGTATGTACATAAAATTTAAGCCATGGCCGAATATGTATAATCGAATATACTTATATATATACATGTATTTATAACGTGTTACATAGTAAACATAACTCAGTCCTTTTTCACATCATTAACATTTATATTATACCTATGTACACAACATAAACTGATTTTATCATAATAGGCATATGGCCGAAATACATGTAGTTTATATACATATACGCCATTATTTTGTGATATATTATATAATATCAAAACTTAACATGTTCATACCTTAATATATATATATATATATATATTGTACATTTATACATATGTATACCATATAAATAAGTCGCTTAATTATAAAAGGCTAAAAGGGCCGAATTATATTTGGTATTTATACATATATATAATCATTTTATGATATATTATGTAACATTTAAAACTTAATCATTTTCATAACTTAACATATACATTATACATATATACATATGTATACAATATATTCAAATCATTTTATTATAAAAGGCCAAATGGACAAAATATATGTAATGTGCATTCTTCGATATATAATCATTTATGATATATTGTACACTATCCAAAACTTATTTATTTTCATATCCTTAACATATATATTATATGTATATGTTTATATAAATTATATTAAAGTCATTCTTAACATAAAAAGACTTTATAGCCGCCACACACACACACACACATATATATTCACTTATATATTTTCATAAAATATACATATATGTATTTATAATATGTAGATAACTCATTATCATATCTTATTATATATATTCTACATATACCTATATCCATAACATATATTAACACCATTTTTAACATTTGAAAAGACCTTAGGGCGAGACATACTTTCATATGTATATCTATATATGTATCTTTTTATACATAACACATATGTGTATATATTCAAAAATAAGCCATTTTCATTATCAAAGAATTTATTGACCGTGGTGTTATATATATTTGTATATGCATATACATGTCAACTTAATGCTATTTCATATTTATATACTTCATATTTATACATATACATATACACACATATAGACATACGAAAAAAATTATATTATCTATATACAAAAAAAACCTTATGACTGTATATGATGATTATATACATATTTCCATATATTTTTTATACACAGCTTATATATGTGTATAAAATCTAATATAAGCCATTATTCTTAGAAAAAGGACCTATTGGCCGTATGTTATACAAGGTATATTTATATATATACATAATTTTATACATTAAGCAAATGTGTAGGTACAATACACATTAAATGTATTTTACCATCAAAACTCTTGTAGGCCGTGCATATTAGTGTGTATATACAACATGTATATTACCTAAAACGTGTATTTTCATATTCTTGTAAAGAATCTTAAACATGCTTCATGGATGATCCATTTTAATATAAACATATATACTTAGCCTTTGAAAATCCATATAGGATCTAGGAAGAGTACTTGCCTTTACCACTTGTTCTTACACTTTAAAGTGAAGACTTCTTCACTTAGTTTTGGGAGAAAATCCTTCTCCATCCTTGTCCTTGATAGCCACGGTTTTGGAGAAAAATAAGAGGGTTAGTGGACAACTTATCAAGTTAAATAAGTGAAGAAATATAACTTGACTTAGATGGTGTATTTACCTTCTAGATCTTGGTTTTTAATCTCTTAAAATTCGGACTTGATGTTGTACGAAGAAGGTGTTGGAGCTTGATCTTAGATGTGTGTCGATGAGATGAAAAAGAGAAGAAAATTCCTCGGCTTTGTATAACTCACTGCTATCTTGAGAAAGTGGTATTGGAGGACTTTGTGTTCTAAAAAGAGAGAGGGTTTTGTTGTCAATGAATTTATTGTTGTATAGGATGAAGAAAAAGAAATCTTTTTCTTTGTTCTTGGTTGTATTTTCGGCCAAATGAAGGGAAGAAGATGGTGGAAATCTTTGTGTGTTGAAGAGGAAAGGGAAAGAGTTGAGTTGAAATGTAAGATGTGGTGGAATGAAAATAATAGGTGGAAGAGAGAGGTTCTCCTCTTTGGTGAATGTCGGCCAAGTGAAAGGCAAGTGATGAGGATCAAGGGTCCGATGAGGATCAAGGGCCTCATCAAGAGGTAAAGGGTCCTATGACAAGAAGGGCGGCAAGAGAACTTTGTCATCAAGTTGCCACCTTCTTGTACAAGCATGTTCAAGATGAACCTAAGATCCCTTGGGTTCATTTCATTGAACCTTCACCTTGAGTGCAAACGTGTGTGTGTGTACCTTCTTTGTCTTGAAGTTTATCTTGTTTTCTTGTGATCTTTGTTTTATGTGTTTGCTTTGTAGGAAGATTAGGTGCATGGAAGATCCAAATAAAATGAAGGGCCAAATTGAGGAAGATAGCCGTATGTTTCAAAAAAGGAGACCAAAGGAATGTTGTCTTGAAGAGAATGTTTGTCTCCACCAAGACAAACTCTAAGGTGTCCAAGATTGAATCTCTTGATCAAATTGAAATCAAAAACCATCTCCATTATCCACAAGGGGGCCGACCATCTTGCTAGAAAAAGGATGATGATCAAATTGCATTTAAGTTCAAAGCTAGACTTGAATTCAAATTCAACCATGATTTGAATTCAAGTCTCAACCATTTGGAGACTTAAATTTCAAGAAGTTCTCAGCCTTACCTATCCATCTACACGCCATGTTTGAAGAGAAAGAAGAGGATAAAACCCAATTCATATTGAATTCAAGTTTGAATTCAAATTCAAGCTCAATTTGAATTCGAACTTCTACCATCTTTTGAATTTAAGTCCAACCATCCTATCATCATCAAAATCAGATTTTCTACACTACATTATCCATGGACCACACCACCTTGGAGAGATAGAATCCAATTGAATCCAAGTTTGAATTAAAATTCAAGCTCAATTTGAATTCAAACTTCAACCATCTTTTGAATTCAACTCCAGCCATGTTATCATCATCAAATTCAGATTTCAAGACCCTTATTGGACTGGTTATACACGTCTGGAACCAAAGGAAATAACATCTTGCAAGCATTTCAAGTTTTAGCTAGAATTATCTTAGTTTTGAATTCAAGCAAATTTCAAATTTAAACATTTGTTAGTTAGCTTTATTTGAATTGTTTCTAGCCATTTCAAGGCTGAAGGGGGGGGGGGACGATTTTAAGGCCTATAAATAGACCCCTTTGGCTGATTGTAAACACAACTTTTGATGAATAAGAATTCTTGATATTTCTTTCACTTTGTGTAAGACTTTGTTTTCTTGGTTTTGCATTAAAAACCTAGGTTAAGATCCTTCAAAGTTGAGCATTTTGAAGGTGTTGCCATTGCTTAAAGGTGCCGTCCAGCAGGGCCTTATTGGTTTGCCTGATCAACGACCATCTTGAAGTGTTGGTCTTGCTCGATTTAATCCATACGTTTTGTTCACTAAGGAAGCAAGGGAAAGTCTTCTTCCTTGTGCCTAACCCTTTGTGAAGGACGTTTGGTAGGTGGAATTGTTGGAGCCCACGAGTTGCACGCATCAAATTGGTATCAGAGTCCAGGTTACTCTATTCCACCATCTATCATTTCCTTTTCGTTTGAGTCTAGTCATTTCAATTTCAGTTGAGTCCTTCTACCCCTCACTCTACACGCCATTGTCTTGCATTTCATTCGGAAAAAACGTCATTTCCTTTGAGTCCTTGCATGTTGCTGCATTTTGCTTTTCATTATTCAAGTGTCATTTCCTTTATTTCCTCTCACATCACAATCTGATTTTGAGTCGTTCAAACTTGAACACATTAGGGTTTGTTGCATTTTAGGTTACATTCAGCCTTCTTTTAAATATTCCAACCATCAGCCTATAAAGCTACCTCGGTTTCAAATCATCTTGTTGCTACCGAAGCTTTTAGTTGGTGATGATTGTGTATGCATCTTATGATTCGTATTGTGATTGATTTCATGCTTTAAAACAAGTAGTCATACGTGTGTTTGCCTTCACGAACCATCTTCAACAACAAAACCCTAATTCTACCTCACACACCCACAGCCCAACCAACCCCACCCCAACCCAACCCTAAAAACTCACCAACCTGATCCCAAACAACCCTATTTACACCCCCAGCAAAAAGCCCCAACCCAATTTTACCAAACACAATCAGATTCTAAAGATCCCAAATCATTCAAACAAACTCTAACCCTAGAATTTGTTTTTTGTTCAAATTCTGTCCTAAACCAACCAATATCCCAATTGACCACACCAATCATCAATTACCAACCCAAATAGTCCATTTACAACGCCCATTCCGTTCCTACAACCCCATTCCGCAAATTCCCAAAACATTCAAAAAAAAACCCTGAATCAAAACAACCTAACCCTAACCCACATTCGGCCTTACCCCAATTTCCTTCACTTTCCAAGGTTATTTTTGTTGCAAGTCCAAGATACAAATTGCATTTTAAATACATTGCACTCTGCTGTCCAAAAACGCAAGTGCTAAGTGCAAAATGCGTGAAATTCCAATTCTGCCCTTAGTAAAAAAAAGGAGAATCTGAACCTTGCTCAATTGAAATAGCAAGGAAGCAAAAGAAAAACAAAAGAACAAGAGAAAAGAAAAAGGGCAAAACGTTTGTGCATAGCGAGGAAATTTTTTTGGTACGACTTGCAAACCTTGGATACCATATTACCCCACATTTTCGTTCCCTATATACCCTACTCTCCATCTCCTGATCTTCTTGAACCAACCACACATTTGGTTGCTCGATTGTTGCATGACTTGAACCATTTTGTGGATAGTAAGTGCATAGAATCAAAATTAACTAAAGATTGCCCACGGCAACCCTTAGTTTATCTTTGGTTCAACCTTATACATCAACTTTGGTTACTTATTTTCTTTGAATCTTAGTAGAAAGTTCAAGTTTGTGTTCATTTCAATTGATTCTACTTTGATACTAATTGGTGCAACTTGAACGCAAAGAGGAAGAAACAAGTGGAGAACATTGTGATTTGAAGAAGCCTTGGCAATACACTTCCTTATTGATCACTTTGAGCCTTCTTAACTTCAGGTTATCCAAGAACCAAAGTGGTAAGAGAGTGGAAAGAATCAAAAGCGGAGTGTTCATAGCTTATTTTTTACTAATCCCTTAACGTTTGCTTGTCTTTGTGTTAGTTTGCTTCTTTCTTTTTCCTTTTTGTCTTCGTTCAATTCCTTATGTACAATGGCCAGCAGCAATCATTCCGCATCTAGCAAGTCAAAAGAGGCCGAAACTGTTGACAACACGCAACAACAAATGCTGGAGATGCTTAAGAAACTCATGCATGACAATGAGGTAATTAAGCATCGCTTGGAAGACGTGGAGCGAAGCTACAAAACGAGTGATGGCCAAGGAACAAGCAGGGCCGTTCCCCTACCACAACCAAGGCGCCATCCCCCAGAAGAAGTTGAGGATGACAACCTTAGACCACCACACACCGAAGCAAGAAGGTTTGTTCCTCCTACACAACCAAGAAGGTACGTTCCGAGAAGGTACAATGATGATTACATTCCATATGAGCATGATGATTATGACTTTGATGACCACCCTCCCCGTGGTTACCAAAGACGCCACAATCCCCTTTTCCCGCAAGATGATGATTTTCTCAAAACCAAAATAAATATTCCCACGTTTTATGGTAAAAGTAATGCGGAGGAATATTTAGAATGGGAAACGAAAGTGGATTTAATCTTTTCTTGTACCAATTATAGTGAATTGCAAAAAGTGAGATACGCTTCTATTGAGTTTTCTGGTTATGCACTTAATTGGTGGACAAATTTGTGTCGAAATAGAACTAAGACAAGACAACCTCCAATTGCTACTTGGGAAGAAATGAAGTTTGAAATGAGACAACGTTTTATTCCAAACAATTATGAGAGTTCTATTTTCACGAGTTTGCACAACCTACGTCAAGGTTCCAAAAGTGTAGAGGAGTACTATAAAGAGTTAGAAATTTTGTTGGAAAGGTCTAACTTGCAGGAACCTGAAGAGGCCACCAAAGCTCGTTTCTTACATGGTTTAAACAGGGAGATTGCGCAAAGGTTGATCTTCAACCTTATCTCGACCTCACCACCATGGTACATATGGCTGAAAAGATTGAAACGCAATTAAAAGTACGTAATTCCTCCAATTTCAATTCCAATTCCAATTATCGTACTAATCAGTCTTCGTCAAGGTTTTCCAACAAGCCTTCAGGAACGGGAAGTTCACGGCCTACAGGAGGCCAAGCACGTGACCAAGGTGTGTCACAAAGAATGGATAGTCGTGTGCAATCCACACAAAGGAGAGATGAACGCACCCAACAAAAGGCTCCTACCGGAAATTCTTCTGATCCCTCAAACAGGTTTCGAGACATTAAATGCTATAAATGTCAAGGATGTGGTCACATAGGAAAAGAGTGTCCTAATGCAAAACGAATCATGTTAATTGAAGAGACCAACGAATATGTGTCCGAGTCCGAGCATAAAAACGAGTCTGAGCATGATAACAAAATTGAACCTGAAGAGGATCTAGGCGCATTAGATGATTTTGACACTAAGGAGTTTCTTGTTGTACGTAGAGCTTTAAATGCATATCCGAAATTAGATGATCACGAGCAATATAGAGAAAACATTTTCCATATTCAATGCATGATAAATGGTAAAGTATGCACCATGATCATTGATTCCGGTTCTTGTGCGAACGTGGATAGCATAGAATTAGTAAGAAAACTGAATTTGCCTATGACTAATCATCCGCATCCTTACAAACTTGCATGGCTAAATGACTGCGGTGAGGTTAGCGTAAGTAAACAAGTTTTGATTTCTCTTAGCATTGGTAGTTACAAAGATGATGTTTTATGTGATGTCGCACCAATGCATGCTAGTCATATCTTACTTGGTAGGCCATGGCAATTTGATCGACATGTGACATATGATGGTTATTTGAATCGTTATTCTTTCAAATTGAATGGCAAATTGTATAAACTGCATGCACTTCAGCCACACAAAGTCCACGAGGATCACCAACGCATGTCCAAGTCTAGAGCTGATCCTAAGAAAAAAGAAGCCGAGAGAAAATTCGTGGAGTGTATGAAAAGTGAGAACAAAAAACACGAGAGCAATGGAAAAGAGGTAGTGCCCCTAAGTGTCAACGAGTCCAAAAAGAAGTGTGGGTATTTCGCAAAGAAAAAAGAGGTCACATGCGCACTTTATAACAACCAAAATGTCCTCATCATCATCCCAAAGTCATGTCACCTTGCCCTTGAAGAACTCCCACCAAACTTACCTACCTCAGTTGCGTCCCTTATCCAAGAATATGAAGTTATATTTCCCTCTGAACCGCCATCCGGATTACCACCCATTAGAGGAATAGAACACCAAATCGACCTTGTCCCAGGAGCCGTGTTACCCAATCGCCCAGCCTATCGAGCCAACCCCGAAGAAACCAAAGAAATCCAAAGGCAAGTAGAGGAGCTCCTACCGAGTGGACAAGTCCGAGAGAGCCTAAGCCCATCTGCCGTCCCCGTCATTTTAGTACCCAAAAAGGATGGAACGTGGAGAATGTATTGTTGTGATATATCATGTTTGAATGATTGCAAAATGCATATGTGAGCATGTAGATTGTTGTGATATATTGCAAAATGCATATGTGAGCATGTAGATTGTTGTGATATATTGCAAAATGCATATGTGAGCATGTATGTGTGTATAACGTTTAAAGTATATGTGTGCATGAGATTGAATTTATGAGCTAAATGTGAAATTGATTGAATGAATCAAGATTGAACAAGTTTGATTAAGATCATGAGATTGAACTTGGCCAATTCAATCACATGTCTAAATCAAGATATGTTCAAACTGATATTAGATGATATATATTGATCTTAGATGATATATATGCCAATACATGTTAATTATATGATCTAACCAAGCCTTGAAGTCACATGACTTACAATATAAGGCAAATTGCTCGGTTTAGTATTCTATTGCAGGTTTTGGTTCATATCTTGAGCAAATGAACTCCAAATTGAGTCATTCAAAAGCCCACATGATCCTTATTCAATTTAGAATCTAATTGGCTGAGGAAAAGCATGCTTGCCACGGATAAAAACTGACTTGACACGGTGGTGAAGCTTATTGATCTTTATAAGGGTTATTTTGGTAATTTCACCATTTGGACTTCTCATTCTTATTTGGTCTTCTTCCAACGGATTTATATGATCATATGACACATTTATAAGTCATGTCACATCATGGCAAAAATGAATCTGGAGCAGCACCATGTCTAGGTTCATCCTAGGACAAAATTCCTATTTTTGTGCTAAGGGGTATTCTGGTCTCTTCACTTGCCAATGGATCTTCTAACGTGTTATATATTGGTTATATGATGTTTATATGTGTTTATGTCACATATAGTACATGCCCTATATTTATGGAAACGGGCAGCATGGTATATCAATTGGAATTCTTATATTATGGTTATCACATATATGGTTTTCTTGGAATTCTTGGCATTCTTCATATGGTATTCTATGCTACATGTTGAAGACATAAATGGCTATATATTATATGTGTGCACACGGTTATTGGCACAAATCATGTTCAAACCTTCAGCTTTTGAACAAGTCAAGGCAAGTTGAAATAAACCCTATTTTGGTGCTGATTTCAAATGATTATTCTTGTATATTTTGGAGCTGTTTACAACGGTTATCTTGGCTCAAAAATGAAGAAAAATTTCGTATGTTATATGGTCAAGATTCAGGTTATAATGTGTGACAAAAAACAAGTCCTACAATGTAGCAAATTTGAAGCAAAAGTCTCTCAACCAAGGAAGCATATGCAACGGCTATATGGAGACCAATTCAAACTCAAAAGCTTGGCTGATTTCTATCTATCTTTGAACTACTCTCCAATGCCTATCTTCTAGGCCATTCCAACGTTCATTTAGTGTTCAAAATGAGGAGATAAATTTGTTCAAAACACATGCCAATTCAGCTGCACACATGGCAAGTTATTTACACATGGACATTGCTGATTGGGAGCTGCCTCTTAAACGTTAAAATGAAGTCATTTTCCACCTCATTCCAACGTTTATAATGGGATAAGATGAAGGATAAAAGTTCAGTTTGAAGACCAATTCAAAGCAACAAAAGATAAGTTTCATTTGGATAGCTAGAAAAGTGCTGAAATCTCTCCATTTCTCAACCATTCCAACGTCTACTTTGAGGAGCCTTTAGGCTGTCCTCTTGGCTATAAATAGCTCCAAAGGTGAAGAGTAAAAGTGCACCAACGAAAAACAAAAGAAAAGCAAGCAAGACATTCAGCTCTTTGTCTCCATTCTTCTCTTCTATTCTTCTATATTGAAGAACACATTTGCAGCAAGCTTTATGATTGTATAGTTCTTCATTTCTTGTCATTTCAACACCTTTTAAACGACATATTGTAAGGGAGAAGCTGGTGTATAAAGCTTACTCCTTAGAGGTGAGCAAAAGGTGCAAAGGTGCAAAGGTGAAACAAACTAGTTGCTGTTTGTTTTGGTGAAGTCTCTTGAAGAAGTTGGTGAAAAGCTTCTTCCTTTGGCTTTGTAAGGTGACTTTGGTGTTTGGTGTTTAGTGAAATCCAAGAGAAGGTGTCTCTTGGGACTGGAGTAGGTCACATTGACCGAACCAGGATAATTCCTTGTGTTCTTTACTTATTTCCTGCACTTACAGTTTTCTGCCTGAGAATTACACTAACTTGGCACGCATAATTGAACAGGCAAACAGTCTTAGAATTGCATGAATTTTGGATATATTATACTTCAATGTGTTAGCTTTCATTAGCCGCAAGAATCACTAAATTCTAAGGAGTTTAGCATATTCAAATCGTCTTCACAAAATTGTTGCTACATTCTGTGAACAATTCTGACCAGTGTGCAAATCTTGTTCAATTTGAATAGGTTATCCTGCGAATCTTGAAGTGAGCCTTATATCAAATTAAACTAGACATCATAAGGTTTAATTTGACATAAGATTCATCAAAATAGCACGGGTAGATTTTGAGATATCATCGTTTGAAGTTAAGCTAACATTCTGCCTGAAACTGCCAGAATTGCACACTTTACTTATCTTGCTTATTTGAACGTGCAAACTTGCTTGGAATTGACTGAAATTTTTATGACATACTATAAACATTCTAAACTTGATCTCTGCCAAGTTTGAGAGCTTGCACAGGTGTATAAGTGGTTCAACCAAAGCGCTCAAAACAGTGAACTGTTTCTGGAAATTCCAGAATCTGAGGCTAAAGAGGCAAAGGGGTCTTCAAACAAGTTTTTGAAGGTAATTGTAGTGTAATTTCCGCTAACCCACTATTCACCCCCCCCTCTAGTGGTGCTATACAGGTCCAACAAGTGGTATCAGAGCAAGGTTGAGCACCATATTCTTATTTGAGCTGAAAACAGTTTACACTCCAAGTTGCAAAGTTGCTGGAAATTTTCTGGTTGTCTTATATTCTTCATATTTGGTATCTACAACAAGGTGACACTTTCTTTCCTTCTTATAAGTGTTTTAAACGTTTTCTCACACACTAAGAAGCATGTCTAAGTCACACATGAAAATAGAATTAGAAGGCATGTCCACACAAAGACCACCTCTTTTTGATGGAGAAAACTTTAGTCATTGGAAACTTAGGATGAAATTGTTCTTAATGGCTATTGATATAGACTTGTGGTCTATCATTGAAGATGGACCTTATGTGCCTACTAAGCATGTTATAATTGATGGCTTATCACAAGAAGTTGAGAAATATAGAAAAGATTGGAGTGATGAAGATAAAAAGAAAATGAGTCTTAATGCTAAAGCAATGCAATTATTGTTGAATGGTTTAAGTAGGAGTGAATCTGCCTATGTCTCTTCATGTTTAAGTGCAAAGGATATGTGGAAATGTCTTGAAATGAAGCATGAAGGAACTAATCAAGTAAAGGAATCAAAGATTAACATGTTAATGACTACACTTGAAACATTTCATTTACTGCCTAATGAATCAATTGTTGATATGGATTTAAGGCTTACAAACTTATACAACTCACTTGAATCCCTTGGTAAAACGTTTTTGATGAAAGAAAAAGTGCAAAAAGTTTTGAGAAGTTTACCAATTGAATGGGATGCCAAAGTTAGTGCCATTGAAGAAAGCAAAGATCTTTCTCAAATAAAACTTGATGAATTGATAGGCTCTTTAAAAGTTTATGAAAACAAGTTGAATATAAGAAAGGCTGAAACTAGTAACAAGTCTAAATCACTTGCATTTGTAACAAATGAACCCGAATCATCTAATCAAGCCGAGTATGAAAGTGATGATGAAAGTGATGAAGAAGACATAATGTTGTTAGCTAGGCGTTTAAGGAAGTTTTTCAAGAAAAGACCAACTAAAAGAAAATCAATATCAGCCGCCCCTATCAATGTGAAATCTAACAAACAAGATGGTAAATGGTATGATAAAGAACTTAAGTGTTATGAATGTGGCAAACAAGGACACATCTCATATGATTGTCCAAACAAGAACAAAAACCGTGACATGGATGAAAAGACAAGGACAAAAACTAGAGTAGAACCTATGCAAAGGAGGAAGAAAGCTCTCAAGGCAAGTTCAAGCACTTGGGATGACACATCTTCATCCGAATCCGAGGAGGAACCTGAAGTTGCACAAACATGTTTGGCTTCAAAGTCTACAAATGAGGTAACATTCGATTCTGACTCTGAATGTGATTTTACTCAAGATGAATTGTTGGATGAATTAGAAAAGTTGCATGATAGATATAAGAAGCTATCCAAGGAGAAGAAAAGAATAGTTGAGGAGAAGAACAAGTTGGAGACGTCTAACTTGAATCTAACTTCTCAACTAGAAGTTCTTCAACTTGAATCATCTAACACTATTAGTTCAATGCAAAATCAGATTAAGGAACTTAAGAACAAACATGAAAATGTGCAATGTGTGCAATGTGTTGATTACAACGTTTTAAAGTCTAAATTACATGAAATACAAACTGAATTTGAATCATTAAAAGCATGCAACCTAGACTTGAACAAATCTTTAGAACAATTTGAGAATGGTTCCAACATGTTAGACACTCTTATTGCATCTCAAAAGTATGGAAATGACAAACAAGGTCTTGGATATGTTAAAGAAGCTGAATACACACCTAAGGAAACAACATTTGTATCATCTTCAACCAACATGAAATATAGGCCAAATGCATTTAGAAATGAACCTATTCTGCCCACACCACCTTCATCACAAAGATTGCAAAATGCATCAACATATAGGAAGGCAAATACACCTAAAAACCATGCTTACATGTATACAAGAATGCCTAAACAAAGTAGTATGAAATCTGCTCAAGTTATGCCTTATATGCAACAACATGCTTATGTGAAGAACATGACATACTCTCGGCCTAAATCAGTTTACAACACACGGCCTAGACACACACAACATCTTGCGTATACACGGCCTAAATTCAATGCTTATACACGGCCAAGATATAACTCATATACATGGCAACATTCAAATGCATATAGAACTTACAATGCTTATCCAACTAGACATAAATGTGCAGCCCCTTTTCCATCATATTCTATGTATCAAAATCCACTATTTGATCATTATATGCAACATGATTTTAACATTTCAAAACCAAGAAAGGTTGTTCAAGTTTGGGTACCTAAAGGTACACTAACATGAACTTAACTTGTCTAACCTTGAAAGGACCCAAAATCAAAGGGTACCTAAGTTGTTATTTACATTTGTAGGTACATAACATCAAAGAAAGACAAGTTGCTGGTTATAACAACAAAGAAGATGAAAAGAACAACACCAATTGGATAGTTGATAGTGGTTGCTCAAGACATATGACGGGCAACAAAAATTTGTTTAGCACACTTAAGAACGTTGCAAAAGGTGGCAAAGTTACCTTTGGAGACAACAACCAAGGCCAAATAATTGGCAAAGGCAAGGTTGGTGATCCAAACAAGTTTGAGATCAAAAACGTCCTACTTGTAAGTAACTTAACCTTTGAGCTTTTAAGTGTTTCTCAACTATGTGACAACAACTTGAATGTTCTCTTCTCCTCCACTTCTTGTAAGATAATGGATAAAAACAATCAAGTTGTGTTAAAAGGAAAACGTGAAGGAAACATATATGTGCTTAACATGGATGATATGCTAAGTAGTAACACAAAATGTCTTGTTTCACATGAATCTGATCCCAATCTTTGGCATAGACGTTTAGGACACATTGGTATATCAACCTTAGAAAAACTACACGCTAAAAGTCTTGTTAAAGGATTGCCTAAACTTAACTTGGATGATTTTCAACTATGTGAATCTTGTATCAAAGGCAAACATGTTAGAGAATCCCTTAAGCCTAAAACCGAGGTCACAACATCAAGAATACTAGAACTCTTGCATATAGACTTATTTGGTCCATGTAGAACAAGAAGCTTAGGTGGAAGTTATTATGTATGTGTAATAGTTGATGATTTCTCAAGATATACTTGGACATTGTTTCTTGCTTCAAAAGATGAAAGTGCATCATCTATAGCTAATCTAATTAGACAACTTGAAAATGAACATGAATCACATGTTATTAAGATAAGGAGTGATAGAGGTGGTGAGTTTAAAAATAGTGAATTAATCAAATTCTGTAATGAAAAGGGTATAAAACATGAATTCTCCCCACCAAGAACTCCTCAACTTAATGGTGTAGTTGAAAGAAAGAATAGGACTATTCAAGAAGTAGCAAGAACAATGATGGTAGAAAACAAAGTACCTAAATTCTTATGGGCTGAAGCAGTAAACACTTCAAGTTATATGATCAACAGACTATCAATAAGAAAGAAATTGAACAAAACACCATTTGAAATCTTAAATGGACGACTCCCAAAAGTAAACTATTTAAAAGTCTTTGGTTGTAAATGCTTTGTATTGAACACAAAAGATAACTTAGATAAGTTTGATCCTAAGTCTGATGAACATATATTTGTGGGATATTCAATGAACTCTAAAGCATATAGATGTTATAATGCACAAACAAGAAAGATAGTTGAATCTATACATGTGAAGTTCAATAAAAATGCATATCTCCAAACAAGTAATCAACATGAAATCTATGTACCAAATGATCAAATACTTCATGATGAAGATGAACTTATCCTACCACCTACAAATGATCAAATTGAAACACCAAATCAAACTCTTGAAATGCATGAAGTTCAAACTCCCCCTACACAAGAACGTAATGAAGAAAATGTGCCTAACCAGCCTATTGAACATCATGAACCTATTGAAGATGCACAACCAAGTAATTGGTGGCAAATAAGAGATAAACAAAAGCATCCTCAAGAACTTATCATAGGAGATGTAAATCAAGGGGTTAGAACACGTAGGCAAATAGATCCTAATGAATATGATCAATGGCATGCACTTATATCCCAAATTGAACCTAAGAATGTGAATGATGCCTTAAACGATGCATATTGGATATATGCAATGCATGAAGAGTTAAACCAATTTGAAAGAAACAATGTGTGGGATTTAGTACCTAAACCCGAGGATAAATCAATCATTGGAACTAAATGGGTGTTTAGGAACAAAATGAATGAACAAGGGGTTGTAGTAAGAAATAAAGCAAGACTTGTAGCTCAAGGATATAATCAAGAAGAGGGTATTGATTACGATGAAACATTTGCCCCCGTAGCAAGATTAGAATCCATACGTCTCTTATTAGCTTTTGCATGTTATAATAACATCAAATTATTCCAAATGGATGTTAAGAGTGCATTCTTAAATGGCTATATCCAAGAAGAAGTTTTTGTTAAACAACCACCAGGCTTTGAAGATCCAAAGAACCCTAATCATGTATATAAACTTAAGAAAGCCTTATATGGTTTGAAACAAGCCCCCCGTGCATGGTATGAAAGATTTGCCAACTTTTTACTAAGTAACAACTTTCAAAGAGGAACCATAGATAGTACCTTATTCTTGAAAAAGAAAGACAAAGATTTGCTTGTAATACAAATATATGTAGATGACATAATCTTTGGTTCAACTAATCCTAACTTAGTAAAAGACTTTGAAGATTGTATGAAGTCTGAGTTTGAAATGTCTATGGTTGGTGAGTTAAACTATTTCTTAGGCTTGCAAATAAAACAAACATCAAGTGGTATACATATCAATCAAGCCAAATACATAAGAGATATGATAAAGAAATTCAACTTTGAAAACTTGAAACCATCTCCAACACCAATGTGTACTTCAACAAAATTAGACAAAGATGAAAATGGTGTTGCATTTGATGAAAAACTATATAGGTCTATGATTGGTTCATTGCTATATCTAACTGCTAGTAGACCTGATATTATGTTTGCAGTATGTATGTGTGCAAGATTTCAAAGTATGCCTAAGTTGTCACACTTTAAAGCTGTAAAAAGAATATTTAGATATCTTCAACATACACCAACATTAGGCTTATGGTATGATAGACAATCTAGTCTAAGTCTACATGCATATTCAGATGCAGATTATGGTGGATGTAGAGTAGATAGAAAGAGCACTAGTGGAACATGTCAATTCCTAGGAAACTCACTAATATCTTGGTTTTCAAAGAAACAATCTAGTGTTGCACTTTCTACTACTGAAGCAGAATATATGGCTTTAAGTCTATGTTGTACTCAACTATTATGGATTAAACAACAACTTTCAGACTTTGAAATACAAGAAAATAATATCCCCATCTATTGTGATAGTACAAGTGCTATAAATTTGTCTAAAAACCCTGTACTACACTCTAAGGCAAAGCATATAGAAGTACGTTATCATTTTCTCCGTGATCATGTTAATCTTGGACATATACACATTGAACATGTTAGAACTGATCAACAAGTAGCTGACATATTCACTAAACCCCTTAATCAAGCTATCTTTGAGCATTTACGTGCAAGACTTGGATTAATTGCTCACACCTGACTACTACACCGTGCACATAGTTCAGTCTTTTGCATAATTTACAAAATTAAGGGGGAGAGATATATGTATATCATGTTAAGGGGGAGATAACACATTAAGGGGGAGCAGCTTAACTTGATTTAAAGAGAAGCTTATACTTGATTTAGATGCTTAATCTTGATTTAAAGAGAAGCTTATACTTGATTTAGATGCTTAATATACACATATGTGGGGTAATTTTGCAAATCATCAAAAGGGGGAGATTGTTGTGATATATCATGTTTGAATGATTGCAAAATGCATATGTGAGCATGTAGATTGTTGTGATATATTGCAAAATGCATATGTGAGCATGTAGATTGTTGTGATATATTGCAAAATGCATATGTGAGCATGTATGTGTGTATAACGTTTAAAGTATATGTGTGCATGAGATTGAATTTATGAGCTAAATGTGAAATTGATTGAATGAATCAAGATTGAACAAGTTTGATTAAGATCATGAGATTGAACTTGGCCAATTCAATCACATGTCTAAATCAAGATATGTTCAAACTGATCTTAGATGATATATATTGATCTTAGATGATATATATGCCAATACATGTTAATTATATGATCTAACCAAGCCTTGAAGTCACATGACTTACAATATAAGGCAAATTGCTCGGTTTAGTATTCTATTGCAGGTTTTGGTTCATATCTTGAGCAAATGAACTCCAAATTGAGTCATTCAAAAGCCCACATGATCCTTATTCAATTTAGAATCTAATTGGCTGAGGAAAAGCATGCTTGACACGGATAAAAACTGACTTGACACGGTGGTGAAGCTTATTGATCTTTATAAGGGTTATTTTGGTAATTTCACCATTTGGACTTCTCATTCTTATTTGGTCTTCTTCCAACGGATTTATATGATCATATGACACATTTATAAGTCATGTCACATCATGGCAAAAATGAATCTGGAGCAGCACCATGTCTAGGTTCATCCTAGGACAAAATTCCTATTTTTGTGCTAAGGGGTATTCTGGTCTCTTCACTTGCCAATGGATCTTCTAACGTGTTATATATTGGTTATATGATGTTTATATGTGTTTATGTCACATATAGTACATGCCCTATATTTATGGAAACGGGCAGCATGGTATATCAATTGGAATTCTTATATTATGGTTATCACATATATGGTTTTCTTGGAATTCTTGGCATTCTTCATATGGTATTCTATGCTACATGTTGAAGACATAAATGGCTATATATTATATGTGTGCACACGGTTATTGGCACAAATCATGTTCAAACCTTCAGCTTTTGAACAAGTCAAGGCAAGTTGAAATAAACCCTATTTTGGTGCTGATTTCAAATGATTATTCTTGTATATTTTGGAGCTGTTTACAACAGTTATCTTGGCTCAAAAATGAAGAAAAATTTCGTATGTTATATGGTCAAGATTCAGGTTATAATGTGTGACAAAAAACAAGTCCTACAATGTAGCAAATTTGAAGCAAAAGTCTCTCAACCAAGGAAGCATATGCAACGGCTATATGGAGACCAATTCAAACTCAAAAGCTTGGCTGATTTCTATCTATCTTTGAACTACTCTCCAATGCCTATCTTCTAGGCCATTCCAACGTTCATTTAGTGTTCAAAATGAGGAGATAAATTTGTTCAAAACACATGCCAATTCAGCTGCACACATGGCAAGTTATTTACACATGGACATTGCTGATTGGGAGCTGCCTCTTAAACGTTAAAATGAAGTCATTTTCCACCTCATTCCAACGTTTATAATGGGATAAGATGAAGGATAAAAGTTCAGTTTGAAGACCAATTCAAAGCAACAAAAGATAAGTTTCATTTGGATAGCTAGAAAAGTGCTGAAATCTCTCCATTTCTCAACCATTCCAACGTCTACTTTGAGGAGCCTTTAGGCTGTCCTCTTGGCTATAAATAGCTCCAAAGGTGAAGAGTAAAAGTGCACCAACGAAAAACAAAAGAAAAGCAAGCAAGACATTCAGCTCTTTGTCTCCATTCTTCTCTTCTATTCTTCTATATTGAAGAACACATTTGCAGCAAGCTTTATGATTGTATAGTTCTTCATTTCTTGTCATTTCAACACCTTTTAAACGACATATTGTAAGGGAGAAGCTGGTGTATAAAGCTTACTCCTTAGAGGTGAGCAAAAGGTGCAAAGGTGCAAAGGTGAAACAAACTAGTTGCTGTTTGTTTTGGTGAAGTCTCTTGAAGAAGTTGGTGAAAAGCTTCTTCCTTTGGCTTTGTAAGGTGACTTTGGTGTTTGGTGTTTAGTGAAATCCAAGAGAAGGTGTCTCTTGGGACTGGAGTAGGTCACATTGACCGAACCAGGATAATTCCTTGTGTTCTTTACTTATTTCCTGCACTTACAGTTTTCTGCCTGAGAATTACACTAACTTGGCACGCATAATTGAACAGGCAAACAGTCTTAGAATTGCATGAATTTTGGATATATTATACTTCAATGTGTTAGCTTTCATTAGCCGCAAGAATCACTAAATTCTAAGGAGTTTAGCATATTCAAATCGTCTTCACAAAATTGTTGCTACATTCTGTGAACAATTCTGACCAGTGTGCAAAACTTGTTCAATTTGAATAGGTTATCCTGCGAATCTTGAAGTGAGCCTTATATCAAATTAAACTAGACATCATAAGGTTTAATTTGACATAAGATTCATCAAAATAGCACGGGTAGATTTTGAGATATCATCGTTTGAAGTTAAGCTAACATTCTGCCTGAAACTGCCAGAATTGCACACTTTACTTATCTTGCTTATTTGAACGTGCAAACTTGCTTGGAATTGACTGAAATTTTTATGACATACTATAAACATTCTAAACTTGATCTCTGCCAAGTTTGAGAGCTTGCACAGGTGTATAAGTGGTTCAACCAAAGCGCTCAAAACAGTGAACTGTTTCTGGAAATTCCAGAATCTGAGGCTAAAGAGGCAAAGGGGTCTTCAAACAAGTTTTTGAAGGTAATTGTAGTGTAATTTCCGCTAACCCACTATTCACCCCCCCCCCCTCTAGTGGTGCTATACAGGTCCAACATGTATACTGATTACCGAGCCATAAACAAAATTACCGTCAAGTATAGGTACCCCATACCTAGGCTAGACGATATGTTGGACATGTTGCACGGATCTAAATTCTTCACCAAAATCGACCTTAAGCAAGGGTACTTCCAGGTACGCATTAGAGAAGGGGACAAATGGAAGACTGCATTCAAAACCAAGTTTGGGCTCTATGAGTGGTTAGTGATGCCCTTCGGGCTCACCAACGTCCCTAGCACCTTTATGAGGCTAATGAATGAAGTTTTACGCGCGTTCATAGGACGATTTGTCGTTGTCTATTTTGATGACATCCTAACCTATTCCCAAACCATAGAAGATCATCTTGACCACATTAGAGCCGTTTTTGAAAAGCTTAAGCAAGAACAACTTTACGCCAACTTTAAGAAGTGCTCCTTTTGTTTAGAACGCGTAGTTTTTCTAGGCTTTGTCATTTCAGCTGAGGGAGTAGAAATGGATGAGGAAAAGGTTAGGTCAATTGTGGAGTGGCCTATACCTAAGAATGTAGGGGAAGTTCGTAGTTTTCATGGACTAGCAAGCTTTTATAGACGCTTTGTCAAAGATTTTTCTTCCATAGCTGCACCCCTAAACGAAATTGTAAAAAAAGATGTGCCTTTTAGGTGGGAAGAGCCACAACAACAGGCATTTGATGAACTTAAACGTAGGCTGACCACTGCACCCATACTTAGGCTACCAAATTTTGACGAGACCTTTGAGATCGAGTGTGATGCAAGTGGAGTGGGAATAGGCGCAGTTTTGACCCAAAGTAAGAAACCCATAGCCTACTTTAGTGAAAAGTTGAAAGGAGCAGCATTGAATTACTCTACCTATGATAAGGAACTTTATGCCCTTGTGAGATCCCTACAAACTTGGCAACACTATCTTCAACCTAAAGAGTTTGTGATCCACACTGACCGCGAAAGCCTTAGGTATCTTAAAGGGCAAGGAAAGTTGAACAAAAGACATGCCAAATGGGTAGAGTTCATAAAACAATTCCCTTACGTGATTAAGTACAAACAAGGAAAGGATAATATAGTTGTCGATGCCCTCTCTAGGAGATACACGTTAGTAACTACATTATCTTAATGCTTCTTAGGATTCGAATCACTTAAGGAATTGTACCCCAATGACCATGACTTTGGCACCATTTTCGAGGCATGTAAAGAAGCACCATTTGGGAAATTTTACATACATGAGGGTTATCTTTTCAAAGAACAAAAATTGTGCGTTCCCCAATCATCCCTACGAGAAGCATTGACTAGAGAAGCCCATGGGGGAGGTTTAATGGGTCATTTCGGAGTGGTCAAAACCCTTGAGACTCTTAAGGAACATTTCTATTGGCCCCACATGCGAGTAGACGTCGAGAGGTTGTGTGGTAGTTGCGTCACTTGCAAACAAGCCAAATCCAAGTCCCAACCACATGGCCTTTACACGCCTTTACCCGTCTCTGATGCCCCTTGGAATGACATTTCCATGGACTTTGTGTTAGGACTTCCTAGGTCTCGGGGAGGACGCGATAGTATTTATGTTGTGGTTGATCGATTTTCAAAAATGGCTCATTTCATTGCATGTCGAAAAGTTGATGATGCCACACATGTTGCTGATTTGTTCTTCAAAGAAATTGTTAGATTGCATGGCATGCCACGTACAATTGTAAGTGATAGAGATACGAAATTTTTGAGTCATTTTTGGCGTGTTTTGTGGGCTAAACTTGGTACACAATTGTTGTTTTCGACCACCGCACACCCACAAACTGATGGACAAACTGAAGTCGTTAATCGTACTCTTTCTCAACTTTTGCGTGCCATTTTGCAAAAACACATTAAACATTGGGAAGATTGTTTACCATATATTGAATTTGCATACAATAGGAGTGTCCATCACGGTACCCTGCATAGTCCATTTGAAATCGTATATGGCTTTAATCCCTTGTCTCCCCTCGATTTGATTCCTATTCCTGTGCATGAACGTTCTAGTCTTGATGGTAAACAAAAAGCGGAAAACATAAAGAAACTGCATGAACAAGTTAAAACACAACTTGAAAAGAAAAACAAAGCTTATGAAAGACGAGCTAACAAACTTCGAAAACGAGTTGTGTTTAAACCTGGAGATTTAGTGTGGTTACATTTGCGCAAAGAAAGATTTCCCAATGAAAGAAAGTCAAAATTGTTATCTCGAGGAGATGGACCTTTTAAAGTGTTGAAACGTATAGGTGACAATGCATACATCCTTGATCTTCCCGACAGGTATGGTTCAATTTCGCCTACTTTTAATGTTGCTGACCTCACCCCTTTCACCGATGACCTTTTTGATTCGAGGACGAATCCTTTTGAGGAGGGGGGGATTGATGAGGATCAAGGGTCCGATCAGGATCAAGGGCCCCATCAAGAGGTCAAGTGTCCTATGACAAGAAGGCGGGCAAGAGAACTTTGTCATCAAGTTGCCACCTTCTTGTACAAGCATGTTCAAGATGAACCTAAGATCCCTTGGGTTCATTTCATTGAACCTTCACCTTGAGTGCAAACGTGTGTGTGTGTACCTTCTTTGTCTTGAAGTTTATCTTGTTTTCTTGTGATCTTTGTTTTATGTGTTTGCTTTGTAGGAAGATTAGGTGCATGGAAGATCCAAATAAAATGAAGGGCCAAATTGAGGAAGATAGCCGTATGTTTCAAAAAAGGAGACCAAAGGAATGTTGTCTGGAAGAGAATGTTTGTCTCCACCAAGACAAACTCAAATGTGTCCAAGATTGAATCTCTTGATCAAATTGAAATCAAAAACCATCTCCATTGTCCTATAAATAGACCCCTTTGGCTGATTGTAAACACAACTTTTGATGAATAAGAATTCTTGATATTTCTTTCACTTTGTGTGAGACTTTGTTTTCTTGGTTTTGCATTAAAAACCTAGGTTAAGATCCTTCAAAGTTGAGCATTTTGAAGGTGTTGCCATTGCTTAAAGGTACCGTCCAGGAGGGCCTTACTGGTCTGCCTGATCAACGACCATCTTGAAGTGTTGGTCTTGCTCATTCTTAATCCATACGTTTTTAATCACTAAGGAAGCAAGGGAAAGTCTTCTTCCTTGTGCCTAACCCTTTGTGAAGGACGTTTGGAAGGTGGAATCGTTGGAGCCCACGAGTTGCACGCATCAGCAAGGGAGAGGAAGTAGCATGAGGTGAGATGAGAAAAATAATAGAGTGTAGTGGGTAGAGAAAAGGTAGAAGAATGATGGAGGGTTGAAAAGTAGAGTGGGTAGGAAATTATAAAACAAAAGGGGTTTTCCCCTTTTTTCTTTGAGCCTGCCGAGAATATGGGTAAAAGAGGGTGAGCAGAGATATTTTTATTGTAAAGAGATGGTAAAGGTTTTGAAGTATCAGGCGTAGGGTGATCAGAGTGAGAGAAAGTACGTAAGAGGGTTGTTTGCCATGTGAGAGAAGTGGATTCTCCCAGTTGCATGGAGGGGGTGTGGGGCGGCCATGGAGGAAGAATGGGGAGGGGTTTGCCTTTTGATACCATGTAGGATTAAAGTGGAAGAAAATATGATAAAAGTGTGTATTAGAATTATTGTATGGGTTATTTTAATTTGGTTTTATTTATATCTATCGACTTAGGTTGCTGCCGACTAATTTATTTAAACGTACCATATGTCAGAAACGTTCCTTAGCTAGTCTCATCCAGTTTTGCTGTATCTGTCAACCTATCTTTTGGTTATTTTTCTGAGCATTTCTAACCCTGATATTTAATGTCGATGTCTTTATTAATTCTAAATAAAAATTTAAATTCCACTGAAATTTTATCGACATCGCATTTGCGTTCTATTTTTCATCATTTTATTTCATTTTCCACTGACTCGGAAATACGGGCCGTAACATTCTCCCCTCTTTATAAAAGGTTTCATCCTCGAAACTTAGGGTTGTATCAATTTTACACTTAAGGATTTAAAACTTAATTTCTAGCGTCATTTCTTAATCATCTATGATTCAACTTAGTATTTCCAGACTTATGATAAAATTTTCTTAATTTACTGTTTATGTATGCCTCCTATCAATCCGCTTAGGTATTCTATGACCTCATATTCCTGTGCGTTACAATAACCATTATACTTACCAACTTCAGCCGCTAATTCTCATCCGATTAAATCTTATATCATATCAACTCCTACTTATTCATGCTTACCAGGATTTCTATTTACGCCCACGAATTCCAATCAGATAATCCGACGTCCTTTAGAATTTGTAATTAATTCCCGATATTACATGACTCAGTATATCCTTATCTGTATTTATATAATCGTACCCTTATCCTTATGCATTTACATCCCTAATACGACTAACATCTTTTACCTATTCTAAAAATTTACAAATTCATCATCACAATCGTAAATACTATTTGTGCAAAGTATTTACGAAACGCTAATTGTCATAATTTTTATAAATCAGTGCTTATAGTTCTACTACATACCATATCTTAATCAGTTTAAGGAATTCTATCATTCTTTCCAAATATTATCCCAAGTAGCGCTGAACCTGAAATTGTGGAAATTACAGTTTATGACAACTATATTACTAAGAGGAACTTAGAATTGAGGTATTTCAGTGACTTGACCTGTATAAATTTCGGAAAGCCTAAACGACTTACCTGTACTCTCTGGTTTCTCGTATTTGCCTAATGCCTTTCTATTTCTCTTATGCTAAGGCTGTAACTTTCGCCGAAGATCGTTTCTTACTTCTATGGTCATTTTTTAAATTCTAAAATCACTTCTTAAGTTCATGTCGTTGTTTGCATGTGTCCGCAGTGGATCAGGAGCCTTGGCTCTGATGATATCTGTAGCGCCTTGCCTGAAACCAGGGTTTTGACTCGGTGCACCCGCCATACTCTGCTACGAGGAATACAAGGCATCGATACTATACATGTGCATGTCGACATAAATAATGGATCGATAAGCGGAAGCATAATAATATAAACAATTCATAACCGACATGCAATACATTTCATCGTTAAATCCGTACAAGTCATAAGATACAAAGTACTGAAATCTTCTAAAATACATCATGAACCAAAACCTACATTCTCGAGGCTAATCTCGCGGTACACTTCGTCATTACCATTGGCTACATGACATGTCCTCAACAAGCCTTTATAGTAGTACATGTTATCTGTAAAGTGATATGGCAAGTATGAGCGATAACCAACTTTTAATCGCTCAGTAAGTAATCCTACTAGATACGACATGTGGATCATACATGAGGAGACGGGGTGACAAACTATAATATCCATGTATAACGAATATAATAAACACGTCCCTATTTTAACAAGTAAAGCATTATAATATACACTTGAACTTAAAGAATGTAAAGCATGGAAATTTATCAACATAACATATCAACATCTCATTGTATCTAGTCTGTAATATCATCTCGTGTCCATACTTAGCTCCAAGCTCACAACTCATACTAAGATCAAGGATATCGTAACTTAAGGATCTTCTGAAAGTAACATATCGTAGCATGGTTATGACATGATGCATAAAACATGACTTTTCATAACATGACTTTCCATAAACATGACGTCATTTTCATTACTTGCATAATATGGCATTTTCATAACATGAAGACATAACATTTTCATCATTGGCTATAGCACTCTTCATAAGAATAATAACGCACGACATACCAAATGATTCCATATCTAGTACATGTACTAACGACGAAACATTATGACTGAGATACCGTGTCCCATACCCAGTGTTACACTCAGCCATAATGTAAACATGGGCCCCTGACACCTACTGCTTCGGTCCCGATGTTAGGACAGTGCTTCAACATAACATAATCATGATCATGATCATGAACATAACATAACATATCGTGTCTCATTGGAATCAATCGTCTCGTGTTTATTGTTCATATGCATATGAACTTTAAAATATGTGATGCAATGGGTTTTATAAGCCTACATCTTCTAAAAAACAAAAAAATAAAACATGTGATGCAAAAAATAACTTTTCAAACATTGATTTCATGCAACGTGAGACTCGGTCATATAAGGGTACCTTGGTCATTCTACATCTTGTAACAACATCACTTACTTATTTTCATTCTAAATATCATAACTTAAAGGAATCCCATTTTTACCCCTAAAAGGGTGCCGTTCGACCAATACGTCCAAAACAACCCCCGTTTTGTATTTTCATCCAATAATACTGTAGCGCCCCGCCCGGTAGCAGGGTCTCGGCATGGTGCATCCACCGTACTCTACTATGAGGAGTACAAGGCGACATCATCATACATGGACAAATCATAATAACATGTATCGATAAGCGGAAACAAAATGTCATAAGCTGAAATATCCGTTAACGAGCTGAATATCATAATACAGAGCTGAATATCCAAAATAAAAAAGAGGCCCTAGCCAGCAACTAATCAGCTCCATACATCTAGTCTTTGGGCTCGTCTTCAGTAAACTCTGGTTCTGGGTCCTGAGGTCTGCATGATCTTGTTAAGGGGTGAGCGATAACGAATCACTCAACAAGTCGTTCCGCCTATGTCTGTCAAGTGGACCATACATAGGGGTAGGGAAAGGAGTGATACAGTATGATGAAGCACAATGAAACATAACACATAATGTAACTGTATCATATCAAACATCAATACCGATGGAAAATATCATGACGAAAACATACAATTCTCTTAAAAAACGTGTCTTAGCTTAGGGTTACTTTGTTCTCGCCAGTGTTCTTCTTGGTTTGCTTTGTTGATTTGCAGTGTTTCTTGTCTTATGTTTGAGGTTCTTATCTTAATGCTACCTGGTACATGAGGCATGATCGTGACATGTGCGAGGAAAAAACCTTTTCTGACATATGCAGCGGAAAACTTTTCTGAAAAGAAAAGACTTTGTTGCATACTTGCTTAAACATGACATGACATAACATGGATGGCTATAGCACTTTTCATAACATGAGAAAGATACCCACGACATACCGAATAATTCCCCGAATAGCCATGAGTACTGTCTATGAATCCTGAAGGTCCAACCATGGTGTTACATCATACGTACATAGGGCTAACAGTGACACGCTATCACAGAGATCCTGGGTCCCAAACACGGTGTTACACTATGCTATAACGTATTTGCCCCTAAAATCTTCCCCCAGGACCAGACATCAGGCAGCCGTCCATACTGAACGTCATAGACGTATAGAAAAAGGAAGTGAACCCTTACCCCGGGCAAGGTGTTACACTCAGCCTGCATATCATGCGTATAAAGATAGGTACAGAGCCGTTGTCCCAGACAAGGTGTTACACTTACCTATAGATACATGCATAAGTCGTATGGAATCAATTGTCTCGCGGTACAATTCTTAAGAAATCTTATAGTCTTGAAAACATTTCATTTCATGCTGAAATCCAGCTTGTAAACATGTTCATGATACGGGAAACATGAGGACACTATGCATGACATGACTTCTGTTGGATAGATAATTTCATGATCATTCTTGTTTGGACAGAATTCTTTTTGGTACGTAATTGGTGATACATCTTGTTTTAGACATTGATGTAATAGTAGCATACTTATATTATACGTGCATTATTTACGAGGTTGCATTTAATTGTGGCAACCATAATGGATTGAACCACACCCTTTGGGCCATATAACTTGCCTGAAAATAATTTTCATATTTGCAAGGTTAAACATTCAGGCCATTTTGTTTTATAATTTAGGTTAACCTTAACCGTTCTTATCTCTTACTCTTATGTAGAGTCCAAAATGCCTTAATGGTGGTTAGTGGTCGAATTGGGCTTAGGGCCGATAGACCCTCTTGCCCCCAATTCCTTTTTATTCATTTTTCTCTTGTTGTTTTGATCCGCCTTTAATTGTTTTAGCCCACTATACTCATATCCATATTTGGTGACATGGAGAATTAATTTATATGGAACTTTGTAAGTCTACCTACTCAACGAGACTATTGGGCCGAAATCAATGTAGCCCAAAGATTTAAGTTTTCTTATTGTATAATAATCTTACTTATGGCCCTTTTATTTTATAACATGACATATTTGCATAATCTTATCCCAACAATAATTTGTGCATCAAAATTCCTTATCTTTAAGCATATAGCCGAAAGTGGGGGTTGTTCGAAAATGAAATTCTTCAACATTAGTAACAATATTGAGGTTCATAATGAGCCTAATATATGCTAACCATGCTAAATGATCATAGGCTCAAACATATTATACATACATGCTTATTATCACAAATTAAGCGTGCATTGGTGATGAGCATACCAAATGAACATGCAAGCACATACTACACAACACATTATGGTGATGATCTGCTATACATAACATACCTGTTAAGAGGCCAAAAACAGAGATTTCTGTGTCATCTCTCTTTTCTAAGTCCATGACCATCAAAATACTTCATCATGAGGATGTTGATGAAATCATGAACTAAATAGAGGGTCATGGTCGTCCATTATATAGCAAGGAAAATGTTGATGCTAACATGAATGATGGTAAAACTAGCATCTTAGTATGCATGCATTAAAGAGTAATGAAGATTGAGTCATTATAGAACTACCACTCTCTATTTTCATGATATCCTCTTCCATCCTTTGTGAGTACAAACAAATGGCATGCATGTATCAATATACTAAAGGAGATGAATATTAGCTCACTTATTAGTTTAATACACATATGTCTACCACTTTGCATCTAAGTGTAGGAATCATAGGAAAGATGCCTTCTTTTGCACATACACGGCCGAATGGGTCTAGAGGTGACCGAATTTCTTTTTGCATGTTAGATTCAAGTAGTATTCTAAGATCACTTGATGATTTCATTCAACATAAGAACACATGTATCAACAATTTCTACATGCAAGTCATCTTTCTACGTCATCAAACTTAGAGATCTTATTTTCTTGCATGCATAGTGTATTAGTTATTAATGAGCACTCTAAACTTAGATTTCATTTCTCTTGAAGGATCTAGGAAGAAATACTTGCCTTTATTCTTGAATCTTACTCTAAGGGGTGAAAGATTTCTTCTTTAACCTCTTGAATGGCTTGAATGCTTCTACTTGTTCCACTAAAATTTCTCCTTCTTTTTCTCTTATGGAGGTTCTCAGTTTGGAGCCTTGATGAATACTTGAATTTAACTTGAATGTGGTTTGAATTTGGAAGAATACTCTTCTTCCTTGGCTGAAGGTAACTCTCGGATGAGGGTGATTTTTGAGGATAAGGGAGTTCTTGTTTTAGTGGAAAAGAAGTGTGGTAGAGAGAAATTGGAGTGAGGAAGAAAAGTGGATCAGAATGAAGTGAGATTACGAAAGAATGTATGTTTTTATGCCTTGGACCCTTGTACAAGCCGAATTTGTGAGTTAGTGGGAGGAGAATTTTTATCATTTTGTTGGGGTTGGGAAGAGGAGAAATGATGCGGTGGGTGTTGCATGAAATTCCATTGGGGAAAGGAAGTGGCTTGGAAGGAAATAATAAAGAAAAGGAAAATGGTAGAGGAAGGATGTGATGGAATAATTTGCATGAATGTTGAGTTTGTTAGAAATTTGGTGGTGCAAAACAATTCTTGTCTTCTTACTTGGCCAAAATTTATGCATGTGGTGGAGGAGAATCTTTGGTCATCTTACCTTATGGAATAGAGGAAGGGAGGAAGAAGAAATGTGTAAGGCTTTCATGTCATCTTATTGGTTGCAAGAGAGGCATAAGAGGACAAAAGAGTGGGATTGTTACCTTTCTCTTATGGCCTAAGGCCGAAATATTGAGGCACTTGATGAGTAGTGGATTCTTGTTATGCCTTGTGGGAGTAAAGAAAGGAAACAAGGATATATGGGTCAATTTTTGCATGTAGAGTGATTGGCTAGAAGGTATGACATGAAATGATAGGGGGTGACATATGCATGGTTGGGATAAGATTCTTTTCTTGGCTTTCTTCAATGTGGCCGAAATTATAAAGGGGTGGAGGGAAAATTCTAACATTTGTCTTGATGGAGATGAAGAAATAGTGGGAGTGTTGCATGGGGAATGAGTGGTGGAGAGTTAAAGAAAAGGAAGATGTGATAGCAAGGAAGTTGTCTTACTTTCCTTGGTTAAGGAGCCAAAAGTTTTATGAGTGAATGGGAAGAAAGATTTTTGTCTTTTTTATAGTTGGGAATAGGAAGAAATAAAGGTGTAAAAATATTGTAAGACATGCATGGGTAATGATTGGAGGGTGGCTTACCTTTTGTAAGAATGGTAATGATGGAAAGAGTATAAAAAAATAACATAAATGGAGAATTAATAAGTGGTGTGTCATGCATGCATGAAATGCCATTGGTTGAGTGTAGTAAGTGGAGTAAATGAATAAAGGAGATGGAACAAAAATGCAAGACCATGGGGCGGTTGAAGGGGAGAATTACCATTTTGTCCTTTCCCACTTTTCTTGTGTGTTATTTTATTTTTCTTTTTAATTTAAGTCCTAATAAAAATTGTACCATTCTTTATAAGCCTATTTAACTATTCTTATGTCTCTTAGGGCATTTTCGTAGTTCTGAAATTCTTTTTGGGTACACTTATACGTATTATACCACACAACGATCGTACTTAAATTCCGTCGTAATTTCCTTTGTTCTCTTTTCAACTAGCTCAGGGTGCGGGTCGTAACAGTCATCCCCCCTTATAAAAAGTTTCGTCCTCGAAACTTGTAAATTAATAATACTCCATTTCTTAATGGCACTCACAATTTCACCGCTATCACATATTTTGAACCTTATTCACCACCCGGATCTAGCGTTCATACATGCTTTTCTAAAATCATATCCTAGTGTGTAGCGCCCCAGCCCGATACCGTTATCGGAACCAGTGCACCCGCCGTAGCCTACTACGAGAACTACGAAGCGTCAAGCAGATCATGCGTACATTCTTCATAAGGTAAGATACTAAAACCAGCGGAAACGTCATAAAACTTAAACCTTCATCGTCATTAAACATCCATAAAATGCAGCGGAAATAAAAACAAACTGTTTGTTCATCTAGCCAACAGAAGTTTTAGAACAACATAATAACAATAAGTCTCCAAACTTAAACAGAATAATCCAGCATCTATCTATTCCCTTGTCCATCGTCCCATTGAGCCCACTCGCCGTCATCTTCGATAAATATCAACTCATATTCAGGCTCACCTGAAAAGGAACAGAATGATTGTTCTTAGCGAAAACTTCGCCAGCAAGTAACCCGTCTATACACCTTACGGAATCACACACGTCGAGTCACCAGTGAATAAAACATTGCCCAAAATAAGGTGCTCGGGTTAGCAAATGGCATCTTAATAAGAACTTCTCAAAACAGATAAAGCACATATGTGAACACAGATACGAGAACCAACATGCATTAAAACAACGTATCACATAAGCAAGTCATAAACTAATCACGTTTCTTGCATGTCAAGTCTTATGCTTCGTGTACCATGATGCATGTACTTCTTTAAAATCACACACAACACCCATGCATATGTCTTCTTTCATAAACATGTCATGCATGCCATTTCACAAAACATTTCATCACTTTACATATCATATTCTTCACGTAGCAGAACTTTATACCCTGTGGGTGATCAGCCCACAGCCATCATATATCCGTGCTGAAAGGTCCACGGCCCCATTACATATAACATATATCCGTGCTGAAAGGTCCACGGCCCCATTACATATAACATATATCCGTGCTGAAAGGTCCACGGCCCCATTACATATATCATATATCCGTGCTGATAGGTCCACGGCCCCATAAAATACTTCATTTTCCGTGCTGATAGGTCCACGGCCCCATAACATACTTTATACCCTGCTGTTGATTCACAGATCACGCTCTTTATACCCTGCTTTCGCAGACGTGACTCTTTATACCCTGTGATCAACCAGCAGCCATTTTGTCTTTCGAAAACTTTAAACCTTTCTTGTTCTTTTGCAAAACATATCTCAAATCAAATGCAAGTGCCCATGTCATGATGCAGGATGCACAAATAGCTTCATATCAACATGTAACACACACACATACATCATGCCTATCAAGCATACGGCCTTGCACCTCACACACTCTATGGTCGTGTTATTCCAAGCCCATTCTTGTCACAAACTCACTCAAGATTCAATCTTATTCTAACTTGATCAACTTACCATCCACACCTCAAATATACCTCAAATACCCTTGCATTTTATGTTCAAAAGAAGTGTATAAAGTTACTACACTTACATAGGGCGCTTAAAGGGTCAAAAAGACTTCCAGAACACTTGGAACACCACTTGAAGCGCCTAATGGTACATGAAGCGCCTCTACTAGGCGTTCGAAGTGTTCGGAGATGATTCAGGACACATTGAACACCACATGAAGCGCCTAATGTGACATGAAGCGCCTCATGTAGGCGTTCGAAGTGTTCTGACGGTTCTAAATTGCAGTTTTTCTATACAGGAAAGCTCCAGGACACATGGAACGCTACATGAAGCGCCTAATGTGACTTGAAGCGCCTCATGTAGGCGTTCGAAGTGTTCTGACGATGCCAAACTGCAGTTTTTCTGCAGTAACTTCCACCCAACTCCTTTCTTCTTCAACCCATCCAGATTCAACACCTAAAGATCCATCTTAACAACTAGATTCATCACACTTAACATACATCTAATCATGAATTGACACTTATTGAATGTCTAACAAGATCCACACTAAATCTTCATTCATTCACCACCTTCAAGAGTTATCATCAACAATACCCAACCAACAAGACTACAACAATATCATCACTCATCCCTCAATTTCCTGCACTTACTCTCGACATCTAAGTGTATACAATCAACACAAGAGTAGAGCAAGGCAAGAAACACATCAACATATATACTATCATGGGCATGGTTGACTAACAACAAGTACTGCACAACTTTTCCAGAAATTTGGCCCAAAGAACAAGTCTTTACGCAATTAGCAACAAGACTTACATATAACAAGCATGTATGATAGACAAGACAAGAATACTAATGTGTGATTCATATTTTCTCTTTGTAAGAACGTAGGGCCAAAGGTATAAAATTTGCATAAAGCGTATAGAAAGATTACTTGCCTTGAATTCTAGATAAGCTTACGGATTTACTGCAGAACCTTGATGAGAATTGAACCTAGAATGGCCTTCTCCTTCCTCTCTTCTTCTTCCTTTTCCTCTCTTTCTCTTTTCTCTCTTTTCCTCTCCTTTTTCCTGCGGTTTTCCTTCTTCTTTTGTGGCCAAAAACCGCCCCATAAGGCTGAGATGGGGAGTTATAATAACTTCCTATAACTCCCCTTAACTCCTAGTAGGGACCTCTTAAGTAATTTCCCATACTTTCTTTTAATTCTACTTCTAACCCCTTTCTTTTGTTCTTCTATGTTTTGTGTAACTAAGTTACATTACCTACATAATTAATTAGGTTGCATTCAAGGTTGACCCAAGTATCGAAAGTTGCGCTTAAAAATCACGGGGTGTAACATTCCACCCCCCTTACAAAAAGTTTCGTCCTCGAAACTTACGTACCTTAGTCAAAGAGCTGAGGATACTTCTCCCGCATTTGTTCTTCGAGCTCCCAAGTGGCTTCACGTTCCGTGTGATTGCTCCATTGAACCTTTACATACGGGATCACTCGCTTCCTCAACACTTGATCCTTTCGGTCCACAATTTTCACGGGTACTTCCTCATATGTAACATCGTCCTTGAGTTCCAAAGGTTGAGCTTCAAGTACATGACTTGGATCCGCCACGTACTTTCTTAATTGTGACACGTGGAATACATTGTGAACTTGCGCCAACACCGGAGGTAATGCCAACCTATATGCCAAGGCGCCTACCTTCTCCAGTATTTCATAGGGACCAATGAAACGAGGGCTTAGCTTGCCTTTTACTCCAAACCTCATGACTCCCTTCGTAGGTGATACCTTCAAATAAACTTTTTCACCCACATCAAAGTCCAATGGTCGTCGTTTGGAATCTGCCCAACTTTTGTTGCGGTCCTGAGCCGTCTTGAGTCTTTCCCGGATGACTTTCACCTTCTCTAATGTTTTCTCTAATAGCTCAGGCCCAGTGATGGTCCTCACGCCCACTTCGTCCCAATAAATCGGAGACCTACATTTCCTTCCATACAAAGCCTCAAAAGGAGCCATATCAATTGCGCTGTGGTAACTATTGTTATAAGAAAACTCCATCAGCTTTACCATTCCATCCCAACTCCCTTTGAAATCCAGCACGCAAGCTCTTAGCATATCTTCCAAGGTTTGAATTGTCCGCTCGGACTGTCCATCAGTTTGGGGATGATATGCCGTACTCAACCTTAATTCTGTACCCATGGCTTCTTGGAATGCTGTCCAAAACTTAGATGTGAATCGTGAGTCTCGGTCGGATACTATACTTACTGGGACTCCATGCAAGCTAACAATGCTGTCCATATACAAGTTCACTAATTTATCAAGAGGTGCTTCACTTGAAACGGGTAGGAAATGGGCAGACTTTGTTAAACGATCCACGATAACCCAAATCATGTCACATCCACTTCTTGTCTTTGGTAAACCCGCTACAAAATCCATTGTGACATGTTCCCATTTCCATTCCGGAATCTCCAACGGCATCAACAATCCACCGGGCCGTTGGTGTTCCGCCTTGACTTGTTGACACACCAAACACCTCTCTATGAATTCCGCGATATGTCTTTTCATCCCAGACCACCAATAGTAACGCTTGAGATCTCTATACATCTTGGTGCTACCGGGGTGTATCGATAACCTTGAATTATGAGCTTCTTGCAAAACTTCTTTCCTAAGTTCGTCAACATCCGGAACGCATAATCTCTCCCTGAACCATAAGCTCCCATCCTCCTTAGTCCGAAATCCTTCAACTTGACTATGTTTCACCCTTTCCATTATCTCACTTAAAGCCTTATCTCTCTTCTGTGCCTCCTTTATCCGATCAATCAAACTCGGGGTGATAGTCAAGGCTGTCAAAACATTCACCGTGGATTCAATCAAATCTAAACCAAACTCCTCCATCTCTCTTTCCAGTGGTGATTGTCGTGCATGGCTGGACTTCCTACTTAAGGCGTCGGCTACCTTGTTAGCCTTTCCCGGGTGATAATGAATCGTTAGGTCATAGTCCTTTAGCAATTCCAACCATCTCCGCTGCCTCATATTCAATTCCTTTTGTGAGAACAAATACTTTAGACTCTTATGGTCTGTGAATACCGCGCACTTCTCTCCATACAAATAATGCCGCCAAATCTTCAAGGCGAACACAACCGCGGCAAGTTCAAGATCATGTGTGGGATAGTTTTGTTCATAAGGCTTTAACTGTCTTGAGGCATACGCGATGACTCGTTCGTTTTGCATTAAAACACAACCTACAAACAAAGTGTTAGTCTAAACTTAATGGGTATACAAGATCATAACCTTATACTATAATTTACGTACCTAACCCATTCTTTGACGCATCACTATAAATCACAAATCCATCCGTTCCAGAGGGTTGAGCCAATACTGGAGCTGTCGTTAATCTCTTCTTAAGCTCCGTGAAACTTTGCTCGCATTCCGCCGTCCACTCAAACTTGGACTTCTTTTGAGTAAGGCGACTAAGAGGTACAGCAATTCTTGAGAATCCCTCAACGAATTTCCTGTAATAACCCGCTAGACCCAAGAAACTTCTCACTTCGGTGACATTGGTAGGTCTAGGCCATTCAGTTATAGCTTCCACCTTCTTCGGGTCCACCGCAATCCCCTCTTCTGATATCACGTGGCCTAAGAAAGCCACACTTCTTAACCAAAACTCACACTTGCTAAACTTTGCATAAAGTTGTTTCTGCCTCAAAATGCCTAGTACGGTTCTCAAATGCTCGTCGTGAGTTTGTTCGTCCGGGGAATACACCAGAATATCATCTATGAATACCACAACAAACTTGTCCAACTGTTCTCGAAAGACGGTATTCATAAGATCCATAAAAGCCGCAGGGGCATTTGTCAATCCAAACGGCATCACCAAAAATTCATAGTGGCCATACCTCGTGCGGAAAGCTGTCTTTGCGATGTCCTCGGCCTTCACTCGCAACTGATGATATCCTGATCGAAGATCAATTTTCGAAAAGATCTTGGCACCCTTGAGTTGGTCAAATAAATCTTCGATTCGCGGAAGGGGATACTTATTTTTGATAGTAACTTTATTCAACTCCCTATAATCAATACAAAGCCTCATGCTACCATCCTTTTTCTTTACAAACAAAACAGGTGCTCCCCAAGGCGACACACTAGGTCGAATAAACTTCTTGTCCAATAACTCTTGCAATTGTTCCTTCAACTCTCTCAATTCCGCCGGAGCCATTCTATAAGGAGCTTTAGAAATAGGTTCAGTACCGGGGATCAAGTTAATCTCAAACTCAACTTCTCTCGGAGGTGGCACTCCTGGTAAATCTTCCGGAAACACGTCAGGAAATTCATTGACCACTCGAATTTTCTCCATAGACGACACCTCCTGAGTAACATCCATGGCATACACTAAGAATCCCTCAGCACCCTTCCTCAATGCTTTGCGTGCTTGTGCGACAGACACATATACCTTCTTGGGGACTTTCTTTCGTTCTGCATCTCCCTGAAATATTACCTCCTCCATCTTATCATTCTTGATTGTCACTTGCTTCAACCGACAATCAATATTGGCGTGATTCTTAGCCAACCAGTCCATTCCTAATATAACGTCGAAGTCATACATCTGGATAGGGATCAGTGTGGCAGAGAATGCTTGTCCTTCAAACTCCAATTCGCAATCTCGATACTGCTGGTATGAGACCATAATCTGATCTCCGGCCGCTTGTACGCGATACGGAGTCTCTAACCATTCAGGCAAACTACCCAAGTGCTTAGTGAATCTCTTCGCTACAAAGGAATGGCTTGCGCCGCTATCGAAAAGTACATTGGCAGGCATCTTATTTACTAAAACCGCACCTAAAGCCACATAAAGTTTTGCACACAAAAGTTACGCACATAGACACTTAACTCAATATGAATTCAAACTTAGTTTAGAGGATACCTGCTACTACATCGGTAGCCTCCTGCACATCTGTGTCCGTCATTAGATGTACACGGGCATTTGCTCGAGGCTTCACTCTCGGCTGCTGAGCCGCCTCTCCAGGGTTATTCTTCTTCATCTCCGGACAGTCTTTAATCAAGTGACCCACTTGGCCACATCGGAAACATGCTCCGACTACTTTCCTACACTCTCCAACATGGTTCCTGCCGCAATGTGGACAAACTCCTATAACCTGCTGAGCTACTTGATTCTGGGGTGGCAGTCTCTGAAAATTCCCAACTGGCCCTCTCTTCGGAATCTTGACCCAACGTCCGGGTCTTCCACCCACTCTCACATCCTCCCTTGGTCTCTTGCCTCTATCAGACCCTCCAACACTAGCTGCTCTCGCCGCCACTCGGCGAAAATCACTTTCAACACGGTAACACGCATCTAGCATATCCTCATAAGTTTTCATCCCTGCATTCACTATCGCCGATTGTATCCTCGAATCCAAACCCCTCTCAAACTTTGTCATCTTAAGACGATTATCAGACATAATCGCAGGGGCAAACTTACCTAAGGCATGAAAACGATCTGCATACTCCGACACTGTCATTCTTCCTTGCTCCAGTCTGTCAAACGCCCTTATCTTGTCCAAGATCGCCGTCTCCGGTACATAATATTTCAGGAAAACATCACAGAACTGTGTCCATGAGATTGGTGGGGTCATTCTCAACACCATTCCTTCCCACCATTCGCCAGCCTTGCCACTTAAAAGGGGTGTGGCCACCTCAACTTTTATCTCATTCGGAACTTGCACCAACCGGAAGCATTTCTCAACCTCAGCCAACCAATGCTGAGCCTCCTCAGGATCCGTACATCCACCGAACTCCGGCACCCTCATCTTTCTCATCTCCCCATAAAAGAACCTGATGTTATGATGTGGCGGTGGTGGAGGCGGAGGCTGATGCTGCTGCACATACCCTTGTGCAATGACCGTCAGCGCATCCGTGAGTACTTGGGGTAAAACCACTTGTGGTGGCTGGTTCTCCTGTCCATTGCCAGAATTGCCTGTGTTATCTCTTCTTGGAGGCATATTTCGCTGAAAGGTTAACATTTCATTAGCATTCAGTAAATACAAAAAAAAGGTTACTGAAGGCTCGAATGCGTACTAATAGGTGAGGTGTGTAGTACAACTATTAATACAAAGTTAGATAATAAGACGCGCTCGCACACACCCAACCCATATCATACTTAACCAATAGAGAGATCAACACTTATAACTAAAGATCAACCTTAAAGGAGAATCATAGCTTAGATGTCTAAAGATCATGAACTTAAGTTTCCAAAATAGATCTGAAACCTGGCTCTGATACCACCTGTAGCGCCCCAGCCCGATACCGTTATCGGAACCAGTGCACCCGCCGTAGCCTACTACGAGAACTACGAAGCGTCAAGCAGATCATGCGTACATTCTTCATAAGGTAAGATACTAAAACCAGCGGAAACGTCATAAAACTTAAACCTTCATCGTCATTAAACATCCATAAAATGCAGCGGAAATAAAAACAAACTGTTTGTTCATCTAGCCAACAGAAGTTTTAGAACAACATAATAACAATAAGTCTCCAAACTTAAACAGAATAATCCAGCATCTATCTATTCCCTTGTCCATCGTCCCATTGAGCCCACTCGCCGTCATCTTCGATAAATATCAACTCATATTCAGGCTCACCTGAAAAGGAACAGAATGATTGTTCTTAGCGAAAACTTCGCCAGCAAGTAACCCGTCTATACACCTTACGGAATCACACACGTCGAGTCACCAGTGAATAAAACATTGCCCAAAATAAGGTGCTCGGGTTAGCAAATGGCATCTTAATAAGAACTTCTCAAAACAGATAAAGCACATATGTGAACACAGATACGAGAACCAACATGCATTAAAACAACGTATCACATAAGCAAGTCATAAACTAATCACGTTTCTTGCATGTCAAGTCTTATGCTTCGTGTACCATGATGCATGTACTTCTTTAAAATCACACACAACACCCATGCATATGTCTTCTTTCATAAACATGTCATGCATGCCATTTCACAAAACATTTCATCACTTTACATATCATATTCTTCACGTAGCAGAACTTTATACCCTGTGGGTGATCAGCCCACAGCCATCATATATCCGTGCTGAAAGGTCCACGGCCCCATTACATATAACATATATCCGTGCTGAAAGGTCCACGGCCCCATTACATATAACATATATCCGTGCTGAAAGGTCCACGGCCCCATTACATATATCATATATCCGTGCTGATAGGTCCACGGCCCCATAAAATACTTCATTTTCCGTGCTGATAGGTCCACGGCCCCATAACATACTTTATACCCTGCTGTTGATTCACAGATCACGCTCTTTATACCCTGCTTTCGCAGACGTGACTCTTTATACCCTGTGATCAACCAGCAGCCATTTTGTCTTTCGAAAACTTTAAACCTTTCTTGTTCTTTTGCAAAACATATCTCAAATCAAATGCAAGTGCCCATGTCATGATGCAGGATGCACAAATAGCTTCATATCAACATGTAACACACACACATACATCATGCCTATCAAGCATACGGCCTTGCACCTCACACACTCTATGGTCGTGTTATTCCAAGCCCATTCTTGTCACAAACTCACTCAAGATTCAATCTTATTCTAACTTGATCAACTTACCATCCACACCTCAAATATACCTCAAATACCCTTGCATTTTATGTTCAAAAGAAGTGTATAAAGTTACTACACTTACATAGGGCGCTTAAAGGGTCAAAAAGACTTCCAGAACACTTGGAACACCACTTGAAGCGCCTAATGGTACATGAAGCGCCTCTACTAGGCGTTCGAAGTGTTCGGAGATGATTCAGGACACATTGAACACCACATGAAGCGCCTAATGTGACATGAAGCGCCTCATGTAGGCGTTCGAAGTGTTCTGACGGTTCTAAATTGCAGTTTTTCTATACAGGAAAGCTCCAGGACACATGGAACGCTACATGAAGCGCCTAATGTGACTTGAAGCGCCTCATGTAGGCGTTCGAAGTGTTCTGACGATGCCAAACTGCAGTTTTTCTGCAGTAACTTCCACCCAACTCCTTTCTTCTTCAACCCATCCAGATTCAACACCTAAAGATCCATCTTAACAACTAGATTCATCACACTTAACATACATCTAATCATGAATTGACACTTATTGAATGTCTAACAAGATCCACACTAAATCTTCATTCATTCACCACCTTCAAGAGTTATCATCAACAATACCCAACCAACAAGACTACAACAATATCATCACTCATCCCTCAATTTCCTGCACTTACTCTCGACATCTAAGTGTATACAATCAACACAAGAGTAGAGCAAGGCAAGAAACACATCAACATATATACTATCATGGGCATGGTTGACTAACAACAAGTACTGCACAACTTTTCCAGAAATTTGGCCCAAAGAACAAGTCTTTACGCAATTAGCAACAAGACTTACATATAACAAGCATGTATGATAGACAAGACAAGAATACTAATGTGTGATTCATATTTTCTCTTTGTAAGAACGTAGGGCCAAAGGTATAAAATTTGCATAAAGCGTATAGAAAGATTACTTGCCTTGAATTCTAGATAAGCTTACGGATTTACTGCAGAACCTTGATGAGAATTGAACCTAGAATGGCCTTCTCCTTCCTCTCTTCTTCTTCCTTTTCCTCTCTTTCTCTTTTCTCTCTTTTCCTCTCCTTTTTCCTGCGGTTTTCCTTCTTCTTTTGTGGCCAAAAACCGCCCCATAAGGCTGAGATGGGGAGTTATAATAACTTCCTATAACTCCCCTTAACTCCTAGTAGGGACCTCTTAAGTAATTTCCCATACTTTCTTTTAATTCTACTTCTAACCCCTTTCTTTTGTTCTTCTATGTTTTGTGTAACTAAGTTACATTACCTACATAATTAATTAGGTTGCATTCAAGGTTGACCCAAGTATCGAAAGTTGCGCTTAAAAATCACGGGGTGTAACATAGTGGTTCTATATGGAAAATTCTTTTCATTATTGGGTCGTTGTAGCATGATCTAGCCTCCGTACCTTACCGGTGTTCTTCAAAGCAATTCAAATTCCTGTCGTGATTATTTTGACTTCCCTAAATTTAAATTCCATCTCTAATAATAATGATCCAAATAATTTACAAATTTTGCATACCTGTTTTAATATCCGGCTTCGAGGTTATCAGCATCTAGGAGCTCCTAATGCTGAGCATTGGTCTGGGAGGGTCCTTCTTGCAGCGTTCTTCTCATTGAATCTTATGTTCTCCTTGGGCAGTTTCTGTTTACATGCCCAGTCCCGCCGCATCGAAAGCAACCATCAGTCCTTATGCAGCATTCACTGGTGTCCTGTCTCTGACACCTTCGGCATGTCGGTACTGCTGTCGCTGTCCTCCACTATTGCTGAGACTAATACCAATTGGATGACGGCTGGTGAGATTGTTTGCCAGCCTGCTGAGTATACGGACCCCATCTCTCGGTTCGATTCTCAATGTTACTCCTAGGTCTCCTGTTCCTAGCCTCTTGGTCTGGTACCTCAATAATGCACTCCACCCTATAACAGTCTTCCAATAATCCCTCAAAATTGGCTGGGTGTGTACCAAGTAACCAACTCCGGATCCGAAGATTTAGACCACGCCGGAACCTGACCATCTTCAGCCTATCATCAACCATTATTTCAGGGACATGACGACCTAGAGTGATGAATCGCCAAAAATACTCCGAAACCGATTCATCTATCTTTTGTCTTATGGTGTCAAACTACTTTTCTCTATGTATAATCAATACCGGGGAGAGGTAAAAACCACAAAACTGTTCCAGAAAATGCACCCATGTCACCGGTCGGAGAAGTGGCCGAATGTAATTCATCCACCAGTGGTTTGCGCTATCCACCAGAAAGGGCAGTACAATTTGTGCCTTCACCTCTTCAGGCACCCGTGCTAGTTGGAAACCCCTCTCGACATCATCCAGCATTCTTTGTGCCTTACCTGTATCTGGTTCGCCATCAAAACTGAGAACCCTGGCAGTGACTAGTTTTCCATAATAGAAGTCACTGTTCATATGCGGCCCTGACTGTGTGGATGGTGGTGGAGCCTGTACAGCCTCATTTATTTGGCGGATTCATATAAGAGCTTCTAGAAATGACTGGAATACCTCCCCCAGAAACTGAACCACCAGAGATAGAATCTGTGCCGGCGGTGACAGTGTCCGCTCTGCCTCTAGCGATGACCCATGCGTGGCAGGTGATAGTGTTTGCCTATTGGATTGGGATGACATCCTATTTCAGACAATTAAATTAGCATAGTTAGGAAATAAATTACGAAATGTTTTAAATTTTGAAGGCTACGTATATTCAGAGGAAGCGGTTTTCTTATCATGACCCTAAGTTGATTTACTCGATGCTAAGTGGAAGTATGATTATTTCGAACCCCTTTTATAAACCATTCAAAGGGATCTATACTAAGGTTGTTGCACTCAGTCTGGGGTCACATACTTAGACTCTAAGATCTTTACTTTAAGTTCTACAATCATAACCTAGGGTCTACGATCAGAGCCTATGTACTCGTCTTTGTTCCGCTTATGTTGTTCGCTGTGGACCTGGAGCCTTGTGCTCTAATACCACCTGTAGCGCCTCGCCCGGGACCAGGGTCTTGCCACAGTGCACCCGTCGTACTCTACTACGAGGAGTATAAGGCGACATCATCATACATGCACAAATCATAATAACATGTATCGATAAGCAAAAACAAAATGTCATAAGCTGAAATATCCATTAACGAGAGTACATCATAATACATCCGCATAAGTTTCAGAAGTACATCCATAAACGAAATATATATCCAAAATGCAAAAGAGGCCCTAGCCAGCTACTAATCAGCTCCATACATCTAGTCTCTAGACTCGTCTTCAATAAACTCTGGCTACAAGTCCTAAGGATCCGCATGATCTTATTAAGGGGTGAGCGATAACGAATCGCTCAGCAAGTCGTTCTGTCTAGGTTCGTCAAATGGACCATACATGGGGTAGGCAAAGGGGTGATACAGTATGATGAAGCACAGTGAAACATAACACATAATGTAATGGTAAAACTGAAGCATAGAGTAATGCTCACAGATAAAACATGGAAATAGTAATGTAGGTATCATATCAAACATCAATACCGATGGAAAGTCTCATGACAAAAACAAACAATTCTCTTAAACAACGTGTCTTAGCATAGGGTTACTTTGTTCTCGCTAGCGTTCTTCTTGGTTTGGTTTGCTGATCTGCAGCGTTTCTTGTTTTACGTTTGAGGTTCTTATCTTAATGTTACTTGTTACATGAGACATGATCGTGACATGTGCAAGGGAAAAACCTTTTCTGACATATGCAACAGAAAACTTTTCGGAAAATAAAAGACTTTTGTTGCATACTTGCTTAAACATGACATGACATAACATGGATGGCTATAGCACTTTTCATAACATGAGAAAGGTACCCACGACATATCGAATGATTCCCTGAATAGCCAGGAGTACCGTCTATGAATCTCGATGGTCCAACCACGGTGTTACATCATACGTACATAGGGCTAACGGTGACATGCTATCACAGAGATCCCGGGTCCCGGACACGGTGTTATACTCTCCTATAATGTATTTGCCCCTGACATCCTCCCCCAGGACCAGACATCAGGCAGCCCTCCATACTGAACATCATAAATGTACAGAAAAAGGCAGATAACCTTTAACCCGGGCAAGGTGTAACACTCGGCCTGCATATCATGCGTATGAAGATATGTACAGAGCCTTTGTCCCAAACAAGGTGTTACACTTACTTGTGGATAGATGCATAATTCGTATGGAATCAATTGTCTCGCGGTACAATTCTTAAGAAATCTTATAGTTTTGAAAACATTTCATTTCAAGCTGAAATCCAGCTTGTAAACATGTTCATGATACGGAAAACATGAGGACACTATGCATGACATGACTTCTTCTGGATAGATAATTTCATGATCATTCTTGGTTGGACCGAATTCTTTTTGGTATGTAATTGGTCATACGTAGTTTACTTAGTGGGTACATGTCTTAGTCATGCAATTTATTATCTTGTTTTAGACATTGATGTAATAGTAGCGTACTTATATTATACGTGCATTATTTACGAGGTTGCATTTAATTGTGGTAACCATAATGGATTGAACCATACCCTTTGGGCCATATAACTTGCCTGAAAATAATTTTCATATTTACAAGGTTAAACATTCAAGCCATTTTGTTTTATAATTTAGGTTAACCTTAACCATACTTATCTCTTACTCTTATGTAGAGTCCAAAATACCTTAATGGTGGTTAGTGGCCGAATTGGGCTTAGGGCCGGTAGACCCTCTTGCCCCCAATTCCTTTATATTCTTTTTTCTCTTGTAGTTTTGATTGGCCTTTAATTGCCTTAACCCACTATACTCATATCTATATTTGGTGACATGAGAATTAATTTATATGGAACTTTGTTAGTGTAGCTACTCAAGGAGACTACTGGGCCAAAATTAATGTGGCCCAAAGATTTAAGTTCTTATTGTATAATAATCTTACTTATGGCCCTTTTTATTTTATGACATGACATAATGACATAATCTTATCCCAACAATAATTTGTGCATCAAAATTCCTTATCTTTAAGCATATGGCCAAAAGTGGGGGTTGTTCAAAAATTAAATTCTTCAACACTAATAACAATCTTGAGGTTCATAATGAGCCTAATATATGCTAACCATGCTAAATGATCATAGGCTCAAACATATTATACATACATGCTTTTTAACACAAATTAAGGGTGCATTGGTGATGAGCATACCAAATGAACATGCGACTATATACCACACAACACATTATCATGATGATCATGCTATACATAACATACCTGTTAGGAGGCCAAAATTAGAGATTTCTATGTCATCTCTCTTTGCTAAGTCCATGACCATCAAAATACTTTATCATGAGGGTGGTGATGAAATCATGAACTAAATAGAGGGTCATGGTCGTCCCTTATAGCAAGGAAAATGTTGATGCTAACATGAATGATGGTAAAACTAGCATCTTATTATGCATGCATTAAAGAGTAATGAAGATTGAGTCATTATAGAATTACCACTCTCTATTTTCATGATATCCTCTTCCATCCTATGTGAGTACAAACAAACGACATGCAAGTATCAATATACCAAAGGAGATGAATATTAGCTCACTTATTAGTTTAATACACACATATGTCTACCACTTTGTATCTAAGTGTAGGAATCATAGGAAAGATGCCTTCTTTTGGACATACACGGCCGAATGGGTTTAAAGGTGACCAAATTTCTTTTTGCATGTTCGATTTAAGTACTATTCTAAGTTCACTTGATGATTTCATTCAACATAAGAACACATGCATCAACAATGTCTACATGAAAGCCATCTTTCATGTCATCAAACTTAGAGCTCTTGATTTTTCTTGCATGCATAGTCTATTAGCTATTAATGAGCATTCTAAACTTAGATCTCATTTCTCTTGAAGGAACTAGGAAGAAATGCTTGTCTTTATTCTTGAATCTTACTCTAAGGGGTGAGAGATTTCTTCTTTAGCCTCTTGAATGACTTGAATGCTTCTACTTGTTCAAATAAAATTTCTCCTTCTTCTTCTCTTATGTAGGTTCTCGATTTAGAGCCTTATGAATACTTGAATTTAACTTGAAGGTGGCTTGAATTTGGAAGAATCCTCTTCTTCCTTGGCTAAAGGTAACTCTCGGATGAGGGTGATTTTGGAGGATAAGAATGAAGTAAAAGAAGTGTGGTAGAGAAATTTGAGTGAGGAAGAAAAGTGGATGACAATGAAGTATTTTTAGGCCTTGGACCCTTGTATTAGCCGAATTTGTGAGTTAGTGGGAGGAGAATTTTTATCATTTTCTTGGGGTTGGGAAGAGGAGAAATGATGTGGTGGGTGTTGCATGAAATTCCATTGGGGAAAGGAAGTGGCTTGGAAGGAAAGAATAAAGAAAAGGAAAAGGATAGAGGAAGGATGTGATGGAATAATTTGCATGAATATTGAGTGGTTAGAAATTTGGTGGTGTAAGACAATTCTTGTCTTCCTTGTCTTCTTACTTGGCCGAAATTTATGCATGTGGTGGAGGAGAATCTTTTGTCATCTTACCTTATGGAATAGAGGAAGGGAGGAAGAAGAAATGTGTAAGGCTTGCATGTCATCTTATTGGTTGCAAGAGAGGCATAAGAGGACAAAAGAGTGGGATTGTTACCTTTCTCCTATGGCCTAAGGCCGAAATAATGAGGCACTTGATGAGTAGTGGATTCTTGTTATGCCTTGTGGGAGTAAAGAAAGGAAACAAGGATAGATGGGTCAATTTTTTCATGTAGAGTGATTGGCTAGAAGGTATGACATGAAATGATGGGGGGTGACCTATGCATGGTTGGTATAAGATTCTTTTCTTGGCTTTCTTCGATGTGGCCAAAATTATAAGGGAGTGGATGATGAGGATCAAGGGTCCGATGAGGACCAAGGGTCCCATCAAGAGGTCAAGGGCCGTATGATAAGAAGGAGGGCAAGAGAGCTTTGTCATCAAGTTGGAACCTTCTTGTATAAGCATGTTCAAGATGAACCTAAGGTTCCATGGGTTCACTTCATTGAGGCCACCCTTTGAACGTTTTATAAGTGTGCGTGTGTGCTTTTGAAATTTATCTTGTTTCTTGTGATCTTTGTTTTATGTGTTTTCTTTGTAGGTAAATTAGGTACATGGAAGATCCAAAATGAAATGAAGGCCCAAAAGAAGCAAGATAAGCGTGTGTTACAAAAAGGGAGACAAAAGGAATGTTGTCTTGAAGAGAATGTTTGTCTCCACAAAGACAAATTCAAATGTGTCCAAGATGGAATCCATTTTCAAAAATCTAGCTGAAATTATCTCCACAAGGGCCGGCCAACTTGAAGCTCAAAAGATGGAGATTAAATTGCACTCAAACTTCAAGCCAAACTTGAATTTAAATTCAACTATTATTTGAATTCAAGTTTCAACCATTCTGAGCTTTAGATTTCAAGAAAGTTTCAGCCTTATTTGAATCATTCCACACGCCAACTTGAAGGATAATGAAGATGAGATCACAATTCAAAGTTGAATCCAAATTTGAATTCAAATTCAAATCCAATTTGAATTCAACATCTCAGCCATTTGAAGACCTCCCACATGCCATTTTAGCCATCCACACGCCAACTTGGAGATCAAAAAGGGATGGGATCACAATTCAAAGATTGAATTCAAGTTTGAAGTCAAATTCAAATTCAATTTGAATTCAATCTTCAACCAACCTTTGAATTCAATTCCAACCACTTCATCTACATCAAAACAAGTCTCCAACGTCACCTTCATCATCATACAAGGCCGGATGCATCAAGGATAGGATCTTGCAAGACTTTCAAATGTTAGCTATAATTTGTCTTAGATTTAAATTCAAACAATTTTCAAATTTCAAGTTCATTTCAAATGCTTTCTAGATACCTTCTTTAGAGATAACACCTGGTTATCTGAATAGCTTTAGGCGTCTATAAATAGGCCCGTTTGGCCGAAATTGAGATCAACTTTGATGAATAAAATTTCTTGATATTTCCTTCACTTATTGTGAGACTTTGTTTTCTTGGTTTTGCATTAAAAACCTAAGTTAAGATCCTTCAAAATTGAGCATTTTGAAGGTGTTGCCATTGTTTAAAGGTGCCGTCCAGAAGGGCCATATTGGTTTGCCTGATCAGCGACCATCTTGAAGTGTTGGTCTTGCTCATTTGATCCACACGTTTTTTATCACTAAGGAAGCAAGGGGAAGTCTTCTTCCTTGTGCCTAACCCTCTGTGAAGGATGTTTGGAAGGTGGAATTGTTGGAGCCCATGAGTTGGACGCATCAAATTGGTATCAGAGCCAGGTTACTCTATTCCACCATCTATCATTTCCTTTTCGTTTGAGTCTACTCTTTTCAAGTTCAGTTGTGTCTTTCTTCTACCCTTCATTCTACATGCCATTTGTCTTGCATTTCATACAAAAAAACAAAACGTCCAACAAAAAAAACATTGCTTTGAGTCCTTGCATTTTGCTGCATTTTGCTTTGCATCATTCAAGTGTCACCTCTTTTATTTCCTTTTGGCGTCACATCTGAATTTTATCATTCAAACTTGAACAAATAGGGTATGAGCATTTAGAGTACATTCAGCTCCTTTTAATTACTACAACCATCAGCCTATAAAGCTACCTTGGTTTCAAATCATCTTGTTGTTACCTAAGCTTTTAGTTGGTGATGATTGTATGCATCTTGTGATTCGCATTGTGATTGATTTCATGCTTTAAATCAAGTTAGTCCTACGTGTGTTTGTCTTCACGAACCATTTTCATCAACAACAAAAACCCTAATTCTGGCCCAAACCCCACACCCCAACCAGCACCCACCCTAACCCAACCCTAAAACCCACCAACCAGGTTCCAAACTATCTTATTTACACTCTCCACAAAAAGCCCCAAACCAATTTTACCAAACACAATCAGAATCAAAAGATCCCAACTCATTCAAAAAAATCCTAACCCTAGAATTTGAATTTTGTTCAATTCTATCCTACAACCATCCACTATCCAAATTGACCACACAAGTCATCAATTACCAACCCATATAGTCCATTTAACCCACCCATTCAGTTCCTAAAACCCCATTCTGCAAATTCCCAAAACGTTCAAAAAGCCCTAAATCGAAAAAAACCTAACCCTAATCCCAAATCCGCCCTACCCCAATTTCCCTCACTTTCCAAGGTTATTTTGTTGCAATTCAAGGTTGCAAACTGCAATTTAAAGACATTGCACTATTCTGTCCGAAACCGAAAATGCTAAGTGCAAAACGTATGAAATTTCAATTCTGCCCCTAGTAAAAAAAGGATATGAACCTTGCTTACGTTGAAACAGCAAGGAAGGGAAGAAAAATAAAAGAACAAGAGAAAAGAAAAAGGGCAAAACATTTTGCATTATGTGGAAATTTTTTTTGGATGCAATTTGAAAACCTTGGATGCCGTATTTCTTTTTTGCTACATACAACCATCCTCCCACATCATATTCTCCTTATCCTGCTCTTCTTGAACCAATCACACACTTTTTTACTCGATTATTGCATGACTTGAACCATTTTGTGGATAGTAAGTGCATATAATCAAAATTAACTAAAGATTGTCCACGGCAACCCTTAGTTCATCTTTGGTTCAGCCTTATACATCACTTTTGGTTACTTATTTTCTTTGAATCTTAGTAGAAAGTTCAGTTTGAGTCCATTTCACTTGATTCTACTTTGATACTATTTGGTGCAACTTGCAAGCAAACGAGAGAAACAAGTGGAGATTGTTGAAGCATTGGCAAAACACTTTCTTAATAAATCACTTTGAGCATTCTTAACTTCAGGTTATCCAAGAAGCAAAGTGGTAAGAGAGCGGAAAGAAGAGAAAGAGGAGTATTCGTAGCTTGTTTTTACTAATCACTTAACGTTTGTTTGTGTTTGTGTTAGTTTGCTTCCTTCCTTTTTCTTTTTGTTTTCGTTTCAATTCCTTAGGTAAAATGGAGAGCAGCACTCACTCTGCTTCTAGCAAATCAAAGGAAGCCGATACAGTGGACAACACGCAACAACAAATGCTGGAGATGCTTAAGAAACCCATGCATGACAATGAGGTAATCAAGCATCGATTGGAGGATGTTGAACGGAGCTACAAGACGAGTGATGGCCAAGACACAAGCAGGGACGTTCCCATGCCACAACCAAGGCGTCACCCCCTAGAAGAAGTTGAGGATGACAACCTTAGACCACCACACATCGAGGCAAGAAGGTTTGTTCCTCCAACACAAAAAAAAGGTACGCTCCAAGAAGGTACAATGATGATTAAATTCTATATGAACATGATGATTATGACTTTGATGACCACCCTCCTCGTGGTTATCAAAGATGCCAAAATTCCCTTTTCCCACAAGATGACGATTTTCTCAAAACCAAAATAAATATTCTCACGTTTTATGGTAAAAGTAATGCGGAGGAATATTTGGAACGGGAAAAAAAGTGGATTTAATCTTTTCTTGTACCAACTATAGTGAATTACAAAAAGTGAGGTACGCTTCTATTGAGTTTTCTGGTTATGCACTAAATTGGTGGACAAATTTGTGTCGAAATAGAACTAAGACAAGACAACCGCCAATTGCCACTTGGGAAGAAATGAAGTTTGAAATGAGACGACGTTTTATCCCAGACAATTATGATAGTTCTATTTTCACAAGTTTGCAAAATTTATGACAAGGGTCCAAAAGTGTAGACGAGTATTACAAAGAATTAGAAATTTTGTTGGAAAGGTCTAACTCGCAGGAACCCAAAGAAGCCACCAAGGCTTGTTTTTTACATGGTTTAAACAGGGAGATTGCGCAAAGGGTTGACCTTCAACCTTATCTCGACCTCACAACCATGGTCCATATAGCTGAAAAGATTGAACACCAATTAAAGGTACATAGTTCCTCCAATTTCAATTCCACTTATCGTACTAATCAGTCTTCATCAAGGTTTTCCAGCAAGCTTTCAGGAACGGGGAAGTTCACGGCCTACAAGAGGCCAAACACGTGACAAGGTGCGTCGCAAAGGATGGACAATCGTGTGTAGCCCACACAACGGCGTGATGACCGCACCCAACACAAGGCTCCTACCGGAAATTCTACTGATCTCTTAAACAGGTTTAGGGACATTAAATGCTATAAATGTCAAGGATGTGGTCACATAGGAAAAGAGTGTCCTAATGCAAAACGAATCATGTTAATTGAGGAGACAAACGAATATGTGTCTGATCCGAGCATGAAAATGAGTCTGAGCACGATAATGAAATTGAACCTGAAGAGGATCTAGACGCATTAGATGATTTTGACACTAAGGAGTTTCTTGTTATGCATAGAGCTTTAAATGCATATCCGAAATTAGAAGATCACGAGTAACATAGAGAGAACATTTTTCATATTCACTGCATGATAAATGGTAAAGTATGCACCATGATCATTGATTCCAGTTCTTGTGCGAATGTGGCTAGTATCGAATTGGTAAGAAAATTGAATTTGCCTATGACTAATCATCCGCATCCTTACAAACTTGCATGGTTAAATGATTGCGGTGAACTTAGCGTAAGTAAACAAGTTTTGATTTCTATTAGAATTGGTAGTTACAAAGACGATGTTTTATGTGATGTTGCACCAATGCATGCTAGTCATATCTTACTTGGTAGGCCATGGAAATTTGATCGACATGTGATATATGATGGTTATTTGAATCGTTATTCTTTCAAATTGAATGGCAAATTGTACAAATTGTATGCACTTCCACCACACAAAGTCCACGAGGATCACCAACACATGTCTAAGTCTAGGGTCGATCCTAAGGAAAAAGAAGCCAAGAGAAAATTCGTGGAATGCATGAAAAGTGAGAACAAAAAACAAGAGAGCAACGGAAAAGAGGTAGTACCCATAGGAGTCACTGAGTCCAAAAAGAAGTGTGGGTATTTTGCAAAGAAAAGAGAGGTCACACGAGCCCTTTATAGCCACCAAACAGTCCTCATTCTCATACCTAAGGCGTGTCACCTTTCCCTAGAAGAACTTCCATCCAACTTGCCTACCTCACTTGCGTCCCTTATCCAAGAGCACAAAGTTCTATTTCCCACCGAACCACCATCCGGTTTACCACCTATTAGGGGAATAGAACACCAAATCGATTTTGTCCCAGGAGCCGTGTTACCAAATCGCCCAGCCTATCGAGCCAACCCCGAAGAAACTTAGGAAATCCAAAGGCAAATAGAGGAGCTCCTAGCGAGTGGACAAGTCCGAGAGAGCCTAAGCCCATCAGCCGTCCCAGTCACTTTAGTACCCAAAAAGGATGGAACTTGGAGAATGTGTACCGATTGCCGAGCCATAAACAAAATTACCGTCAAGTATAGGTACCCCATACCTAGGCTGGATGATATGCTGGATATGTTGCACGGATCTAAATTCTTCACCAAAATTGACCTTAAGCAAGGGTACTTCCAGGTACGCATTAGAGAAGGAGACGAATGGAAGACTGCATTCAAAACCAAGTTTAGGCTCTATGAGTGGTTAGTGATGCCCTTCGGGCTCACCAATGCCCCTAGCACCTTTATGAGGCTAATGAATGAAGTCTTACGCGTGTTCATAGGACGATTTGTTGTTTATTTCGACGATATCCTAATCTATTTCCAAACCATAGAAGATCATCTTGACCACATTAGGGCCATTTTTGACAAGCTTAAGCAAGAACAACTTTACACCAACTTTAAAAAGTGCTCTTTTTGTTTGGAACGCGTAGTTTTTCTAGGCTTTGTCATTTCGGCTGAGGGAGTAGAGATGGATGAGGAAAAGGTTAGGTCGATTGTGAAGTGGCCTATACCTAAGACTATAGGGGAGGTTCGCAGTTTCCATGGACTTGCAATTTTTTATAGATGATTTGTCAAAGATTTTTCTTCCATAGATGCACCCCTAAATGAAATTGTGAAAAAAGATGTGCCTTTTAGGTGGGAAGGCCACAACAATAGGCATTTGATGAACTTAAACGTAGGCTAACCACTGCACCTATACTTAGGCTACCAAATTTTGACGAGACTTTTGAGATCGAGTGTGATGCAAGTGGAGTGGGTATAGGCGTAGTTTTGACCCAAGGTAAGAAACCCATAGCCTATTTTAGTGAAAAGTTGAAAGGAGCTGCATTGAATTACTCTACCTATGATAAGGAACTTTATGCCCTCATGAGATCCCTACAAACTTGACAACACTATCTTCAACCTAAAGAGTTTGTGATCCACACTGACCACGAAAGCCTTAAGTATCTTAAAGGGCAGGGAAAGTTGAACAAGAGACATGCCAAATGGGTAGAGTACATAGAACAATTCCCTTACGTGATTAAGTATAAACAAGGAAAGGACAATATAGTTGTCGATGCCCTCTCTAGGAGATACACATTAGTGACTACATTATCTTCACGCTTCTTAGGATTCGAATCACTTAAGGAATTGTACCCTAATGACCATGACTTTGGCACCATTTTCGAGGCTTGTAAAGAGGCACCATTTGAGAAATTCTACATACATGAGGGTTATCTTTTCAAAGAACATAAATTGTGCATTCCCCAATCATGCCTACGAGAAGCATTGACTAGAGAAGCCCATGGGGGAGGTTTAATGGGTCATTTCGGAGTGTTCAAAACCCTTGAAACTCTTAAAGTACATTTCTATTGGCCATGAGAGTAGACGTCGAGAGGTTGTGTGGTAGTTGCATCACTTGCAAACAAGCCAAATCCAAGTCCCAACCACATGGCCTTTACACGCCTTTACCCGTCCCTGATTCCCCTTGGATTGACATTTCCATGGACTTTGTTTTAGAACTTCCTAGGTCTCGAGGAGGGCGCGATAGTATTTATGTTGTGGTTGATCGATTTTCAAAAATGACACATTTCATTGCATGTAGAAAAGTTGATGACGCCACACATGTTGCTGATTTGTTCTTCAAAGAATTGTGAGATTGCATGGCATGCCACGTACAATTGTAAGTGATAGAGATACAAAATTTTTGAGTCATTTTGGCATGTTTTGTGGGCTAAACTTGGTACACAATTGTTGTTTTCAACCATTGTATACCCACAAACTGATGGATAAACTGAAGTCGTTAATCATACTCTTTCTCAACTTTTGCGTGCCATTTTGCAAAAACATATTAAACATTGGGAAGATTGTTTACCATATGTCGAATTTGCATACAATAGGAGTGTCCATCACGGTACCTTGCATAGTCCATTTGAAATCATGTATGGCTTTAACCACTTGTCTCCCCTTGATTTGATCCCTATTCCCGTGCATGAATGTTCATATCTTGATGGTAAACAAAAAGCGGAAAAGATAAAGAAACTGCATGAACAAGTTAAAACACAACTTGAAAAGAAAAACAAATCTTATGAAAGACGAGCTAACAACATCAAAAACGAGTTGTGTTTAAACCTGGAGATTTAGTGTGATTACATTTGGGCAAAGAAAGATTTCCCAATGAGAAAAAGTCAAAACTATTACCTCGAGGAGATGGACCTTTCGAAGTTTTGAAACGCATAGGTGACAATGCATACATCCTTGATCTTCCTGAAAGGTATGGTTCAATTTCGCCTACTTTTAATGTTGCTGACCTCACCCCTTTCACTAATAACCTTTTTGATTCAAGGACGAATCCTTTTGAGGAGGGGGGGATTGATGGGAATCAAGGGTTCGATGAGGATCAATGGTCCCATCAAGAGGTCAAGGGCTCTATGACAAGAAGGAGGATAAGAGAACTTTGTCATCAAGTTGTCACCTTCTTGTACAAGCATGTCCAAGATGAACCTAAGATTACTTGGGTTCATTTCATTGAACCTTCACCTTGAACATGTATAAGCATGCGTGTGTACGTTCTTTGTTTTTGAATTCTTGTCTTGTTTCTTGTGGTCTTTGTTTTATGTGTTTTCTTTGTAGGTAAACTAGGTACATGGAAATCCAAAATGAAATGGAGGCCCAAAATGAGCAAGCTAGGCGTGTGTTGCAAAATGGGAGACAAAAGGAATGTTGTCTTGAAGAGAATGTTTGTCTCCACAAAGACAAATTCAAATGTGTCCAAGATGGAATCTCTTGTTCAAATTGAAATCAAAATCATCTCCAAATACAAAAAGGGGGCCAGCCATTTTGAAGCAAAAAGGATGATGATCAAATTGAATTTAAAATCAAAGTTAAACTTGAATTTAAATTCAACCTTGATTTGAATTCAAGTTTCAACCAAATTGAGGCTTGCATTTCAAGAAGAATTCTGCCATTATCTCAACCAATCCACATGCCATCTTGGAAGAAAAAGAAGGATAATTGCCAATTCAAATTGAACCCAAGTTTGAATTCAAATTCAAACTCAATTTTGAATTCAAACTTTAACCATCTTTTGAATTCAACTCCAGCCATATTATCATCACCAAATCAGATTTCAAGACACCTCTTGGACTTATTAAACACGGCTGGAAGGAGTAAGAAGGATATCCAACCATCAAATTCAAACTTAACTTGAATTCAAACTTCACCAAACTTTTGAATTCAAGTTCAAACACTTTCTACTCATCAAATCAGCTCCTCCAAGGCATCATGTGGACCTCTTACACGGCTGGATACATAAGGATAACATCTTGCAAGATTTTCAGATTTTAGCTAGAACTTGTTTTAGTTTTGAATTCAAACAATTTTCAATTTTCAAACATTATTAGCTAGCTTATTTTTAAATAATTTCTGGTCATTTAAAGGCTGATAGGACGATGGTTAAAGCCTGTAAATAGACCTCTTTGGCCGATTGGAAAAGCACCTTTTGATGAATAACAATTCTTGATATTTCCTTCACTTTGTGTGGACTTTGTTTTCTTGGTTTTGCATTAAAAACCTAAGTTAAGATCCTTCAAAGTTGAGCATTTTGAAGGTGTTGCCATTGCTAAAAGGTGCCGTCCAGGAGGGCCATATTGGTTTTCCTAATCAACAACCATCTTGAAGTGTTGACCTTGCTCATTTGATCCACACGTTTTTATCACTAAGGAAGCAAGGGGAAGTCTTCTTCCTTGTCCCTAACCCTTTGTGAAGGACGTTTGAAAGGTGGAATTGTTGGAGCCCACGAGTTGCACGCATCAATGATGATGATTATGACCGTTCAGGCAAGGAAAGAATAGACCTGATGATGACGATTATGACCGTTCAGGCCCGGAGAGAATAGAGCTGATGATGATGATTAAGACTCTCTATTCTCGTTTTATGACGATGATATTTTGAAAGAAAGAATAATCGAATTTATCCTCATCTTGTCATGCTGCATCACATTTGCATATTCATACATATTGCATTTAATGGCTAGTCGAATGCTAGATGTACTGTTACTTAGGTTACAATCTTATTATTTCTGTAGCCTAAGTTATGATCTTATTATCTTTCGTCGCTTAAGTTATGATCTTATTATCTTTTGTCGCTTAAGTTATGATCTTATTTCTTTTTGCGGCTAATGGATTGAAGGTCAGGTATGTTGAGAATCCAAATTCTTGGGATTTGGTTCTTGTGTATACTTTCCATTTAATTCTTGGTTGTTTATGGTATACTTGCTGGTGAATTTGTCACTCGCCCCCTTATTTTTTCTCCCAGAGCTTGCAGGAAACGGGGTAGAGTGGATTGACAATGAGCCTAGAGTTCCATACCCGTAGACGTGAAAGAGGATGGCAGCTTAAGGATTTTCATTATGATGGTTTATGTTTGATGGACTTATGTTGGAAGAAACATTTCGAATTTCTCTTTTTATTTTGCAGACATGGTTTTAGACATTATGTCGGATATTCGGAATGTTTTATTTAAAAGTTTTTATTCGGCCTAAGTTTTGCTTACCTGTTGATATGTAGGCATGAAAGTCCATAAATTTTTGTTATGGACTATGACATGTTATGTATTGACGCATGGTACTCTCCGTAGTGAAGTACGGTGGGCGCACCGTATGCGGGCAGGCTGGGTACGGGGCGCTTCATTTCATCGTTAAATCCGTAAAAGTCATAAGATACAAAGTACTGAAATCTTCTAAAATACTTCATGAACCAAAACCTACATTCTCAAGGCTAATCTCCCGGTACACTTCGTCATTACCATTGGCTACCTGACCTGTCCTCAACAAGCCTGTATACTAGTACCTGTTATCTGTAAAGTGATAAGACAAGTATGAGCGATAGCCAACTTTTAATCGCTCAGCAAGTAATTCTACTAGATACGGCATGTGGATCATACATGGAGAGACGGGATGACAAAGTATAATATCCATGTATAACGAATATAATAAACACGTCTCCATTTTAACAAGTAAATTGTTATAACGTACACATGAACTTAAAGAATGTAAAGCAGGGAATTTATCAACATAACATATCAACATCTCATTGTACCAGTCTGTAACATCATATCGTGTCCATATTTAGCTCCAAGCTCATAACTCATACTAAGATCAAGGATATCGTAACTTAAGGATCTTCTGAAAGTAACATATGGCAGCATGGTCATGACATGATGCATAAAACATGACTTTTCATAACATCACTTTCCATAAACATGATGTGATGTTCATAACTTGCATAATGTGACACTTTCATAACATGAAGACATAACATTTTCATTATTGGCTATAGTACTCTTCATAAGAATAATAAAGCACGACATACCGAATGATTCCACATATAGTACATGTACTAACGGTGACACATTATGACTGAGATCCCCTGTCCCAGACCCAGTGTTACACTCAGCCATAATGTAAACATGGGCCCCTGACACCCACCGCTTCGGTCCTAATGTTAGGACAACGCTTCAATATAACATAACATAACATAACATAATCATGATCATGAACATAACATAACATATTGTGTCTCATCGGAATCATTCATCTCGTGTTTATTATTCATATGCATATAAACTTTAAAACATGTGATGCAAAAACATAACTTTTCAAACTTTAATTTTATGCAACGTGAGACTCGGTCATGTAAGGGTACCTTGGTCATTCTACATCTTATAACAACATCACTTACTTATTTTCATTCTACATATCATAACTTAAAGGAAATCTCATTTTTACCCCTAAAAGGGTACCATTCGACCAATATGTCGAAAACAACCCTCGTTTTGTATTTTCATCCAACAATACTTTCGTAGCATCTATCCTATAAATGTATTTCATAATTCATAACTTAAATGCCTAAAACATTTATTTTCTTATTACCTTAACATATCGTCTAGAATTTAATAACTTACATCATAACTTACTTCTTGTCGTAACTTATGCATATTAGTATATATAACATGTAGTAAAGTCATATACACTATAAAATGCTTTGTAGCTGTGTACATATATGTAATTGACTACATATATTTTTATACCTTTTTATGACATATTACATAGAATACATACTTAACCTACTTTCTTAACTTGACATAGACATTATATATGTGTATGTACATAAAATTTAAGCCATGGCCGAATATGTATAATGGAATATACTTATATACATACATGTATTTATAACGTGTTACATATTAAACATAACTTGTCCTTTTTCACATTATTAACATTTATATTATACCTATGTACACAACATAAAATGATTTTATCATAATAATCATAATGGCCGAAATACATGTAGTTTATATACATATACGCAATTATTTTGTGATATATTATATAATATCAAAACTTAACATGTTCATACCTTAATATATATATTGTACATTTATATATATGTGTACCATATAAATAAGTCACTTAATTATAAAAGGCCAAAAGGGCCGAATTATATTTGGTATTTATACATATATAATCATTTTATGATATATTATATAACATTTAAAACTTAATCATTTTCATATCTTAACATATACATCATACATATATACACATGTATACAATATATTCAAATCATTTTATTAAAAAAGGCCAAATGGCCGAAACATATGTAATGTGTATACATATATATATAATCATTTACGACATATTCTACACTATCCAAAAATTATTTATTTTCATATCCTTAACATATATATTATACGTATATGTGTATATAAATTATATTAAAGTCATTCTTAACATAAAAAGACTTTATAGCAGCCACACATATATATATATTCACTTATATATTTTTCATACATTATACATATATGTATTTGTAATATGTAGATAACTCATTTTCATATCTTACATATATCCATAACATATATCAACACCATTTTTAACATTTGAAAAGACCTTAGGGTGAGACATACTTTCATATATATATATATATGTATGTATGTATGTATGTATGTATGTATCTTTTTATACATAGTACATATATGTGTATATATTCCAAAATAAGCCATTTTCATTATCAAAGAATTTATTGACCGTGTGTTATATATATTTGTATATACATATACTAGTCAACTACCACCATTTTTGATTCAGAGCCTCCAGATCGCCCAATTGCAAGAGCCCGTTTTGTTTTTTGAACTTTTTTCTTTTAGAACATTAAGAAAAACCCACAAGAATCCCATCTTCAAAATCTTGACCTTTATAGGATTACATTTTGTCTGGATTGTTTAACTAAAGATCTTCAGGAAACACATTCTTTCGCCTCCACATAGCTATGCCATCTTCTCCGAAATACTTTACTGCACGCCTTTCATCATCTAAGCCGCGAAGATCAGCTCTAATAACACTATGTTTCTGATTGGTCTCGCCGGTTTGTTTTTGGGTTTTGTTGCAATTTCGAAGCGAGTTTTAGTGCAAGATTGTAAATACGGTAGGCGGTGTCAGTGGCTTGGGATAGAAAATCAAGAAGTGGTAGTAATAGTAATGGGGATAATGGGAGTTTAGAACTTTAGATGGTGGGCAAGAGAGGTATAAAGCTATGGGCTTTGTGGGTATTTTTACAGGGTTCGGTTCGGCTGGCCGCCGGGGAGCTTTGCGCCAGACTTGGTTTCCCTCTGATCATCGAAGTCTTACACGGTTGGAAGAGGCTACCGGCTTGGTATTCAGATTTGTGATTGGAAGAACTAGTGACAAAATCAAAGATGTCAGAACTTAGGAAGGAGGTAGCTGAATATGACGACTTCATGCTGTTAGATATAGAAGAGGAGTATAATAAGCTCCCATACAAAACATTGGCTTTCTTCAAAGCTGCTTATGCACTTTATGATTCTGAGTTTTATGTCAAAGCTGATGATGACATATACATGAGACCAGACCGCCTTGCTCTCCTCTTAGCAAAAGAACGCCCTCATTCCCAAACACACCTTGGCTGCATGAAGAAAGGTCCAGTTTTCACAGATCCAAAGCTTAAATGGTATGAACCACTAGAACATCTATTAGGCAAGGAATACTTTCTTCACGCTTATGGTCCACTTTATGCTCTATCTGCGGATGTTGTAGACAGTTTGGTTGCCTTGAGAAACAACAGTTTCCGGATGTTCAGTAATGAGGATGTTACAATTGGTGCTTGGATGCTCGCAATGAATGTAAATCACGAGAACAATCATTTGCTATGTGAATCAGAGTGTACTTCCTCATCCATTGCTGTGTGGGACATCCCGAAGTGTTCAGGACTTTGTGAACCAGAGAAAAAGATGCCAGAACTCCATGCACTAGATATTTGCTCCAAGAGCCCAACCATCTCCACCGATGATGATGACCGATGATAAGCAGCAACGCAACAAGCAAGTACCTTGATCTTGATATCCGGAGAGTTGTTTTGCCTTTTTGGAATTAATTCTGCACTCAAACTTCTGTCCAACTGAACCATGAAACTTCATAAGAGGTATGACCAGCATTTTTTATGCTTCTGGACAGAGTCTTTTGATGATATGTCCACCACTTTTTTCTGTTGTATCATATCCTGATCCCTTTGAGTATGCAAGAAGGAATATACCTGTTTTCTTGAAGCAACTATAAATCTTAGAAGCTGATTCTTATTAGTAAGTTCATGTATCTTTAGATTGGCTTTTTTCCCCAGTATAACAGGTCAATTTTCGAATGGAGAATATACCGACAATATTTTTCTAAAAAAAAAACATATACATGTCAACTTAATGCTATTTCATATTTATACATATACATATACATAGACATATGAAAAAAAATTATATTATCTGCATACAAAAAAACCTTATGACCGTATATGATGATTATATACATATTTCCATATTTTTTTTATACATAGAACATATATGTGTATAAAATCAAATATAAGCCATTATTATTAGAAAAAGGCCCTATTGGCCGTATGTTATACAAGGTATATTTATATATATACATATTTTTATACATTAAGCATATGTGTAAGTACAATACACATTAAATGTATTTTACCATCAAAACTCTTGTAGGCCGTGCATATTAGTGTGTATATACAACATGTATATTACCTAAAACATGTAATTTCATATTCTTGTCAAGAATCTTAAACATGCTACATTGATGATCCATTTTAACATAAACATATATACTTAGCCTTTGGAAATCCATGTAGGATCTAGGAAGAGTACTTGCCTTTACCACTTGTTCTTACACTTTAAAGTGAAGACTTCTTCACTTAGTTTTGGGAGAAAATCCTTCTCCATCCTTGTCCTTGATAGCCACAGTTTTGAGGAAAAAATAAGAGGGTTATTGGACAACTTATCAAGTTAAATAAGTGAAGAAATATAACTTGACTTAGACGGTGTGTTTACCTTGCTAGATCTTGGTTTTTAACCTCTTAAAATTTGGCCTTGATGTTGTATGAAGAAGGTGTTGGAGCTTGAACTTAGATGTGTGTTGATGAGATGAAAAAGAGAAGAAAATTCCTCCTTGGCTTTGTATAACTCACGGCTATCTTGAGAAATGGGTGTTGGAGGACTTTGTTTGTGTTCTTGGAATAGAAAGGGTTATGTTGTAAATGAATTTATTGTTGTATAGGATGAAGAAGAAGAAATCTTTTCCTTTGTTCTTGGTTGTATTTTCGGCCAAATGAAGGGAAGAAGAAAGTGGAAATCTTTGTGTGTTGAAGAGGAAAGAGAAGGAGTTCAGTTGAAATGTAAGATGTGGTGGAATGAAAATAGTAGGAGGAAGAGAGAGGTTCTCCCCTTTGGTGAATTTCGGTCAAGTGAAACGCAAGGGAGAGAAAGTAGCGTGTGGTGAGAGGAGAAAAATAATAGAGTGTAGTGGGTAGAGAAAAGGTTAAAGAATGATGGAGGGTTGAAAAGTAGAGTGGGTAGGAAACTATAAAACAAAAGGGGTTTTCCCCTTTTTTCTTTGAGCCTGCCGAGAATATGGTAAAAGAGGGTGAGGAGAGATATTTTTATTGTAAAGAGATGGTAAAGGTTTGAAAGTATCAGGTGTAGGGTCGTGGGAGTGGGAGAAAGTGTGTAAGAGGATTGTTTGCCATGCAAGAAAAGTGGATTCTCCACTTGCATGGAGGGGGTGTGGGGCGGCCATGGAGGAAGAATGGGGAGGGGTTTGCCTTTTGATGCCATGTAGGATAAAGTGGAAGAAAATGTGATAAAAGTGTGTATTAGAATTATTGTATTGGGTATTTTAATTTGGTTTTATTTATATTTATCGACTTAGGTTGCTGCCAACTAATTTATTTAAATGTACCGTATGTCCGAAACGTTCGTTAGCTAGTCACATTAACTTATCTTTCGGTTATTTTTTGCGAGCGTTTCTAACCCCAATATTTAATGTCGATGTCTTTATTAATTCTAAATAAAAATTTAAATTCCACCGAAATTTACCAACATTGCATTTGCGTTCTATTTTCCATCATTTTATTTCATTTCCCACTGACCCAAAAATGCGGGTCGTAACATCATGTGCCTTGAACATCCACTGTATAAAAACCACTTGATTTTTAGATTCTTTGGCCTTGTCTCCTTTACGCCTTCTTTATGATTTACCCACTGTTGGACAACACACATGCAGTAAACACCACTAGAGGGGGGTGAATAGTGATTAGCGGAAATTACACTACTACCCTTGATTAAAATTTCCTTTGAAAATAGAATCTGAGACCTCAGACTCAATACCTGTTTTTGAAAAATTCAAAACTCAGTGTACACATCTACAAAAATTATGAAACTTTCCAGAAATTAGCTTCAATGTCTTGACTAGACTATGTCCATAAATGAGGCAAAAAAGAAATTTTAACCCTTCAACCAAATAAAAAGATTCAGATGGTCAATCTGAGAGAATTGGACAGAATAGTGCTGAACTTTGAAAACATTTGTCTCTTTGGTTACTCAACCAAAAAGGTTGATCTTTATATCAAAACACTCCTTAAGATGTCTAGTTTATGTTTCCAAAAGACCCTGACTTTAAACTATCCTTGATAAAAATAGAATGCATGTTTTCTTAAAACTGGTCAGATTGCAGTTAGAATAGAGCAGTTATCTTACAACGATTGAAAGACTAACTTTTCTTTGTTCAAATCAATTGATTCTTGTTGCAAATGAAATCTAACAGTCTGAAGTATAACTTCACCAAAAATCACTAGTTTTGAAAGTGTTTTGCTATTTTTTCAATATGTGTGAAGGTGGGTGAGAAATGCAGTGAAAACGGGCAGAAAAAAAAGAAAAGTATAAAGAAGACAAGAACACCAAAGATTTATCCTGTTTCGGTCAATGTGACCTACTTCAGTTCCAAGGAACACCTTTTATTGGATTTCACTGTGGTATGAACACAAATACAACAAGAACTAAGCTTGATCCTTGGGTTAAACACTGACCCTATTCAAGACTTGTATGAACACCTCTATGTAACTCTTGGTTGCAACACCTCTACACCTATTGGTGTAGCCTTATAAACTTGGCTAACCAATCTTACAAAGACACCAAAAAGGCGTGTGTATGTAGCTCAACGACAAGAAAAAATGAAACACCTTAGCTACACAAAGAAAGAACCAAGAAGAAGAGAAGAGCAAGAATGATCTTCAAGTTTGCTTCAAAGTTGTGTTCTTCTCTTCAACTTTGCCTCCTATTTATAGTGTGTGATAGGCCTCGAAGATAAGAACTCTAATGTGTCACCATCTTCATCATCAAGTCCTAGTTGTCTTCACATCATTGGTTGGTCACATAATCACCTTGTACATTTGGCAACATGGAGAAGAATGATTGGTCCACCTTGCATCCTTATCTTGACCGATTTTTATCATTAAAAATGACATGCAAATAGTTTGCAATATGAAGACAAAAATGAAGGAAATATGCCAAAAGGATCCCTCAACTCCTTGCCATAAGGATAGTTCAAGAGAAGGCTGCATTTTTTGGATAAACACAACCCCAACCAGCTGCCATATGGACGTTGGTTTCAAATTGCATTTCCAAACCAACTCGCTTGTTTTTGGTTGGTCCACTTGTCACCAAGTCATAAAATAAACAAGCCATCATTTACACCTGTAAATGGGCATTCCTGAGGCTGTATATATGAATATTAACTCAGATTTTTGGAAGAGAAATCAGCAAATAATAGTTCACAAGATTACGTCAACATATAATCCAAAATTCTCACTTTTCTCCTTTGTATATGTTGCAATAAATTTTGCACAAAGAACACCTTATAATATCTGAAAAATGATGATTAAGAACCTCTAATAATATATCAATAAGAGTCTTCAACAAGAAAGTAGAATGTGATATCACAACCCGTCACATATCTCGCTACCGTCGATAATATCATCAAATGAGAGAAATAATAGAAAACAACCAATAAATCTTCAAGCATATAATAAATGGACTCCAGAATGAAGATAATAAGATACCCAAGAGATTCGTTGAGTAAAAATACTGAACCTGCCCTCGGGGGTAAAATGATCAAAATACCCCTAGTGAGAAAAAACTCCAGAAATGACCCCGATGGTCGGAAATAGATATGATAACACCTTTGTGATGGTAAATAAGAGATAAATGTGTCCTTGAAACATTTTTACCATGCCAAGTATCTACAGAAACTCAAAATACTAATTTTGCCCTTTTTGGTAAGTTGTAGAAACTTCCAAGGCACATCAGTCACAAGATATAATTATAGTCATCAAAAACCACATAATAACAACACGATAAACATATATGAATCATGTAAAAATGAAAATAACCTTTTTATCATATTTTAGAAAAATATTTCTAAAAACCTTATACATCGATCGATCGAAGTGCCTCTGCTTAAGAGATCGATGTCTCAAAGTAAGTTTCAGAGTTTGTCTCTGACCTACATCAATCGATCGAAGTGAGAGTTCGATGTACATCGATCAATCGATGTGTCTCAGGTTTAGAGATCGATGTCTCACAGTAGGGTCTTGGTTTTTCTCTGTCTTACATAGATCGATCGATGTGAGGGTTTGATGTACATCGATCGATCAAAGTGCATTAACCTGAGAGATCGATGTCATTTTTCCTCATCTTTTCAACTTTTAATCATTTATAACACCATATGTAACATTTTTATGTATTCAACACTTAAAATCATGACTTTGAAAATTATCCAAACATATTTCTCAACACCTACAAGGGAGACAAAGCTTTAGGTACCCTTTATTTAGGTCCTTAAGTGTTAGGGCCACCATCCTTGTTTGTATACCCTCCTGGTATCCAATGTACCTTCTAGGCACATATTCAGCATTTTTAACATTAGAAGAATAAAGAGGATTTACATGTATTTATCCATTCCAATAAAATGGGGGTGTGCATATAAGTGCTATATCTTGGTCTAAAATTATTATAGAGTGATTGATTTTTATGGCGTGTATAAGGCATATAATTTTGTTTCTTAACCGGTGCTTTATTAGCATAATCTCAAGTATGCTTATAAACCTTATAAGGAAATTGACAATATTTCAATTTATATGCATTAAAATAAGTTGGATGCATTTTATTTTTCCTAGACATATTTGTATACACATTTGCATAATTTCTAGGTTGTCTAGATGCAAAGTTTTGCTTAGTTGCTTTTGGAGGTGCATGTTGTATCTTTACATTAGAATGAGTAGAAGAAGGAGTAGCAAGCAAAGTTGAATTTATTCTTCCTGTTTTATGAGATAGTTTCGTACTAGGTGAAACAAACTTAGTATTTTTATCTACCTTTAAATTTTCTTCTTTATATCCTAACTCAGTTTTATCGTTTCCATACTTTTGTGACGATATAAGTGTTTCTAGCATGTTGGTTCCAGATTTAAACTGTTCTATCACTTTTTCTAAGTCTAGCTTAGATGTTCTAAGTTATGATATTTCATTTTCACAACTTTCTAATTTAGCTTTTAACAAATTATTTTCGGTTGTCAATGCATTTCATTTTTCCGATCTGACTCAATTTTAATTTCTAAAGAGTCAAGAGTATTCGTAGACTCTTGTTTAAAAGATTCTGACTGATTAGGAAATTCCAAGTTGGACATCATCAACTTGTCATTTTCTTCAATTAGTTTCTTTTTCTCTTTAGATATTCGTTTACAATGTGCATGCATTTTTAGAAATTCTTCGTACAATTCATCAAAAGACATTTCATTATCAGAATCTATGTCAGAAGAAGAAGTTACATCGTTAGATACGAAGCAGACTTGAGCTTTCTCATTGTCAGATTCTGAGTCTGACGAGTCGCTCCATGCGCTCGCCTCCATTGCCCGTTTGCCTTTTCTTGTCTTGGGCTCCTTTGCCTTAGGTTTTTTCGTCTCATTGTCTTGTTTATTATTGTTATTATTATCCTTTTCTTTTGTCGGACAATCATATGAAATGTGTCCTTTTTGGCCATATTCGTAGTATTTTAACTCTTTATTATACCACTTGTGATTATTAGAGTTATTTTTTTAGCTTGAGAAGAAGAAGAAGACTTGTTTTTATTAGGTCGTTCGAACAACTTCTTAAGTTTTCTAGCTACTAAAATAAAATAATCATCCAATTCACTATCACTATTACTTTCATTGTTATTTATATGTGACTCAGTTGATTTGAAAGAAAATATCTTACCGAATGGCTTAGATGACTCAGATTTTCGTTGGTTAAGTTTTATCTCGTATAATCTAAGTGAACCGATCAATTCATCTATTTTAGTGATTGACTTTGTCTCCTCAATTGTTGTCACCTTTGGACCTCATTCAGCAGGAAGACTTCTTGGATGTATCCATTTAAAAATGCACTTTTAACATCCATTTGGAAGAGTTTGATACTGCTTAGACTTGTAATAGCAAGTAATAATCTTATTGCTTCTAGTTGTGCAACGGGTGCAAAGGTTGTTGAGAAAAAAAGTTTGAGTGATTTACGAATACATGATTTAAATACAACGTGTTTAAGAAATGCATGACAATTTTATTACTTGACACGTTTTTATGATAAACTGGCCTTTATACTTTATATATAATGTTGCCGTACTAACAAGCCATGAAGCTATAAAGCTTACATCAAATGACAAACATTTGTTGTGTTTGAACTATTTTCTGGTGCCACTATTAATGAACTAAACTAGTTCATTAAGTGAAGTACTTAATTAAATGAACTAAGTAGTTCATTAAATGGAGATATATTTGGAGAAGGCATGATGACAACAAATTGAACCATGGAAAGTCCTCTCTCCATTTGGCATACACGTTTTATATATATATTATATATATTCAGATTTTTTTATAAAAAGGCACAATACACATATATTCCGACGTACTACCGACACGTTACATATATTGCGAACGTACGTCAACGTCACACCACTATACTTACCTCATATTTATGAGTATATTCATATCTTATATCATATGATATAAGTCATGGTGATGACAAAATTATTACGATATGTTACAAGGTTATAAACCGAAAATTTTCGTATCGGGTGACTACCGAAACTTCGTCAACATGTTAGTACTTGCCATATATAGATGACCAGCCCCTACATTTCAAAAACGGCCACTTATTTTGTGGCTAACATGGTATACTCAGTCATGAAATCATTTCATGTTGGCACACACAAATCACCCCCAATTAAGGCCAAATTATGCAGATTTCAAATTCAACTCTTTTTGTCACATGAGGCACCTTTTAAGTCAGCCATTATGAGCTAAATATTTAATTTATTTTATTTATATTATTTGTGACATAATACATATAACATGTGCAAAAAGTTTGAATTTAATCAGAGAAGAATCGCGTAATCGGCAAAAGTCAAAAGTTCGGTTTTCTACGAACATAACACATGGAACGTTTTTGGCATGACATGTAACATGTATCTAGACACTTTTTACATATTCAAGACATGTTAAAGTGTACTAGAATATTCAAATGAGAGCTGATTGGAATATACCATGTATGTGTAATTATTGTGCAATTTTTGACAAAGTTTACAAAAGTGAAATTCAGCACAAGTTGGAGACTATCACACGCCATTCTCAGCCTTGGTGGAGCTTATGTGGAGATTAGTTGGCATCTCAATTGGTTGAGAATAAGCCACACAAGGTTAGTGACATAAAGGAGGGAGCTACACAAGGTAATAATTCAAACTTTTTAGCAAATGTAGCACATGCTGAAAATTCAGCATGTGAGACAATTAGTGGCCAATTTTATGTCTTGATGGTGATCAAATTTGCTTCCAAAATTGAAGGGATTAATTATTAATTATTTGGCAACATTTTAAACTTTATTTGGCACATGTTTTTACGCTTTAATCTCAGATTTTACAGCTACTAAATGATGACAAGATTCATGCAATCATAGTGCCAAGTAAGCAAAACCAAGACATTCATCCAATCAAGCTGTGCCAAGTGAGCAAGATGTATCATCTCTACACAAGATAATCTTCCAAGGGCATTAAAGAGAATTCTCAAGGTGATGGAAGACCCTAGGGGGCGGCCAACTTGGATTAAAAGAAGAAGAGATGTAGCAAACAAATGCAAGACAACTCTCATAGTTTCTAAAGTGCAAAAAGACTCTCTACTCTCTTCTTCTACATTTCTTTCTTCTTTTTCTTCTCTCAACCCTATTGTTCTTATATTATTATGTTGAATAAGCTTTGATTAGACCATCATACACGTTTCAATTGTAAAAGGTTGATCAAGGTGTGATCAAACCTTCATCCGTTCGGTGGTGGTGTTCGTGATCGTGTGATTGCTTGTAACATTTGTTTAAGGGTTGAGTTGGTGTGTGACTCCAGCAACCCTTGTGGTAAGGTGTTATTTTGTGTTTAGTTATAACCGAGGAAGGTGTTCTCGAAGACTTGAGTAGGTTGATTTAACCAAACCAGTATAAAATCCTACTGTCCTTACTTTCAGCACTTTACTTTCAGTTTTTCAGTTTCTACGTTGATTTCGTTGCAATCTTAAAAATAGTAAATGAGTTTCAAAAATTACAAAACTTTGCAAAAACATAGTCACACCTCTTAAGTTTTATTTGGCACAAGTTTTAACCCATTTGGACAAGTATAAATCAATCAAATGTTAATAGTTCTGAGACTAGTGCAATCTGATTTTCAAACTTGCAAAGGTTGAGAACATCAATGTATTTGACATACTTTCCAAAGGAATTTTTCAAGACGGTTTCAACCCATTAAAATACATAACTTAAGGGGTTTGTCATTAAATTTTCAGACCATTTGGAGCTATGAATTAATCAGAATAAATTTTTTAAATCGGAGTACTGTTTCTGGCAGATTCGCGCAATCTGATCACAAACGCATTTTCAAAGGTTAGAGGTTGAATTTTAATCTGAAATTTTTAGGAGATACTCAGAACATCTGAGAGTACAATCTCTCTAAATTTCAGAATTTTTGAAGGTAGTAACCAGGTCTTTCAAACGTTGCAAATTAGAATCTGAAAACAAAAACTGTTTTCAGAAGTTAGATTTTTGGGTCAAAACCTTTTTAAAAACCAAAATTTTTCGCACCTACTATTCAACCCCCCTTCTAGTGGTGCTATACAGGTTCTACAAGTGGTATCATAGTGCAGGCACACTCACAACAAGGAGATCCAACGATCTTAGTGAGATGGCAACCAGTAGCTTCAAAACCGAGCAAGAAGGTATGTCGTGTCAAAGGCGTCATCTTTTTGATGGTGTCCTATATCCAATGGAAACTTAGAATGAAACTCTTTCTTATTGCTATCGATATTGATTTGTGGTCTATTATAAAAGACGATCCATTCGTTCCATCTAAGTTATCTACTGTTGATAGTGTCATACTAGAAGTTATAAAACCGAAACAAGAATACACTAGTGATGACAAAAAGAGACTAAGTATGAATGCTACAGCCATGCAACTACTTTTAAACAGGATAAGTAAAAGTGAATCAAGTTATGTGTCTGATTGCTCTAGTGCTCAAGAGATGTGGAGAATTTTAGAAATGAAACATGAAGAGACTAGCCAAGTTAAGGAACCTAAAATAAATATGCATATGTCCACTCTTGAGTCTTTTAAATTATTGCCAAATGAATCAATTTTTGATATGGATTTACGGTTGACTAACATCTATAATTCTCTTGAGTCTCTTGGCAAAGCTTTCTCTACGCAAGAAAAGGTCCAAAATGTATTAAGAAGTCTCCCCATCCGAATGGAACCTTAAAGTCACGGCAATTGAGGAGAGTAAAGAAACGAAATCAATAAAAATGGAGGAACTAATCAGATCGCTAAAGGTATACGAAAACAAACTTACATTAAGGAAATCGGAATCAACGTCAAAACAAGGTAAGACTATTGCTTTTAAATCAAATGAATACGTCTCTACTTCCTCCGATCGCGTAGATAATAGTGATACCGAATCAGATAATGATGATCTAATACTATTGGCTAAAGGCTTGAGAACATTTATGAGAAAATCATTTAAAAACAAACCTATGGCTACTTCGACTAAAAGAAATAAAAATAAAATTGATGACAAGGACGTAAAGTGCTATGAGTGCGGGAAACTTGGACACTTGTCATATGACTGCCCTAACAAGGACAAAACAAACGAACACACCTTGACGAGGATCAGACCAAAACTAGATTCGTCTCAGAACCTAAACAAAGGAGAAGAGCTCTCAATGTGATGTGCTACAGCCTAACCTTGTGGATACAAACACTGATGATGACACCTCACTGCCCCGCACAGGTCCCATAACAAGGAGTATGGCTAAGAAGTTGTTACATTGTGTTGAATCATTTCTTTATAGGCATGAAGAGGATGAACCAAGCAGAGATGATGTCCATTGGGTTTATATGATACAAGCTTTGATCTAGTTGTATCAAAAGCATGTTGTACATATCTTTAGTTGTTCTTTTTAATATTGTTGGTTGGTTAACCTTGTTTTTGGATAGTTTGTGTTGTATTATTGCCTTGTCTTTCAGGTACACGTACTTAGCTTGAAAATGCAATTAGAACCTGAATTTTTGTTCAAGCAAGGAAGTGATAAGCAAGTAGCTTACAAGCAAGGAGGTGACAAGCACTCATGTCAAATTCAGAATTGTTCTTCACGCAAACATGGAGGTATAAGCTGCTCAAAGCTTGAACCAATAGGAAGAAGTCTTGCAAATGTTCAAACCAATCAAAAACAAGTTGAAGACAAGCACGCAAGCTGCACAAAATTTGATCCAATCAAACTCCTTGAAGAGGACGGCTGGTTAAGGCTTAATTCCTTTGAAAATTCAAAGCCAAACTTACAACCAATCAAAGGCAATTCAAAGCAAGCTGCTCAAAGTATTATCCAATCAAAATTGTGGCTGAAAACAAGCATGGAATGCACGGCAAGGCAACCAGCTTTCTTGGAACCAAAATTGTTCAAAAGCAAGCATGTACTTTTTAGTCTTGTACTTTGTACTTTAAACCTTGTACCCTTGTAAATTTTGTTGGCTATAAGTAGAATAGGAAGCTGAATGTAAAAAGGAACCAGATTATCAAACACATTTCAATCAAAACTTCCTTTAAGGAATTCTCAACTTTTCTAGTTGAAGCTTAAGCCACTAACGGTTTCTTTCAAATTCATAGCCTAGAACTTGTTAGTACTTACTTCATTTTTGGTTTACAGCATCTTAGGGTCTCAATGAGGTTTTAGATGTGTTGGAATGCCAAAGAGGAAGAGGTGTTGGTATAAATTGAGCCAAGAACAAACGGTTACAGTTCAAGGGGTGTCTTTGAGATGTTCTTTGCCATAGCTGAGGTTCAGATCAATTTGGAATAGAAGACAAAGTCTTGGAAATGTTTCTAGGCTTCATTTGGCTCATCAATTGGTATCAGAGCTTTGGTTAGTCTTCTATTCATGTTTACATTGTTTAAACTTGCGTATAAATGATGCTGCCCAAACCGTGTAGTAAACTGTTTTTATGTCCATTTAGAATCTGTTAATTTAGATAGTTACTTTATGTTTTAAAGTGTTTATTAGTTAGTTTACAACAGTTTGGTAAGTTAGTTTTAAGTAGCAAAACCGAAAACACCACAAAAAGAACTTAGAATAGACTTAAGTGTTGTTAGAATCTGTTTGTGTAGTCTAGATTAAAACCGTGTGTGACTTGATTGTTCTTGTTCAATCTAGCTTAGACAATGTTCATTAGGTCCTAATCTAGAAGTTTAAATGGTAGTTTAGTTGAGTTCTTAAGACAGAAAACTTTGAACACAAAAATAGATTAGTTGATAGTTAGTTGTAATCAAGTTATTAAATTTTGTTTTTAGTAGTTGTGTACAATCTGTTTTAGACGTTTTAGTTGCTGCCTTATTTAGCTTAGTTAGACTAGATTGCAACATAGTTTAAAGGTTTAGTTGGTTGTTTAGTTTAGTACAAGAGAAACCGAAAACTAAGAACAAAAAAAGTAGTTTTAGTTAACTATGTTTGCTGCCTAGTTTCTAGTTGATATACGTGTGTTAAGTAGAATACAAAGACTTGCATCTAGTATCATCTAGTTTAGAAACTGATTGCATCATACAAACGAAAACCAAAACAAAAACAAGTAGAATAGATAACTTAAAAACAAAACAAAACAAGATAGCTAGTTTGCATCAAAACTGATTTCCATTAGTTGTTAGAGTAATCAGCCCTTATAATTGCATTTGGAAACAACTAAGTTGCATTTAGCTATCTTAAGATTAGTTAGATCATTTGCATAAAAAAGGACAATTGCCAAAACCGTGTGTTTAGAACAACTCTTTAAAGCTCATTTGAAATCTTGGTGAATGCTAATAGCTATATCTTTTTGTTGATTTCAATTGTTTCAAACAACTTGTTGGACTTAGATACATCCTGGAAGTTAGGAATTGTTTAAGCCCCACACTGTTAAAGAGCTATTCAATTGTTGTTTTTAGATCAATTTCTGAACTTACCTTGCACTATATTCAATTTGAACTTGTTGTAATTGTGAATTGATTGCTCACTACATAGTGTTTAGCCGTGTTGTGTACGAGAAACTTTCAAATTCCAAATACAACAAACCTTGTGCAATTAAAGACCGTGAGCAATGACTCATGTAGGCCGTGAGGAGTAGTCTCACAACAATCAAGCAAACCCCTCCCCAAAAGAAAGAAAATTAAGCTTGATTGAGAAACACACGAGAGAAAAGCCAATATTTGTCAACAAGTAAGAGGCAAGACAAGAGAGAATTGCACAAGAAAGAAAGTGAGGAAAAGCCCAAAGTTGAACATTGCAAAAGGGAAAATTCCTGCGCAAAGCTCAAAAGAAAGAAAGTGCCCAAAAGAACCAAAGTGTTGTAGTTTTGAAATATTGAAAGTTTCTAAAGCAAACCCTTGCTGACACTTTGTTTGTGTGCTTTTACTTTCACTTTACTTCAATTGATAATTGCATATGCTGTAAAGTAAATTGAGGGATCGTCTTAAAACAACCCTGTAGATTTCATTCAGCCAGAACAACAATTTGATTTCTGTGATTTTTCTTGAATCCTTAGGAAAAATAGTCCAAATTGCTGTTTTGAACAATTGTCAACATAAAGTAGAGTATTTGCATCTTGTCAATATTTTAATTGGCTTTTGAGATTGTTTTCTGAATCATAGGTCCCCAACAGAAAGATAATGCACCATCCCCGTCCCCATCTACTCCTGTCCCATCCCAGTCCCTGTTACCCTAGAGAATATACAGCAAACACTCACTTTCCTTGTTAATCAGTTTGGTTTAATGAGAAGTGACATAGAGCATAACAAACAGAGGATAAGCAAAGTAGAAAAGCCAACCTCAGATCAAAAGGAACCTAGTATACCTTTTCAAGAAGGCACCTCTTATGGTAATGAGTCTCATGTTGAACGTAGAAAAGTCACATCACTTAGAGGTAGAGGTAGAGGTCGAGGTAGTAATAGTGGTCGTAGGAACATTTCTTTTGAGGAGAGATTTGAATATCTCCCTGAGTACAATGAAGAACACTATCCGGAAGAACGGTATGATGAACGTCAGCCTGATAGAGATGAACATCTTGAAGAAGAGTTCATTACTACTAAACTGACAATACCCTCCTTCCAAGGGAAAAGTGATCCTGAAGCATATCTGCAATGGGAAACAAAAGTAGATCATATGTATTCTTGCACTAACTATTCTGAATTGGCCAAAGTGCGGTATGCAACTTTTGAATTTGTAGATTATGCTTTACTCTGGTGGGAACAATTAAAGAACACGAGGACAAGAACAAGACAGCCCCCTGTTGTTACTTGGTCCGAGCTGAAACAAGAGATGAGGAAGAGATTCATATCTCCTTCCTATGAAAGAAGCATTTTCCAGAAATTGCAACAACTTTCTCAAGGTAATAGATCTGTTGATGAATTTTATAAAGAATTAGAACATCTGCTTACCAGGGCTAACATAGAAGAAGCTGAGGAAGCCACAATGGCTAGATTTCTAGCTGGTTTGAACAAAGAGATTGCATTTAAGGTGGAACTTACACCTTACTCTGATCTGGCTTCTATGGTTCACATTGCTGAGAAAGTGGAAAGACAATTGAAGGTAAAAACTTCTAACCCTTCTTTTCGGACTAATCCTTTGAGTTTTCCTAGAACACAGCCCAGGACGCCTTTCCGTCCACAACAAGGTCAAGGCCGTGGATTCCAAGAAAAATCAACCCAGAACATCCAAAATCGTCCAAAGCTTCCAATCCCTGACAAAGGCAAAGCCAAGGTGGAAGGTACGCCTAATTTTAAGACTCGTGATATTCAATGTTTTAAATGCTTAGGAAAAGGTCATTTTGCTAATCAATGTCCCAACCCTAAACGCATCTTGTTTATTGAAGAGTCTAATGAGTATTATTCTGAGGAAGAATTGGAGAGTGAAGAAAACAATGAAATTGAACAAACATGTGAGGAAGAAGAAGAGATTAGTGAAGAGATTAATGAGTGTGAAGCAAAAGAGTTCTTAGTTGTCCGTCGAGCTCTAAGTGCCCAAGTTAAAACTGAAGAACCTGAAATACAAAGAGAGAACATATTTCACATTCACTGTATGGTTAAAAAGAAAGTCTGCACTTTGATCATTGACTCCGGTTCATGTACCAATGTTGCAAGTTTTGAACTTGTTAGGAAACTTGAGTTACCTTTAAATAATCACCCCCGTCCTTATAGACTTACGTGGCTTAATGAGTGTGGTGAAGTTAAAGTAACAAAGCAAGTCCTAGTTCCTTTATCAATTGGTGGGTATTCTGCTGAGGTGCTATGTGATGTAGCCCCTATGCAATCAAGTCATATCTTATTAGGTAGACCGTAGAAATTTGACAGCAAGGTTACATATGATGGTTACCTGAATAGATATTCCTTTAGGCAAAACAACAAACTGTTCAAATTAAATGCCTTGCCCCCGCACAAAGTCTTTGAGGATCAACAACGAATGTTAAAAAGCCATAATGATCCAAAAAAAAAGGAATTGGAAAGGATTTTCATCAAAGAAAACCAACTGAAAACTTCTTATCTTAAAATTGAACCGAAAGAAATCAAAGTTTCTGCTGAACCATCTCTTAAGAAAAGTGTGTTCTTTGCATCTCAAAGCGAGGTATTCCATGCTATCAATTCAAACAAAACTGTTTATATCTTGCTTTACAAAGAAACTCTGTTCTCTTCATCTGAAATACCATCTACTTTACCAAGTGAAGTTGCATCTTTACTTCAAGAATTTTCTAGCTTGTTTCCTGAAGGAGACCCCCAGGTTTACCACCTCTAAGAGGCATTGAGCATCAAATAGATTTCATTCCAGGAGCTGTTCTACCAAACAGACCTGCCTATAGAGCCAACCCAGAGGAAACTAAGGAAATCCAAAAACTTGAGGAATTATTGACCCAAGGTAAAGTAAAAGAGAGTATGAGTCCTTGTGCTGTTCCTGTTATCATTGTCCCTAAGAAAGATGGAACTTGGAGAATGTGTACTGATTGTAGAGCCATCAATAAGATCACTATGAAGTATAGATACCCTATCCCTAGGCTGGATGACATGTTGGATATGTTGCATGGGTCTAGATGTTTTAGCAAAGTAGATCTTAAACAAGGATATTTCCAAGTGAGAATTAGGGAAGGTGATGAATGGAAAACTGCCTTTAAGACTAAATTTGGATTGTACGAATGGTTAGTTATGCCCTTTGGTTTAACCAACGCCCCTAGTACTTTCATGAGGTTAATGAATGAGGTCTTAAGGAATTTCATAGGGAAATTTGTAGTAGTTTACTTTGATGACATTCTTATCTACTCCAAAACCCTAAGTGAACATCTGATCCATCTTAGAGCTGTTTTTGTCACCCTACAGAAAGAAAAGTTGTATGCTAATTTCAAGAAGTGTTCTTTCTGTCTAGAGAAGGTTACATTCTTAGGATTTGTGATTAGTGCTGAAGGAATTGAAATGGATCAAGAGAAAGTTAAATCCATAACTGAGTGGCCAACCCCTAAGTCTGCTGGAGATGTTAGGAGTTTTCATGGATTAGCTAGCTTCTATAGACGTTTTGTGAAGGATTTCTCTACCATAGCTACACCCTTGAATGAGTTAGTAGAGAAAGATGTAAGTTTTGAATAGGGAGAATCACAACAACAAGCCTTTGAGGAACTTAAGAAACGTCTTACTTCTGCACGTATCCTGAGATTGCCCAACTTTGATGAAATGTTTGAAGTTGAATGTGATGCCAGTGGAGTTGGTATTGGAGCTGTATTGCATCAAGGTAACAAACCTGTTGCCTACTTTAGTGAGAAATTGAAAGGAGCTTCCATAAATTATTCAACCTATGATAAAGAATTGTATGCCCTTGTCCGTTCTTTACAAACTTGGGAACATTATCTACAACCTAAGGAATTTGTGATTTATACTGACATGAAAGGCTTAAGTATTTAAAAGGTCAAGGAAAATTGAACAAAAGACATGCCAAATGGGTTGAATTCATTGAACAATTCCCTTATGTGATCAAGTATAAGCAAGGAAAAGAAAATGTTGTTGCTGATGCATTATCTCGTCGCTATACTTTGATTACTACTCTTTCATGTAACATGTTTGGTTTTGAGTCTATCAAAGAGATGTATCATTCTGATCATGACTTTAGTTCTATCTATCAAGCATGCATTGATTCACCTTTTGCTAAATATTACTTGCATGATGGTTATTTGTTTAAAGAACATAAGTTATGTGTACCAATGTGTTCATTAAGAGAGTTGTTGATAAAAGAAGCTCATGGAGGAGGTTTAATGAGTCATTTTGGCTCGTTAAAAACTTTGGAAACACTTAAGGAGCATTTCTTCTGGCCGCATATGAAAGCACATGTTGATAAGGTATGTGACCAATGTATTACTTGCAAACAAGCAAAATCTAGAACACAACCACATGGATTGTACACTCCCTTATCTGTTCCAAGTTCACCTTGGACTGATCTTTCTATGGACTTTGTATTGGGGTTGCCTCGATCCAAAACTGGTAAAGATAGCATCTTTGTTGTTGTTGATAGATTTTCCAAAATGGTACATTTCATTGCATGTAAGAAAGTTGATGATGCTATTCATATTGCTGATTTGTTCTTTAAGGAGATTGTTAGATTGCATGGCATGCCACGTACAATTGTTAGTGATAGAGATACAAAGTTTCTAAGTCATTTCTGGCGTGTTTTGTGGAGTAAACTTGGTACTAAATTGTTATTTTCTACAACTGCTCACCCACAAACCGATGGTCAAACTGAAGTTGTTAATAAAACTTTGTCTCAACTGTTACGTGTTGCCATTCAAAAGAACTTAAAGAATTGGGAAGACTGCTTAGCTTATATTGAGTTTGCATACAATAGAGTTGTTCATAGTGGAACATTGCATTCTCCTTTTGAAGTTGTTTATGGCTTTAACCCTTTGTCCCCGCTTGATCTTGTTCCCATACCTGTTCATGAACGTGTTAGTTTAGATGGTGAACGAAAAGCAAAACTTGTGAAAGAATTGCATGAAAAGGTTAAGTCACAACTTGAAGCTAAGAATAAAGTGTATGCCAATAGAGCCAACAGGAATCGTAAAGTTGTTACATTTGAGCCTGGTGATCTTGTTTGGTTACACTTGAGGAAAGAAAGATTCCCTAAGGAAAGGGACTCAAAGTTGAAGCCAAGAGGCGATGGACCGTTCAAAGTGTTGAAACGGCTTGGTGATAATGCCTATGTTCTCGATCTTCCTGAAGAAAGGTATGGTTCTATCTCTAAAACTTTTAATGTGCTGACCTTTCTCCATTTAGTATTGATTCAGATTCGAGGACGAATCCTTCTCAAGTGGGAGGGAATGATGAGCTACAGCCTAACCGTGTGGATACAAACACTGATGATGACACCTCACTGTCCCGCACAGGTCCCATAACAAGGAGTATGGCTAAGAAGTTGTTACATTGTGTTGAATCATTTCTTTATAGGCATGAAGAGGATGAACCAAGCAGAGATGATGTCCATTGGGTTTATATGATACAAGCTTTGATCTAGTTGTATCAAAAGCATGTTGTACATATCTTTGGTTGTTCTTTTTAATATTGTTGGTTGGTTAACCTTGTTTTTGGATAGTTTGTGTTGTATTATTGCCTTGTCTTTCAGGTACACATACTTAGCTTGAAAATGCAATTAGAACCTGAATTTTTGTTCAAGCAAGGAAGTGATAAGCAAGTAGCTTACAAGCAAGGAGGTGACAAGCACTCATGTCAAATTCAGAATTGTTCTTCACGCAAACATGGAGGTATAAGCTGCTCAAAGCTTGAACCAATAGGAAGAAGTCTTGCAAATGTTCAAACCAATCAAAAACAAGTTGAAGACAAGCAAGCAAGCTGCACAAAATTTGATCCAATCAAACTCCTTGAAGAGGACGGCTGGTTAAGGCTTAATTCCTTTGAAAATTCAAAGCCAAACTTACAACCAATCAAAGGCAATTCAAAGCAAGCTGCTCAAAGTATTATCCAATCAAAATTGTGGCTGAAAACAAGCATGGAATGCACGGCAAGGCAACCAGCTTTCTTGGAACCAAAATTGTTCAAAAGCAAGCATGTACTTTTTAGTCTTGTACTTTGTACTTTAAACCTTGTACCCTTGTAAATTTCGTTGGCTATAAGTAGAATAGGAAGCTGAATGTAAAAAGGAACCAGATTATCAAACACATTTCAATCAAAACTTCCTTTAAGGAATTCTCAACTTTTCTAGTTGAAGCTTAAGCCACTAACGGTTTCTTTCAAGTTCATAGCCTAGAACTTGTTAGTACTTACTTCATTTTTGGTTTACAACATCTTAGGGTCTCAATGAGGTTTTAGATGTGTTGGAATGCCAAAGAGGAAGAGGTGTTGGTATAAATTGAGCCAAGAACAAACGGTTACAGTTCAAGGGGTGTCTTTGAGATGTTCTTTGCCATAGCTGAGGTTCAAATCAATTTGGAATAGAAGACAAAGTCTTGGAAACGTTTCTAGCCTTCATTTGGCTCATCACAAGGCTTCCACTTGGAGTGACACATTCAACTCTGAGACTGACACCAAAGAAGAGACGACACAAGTATGCTTTGTATCCAAAGCATCAAACGAGGTATCTTCTGATTCTGACTCTGAATCTGAACCTTCATATGATGATTTATTTAGTCTATCTTTAGAATTGCATAAATTCACAAAGACTCTCGCAAAAGAAAAGAAACGGTTAATTGAAGACAAGAAGTTATTAGAATCGTCTAATACAAGCCTTGTTGCTCAATTAAACGATTCAAAAGAAGAGTCGTCCAGTATAATTAACGCATTAAAATCAGAGGTCACATCATTAACAACACAAAACCATGAAATAAAATCCGAGATTTCAAACTTGAAATCAAGGAATATAGATCTAGAAAAAAATGATGAAACAATTTGACACAGGTACAAACGTGCTAGATCGCCTCATTTCTTCACAAAAGCATGATAGTGAAAAACCGAATTATGATACGTTGAGAAAAATGAGACATTAAATAAATCAACCAAGTTCATTCCGTCTAAGAAAATAGATGCAACTAAGACATATGTGGAGGGTAAGAAGACGCCTAGATCCTCCTATGACATCTCATCGTGCTTCATCTTCACATCATATGAGATATAATTATGTGTCATACAAATATGAAAAGAAACCATTAATGCATACGCAACATTCATTTACATCTAGATCACACTCCATGCACACCAACACAAGAACATATCGAAAACAACAACCATACAATATTCATAAGGGAATTCTTGGCCAAAGGCCAAATGTATTCTCACCTCATGTCTACTATATTGCATCTTCATCTACATTCTCACCATTTGTTAGACCGAGAAAAGTCACCCAAGTATGGGTACCAAAACGCACTCTTACAAAGAGGTGATGAACTAACTCGTAAGGACCCAAAATCAAAGGGTACCTAAATCGTTGTTTTACATTGCAGGGAACCCATACATCTAAAGGTACATCAATCAAGTGATTCCTTGATAGTGGTTGCTCAAGGCACATGACAGGTGACCTGTGCTTGTTCTCAAAGTTGAAGAAGGTTACAAAAGGTTGATCAGTGACCTTTGGAAACAACAATGAAGGAAGAATCATCGGCAAAAGTACAATCAGAAGCCCAAGCACTCTTTAAATCTCCAACATTTTCTTAGTAAGTAATCTATCCTATAATATGCTTAGCGTCTCACAGTTTATTGACAACGGTTTTGATGTGTGTTTCACTCATCCATATTGCAACTCATACATATTGCAACATAATAAATAAATACGGAGAAACGTTATTAAAAGGAAAAAGAGAAGGAAATATTTTTACACTTTCTATGGATGACATGTTAGATGCAAAGTTAAATGTTTTATGCCAAATGAACCTAACGTAAATCTGTGGCATAGGCAATTAGGACACATTGGCATCTCAATGCTTGAAAAACTTCAACGAAAGAATCTAGTACGAGGATTGCCTAAACTTGATTTAGACAACTTTCAGTTGTGTGAATCTTGCATTAAAGACAAACAAACGCGCGAGTCACTTAAATCTAAAAATGAAATTAGCACGTCTAGAGTTTTAGAATTATTACACATTGATTTTTTTGGTCCTAGTCGTACTAGGAGTGTTGGTGGACGCCACTATGCATGTGTAATCATTGACGATTTTTCTCGCTATACATGGACTTTATTTCTTGCAAATAAAGATGATATTGCCGTTGAGATTGCTAAACTAATAAAACAACTTGAAAATGAATATGGCTTGAATGTGAAAAAGATTAGAAGCGATAGATACGGTGAATTTAAAAACAATGACATGATTGCATTTTGCAAAGAAAAAGGTATTGAACACGAGTTTTCGCCACCTAGGACACCACAATTAAATGGAGTAGTAGAAATAAATAATAGGAAACTACAAGAAATCGCTAGAACCATGTTGTGTGAAAATAAGTTGCCTAGATTTTTGTGTCCGGAAGCCGTAAATTGTGCATGCTATATAGTTAATCGTTTGTCGATTAGAAAGAAAATAAATAAAACTCCTTATGAAATAATAAATGATCGCATGCCTAAAATTGATTACTTTTGTGTGTTTGGTTGTAAATGCTTTGTTTTGAATACAAAAGATAATCTGGATAAATTTGAATCTAAATCAATTGAATGCATCTTTGTTGGATATTATGTGAATTCTAAAGCATATAGATGCTATGATCCTATCACTAGACAAATTTTAGAATCTACTCATGTGAAGTTTAATGAGTTTGGCGAGTTTCAAAAAGATAAAGAATATGACAATGATTTCGTACTAAAGCCCGTGTTAGATGATATAGAAGAGAATATTGTACATGATGAATCCAACACGCTAGAAATACACGATCACTTAGAAATGCATGAAAACTTAGAGAATAATCAACCAAGATGGCATAAGAATCACCCACACGATCTCATCATAGGCAATATAACTCAAGGTGTTCGACCACGTAGAAGAATCAATCCGAAGGAAATAAACCAATTTCATGCTATGATATCTGAAATTGAACCTAAGAACGTTTTTGATGCCTTGAATGATTCTTCTTGGATTGGTGCTATGCATGATGAATAAAATACATTTATACATAATGTAGGACACTGCCCCAATGAGGATAAAGACAAGAAATACGGAGAAGTCGGCAGCGACCACATTTCTTACCTTTATCCTCATTGGGGCAGTGGCCTATATTATGTATAAATGTATTTCTTATGTGACTTAAGAAAGAAATGTGGTCGCTGCCGACTTCCACGCATTTCTTGCCTTTATCCTTATTGGGGCAGTGGCCTACATTATGTATAAATGTTAATCAATTCACAAGAAATAATGTATGGGATTTAGTGTCACGACCACAAGATAAGACAATCATAGGCACAAAGTGGGTATTTAGAAATAAAATGAATGAATAAGGTAAAGTTGTTAGAAAAAAGGCGAGACTTGTAGCACAAGGATATAACCAAGAAGAAAGAATAGACTACGACGAAATATTTGCATCTGTAGCACGTTTAGAAGCCATACGATTATTACTTCCTATTGTTTGCATGAAAGATTTTAAACTCTATCAAATGGACGTAGAGAGTGCATTTTTAAATGGCTTTATACAAGAAAAAATATACGCGAAGCAACCACCCGGTTTTGAAGATTTGAAGTATCCCGATCACGTGTACAAATTAAAGAAGGAACTATATGGCTTAAAATAAGCACTTAGGGCTTGGTATGATCGTTTTGCTACTTTTCTTTTAGAAAATGGATTTAAAAGAGGCACCATAGGTAGCACCTTATTCTTGAAACAAGATAAATCAGATTTACTTATCATTCAAATTTATGTTGATGACATTATTTTTGGATCTACATCTCATAAACTTGTTGAAGAATTTGAAATTTGCATGAAATCTGAATTGAAATGTCTATGGTTGGTGAATTGAATTGCTTTTTTTGGCTTGCTTATTGAACAAACTAGTAAAGGTATTAACATAAGTCAAGTTAAATATTTGAATAACATGATTAAAAAGTTCAATTTTGAGAACTTGAAACCATCCCCCATCCCTATGAGTGTCATCACTAAACTAGATAAAGATGAAAATGGAAAAGACTTTGATAATGCTTTATATAGGTCTATGATTGGTTCTTTGCTTTATCTTACCGCAAGTAGACCCGATATCATGTTTAGTGTTTGTATGTGCGCACGTTTTCAAAGCCAACCTAAAGTATCTCATTATAATACTGAAAACGGATTTTTTGATACATTAAGCACACTTCCACTTTAGGAATTTGGTATGATAAGAATTGTGAATTTGATTTGCATGCATATACTGATGTGGATTATGGCGGATGCAAAATAGATAAAAAAAAGTACAAGTGGCACTTGTCAATTTATAGGAACTTCATTAATTTCTTGGTTTTCAAAAAAGCAAGCGAGTGTGACATTATCTATTACAGAAGCTGAATATATGGCACTTAGTCTTTGTTGCACACAACTTCTATGGTTAAGACAGCAGCTTTGTGATTTTGGAATCACGGTAAATCGCATTTCCATTTATTGTGATAGTATGAGTGCTATAAATTTATCTAAGAGCCCCGTACTATACTCCAAGGCAAAGCACATAGAAGTACGATATCACTTTCTTCATGATCACGTGGATAATCGTGATATTGTTATAGAACATGTAGGCACTAAAGCACAAGTAGCTGACATATTCACCAAAGCACTAAATCAAGCCATGTACGAAAATCTATGCTCTAAATTAGGCATGATTTCTACTGATTTGCTATAGCTTGATATTTCCTTCCATCTCTACATGCACTTTTGATTTTATTTTCAAAATAAAGGGGGGGAGAGAGTGTATGATTTAAGGGGGGAGTGCGAGTGATTTAAGGAGGTAAGAGAGTATGATTGCACAAATCAAGGGAGAGACAATTCAAAATTCAAAATTCAAATGCACAATTAGAGGGGGAGCGGTTAAATCTAAATCATGAAATAGTGTTATTTTGTTAATCATCAAAAGAGGGAGATTGTTGAGAAAAAGAGTTTGAGTGATTTACGAATACATGATTAAATACAACGTGTTTCAGAAATGCATGACAATTTTATTACTTGACACGTTTTTGTGATAAACTTGCCTTATATACTTTATATATAATGTTTCCGTACTACAAGCCATGAAGATATAAAGCTTACATCAAATGGCAAACATTTGTTGTGTTTGAACTATTTTCAGATGCCACCATTAATGAACTAAACTAGTTCATTAAGTGAAGTACTTAGTTAAATGAACTAAGTAGTTCATTAAATGGAGATATATTTGGAGAAGGCATGATGGCAACAAATGGAAACATGGAAAGTCCTCTCTCCATTTGGCATACACGTTATATATATATATATTCAGATTTTTTTATAAAAAGACACAATACACATATATTCCGACGTACTACTGACACGTTACATACATTACAAACATACGTCAACGTCACACCACTATACTTACCTCCTATTTATGAGTATATTCAGGTCTTATATCATATGATATAAGTCATGGTGATGACAAAATTATTAGGACATGTTATAAGGTTATAAACCGAAAATTGTCGTATTAGGTGACTGCTGAAACTTCGCCAACGTATCACGTACTTGCCATATATAGATGGCCAGCCCCTACACTTCAAAAATGACCACAAATTTCGTGGCTAACATGGTATACTCAGTCATGAAATCATTCCATGTTGGCACACACAATCACCCCCAATTAAGGCCAAATTGTGGAGATTTAAAATTCAACTCTTTTTGTCACATGGGGTGCCTTTTATGATAAGTGCAAGAATGAATCTTTCTTTAACTCTAAAGCTCATCCTCCAAATATGGTTTAGGCACTATGAAGATAGCTTCACCTTGCTTCCAAATAAGTTGAAGAAAACCTTTCGAGCATAAGTCCTCCAATGAGTTTCACATAACCCAAGCAAAATACCTCCCTCCCTGGAATTGGACAACTCTCACAAGGATGTTCAAGCCTTGAAAGATTCTAGCCTTGATTGTGAATATGAACCAAGAAAATACACAAGAATTACTCTTAAAGAAGAAGAAATTTTCATTGAAGGTGTAAGATTACAAGGCTTCTCTTATGTGCATTTTATAGGCAAAAATAACACAAGACAACAAACTATCTTACAAATTGAAATGATGATTGAAAAGACTACACACTTCTAAAAACTATTCATGTAGGCTCCATAAAAATTAGTCTTGCAAGTCTTGAATGATGATTTTCAAACTAGGTCCCTCAAGTACTATTATTCATGGAAGACTTTAAGGATTTGTCTTCAACTTGAAATCTTTTTTGATTTGTCACAGATTTTTGGACACCTTCCATTTCGAAATAGGCCTTGACTTCTTTTAGAGAATTGTAGCCAATTGAGTTTAGAAAATAAGCATATAAAGTTCTTTCCATTTGGCTCAACCATTGAGGAGATACATCCAAAATACTGAAGGTATGTCACAGAATTCGATAGAAACTGTACTTCAACTTGCATGCTATTTTTGGGTATTAAGACGACCGATTTTGGAAAAGTGCAAAACATGAAAGTTGTAGATACTTGTCTTAGATTTCCAAAACATCTTGAAATTAGTCATTTGGCCTTCTGGTTGGAGAGATACATCAATTCAACCAAAACTGGTCCTGCAGAAACTCACAATCCGAGATAGGCCTAAACTAATACAACATAAACATTTAAAAAGCAAAATAAAGAACACATTCTAACTTAATGATATTTTACAGTGGTTCCAAAAACTCTTATAAATCATGTTACAGGTTCAATAAGGTGAAACCAATGTATAAATTCCTTTGGTTCATCTTGCACATGTTTATATAAGAAGGCCCCTACTTCATGCGTTAGTTTCTTAGTTTTACTTCTTGTTAAGGGTTCTTGATCTTGCATTTTTGTAACATTATGTGCATTCTCATTATCTTGACATGGATGAGGAAAATGGACCTCATCATTCCCCCCTTCTTCAAAATGATTCGACCTCGAATCTAAATCATCACCAAAAGGGGTAAGATCAGCAACGTTAAAAGTATGAGAAATTGAACCATACTTACTCTCAGGAAGGTCAAGAATGTAAGCATTATCTCTTGGCATTAGCTTATATTTCAACTCTAGGAAACCTTTCTTTCCTTAAATGCAGCCAAACAAGATCATCTGGTTCAAACAGAGCTTCCTTGCGTCCTTTGTTAGCTTGTTTTGCATACTGTTTGTTTTTCTTATCAAGTTGTAGCTTAACCTTAGCATGCAATTTCTTAATCAGTTCAGCCTGATTCTTACCATCAATACTTGCACGTTCATGAACAGGAATAGTGATGCGTGCAAGACGTGGCTCCAACAATTCCACCTTCCAAACGTCCTTCACAAAAAGGGTTAGGCACAAGGAAGAAGACTTCCCCTTGCTTCCTTAGTGATAAAAACGTGTGGATCAAATGAGCAAGACTAACACTTCAAGGTGGTCGTTGATCAGGCAAACCAATATGGTCCTCATGGACGGCACCTTTTAGCAATGGCAAAACCTTCAAAATGCTCAACTTTGAAGGATCTTAAATTAGGTTTTTAATGCAAAACCAAGAAAACAAAGTCTCCCACAAAGTGAAGAAAATATCAAGAATTGTTATTCATCAAAAGTTGTCCCTAACATTCGGCCAAAAGGCCCTATGTATAGACTAGAAAACGTGCTCATTAAGACTTAGAATGGCTATAAATAATTTCAAATAATGCTAGCTACTAAATGCTTAAATTTAAAATCTGGTTGAAATTCAAACCAAGATAAATTATAGCTAAAACTTGAATTTGCTTGTAGAATGCTAACTTCTCTCTTCCAGCCATGTATGATGACTAAATAGAGGTGCTTGAGACCTGATTTGATGATGATAAAGTGGTTGGAGTTGAATTCAAAGGTTGATTGAAGTTTGAATTCGAATTGAGTTTGAATTTGAATTCAAATTTGGGTTCAACTTTGAATTGTGATCTCATCTTCTCCTTGCTCAAGAATGGCGTGTGGATGTCCTCAAGGTGGCTGAAATGTTTGAATTCAAAGGTTGGTTGAAGATTGAATTCAAATTGAGTTTGAATTTGAATTCAAATTTGGATTCAACTTTGAATTGTTGACTTATCCTTCTCTTTATCACCAATATGGCGTGTGAAATGGGGGAGATTGTGGCTGAGAACTTCTTGAATTTGAAGACACAAATTGGTTGAAACTTGAATTCAAGTCAAGGTTGAATTTAAATTCACGTTTATCTTCAAGTTGATATTCACTTTGTCTTCAATTTGGCCGCCCTTATCCTTGTTGTTTGAAGATAATTTTGAGCTAACTTTGAACTTGAAAATGTCATGTTGGATTTTGTTTGTTGAGACAGACATTCCTTTCAGACAAACATTCCTTTTGTCTCCTTTTTAGGGTGCTATTTGTGGTCCTCCGTTTGGCTTGTAACTTATTACGTACCTAGTTACCTACAAGGCAAACACAAGGAAGCAAGGATCACAAGAAAACAAGACATACATTTGTTTATTTTATTGAAAGACGCCTATATGCATGAAAAGTGATGTATGGAATGCAACCTAAGACTAAGACCAATTTTGTCTTGTATTTTGCACACCTTGGACCGCATCAAATAGGCACAAGATCAAGTGGAGACAAAGGATTGAAACCATATACAACTTCAAACGGTTAATGTGTGGTGCCACTGTGAACACTTCTATTATAAGCAAATTCAATATATGGCAAGCAATCTCCCCAATTCTTAAGGTTCTCCTGAATTATAGCACGCAATAACTGAGACAAAGTTCTGTTCACAACTTCAGTTTGACCATCTGTTTGGGGGTGAGCAGTAGTAGAAAATAAGAGTTTTGTTCCAAGTTTACCCCACAACACATGCGAAAAGTGACTTAAGAACTTAGTATCCCTATCACTAACAATGGTTCTAGGCATGCCATGTAAACATACAACTTCCTGAAAGAAACAAGTTTGCAACTTGAGATGCATCATCAACCTTTTTACAAGCTATGAAGTGTGTCATTTTAGAAAATCTATCAACGACAACAAACACACTATCACTTCCATTTTCTGATCTGGGCAATCCCAAAACAAAGTCCATAGATATATCAATCCAAGGTGACATAGGGACAGGTAATGGGGTGTACAAACTATGTTGATGTGATGTAGATTTAGCTTTCTTGCAAGTTATACAACTTCCACAAATCTTCTCTACATCAACTCTCATATGAGGCCAAAAGAAACGTTCTTTTAACATCTCTAATGTCTTAAAGATGCCAAAATGGCCCATTAAGCCTCCACCATGTGCTTCTTTGACAAGTATCTCTCTGACAGAACACTTGGGCATGCACAATTTTCTTTCTTTAAATAAGTATTCATCATGTAAATAATACTTACCAAATGGAGAACTGACACATGCATCAATATTGACTGAAAGTCAGGATCAGATGTATACAATTCCTTGATGCACTCAAATCCAAGCAAATGAGATGACAATGTAGTAATCAAAGAATATCTCCTAGATAATACATCAGCTACAATGTTATCTTTTCCTTGCTTATATTTTATCACATAAGGAAATTGTTCAATGAATTCAACCCATTTTGCATGCCTCTTATTTAACTTTCCTTGGCTTTTAAAAAACTTAAGACTTTCGTGATCAGTATGAACCACAAACTCCTTATGTTGCAAATAATGTTGCCAAGTCTGCAATTGATGAGCCAAACGAAGGCTAGAAAACGTTGCCAAGGACTTTGTCTCCTACTCCAAACTGATTTGAACCGCAGCTATGGCAAAGAACATCACAATGACACCCCTTGAACTGTAACCGTTGTTCTTGGCTCAATTGATGCCAACACCTCTCCCTCTTTGGCACTCCAACACATCTAAAACCTCATTGAGACCCTAAGATGCTGTAAACCAAAAATGAAGTGAATACTAACAAGTTCTAGGCTATGAACTTGAAAGAAAACCGTTAAGTGGTCTTAAACTTCAACTAGAATAAGTTGAGAATTCCTTAAAGGAAATTTTGATTGAAATATGTTGAATTGTGGTGTATTGTTGTTTTTTTTGAGTTGTAATGTGTATTGATAATGGTTGTAAAATTGTTGTATTTACAATCTGATTCCTATGCTATTTATGCAAAACGAAATTTACAAAAAGTACAAGTTTTAATGTACAAAGTACAAGACTAAATAACATGCTTTGCTTGGAAATTGTTTGTGCATCTTTTGGTTCCAAAAGTTCTGGTTGCTTGCCGTGTAATTCTTGCTAGATTCAGCCTTCTTTCTTTGATCAATTTGATTGGTTTAGGCATGGAGCAGCTTGCTTGAGAAAGGCCTTTGATTGGTTGTGAGTTGTAGCTTTGATTTTTCAAAGAATTTCCCTTAGACAACCGTACATTTCCTTGCTTGAATTCAGCCAAATTCTGATTGGTTCTTGTAGTGAGCAGCTTGCTTTGGATTGCATTTGATTGGTAGAAACTTTGGTGTTGAATTTTCAAACCTATTTGCCATGAACCAGCCGTTTCTTCCATGGTTGTGATTGGATCATTTAAGGTGCAGCTTGCTAGTTGTTTCCTTGCTTGTTTGTGATTGGTTTAAGTATTTACAAGACTCCTTCCTATTGGCTAATGATGTGAGCAGCTTGTTTCAACCATTTTAACGTGAGGAACAACTTGAATTTGACATGAGTGCTTGTCACCACCTTGCTTGTAAGCTACTTGCTTATCACCTCTTGCTTGGACAAAAATTCAGTTTCTAATTGCATCTCCAAGCTTTGTTTGAACAATGATATCATCCGATCAGATGGAACATGGATCGATAGGTGTTCATGCTTCTTCAATGTAAAGCTCTCTTTGACCTATCTTCAAAGACACCAAGCAACAAACACAATATGCACAACATATATGACATGTCCTAAGGGTTAGTTAAGACTATAAGACATAAGAAGTAGCACTAGTGTGTGCGGAGTTAACAGTGATATGCCATGTCTTACAGAACTAACATGTGACAGTAAATGATACATGAAAATATGTTGCGTTGAACCCATCGTGGGCTCATCAGCAATGATCTAACCAATACATACAACTCTTTGTCATAGGTTGAATAATTCAATTGCGCTCCCTTAAGCTTTTCACTAAAATAAGCAATCGGTTGTTTAGACTGAGATAGTACAGCTCCTATACCAACACCACTACCATCACATTCAATTTCAAATGTTTCATCAAAGTTAGGTAGTCTTAGAATAGGTGCAGAAGTTAACCTTGCTTTAAGTTCATCAAAGGCTTTCTGTTGTGACTCTCCCTATTGAAATACTACGTCTTTTTTAACAATCTCATTCAAAGGTGCAGCAATAGTGGAAAAGTCCTTAACAAATCTTCGATAGAAACTAGCCAATCTATGAAAGCTTCTCACCTCTCCAACAGTTGTGGGAATTGGTCATTCTAAAATTGAGTTCACTTTATCTTGGTCCATTTCAATTCCATTTGCACTAACCACAAATCCTAGAAACACAACTTTTCCATACAAAAAGAACATTTCTTGAAATTTGCATATAATTGTTCTTTCTTCAATGCTTCAAAAACGCTTCTTAGGTGGCCTATGTGTTCATGCAAAGTATTAGAGTAAATCAAGATATCATCAAAGTACACAACAACAAATTTTCAAATGAATGCACGTAAGACTTCATTCATTAATCGTATGAAAGTACTAGGTGCATTAGTTAAGCCAAATGGCATAACTAACCACTCATACAATCCAAACTTAGTGTTAAATGCAGTTTTCCATCCATCACCTTCTCAAATGCGTACTTGAAAGTAAAAACTTTTAAGATCAATCTTGGTAAAATACTTAGCACCGTGCAATTCATCAAGCATATCATCAAGCCTAGGAATAGGGTACTTGTATTTTACAGTTATCTTGTCGATGGCTCTACAATCAGTACACATCCTCCATGTACCATATCTTTGGTACAACGATCACAGGAACAACACAAGGACTCATGATTTCCCTCACCTTTCCTTTGGCCAAGAGTTCTTCTACTTGGCGTTGAATTTCCTTCATTTCAGCAGGGTTTGCTCTGTAGGCTGGCCTATTAGGCAGGATAGCACCAGGTATGAAGTCTATTTGGTGCTCAATTCCTCTTAAAGACGGCAAAACAGAAGGTTCTTCTTCAGGAAACAACCCTGAAAACTCATCAAGCAAAGATACAACTCCACTGGGCAAAGTGGAGGGTAAGTCACTCATAGACAACAGAGACTCCATAAACATCAAAACGTAGACAGTTTTCTCTGATTTTAGTGCATGTGACACTTCACTTGGTTTGGCAAAGAAAGCAAATTTCTTTTGAGATTTGTCTTCATCAATGTTTACTATCTCTTTGCCTTTAGACTCATTTTTCTTTCTTTCATTCTTAATACACTCCAGAAATTTCTTTTCTGCCTCTTTCTCCTTAGGGTCATTCCTATTCTTACACATTCTCTTTTGATCTTCAAATACCTTGTGTGGGGGTAATGCATGTAGCTTAAACAACTTATTGTTAAACCTGAACGAATATCTATTCAAGTATCCATCATAAGTAACTTTCTTATCAAACCGCCATGGTCTACCTAACAGGATATGACTTGCATGCATAGGAGCTACATCACATAAGATATCATCTTTATACCCACCAATAGACAATGAGATCAAAACTTGTTTGCTAACACTCACTTCTCCACAATCATTCAACCAAGATAGTTTATAAGGGTGTGGATGGTTAAGTAATGGCAACTCAAGTTTTCTAACGAGTTCAACACTTGCCACATTAGTATAGGATCCAGAGTCAATAATCAAAGTACAAACTTTCCCTTTAACCATGCAATGGATATGAAAAATGTTGTCTCTATGTTGATCTTGTTCATCAATCTTAACATGTGCATTAAGAGCTCTTCTAACAACCAAGAATTCTTTTGATGCAAGTTCTTCATCCTCACTCACACTTTCTTCATTTTCATCATGATTTTCCTCAACAATAACATGTTCCACTTCCTCATCATCAGAATAATATTCATTAGATTCTTCAATGAACATGATACGTTTAGGGTTGGGACATTGATTTGCAAAATGACCTTTACCTAAACATTTATAGCATTGAATGTCTTTAAATCTAGTAGTGGAATTAGAAATGTTACCTTCAACCTTGTTTTTCTCTTTATCCAAGTTTTGTTGAGGTGGTTGAGGTGCTCTTTGATTTGGTTGAGTCTTGCCTTGGAATCCACTGCCTTGAGGTGCAGTTGGCCTGAAACATGTGCCTTGATTTGTCCTAGGCGGCATTCTTGGATAGGATGAAGAATTAGCTCGAAAAGATAAACTAGATGCAAAGGGTTTTACCTTGAGTTGTCTCTCAATCTTTTCAGCTTTATGAACCATGGAAGTCATATCAATATATGTGGTAAGTTCAACTCTGTTTGCAATTTTCTTGTTCAATCCAGCTAGAAATCTAGCCATGGTAGCTTCCTCCGGTTCTTCAATGTTAGCTCTTATCAATGAGATCTCTAACTCTTTGAAATACTCATCTACACTACAGCTTCCTTGAGTGAGTTTTTGCAAGTTTTGGTAGATGATTCTTTCATAGTCAAAAGGAATGAATTTTTTTCTCATCTCAATTTTCATTTCTTCCCAAGTAGAGATTGGTGCTTGTCTGGTTCTTCTCCTTACGTTATGTAGTTGATCCCACCAAATTAAGGCATAATCTGCAAACTCTATAGCTGCATAGCGCACTTTAATCAAATCAATATAATTTGTATAAGAGTATTTGAGATCTACCTTTTTCTCCCATTCAAAATATGCCTCAGCATCACTCTTTCCATAGCATGTGGGGATTTTCACTTTTGTTTTGATGAATTTATCTTCTTATGGGTTATTCTTTTAATTCCCACGGTTTCGAAATTAGTTGTACTCTTCCTCAATGTTATAGTCATCAAACATTTGGTGTGGTTCTTCTTCTCTTTCATCAAAGGTCCTCATAGGTATGAAATCCCTATTAAGCCCTCTTCCTCTGTCTCTGCCTCTACCTCTTCCTCTTTCCGAAGCAAAAGACCTATGGCTTTCAAGCCTATGTTCCGGTATATGTGATGTTTGTCCTTCATGTAAAGGATTTTGTAGATGAGAGTGACTGTTTTTCTAGGCCCTCTACATGGCTACTCATCAATTTCATTTCCCACAACATCTTTTGCATTAGTTGTGCTAAATCATCCACGTTTGTGAGCAATCTTTCTCCTTCTTTGTTAAGACCCATCGGTACTCTCAGGCGTCTTGTCCATGGTACAATTACCTGAAATTGAACAAAAAAATAACAAAGAAAAAGGAAAACTAACACAAAGATAAAAGAAACTTGATTATGTTAGTGAAAACAAAAAACAAGTGTTTGTCCCTCTCTCTCTCTTTTTGTAGTTCACACAATCTTGTGTCTTCTTGAAGAATCTGAGGCTAGAACAATTCAAAACAAACTTGCCAAGTGAGTATCAATTCTGATACCTTCAATCATGTAAAGTAAACCTTCTTCACAAGTCTCCCACCAATTCACTCACAATTCCAATGTTATAAACAACAAACTTGGACTGTACTAAGATTCAAAGAGAATTGAAACCAAATTTGATGTAATAAACTGAGCCAAAGAAATGCTAAGGGGTTGCCTTGGGCAATCCTTAACTTAAATCTTAGGCTTTATGCAAGCTAGATGCAAGTATGAATGAACTAGAAGCACTCAAGTGTTCAAAAGTGAAAACAAATGGGTACTTCGGGTTTATGAAGGAAACAATACCAGCTCTTTTGCTCTTTGCACTTTTAATTTTTTTGTGCAAACTTTTATTTGAAATAAGCTTCTCTTTCTTTCTTTTTCTTTTTTCTTGTTTAAAGCTAAACAAGGTGTATATATCTCGGTAAAATTGATTGGTAAGGCTTTGTGTATTTGTTTTGGATGGATATCTTGATGTTTTTGTGTGTACTAGGCTGTCAAGTTGTTCAAGATGAACAAATTGATTTTCTTTCTTGTCGAGGTTGCCAAATTAGATATTGAACACAAGAAAATGCAACTAAAATCACCACACAATACAACTAAACAAACACAAAGTCTAAAAAACAAGTTAAGGGCTTCGATAACAACAAGAATATAGGATAGACCAAGGTAGATATATAAGCAATGGACTGAATATAAGTAATGCAAAAAAGCTTCTAAACAAAGAACTTAGAGTCCAAGAAAGTGTCTAAACATAAAGAAATTGAAATCCAACCAAATGAAATAAACAAACCATAAATCATCACAAAGAAATAATCTTTAAGTGTTTTATGATATGTTTGTCCTTAGTCCTTTCTAATTTCAAATAGGTCCAGCATCACGGTAAGTTCTCATAGTCCAATCCAACCTTATATCACCAATGTCATGTAGGTCCAGCGTTATGGTAATTATCCAGAGTCCAATCCAACCTTATATCACCAATTGATACGTTAAGCTTGTATATCGGTTTTTTTGAGTTTTTTTTGCTTGTTGAACAGGAAGAAACAAAGAAACTTGATAAAAAAAGATGACACTTTTTTTTGTTGAGCAACAAGATGTAATAGAAAAAGAAGTGAATTTAATAGACAAAACTAGAAAACACACGGATAAACTATTTTGGTTTTGGTTTCTTTTTGAAACTGAATTGTACAATTCAAAACAAGAAGAAGACACTAAACCAAATAGAATTCAACCTTCTAAGAAGATGGTTGAATGGTGGATGAAGAGAAGAACGAAAGAAAAGAAAAATTGACACAAAGAAATGATAAGTTGAGTTAAAGAAAAACCTTCGCTCTGATACCACTTTGATACGTGCAAGAATAGACCTTTCTTTAACTCTAAAGCTCCTCCTCCAAATATGGTTTAGGCACAATGAATATAGCTTCACCTTGCTTCCAAATAAGTTGAAGAAAATCTTTCGAACATAAATCCTCCAATGAGTTTCACATAACCCATGCAAGATACCTCCCTCTTGGATGTTTCCCTCCCCGGAATTGGACAACTCTCACAAGGATGTTCAAGCCTTGAAATATTCTAGCCTTAATTTTGAATATGAACCAAGAAAATACACAATAATTACTCTTGACGAAGAAGAAATTTTCATTGAAGGTGTAAGATTACAAGGCTTCTCTTATGTGCCTTTTATAGGCAAAAATAACACAGACAACAAACTATCTTAAAAATTGAACTGATGATTGAAAAGACTACACACTTCTAAAAACTATTCATGTAGGCTCCATAAAAACTAGTCTTGCAAGTCTTGAATGATGATTTTCAAACTAGGTCCCTCAAGTACTATTCATGGAAGACTTTAAGGATTTGTCTTCAACTTGAAATCTTTTCTGAATTTTGACAGATTTTTGGACACCTTCCATTTCGAAATAGGCCTTGACTTCTTTAGATAATTGTAGTCAATTGAGTGTAGAAAATAAGCATATAAAGTTCTTTGCATTTCGCTCAACCATTGAGGAGATACATCCAAAATACTGAAGGTATATCACAGAATTTGGTAGAAACAGTACTTCAACTTGCATGCTGTTTTTGGGTATTAAGACGACCGATTTTGGAAAAGTGCAAAACATGAAAGTTGTAGATTCCTGTCTTAGCTTTCCAAAACATCTTGAAACTTGTCATTTGGCCTTGTGGTTGGAAAGATACGTCAATTCTACCAAAACTGATCCTGCAGAAACTCACAATCCGAAATAGGCCTAAACTAATACAACATAAACATTTAAAATGCAAAATAAAGAACACATTCTAACTTAATGATATTTTACAATGGTTCTAAAAACTCTTATAAATCATGTTATAGGTTTAATAAGGTGAACCCAATGTATAAATTCCTTTGGTTCATCTTGCACATGTTTAAATAAGAAGGCCCCTGCTTCATGCATTAGTTTCTTAGTTTTACTTCTTGTTAAGGGTCATTGATCTTGTATTTTTGTAACATTATGTCCATTCTCATTATCTTGACATGGATGAGGGTTATGGACCTCATCATTTTAAGTCAGCTATTATGAGCTGAATATTTAATTTATTTTATGTATATTATGTGTGACATAATATATATAACATGTGGAAAATTTTTGAATTTAATCGGAGAAGAATCGCGTAATCGACAAAAGTCAAAAATTTGGTTTTCTACAAACATAACACATGGAACGTTTTTGGCATGACATGTAACATGTATCTAGAATTTTTTACATATTCAAGACATGTTACAGTGTATTAGAATATTCAAATGAGGGATGATTGGAATATACCATGCATGTGTAATTTTTGTGCAATATTTGACAAAGTTTACAAAAGTGAAATTCAGCACAAGTTGGAGACTATCACATGCCATTCTCAGCCTTGATGGAGCTTATGTGGATCTTAGTTGGCATCTCAATTGGTGGAGAATGAGCCACATAAGGTTAGTGACATAAAGGAGGGAGCTACACAAGGTAACAATTCAACTTTTTTAGCAAATGTAGCACATGCTGAAAATTTAGCATGTGAGACAATTAGTGGCCAATTTTATGTCTTGATGGTGATCAAATTTGCTTCCGAAATTGAAGGGATTAATTGTTAGTTATTTGGCAACATTTTAAACTTTATTTGACACATGTTTTTGTGCTTTAATCTCAGATTTTACAGCTACTAAATGATGACAAGATTCATCCAATCATAGAGTGTCAAGTAAGCAAAGCCAAGACATTCATCCAATCAAGTTGTGCCAAGTGAGCAAGATGTGTCATCTCTACACAAGGTAATCTTCCAAGGGTATTAAAGAGAATTCTCAAGGTTATGGAAGACCCTAGGGGGCGGCCAACTTGGATTGAAAGAAGAAGAGATGTAGCAAACAAATGCAAGACAACTCTAATAGTTTCTAATGTGCAAAAAGACTACTATATTCTTCTACATTTCTTTCTTCTTCTTCTTCTCTGAAGCCTATTGTTCTTATATTCATTATATTGAATAGGCTTTGATTAGACCACCATACACATTTCAATTGTAAAAGGTTGATCAAGGTATGACCAAACCTTCATCCGTTCGGTGGTGGTGTTCGTGATCGTGTGATTGCTTGTAACGTTTGTTTAAGGGTGGAGTTGGTGTGTAACTCCAGCAACCCTTGTGGTAAGGTGTTATTTTGTGTTTAGTGATAACCGAAGAAAGTGTCCTCGAAGACTGGAGTATGTTGATTTAACCAAACCAGTATAAAATCTTTGGTGTCGTTACTTTCAGCACTTTACTTTCAGTTTTTCAGTTTCTGTGTTGAATTTGTTGCAATCTTAAAAATAGTAAACGACATTCAAAAATTACAAAACTTCGCAGAAACATAGCCACGCCTCTTAAGTTTCATTTGGAGCAAGTTGCAACCTATTTGGACAAGTATAAGTCAACCAAACGTTAATAGTTCTGAGACTAGTGCAATCTGATTTTTATACTTGCAAAGGTTGAGAACATAAACGTATTTGACATACTTTCCAAAGGAATTTTTCATAACTGTTTCAACCCATTAAAATACATAACTTAAGGGGTTTGACATTAAATTTTCAGACCATTTGGAGTACGAATTAATCAGAATAAATTTTTTAAATCGGAGTGCTGTTTCTGGCAGATTTACGCAATCTGACCACAAAAGTGTTTTCAAAAGGTTAGAGGTTAAATTTTAATCTGAAATTTTTAAGAGATACTCAGAACATCTGAGAGTAGCATCTCTCCAAATTTCAGAATTTTGGAAGGTAGCCAGGTCTTTCAGACATTGCAAATTAGAATCTGAAAACAGAAACTGTTTTCAGAAATTAGGTTTTTGGGTTAAAACTTTTTTAAAAACCAAATTTTTCCGCACCTACTATTCAACCCCCCTTTCTAGTGGTGCTATACAGGTCCTACAAAGGTTTCTTTATAATCTATTCCTTCTTGTTGATTATAACCTTGTGCGACTAGCCTAGCCTTATTTCTTGTAATGTTTCTTTGTTCATCCATTTTGTTCCTATTATAGACTTATTTTTGGGTTTAGGAACTAAATCTCGTACGTTGTTTCGGTAAATTGGTTTAACTCCTCATGCATGATATCTATCCATTATGTATCACCTAAGGCTTCCTTAACCATCTTTGGTTTTAAATGTGATATTAAGACATGCCCTTCGGCTTGACTTATGTTTCTACATGTTCTGACTCCATCACTCGGATTCCCAATAATCAATTCCTTAGGGTGCTTATGTTTATCTTTTATATACCACCAATTCCTAGGTTGACTAGGTTCACCTTCATCTTGTACGAATGTTTCATTTTTGTGAACATTATCATATACAATTGGAACGTCTTGTAAATTAGATGGATTGTCTTCCAATTACAAAATTTCTTCATTTACCTCATGATGAGCTACAGCCTAACCTTGTGGATACAAACACTGACGATGACACCTCAATGCCCCACACAGGTCCCATAACAAGGAGTATGGCTAAGAAATTGTTGCATTGTGTTGAATCATTTCTTTACAGGCATGAAGAGGATGAGCCGAGCAAAGATGATGTCCATTGGGTTTATATGATACAAGCTTTGATCTAGTTGTATCAAAAACATGTTGTACATATTTTTAGATGTTCTTTTTAATATTATTGGTTTGTTAACTTTGTTTTAGGATAGTTTGTGTTGTATTCTTGCCTTGTCTTTCAGGTACACGTTTTTAGCTTGAAGATGCAATTCAAACCTGAATTTTTGTCCAAGCAAAGAGGTGAAATGCAAGTAGCTTACAAGCAAGGTGGTGACAAGCACCCATGTCAAAAAATCTGATTGCTTCTCACGCAAACAAGGAAGAAACAAGCTGCTCAAACCTTCAACCAATAGAAAGGAGTTGCAAATGCTTGAACCAATCACAAACAAATGAAGAAAATTCAGCAAGCTGCTCAACATTTGATCCAATCAAATTCAAGAGGAAAATCGGCTGGTTCATGTCAAATTGGTTTGAAAATTCAAAGCCTAAACTACAACCAATCAAAGCCAAGTTCAAACCAAGCTGCACACTACAATATCCAATCAGAATTTTGGCTGAAAACAAAGATGGAAGAAACGGTTGTCTAAGTAGTATTTGTTGAAAATTCAAACACCAACTTGCATCCAATTAAAGGCCATTCCAAGGCAAGCTGCTCCATGTCTAAACCAATCAAATTGATCAAGGAAAAAGGCTGGAAAAACAGGTTGGGATACACGGCAAAGCAACCAGTCTTTTGGAACCAAAAGTTGCTCAAACAATTTCCAAGCAAAGCATGTCATTTTAGTCTAGTACTTTGTACATTAAAACTTGTACTTCTTAGCATTTTCGTTGGTTATAAGTAGAGCTAGAATCAGATTGTAAACACAACTATTTTCAAACACATTTCAATCAAATATCCTTTAAGGAGTTCTCAACTTATGCTAGTTGAAGTTTAAGACCACTTAACGGTTTTCTTTCAAGTTCCTAGCCTAGAACTTGTTAGTATTTGCTTCATCTTTTGGATTACAGCATCTTAGGGTCTCATTGAGGTTTTAGATGTGTTGGAGTGGCAAAGAGGAAGAGGTGTTGGCATAAATTGAGCCAAGAACAACGGTTACAGTTCAAGGGGTATCATTGTGATGTTCTTTGCCATAGCTATTGTTCAAATCAGTTTGGAATAGGAGACAAAGTCCTTGGCAATGTTTTCTAGCCTTTGTTTGGCTCATCAATTGGTATCAGAGCGTTGGTTAGTCTTCTATTCATGTTTACATTGTTTAAACTAGCATATGATTGTTGCTGCCCAAACCGTATGTTGAACTGATTTCATTTGCGTTTAGTTGCTGTTTATTTAGATAGTTAGTTTATGTTTTAAAGTGCTTGTTAGATAGTATACTATAGTTTGGTAACTTAGTTAAGTGGGCAAAAACCGAAAACCCCTACAAAAAGAACTTAGACTAGACTTAGTGTTGTTAAAATCTGTTTGTGTAGCTCAAGTTTAGAACCGTGTGTAACCAGCTTGTACTTGTTCAATCTAGCTTAGATATTGTTCATTAGGTCCTAATCAAGAAGTTTAAGTGTTAGTTTAGTTGAGTCCTTAAAACAGAAAACTTGAACACAAATTAGATTAGTTGATAGTTTGGCTTGTAATCAAGTAGTTAAAATTCTGTTTTTTTTTGTACTTGTGTGCAATCTGTTTTAAACGTTTTGTTTGATGCCTTATTTAGCTTGGTTAGACTAGTTTACAACATAGTTTAAGTGTTTTAGTTGATTGGTTAGTTTAGCACAATAAATCCGAAAACCAAAGAACAAAACAAAATAGTAAGTGTGCTGCCTAGTTCAATTGACATACGTTTGAACATCAACCCTTGCATCTAGTATCATTTAGTTTAGAATCTGATTGCATCATACAAACAAAAACCAAACAAAAACAAAGTAGGATAGATCACTTAAAAACAAAACAAACAAGTTAGCTTAGTTTGCATCAAAACTGATTTTCCATTAGTTGATATAGTAATCAGCCTTATAGATTGCATTTAGAAACAACTAAGTTGCATTTAGCTATCTTAAGATTAGTTAGATCACTTGCATCAAAAACAGAAAAAGGAAAAAAGAACAAACTGCCCAAAACCGTGTGATTTAGAACAACTTTTAAAGCTCATTTAAAATCTTGGTGAATGCTAATAGCTTTGTCTTTTTGTTGATTTCAATTGTTTCAAACAACTTGTTGGACTTAAATATATTCTGAAAGTTAGGAATTGTTTAAGCCCCACACTGTTAAAGAGCTATCCAATTGTTGTTTTAGATCAATTTCTGAACTTACATTGCACTATATACAATTTGAACTTGTTGTAATTGTGAATTGAATTCTCACTACATAGTGTTTAGCCGTGTTGTGTACGAGGAACTTTCAAATTTCCAAATACAACAAACCTTGTGCAATTAAAGGCCGTGGGCAATGTCTCATGTAGGCTGTGAGGAGTAGTCTCACAGCAATCAAGCAAACCATCCAAAGAAAGAAAATTAAGCTTGATTGAGAAATACGCGAGAGAAAAGCCAATATTTGTCAACAAGTAAGAGGCAAGACAAGAGAGAATTGCACAAGAAAGCCAAGTGAGGAAAAAGCCCAAAGTTAAACGTTGCAAAAAGGGAAAATCCCTGTGCAAAGCTCAAAAGAAAGAAAGTGCCCAAACCAAACCCAAAGTGTTGTAGTTTTGAGATATTGAAAGTTTCTAAAGCAAACCCTTGCTAGCACTTTGTTTGTGTGTCTTTACTTTCACTTTACTTCAATTGATAATTGCATATGCTGTAAAGTAAATTGAGGGATTGTCTTAAACAACCCCGTAGATTTCTTTCAGCCCGAACAACGATTTGACTTCTTTGATTTACTTGAATCTTTAGGAGAAATAGTCCAAATTGCTGTTTTGAACAATTGTCAACATAAAGTAGAGTATTTGCATCTTATCAATATTTTAATTGGCTTTTGAGATTGTTTTCTGAATCATGGGTCCCCAACAGAAAGATAATGCATCATCCCCGTCCCCATCTACTCCTGTCCCATCCCCAGTCCCTGTTACCCTAGAGAATATACAGCAAACACTCACTTTCCTTGTTAATCAATTTGGTTTAATGAGAAGTGACATAGAGGATAACAAACAGAGGATAAGCAAAGTAGAAAAGCCAACCTCAGATCAAAAGGAACCTAGTATACCTTTTCAAGAAGGCACCTCTTATGGTAATGAATCTCATGTTGAACGTAGAAAAGTCACATCACTTAGAGGTAGAGGTAGAGGTCGAGGTAGTAATGGTGGTCGTAGGAACATTTCTTTTGAGGAGAGATTTGATAGTCTCCCTGAGTACAATGAAGAGCCCTATCTAGAAGAAAGATATGATGAACGTCAACCTGATAGAGATGAACATCTTGAAGAAGAATACATTACTACTAAACTGACAATACCCCCCTTCCATGGAAAAAGTGATCCTGAAACATATTTGCAATGGGAAACAAAGGTAGATCATTTGTATTCTTGCACTAACTATTCTGAATTGGCCAAAGTGTGGTATGCAACTTTTGAATTTGTAGATTATGCTTTACTTTGGTGGGAACAATTGAAGAACACCAGGAGAAGAACAAGACAGCCCCCTGTTGTTACTTGGTCCGAGCTGAAACAAGAGATGAGGAAGAGATTCATATCTCCTTCCTATGAAAAAAGCGTTTTCCAGAAATTGCAACAACTTTCTCAAGGTAATAGATCTGTTGATGAATTTTATAAAGAATTAGAACATTTGCTTACCAGGGCTAACATAGAAGAAGCTGAGGAAGCCACCATGGCTAGATTTCTAGCTGGCTTGAACAAAGAAATTGCATTTAAGGTGGAACTTACACCTTACTCTGATCTGGCTTCTATGGTTCACATCGCTGAGAAAGTGGAGAGACAATTGAAGGTAAAAACTTCTAACCCTTCTATTCGGACTAATCCTTTGAGTTTTCCTAGAACACAGCCCAGGACGCCTTTCCGTCCACAACAAGGTCAAGGCCGTGGATACCAAGGAAAATCAACCCAGAACATCCAAAATCGTCCAAAGCTTCCAATCACTGATAAAGGCAAAGACAAGGTGGAAGGTACGCCTAATTTTAAGACTCGTGATATTCAATGTTTTAAATGCTTAGGAAAAGGTCATTTTGCTAATCAATGTCCCAAACTAAACGCATCTTGTTTATTGAAGAATCTAATGAGTATTATTCTGAGGAAGAATTGGAAGAGAGTGAAGAAAACAAAGAAATTGAGCAAACATGTGAGGAAGAAGAAGAGATTAGTGAAGAGAATAATGAGTGTGAAACAAAAGAGTTCTTAGTTGTCCGTCGAGCTCCAAGTGCCCAAATTAAAACTGAAGAACCTGAAATACAACGAGAGAAAATATTCCACATTCACTGTATGGTTAAAAAGAAAGTCTGCACTTTAATCATTGACTCCGGTTCATGTACCAATGTTGCAAGTTTTGAACTTGTTAGGAAACTTGAGTTACCTTTAATTAATCACACCCGTCCTTATAGACTTACGTGGCTTAATGAGTGTGGTGAAGTTAAAGTAACAAAGCAAGTCCTAGTTCCTTTGTCAATTGGTGGGTATTCTGCTGAGGTGTTTTGTGACGTAGCCCCTATGCAATCAAGTCATATCTTATTAGGTAGACCGTGGCAATTTGACAGCAAAGTTACATATGATGGTTACCTGAATAGATATTCCTTTAGGCATAACAACAAGCTATTCAAATTAAATGCCTTGCCCCCGCACAAAGTCTTTGAGGATCAACAACGAATGTTAAAAAGCCATAATGATCCAAAAGAAAAGGAATTGGAAAGGATTTTCATCAAAGAAAACCAACTGAGAAGTTCTCATCTTAAAATTGAACCGAATGAAAACAAAGTTTCTGGTGAACCATCTCTAAAGAAAAACGCATTCTTTGCATCTCAAAGTGAGGTATTCCATGCTATCAATTCAAACAAAAATGTTTATATCTTGCTTTACAAAGAATCTCTGTTCTCTCTATCTGAAATACCATCTACTTTACCAAGTGAAGTTGCATCTTTACTTCAAGAATTTTCTAGCTTGTTTCCTGAAGGAGATCCCCCAGGTTTACCACCTCTAAGAGGCATTGAGCATCAAATAGATTTCATTCCAGGAGCTGTTCTGCCAAACAGACCTGCCTATAGAGCCAATCCAGAGGAAACTAAGGAAATCCAAAAACAAGTTGAGGAATTATTGACTCAAGGTAAAGTAAGAGAGAGTATGAGTCCTTGTGCTGTTCCTGTTATCATTGTCCCTAAGAAAGATGGAACTTGGAGAATGTGTACTGACTGTAGAGCCATCAATAAGATCACTATGAAGTATAGATACCCTATTCCTAGGTTGGATGACATGTTGGATATGTTGCATGGGTCTAGGTGCTTTAGCAAAGTAGATCTTAAGCAAGGATATTTCCAAGTGAGAATTAGGGAAGGTGATGAATGGAAAACTGCCTTTAAGACTAAGTTTGGATTGTATGAATGGTTAGTTATGCCCTTTGGTTTAACCAATGCCCCTAGTACTTTCATGAGATTAATGAATGAGGTCTTAAGGAAATTCATAGGGAAATTTGTAGTAGTTTACTTTGATGACATTCTTATCTACTCCAAAACCCTAAGTGAACATCTGATCCATCTTAGAGCTGTTTTTGTCACCCTACAGAAAGAAAAGTTGTATGCTAATTTCAAGAAGTGTTCTTTCTGTCTGGAGAAGGTTACATTCTTAGGATTTGTGATTAGTGCTGAAGGAATTGAAGTGGACCAAGAGAAAGTTAAATCCATAACTGAGTGGTCAGCCCCTAAGTCTGCTGGAGATGTTAGGAGTTTTCATGGATTAGCTAGCTTCTATAGACGTTTTGTGAAGGATTTCTCTACCATAGCTGCACCGTTGAATGAATTAGTCAAGAAAGACGTAAGATTTGAATGGGGAGAATCACAACAACAAGCCTTTGAGGAACTTAAGAAACGTCTAATTTCTGCACCTATCCTGAGATTGCCCAACTTTGATGAAACTTTTGAAGTTGAATGTGATGCCAGTGGAGTTGGCATTGGAGCTGTATTGCATCAAGGTAACAAACCTGTTGCCTACTTTAGTGAGAAATTGAAAGGAGCTTCCATAAATTATTCAACCTATGATAAAGAATTGTATGCCCTTGTCCGTTCTTTACAAACTTGGCAACATTACCTGCAACCTAAGGAATTTGTGATTCATACTGATCATGAGAGCCTTAAGTATCTAAACGGTCAAGGAAAATTGAACAAAAGACATGCCAAATGGGTTGAATTCATTGAACATTCCCTTATGTGATCAAGTATAAGCAAGGAAAAGAAAATGTTGTTGCTGACGCCTTATCTCGTCGCTATACTTTGATTACTACTCTTTCATGTAACATGTTTGGTTTTGAGTCTATCAAAGAGATGTATCATTCTGATCATGACTTTAGTTCTATATATCAAGCATGCATTGAGTCACCTTTTGCTAAATATTACTTGCATGATGGTTATTTGTTTAAAGAACATAAGTTATGTGTACCAATGTGTTCATTAAGAGAGTTGTTGATAAAAGAAGCTCATGGAGGAGGTTTAATGGGTCATTTTGGTGTTGTGATATATCATGTTTGAATGATTGCAAAATACATATGTGAGCATGTAGATTGTTGTGATATATTGCAAAATGCATATGTGAGCATGTATGTGTGTATAACGTTTAAAGTATATGTGTGCATGAGATTGAATTTATGAGCTAAATGTGAAATTGATTGAGTGAATCAAGATTGAACAAGTTTGATTAAGATCATGAGATTGAACTTGGCCAATTCAATCACATGTCTAAATCAAGACATGTTCAAACTGATCTTAGATGATATATATGCCAATACATGTTAATTATATGATCTAACCAAGCCTTGAAGTCACATGACTTACAATATAAGGCAAATTGCTCGGTTTAGTATCCTATTGCAGGTTTTGGTTCATATCTTGGGCAAATGAACTCCAAATTGAGTGATTCAAAAGCCCACATGATCCTTATTCAATTTAGAATCTAATTGGCTGAGGAAAAGCATGCTTGACACGGATAAAAACTGACTTGACACGGTGGTGAAGCTTATTGATCTTTATAAGGGTTATTTTGGTAATTTCACCATTTGGACTTCTCATTCTTATTTGGTCTTCTTCCAACGGATTTATATGATCATATGACACATTTATAAGTCATGTCACATCATGGCAAAAATGAATCTGGAGCAGCACCATGTCTAGGTTCATCCTAGGACAAAATTCCTATTTTTGTGCTAAGGGGTATTCTGGTCTCTTCACTTGCCAATGGATCTTCTAATGTGTTATATATTGGTTATATGATGTTTATATGTGTTTATGTCACATATGGTACGTGCCCTATATTTATGGAAATGGGCAGCATGGTATCTCAAATGGAATTCTTATATTATGGTTATCACATCTATGGTTTTCTTGGAATTCTTGGCATTCTTCATATGGTATTCTATGCTACATGTTGAAGACATAAATGACTATATATTATATGTGTGCACACGGATATTGGCACACAAATCATGTTCAAATTTTCAGATTTTGAACAAGTCAAGGCAAGTTGAAACAAACCCTATTTTGGTGCTGATTTCAAATGACTATTCTTGTATATGTTTACAACGGCTATCTTGGTTCAAGAATGGAGCAAAATTTCGTATACTATATGGTCAAGATTCAGGTTATAATGTGTGACAAAAACAAGTCCTACAATGTAGCAAATTTGAAGCATATGCAACGGCTATATGATAAAGAATTGAAGACTAATTCAAACTCAAAAGCTTGGCTGATTTCTATCTATCTTTGAACTATTCTCCAATGCCTTGATTCTAGGCATTCCAAGTCCATTTATTGTTCAAAATGAGGAGCCAAAGTTGTTCAAAATACATGCCAATTCAGCTGCACACATGGCAAGTTATTTACACATGGAAATTGCTGATTGGGAGCTGCCTCTTAAACGTTCAAATGGAGTTATTTTCCACCTCATTCCAACGTCTATAATGGGATAAGATGGAGGATAAAAATTCAGATTGGAAGACCAATTCAAAGCAACAAAAGATAAGCTTAAGTTTGAAAGCTAGAAAAGTGCTGAATTTTCTCCATTTCTCAAGCCATTCCAACGTCTCTTTGAGGAGCCTTTAGGCTGTCCTCTTGGCTATAAATAGCTCCAAAGGTGAAGAGTACAAGTGCACCAACGAAAACAAAAGAAAAGCAAGCAAGACATTCAGCTCTTTGTCTCCATTCTTCTCTTCTACTCTTCTATATTGAAGAACACATTTGCAGCAAGCTTTATGATTGTATAGTTCTTCATTTCTTGTCATTTCAACACCTTTTAAACGACATATTGTAAGGGAGAAGCTGGTGTATAAAGCTTACTCCTTAGAGGTGAACAAAAGGTGCAAAGGTGCAAAGGTGAAACAAACTAGTTGCTGTTTGTTTTGGTGAAGTCTCTTGAAGAAGTTGGTGAAAAGCTTCTTCCTTTGGCTTTGTAAGGTGACTTTGGTGTTTGGTGTTTAGTGAAATCCAAGAGAAGGTGTCTCTTGGGACTGGAGTAGGTCACATTGACCGAACCAGGATAATTCCTTGTGTTCTTTACTTATTTCCTGCACTTACTGTTTTCTGCCTGAGAATTACACTAACTTGGCACGCATAATTGAACAAGCAAACAGTCTTAGAATTGCATGAATTTTGGATATATTATACTTCAATGTGTTAGCTTTCATTAGCCGCAAGAATCACTAAATTCTAAGGAGTTTAGCATATTCAAATCGTCTTCACAAAATTGTTGCTACATTCTGTGAACAATTCTGACCAGTGTGCAAAACTTGTTCAATTTGAATAGGTTATCCTGCGAATCTTGAAGTGAGCCTTATATCAAATTAAACTAGACATCATAAGGTTTAATTTGACATAAGATTCATCAAAATAGCACGGGTAGATTTTGAGATATCATCGTTTGAAGTTAAGCTAACATTCTGCCTGAAACTGCCAGAATTGCACACTTTACTTTTCTTGCTTATTTGAACGTGCTAACTTGCTTGGAATTGATTGAATTTTTTATGACATACTATAAACATCCTAAACTTGATCTCTGCCAAGTTTGAGAGCTTGCACAGGTGTATAAGTGGTTCAACCAAAGCACTCAAAACATTGAACTGTTTCTGGAAATTCCAGAATCTGAGGCTAAAGAGGCAAAGGGGTCTTCAAACAAGTTTTTGAAGGTAATTGTAGTGTAATTTCCGCTAACCCACTATTCACCCCCCCCTCTAGTGGTGCTATACAGGTCCAACAATTGGTATCAGAGCAAGGTTGAGCACCATATTCTTATTTGAGCTGAAAACAGTTTACACTCCAAGTTGCAAAGTTGCTGGAAATTTTCTGGTTGTCTTATATTCTTCATATTTGGTATCTACAACAAGGTGACACTTTCTTTCCTTCTTATAAGTGTTTTAAACGTTTTCTCACACACTAAGAAGCATGTCTAAGTCACACATGAAAATAGAATTAGAAGGCATGTCCACACAAAGACCACCTCTTTTTGATGGAGAAAACTTTAGTCATTGGAAACTTAGGATGAAATTGTTCTTAATGGCTATTGACATAGACTTGTGGTCTATCATTGAAGATGGACCTTATGTGCCTACTAAGCATGTTATAATTGATGGCTTATCACAAGAAGTTGAGAAATATAGAAAAGATTGGAGTGATGAAGATAAAAAGAAAATGAGTCTTAATGCTAAAGCAATGCAATTATTGTTGAATGGTTTAAGTAGGAGTGAATCTGCCTATGTCTCTTCATGTTTAAGTGCAAAGGATATGTGGAAATGTCTTGAAATGAAGCATGAAGGAACTAATCAAGTAAAGGAATCAAAGATTAACATGTTAATGACTACACTTGAAACATTTCATTTACTGCCTAATGAATCAATTGTTGATATGGATTTAAGGCTTACAAACTTATACAACTCACTTGAATCCCTTGGTAAAACGTTTTTGATGAAAGAAAAAGTGCAAAAAGTTTTGAGAAGTTTGCCAATTGAATGGGATGCCAAAGTTAGTGCCATTGAAGAAAGCAAAGATCTTTCTCAAATAAAACTTGATGAATTGATAGGCTCTTTAAAAGTTTATGAAAACAAGTTGAATATAAGAAAGGCTGAAACTAGTAACAAGTCTAAATCACTTGCATTTGTATCAAATGAACCCGAATCATCTAATCAAGCCGAGTATGAAAGTGATGATGAAAGTGATGAAGAAGACATAATGTTGTTAGCTAGGCGTTTAAGGAAGTTTTTCAAGAAAAGAGCAACTAAAAGACAAGCAAAATCAGCTGCCCCTATCAATGTGAAATCTAACAAACAAGATGGTAAATGGTATGATAAAGAACTTAAGTGTTATGAATGTGGCAAACAAGGACACATCTCATATGATTGTCCAAACAAAAACAAAAACCGTGACATGGATGAAAAGACAAGGACAAAAACTAGAGTAGAACCTATGCAAAGGAGGAAGAAAGCTCTCAAGGTAAGTTCAAGCACTTGGGATGACACATCTTCATCCGAATCCGAGGAGGAACCTGAAGTTGCACAAACATGTTTGGCTTCAAAGTCTACAAATGAGGTAACATTTGATTCTGACTCTGAATGTGATTTTACTCAAGATGAATTGTTGGATGAATTAGAAAAGTTGCATGATAGATATAAGAAGCTATCCAAGGAGAAGAAAAGAATAGTTGAGGAGAAGAACAAGTTGGAGACGTCTAACTTGAATCTAACTTCTCAACTAGAAGTTCTTCAACTTGAATCATCTAACACTATTAGTTCAATGCAAAATCAGATTAAGGAACTTAAGAACAAACATGAAAATGTGCAATGCGTGCAATGTGTTGATTTCAACGTTTTAAAGTCTAAATTACATGAAATACAAACTGAATTTGAATCATTAAAAGCATGCAACCTAGACTTGAACAAATCTTTAGAACAATTTAAGAATGGTTCCAACATGTTAGACACTCTTATTGCATCTCAAAAGCATGGAAATGACAAACAAGGTCTTGGATATGTTAAAGAAGCTGAATACACACCTATGGAAACAACATTTGTATCATCTTCAACCAACATGAAATATAGGCCAAATGCATTTAGAAATGAACCTATTCTGCCCACACCACCTTCATCACAAAGATTGCAAAATGCATCAACATATAGGAAGGCAAATACACCTAGAAACCATGCTTACATGTATACAAGAATGCCTAAACAAAGTAGTATGAAATCTGCTCAAGTTATGCCTTATATGCAACAACATGCTTATGTGAAGAACATGACATACTCTCGGCCTAAATCAGTTTACAACACACGGCCTAGACATACACAACATCTTGCATATACACGGCCTAAATTCAATGCTTATACACGGCCAAGATATAACTCATATACATGGCAACATTCAAATGCATATAGAACTTACAATGCTTATCCAACTAGACATAAATGTGCAGCCCCTTTTCTATCATATTCTATGTATCAAAATCCACTATTTGATCATTATATGCAACATGATTTTAACATTTCAAAACCAAGAAAGGTTGTTCAAGTTTGGGTACCTAAAGGTACACTAACATGAACTTAACTTGTCTAACCTTGAAAGGACCCAAAATCAAAGGGTACCTAAGTTGTTATTTACATTTGTAGGTACATAACATCAAAGAAAGACAAGTTGCTGGTTATAACAACAAAGAAGATGAAAAGAACAAAACCAATTGGATAGTTGATAGTGGTTGCTCAAGACATATGACGGGCAACAAAAATTTGTTTAGCACACTTAAGAACGTTGCAAAAGGTGGCAAAGTTACCTTTGGAGACAACAACCAAGGCCAAATAATTGGCAAAGGCAAGGTTGGTGATCCAAACAAGTTTGAGATCAAAAACGTCCTACTTGTAAGTAACTTAACCTTTGAGCTTTTAAGTGTTTCTCAACTATGTGACAACAACTTGAATGTTCTCTTCTCCTCCACTTCTTGTAAGATAATGGATAAAAACAATCAAGTTGTGTTAAAAGGAAAACGTGAAGGAAACATATATGTGCTTAACATGGATGATATGCTAAGTAGTAACACAAAATGTCTTGTTTCACATGAATCTGATCCCAATCTTTGGCATAGACGTTTAGGACACATTGGTATATCAACCTTAGAAAAACTACACGCTAAAAGTCTTGTTAAAGGATTGCCTAAACTTAACTTGGATGATTTTCAACTATGTGAATCTTGTATCAAAGGCAAACATGTTAGAGAATCCCTTAAGCCTAAAACCAAGGTCACAACATCAAGAATACTAGAACTCTTGCATATAGACTTATTTGGTCCATGTAGAACAAGAAGCTTAGGTGGAAGTTATTATGTATGTGTAATAGTTGATGATTTCTCAAGATATACTTGGACATTGTTTCTTGCTTCAAAAGATGAAAGTGCATCATCTATAGCTAATCTAATTAGACAACTTGAAAATGAACATGAATCACATGTTATTAAGATAAGGAGTGATAGAGGTGGTGAGTTTAAAGATAGTGAATTAATCAAATTCTGTAATGAAAAGGGTATAAAACATGAATTCTCCCCACCAAGAACTCCTCAACTTAATGGTGTAGTTGAAAGAAAGAATAGGACTATTCAAGAAGTAGCAAGAACAATGATGGTAGAAAACAAAGTACCTAAATTCTTATGGGCTGAAGCAGTAAACACTTCAAGTTATATGATCAACAGACTATCAATAAGAAAGAAATTGAACAAAACACCATTTGAAATCTTAAATGGACGACTCCCAAAAGTAAACTATCTAAAGGTCTTTGGTTGTAAATGCTTTGTATTGAACACAAAAGATAACTTAGATAAGTTTGATCCTAAGTCTGATGAACATATATTTGTGGGATATTCAATGAACTCTAAAGCATATAGATGTTATAATGCACAAACAAGAAAGATAGTTGAATCTATACATGTGAAGTTCAATGAAAATGCATATCTCCAAACAAGTAATCAACATGAAATCTATGTACCAAATGATCAAATACTTCATGATGAAGATGAACTTATCCTACCACCTACAAATGATCAAATTGAAACACCAAATCAAACTCTTGAAATGCATGAAGTTCAAACTCCCCCTACACAAGAACATAATGAAGAAAATGTGCCTAACCAACCTATTGAACATCATGAACCTATTGAAGATGCACAACCAAGTAATTGGTGGCAAATAAGAGATAAACAAAAGCATCCTCAAGAACTTATCATAGGAGATGTAAATCAAGGGGTTAGAACACGTAGGCAAATAGATCCTAATGAATATGATCAATGGCATGCACTTATATCCCAAATTGAACCCAAGAATGTGAATGATGCCTTAAACGATGCATATTGGATAGATGCAATGCATGAAGAGTTAAACCAATTTGAAAGAAACAATGTGTGGGATTTAGTACCTAAACCCGAGGATAAATCAATCATTGGAACTAAATGGGTGTTTAGGAACAAAATGAATGAACAAGGGGTTGTAGTAAGAAATAAAGCAAGACTTGTAGCTCAAGGATATAATCAAGAAGAGGGTATTGATTACGATGAAACATTTGCCCCCGTAGCAAGATTAGAATCCATACGCCTCTTATTAGCTTTTGCATGTTATAATAACATCAAACTATTCCAAATGGATGTTAAGAGTGCATTCTTAAATGGCTATATCCAAGAAGAAGTTTTTGTTAAACAACCACCAGGCTTTGAAGATCCAAAGAACCCTAATCATGTATATAAACTTAAGAAAGCCTTATATGGTTTGAAACAAGCCCCCCGTGCATGGTATGAAAGATTTGCCAACTTTTTACTAAGTAACAACTTTCAAAGAGGAACCATAGATAGTACCTTATTCTTGAAAAAGAAAGACAAAGATTTGCTTGTAATACAAATATATGTAGATGACATAATCTTTGGTTCAACTAATCCTAACTTAGTAAAAGACTTTGAAGATTGTATGAAGTCTGAGTTTGAAATGTCTATGGTTGGTGAATTAAACTATTTCTTAGGCTTGCAAATAAAACAAACATCAAGTGGTATACATATCAATCAAGCCAAATACATAAGAGATATGATAAAGAAATTCAACTTTGAAAACTTGAAACCATCTCCAACACCAATGTGTACTTCAACAAAATTAGACAAAGATGAAAATGGTGTTGCATTTGATGAAAAACTATATAGGTCTATGATTGGTTCATTGCTATATCTAACTGCTAGTAGACCTGATATTATGTTTGCAGTATGTATGTGTGCAAGATTTCAAAGTATGCCTAAGTTGTCACACTTTAAAGCTGTAAAAAGAATATTTAGATATCTTCAACATACACCAACATTAGGCTTATGGTATGATAGACAATCTAGTCTAAGTCTACATGCATATTCAGATGCAGATTATGGTGGATGTAGAGTAGATAGAAAGAGCACTAGTGGAACATGTCAATTCCTAGGAAACTCACTAATATCTTGGTTTTCAAAGAAACAATCTAGTGTTGCACTTTCTACTACTGAAGCAGAATATATGGCTTTAAGTCTATGTTGTACTCAACTATTGTGGATTAAACAACAACTTTCAGACTTTGAAATACAAGTAAATAATATCCCCATCTATTGTGATAGTACAAGTGCTATAAATTTGTCTAAAAACCCTGTACTACACTCTAAGGCAAAGCATATAGAAGTACGTTATCATTTTCTCCGTGATCATGTTAATCTTGGACATATACACATTGAACATGTTAGAACTGATCAACAAGTAGCTGACATATTCACTAAACCCCTTAATCAAGCTATCTTTGAGAATTTACGTGCAAGACTTGGATTAATTGCTTACAACTAACTACTTTCTAGGTATTGCTGAATCCATTCAGTCTTTTGCATAATTTACAAAATTAAGGGGGAGAGACATATGTATATCATGTTAAGGGGGAGATAACACATTAAAAGGGAGAGATATATGTATATCATGTTAAGGGGGAGATAACACATTAAGGGGGAGCAGCTTAACTTGATTTAAAGAGAAGCTTACACTTGATTTAGATGCTTAATATACACATATGTGGGGTAATTTTGCAAATCATCAAAAGGGGGAGATTGTTGTGATATATCATGTTTGAATGATTGCAAAATACATATGTGAGCATGCAGATTGTTGTGATATATTGCAAAATGCATATGTCAGCATGTATGTGTGTATAACGTTTAAAGTATATGTGTGCATGAGATTGAATTTATGAGCTAAATGTGAAATTGATTGAGTGAATCAAGATTGAACAAGTTTGATTAAGATCATGAGATTGAACTTGGCCAATTCAATCACATGTCTAAATCAAGACATGTTCAAACTGATCTTAGATGATATATATGCCAATACATGTTAATTATATGATCTAACCAAGCCTTGAAGTCACATGACTTACAATATAAGGCAAATTGCTCGGTTTAGTATCCTATTGCAGGTTTTGGTTCATATCTTGGGCAAATGAACTCCAAATTGAGTGATTCAAAAGCCCACATGATCCTTATTCAATTTAGAATCTAATTGGCTGAGGAAAAGCATGCTTGACACGGATAAAAACTGACTTGACACGGTGGTGAAGCTTATTGATCTTTATAAGGGTTATTTTGGTAATTTCACCATTTGGACTTCTCATTCTTATTTGGTCTTCTTCCAACGGATTTATATGATCATATGACACATTTATAAGTCATGTCACATCATGGCAAAAATGAATCTGGAGCAGCACCATGTCTAGGTTCATCCTAGGACAAAATTCCTATTTTTGTGCTAAGGGGTATTCTGGTCTCTTCACTTGCCAATGGATCTTCTAATGTGTTATATATTGGTTATATGATGTTTATATGTGTTTATGTCACATATGGTACGTGCCCTATATTTATGGAAATGGGCAGCATGGTATCTCAAATGGAATTCTTATATTATGGTTATCACATCTATGGTTTTCTTGGAATTCTTGGCATTCTTCATATGGTATTCTATGCTACATGTTGAAGACATAAATGACTATATATTATATGTGTGCACACGGATATTGGCACACAAATCATGTTCAAATTTTCAGATTTTGAACAAGTCAAGGCAAGTTGAAACAAACCCTATTTTGGTGCTGATTTCAAATGACTATTCTTGTATATGTTTACAACGGCTATCTTGGTTCAAGAATGGAGCAAAATTTCGTATACTATATGGTCAAGATTCAGGTTATAATGTGTGACAAAAACAAGTCCTACAATGTAGCAAATTTGAAGCATATGCAACGGCTATATGATAAAGAATTGAAGACTAATTCAAACTCAAAAGCTTGGCTGATTTCTATCTATCTTTGAACTATTCTCCAATGCCTTGATTCTAGGCATTCCAACGTCCATTTATTGTTCAAAATGAGGAGCCAAAGTTGTTCAAAATACATGCCAATTCAGCTGCACACATGGCAAGTTATTTACACATGGAAATTGCTGATTGGGAGCTGCCTCTTAAACGTTCAAATGGAGTTATTTTCCACCTCATTCCAACGTCTATAATGGGATAAGATGGAGGATAAAAATTCAGATTGGAAGACCAATTCAAAGCAACAAAAGATAAGCTTAAGTTTGAAAGCTAGAAAAGTGCTGAATTTTCTCCATTTCTCAAGCCATTCCAACGTCTCTTTGAGGAGCCTTTAGGCTGTCCTCTTGGCTATAAATAGCTCCAAAGGTGAAGAGTACAAGTGCACCAACGAAAACAAAAGAAAAGCAAGCAAGACATTCAGCTCTTTGTCTCCATTCTTCTCTTCTACTCTTCTATATTGAAGAACACATTTGCAGCAAGCTTTATGATTGTATAGTTCTTCATTTCTTGTCATTTCAACACCTTTTAAACGACATATTGTAAGGGAGAAGCTGGTGTATAAAGCTTACTCCTTAGAGGTGAACAAAAGGTGCAAAGGTGCAAAGGTGAAACAAACTAGTTGCTGTTTGTTTTGGTGAAGTCTCTTGAAGAAGTTGGTGAAAAGCTTCTTCCTTTGGCTTTGTAAGGTGACTTTGGTGTTTGGTGTTTAGTGAAATCCAAGAGAAGGTGTCTCTTGGGACTGGAGTAGGTCACATTGACCGAACCAGGATAATTCCTTGTGTTCTTTACTTATTTCCTGCACTTACTGTTTTCTGCCTGAGAATTACACTAACTTGGCACGCATAATTGAACAAGCAAACAGTCTTAGAATTGCATGAATTTTGGATATATTATACTTCAATGTGTTAGCTTTCATTAGCCGCAAGAATCACTAAATTCTAAGGAGTTTAGCATATTCAAATCGTCTTCACAAAATTGTTGCTACATTCTGTGAACAATTCTGACCAGTGTGCAAAACTTGTTCAATTTGAATAGGTTATCCTGCGAATCTTGAAGTGAGCCTTATATCAAATTAAACTAGACATCATAAGGTTTAATTTGACATAAGATTCATCAAAATAGCACGGGTAGATTTTGAGATATCATCGTTTGAAGTTAAGCTAACATTCTGCCTGAAACTGCCAGAATTGCACACTTTACTTTTCTTGCTTATTTGAACGTGCTAACTTGCTTGGAATTGATTGAATTTTTTATGACATACTATAAACATCCTAAACTTGATCTCTGCCAAGTTTGAGAGCTTGCACAGGTGTATAAGTGGTTCAACCAAAGCACTCAAAACATTGAACTGTTTCTGGAAATTCCAGAATCTGAGGCTAAAGAGGCAAAGGGGTCTTCAAACAAGTTTTTGAAGGTAATTGTAGTGTAATTTCCGCTAACCCACTATTCACCCCCCCCTCTAGTGGTGCTATACAGGTCCAACATTTGGCTCGTTAAAAACTTTGGAAAGACTTAAGGAACATTTCTTCTGGCCGCATATGAGAGCACATGTTGATAAGGTATGTGACCAATGTATTACTTGCAAGCAAGCAAAATCTAGAACACAACCACATGGATTGTACACTCCTTTATCTGTTCCAAGCTCACCTTGGACTGATATTTCTATGGACTTTGTATTGGGATTGCATCGATCCAAAACTGGTAAAGATAGCATCTTTGTTGTTGTTGATAGATTTTCAAAAATGGCACATTTCATTGCATGTAAGAAAGTTGATGATGCTATTCATATTGCTGATTTGTTCTTTAAGGAGATTGTTAGATTGCATGGCATGCCACGTACAATTGTTAGTGATAGAGATACAAAGTTTTTAAGTCATTTCTGGCGTGTTTTGTGGAGTAAACTTGGTACTAAATTGTTATTTTCTACAACTGCTCACCCACAAACCGATGGTCAAACTGAAGTTGTTAATAGAACTTTGTCTCAACTGTTACGTGTTGTCATTCAAAAGAACTTGAAGAATTGGGAAGACTGCTTAGCTTATATTGAGTTTGCATACAATAGAGTTGTTCATAGTGGAACATTGCATTCTCCTTTTGAAGTTGTTTATGGCTTTAACCCTTTGTCCCCGCTTGATCTTGTTCCCATACCTGTTCATGAACGTGTTAGTTTAGATGGTGAACGAAAAGCAAAACTTGTGAAAGAATTGCATGAAAAGGTTAAGTCACAACTTGAAGCTAAGAATAAAGTGTATGCCAATAGAGCCAACAGGAATCGTGAAGTTGTTATATTTGAACCTGGTGATCTTGTTTGGTTACACTTGAGGAAAGAAAGATTCCCTAAGGAAAGGGACTCCAAATTGAAGCCAAGAGGCGATGGACCGCTCAAAGTGTTGAAACGTCTTGGTGATAATGCCTATGTTCTCGATCTTCCTGAAGAAAGGTATGGTCCTATCTCTAAAACTTTTAATGTTGCTGACCTTTCTCCGTTTAGTATTGATTCAGATTCGAGGACGAATCTTTTTCAAGTGGGAGGGAATGATGAGCTACAGCCTAACCTTGTGGATACAAACACTGACGATGACACCTCAATGCCCCCACACAGGTCCCATAACAAGGAGTATGGCTAAGAAATTGTTGCATTGTGTTGAATCATTTCTTTACAGGCATGAAGAGGATGAGCTGAGCAAAGATGATGTCCATTGGGTTTATATGATACAAGCTTTGATCTAGTTGTATCAAAAACATGTTGTACATATTTTTAGATGTTCTTTTTAATATTATTGGTTTGTTAACTTTGTTTTAGGATAGTTTGTGTTGTATTCTTGCCTTGTCTTTCAGGTACACGTTTTTAGCTTGAAGATGCAATTCAAACCTGAATTTTTGTCCAAGCAAAGAGGTGAAATGCAAGTAGCTTACAAGCAAGGTGGTGACAAGCACCCATGTCAAAAAATCTGATTGCTTCTCACGCAAACAAGGAAGAAACAAGCTGCTCAAACCTTCAACCAATAGAAAGGAGTCTTGCAAATGCTTGAACCAATCACAAACAAATGAAGAAAATTCAGCAAGCTGCTCAACATTTGATCCAATCAAATTCAAGAGGAAAATCGGCTGGTTCATGTCAAATTGGTTTGAAAATTCAAAGCCTAAACTACAACCAATCAAAGCCAAGTTCAAACCAAGCTGCACACTACAATATCCAATCAGAATTTTGGCTGAAAACAAAGATGGAAGAAACGGTTGTCTAAGGAGTATTTGTTGAAAATTCAAACACCAACTTGCATCCAATCAAAGGCCATTCCAAGGCAAGCTGCTCCATGTCTAAACCAATCAAATTGATCAAGGAAAAAGGCTGGAAAAACAGGTTGGGATACACGGCAAAGCAACCAGCCTTTTGGAACCAAAAGTTGCTCAAACAATTTCCAAGCAAAGCATGTCATTTTAGTCTAGTACTTTGTACATTAAAACTTGTACTTCTTAGCATTTTCGTTGGTTATAAGTAGAGCTAGAATCAGATTGTAAACACAACTATTTTCAAACACATTTCAATCAAATATCCTTTAAGGAGTTCTCAACTTATGCTAGTTGAAGTTTAAGACCACTTAACGGTTTTCTTTCAAGTTCCTAGCCTAGAACTTGTTAGTATTTGCTTCATCTTTTGGATTACAGCATCTTAGGGTCTCATTGAGGTTTTAGATGTGTTGGAGTGAAAAAGAGGAAGAGGTGTTGGCATAAATTGAGCCAAGAACAACGGTTACAGTTCAAGGGGTATCATTGTGATGTTCTTTTCCATAGCTATTGTTCAAATCAGTTTGGAATAGGAGACAAAGTCCTTGGCAACGTTTTCTAGCCTTCGTTTGGCTCATCACCTCACCTAAGGTTCATGCATATCTTGTTCAGAAGGAGTTGGTTCTAGATGATCATGTACAGGCTCAAGTAACAAGTCATCATCATCAAACATATTTTCAACATTCTTCTCTTGAGATTTATCACTAACTTCAAAATATGCATTTTCATTGAATTTCACATGTATGGATTCAATTATCTTTCTAGATGCAGGATTATAATACCTATCATCATCATCATCATCCGTACCCAGTATATCCCAACGACAGCAAAAGCTATCGTCAGGGTCTGGGGAGGGTAAGTGGTAGGCAGACAATACCTCTATCCCAAGGGATAGAGAGTCTGCTTCCAGTGAGACCCCCGGCTCTACCTGCATAAATGACATGATAATACCTATCATCATCATCATTATAATACCTATATGCTCTTTAATTAGTTGAATAACCAACAAATATTTATTCAATAGACTTGTGCTCAAATGTATCTAGATTATCTTTAGAATTAAGAACAAAACATTTACAATCAAAAACTCTAAGATGATATACCTTAGGTTGTCTATTGTTTAACAACTCATAATGTGTTTTATTTAATTTCTTTCTAATTGAAAGCATATTTATTATGTAACATGCACAACAGCTTCAGCCCACAAGTATATATGTACTTTTTTTCACACAGCTTGGTCCTAGCTATTTTTTGGATTGTTCTATTTTTGCATTCAACAACTCCATTGAGTTGTGGTGTTCTAGTCGGTGAGAATTCATGTTTTATACCATGTAATCCATTCAACCTCTATCACTTCTAATTCTTTTAACATTTTCTTCATAAAGATTTTCGAGTTGCTCAATAAGATTTTTGATGGCCAATGGAGCATTGTCTTTGTGTGTTAAGAACAATGTCCATGTGTATCGTGAGTAATCATCTACTTTGACACACACATAGTAGTGTCCACCTAGACTTTTTGTCCTACACGACTAAATAAGTATAAGTGAAGCAATTCTAATACATGACTAGTAATCACTTCATGTTTTGATTTTAATGCTTCTTTAATATGTTTTCCTTTAATACATGTTTCACATAGTTGAAAATTATCTAATTTTAACTTAGGCATTCCTCTAATTAGACTTTTCCTAGATATTTTTTCAATAGTTGAAATCCCTCTATAGCCTGGTCGTTTATGCCATAAGTTCACATCTAAGTCATGTGATACTAAACACTTAATCCTAGCACCTAACATGTTATTTAATGATAATGTATAAATATTATCATCCCTATTTTCTTTTAGCACAATTTCTTCCTCTTCATTTGTTATATTACAAACATTGGGATGAAACGAAACATTGTATCCACAATGAATAAGTTGTGAAATACTAAGTAAATTGTACAAAAGATTACTTACTAACAACACATTTCTTATTTGAAATGTGTTTGGGTCTCTGATTGTTCCTTTTCCAATAATCTTCCCTTTGTTGTTGTCATCGAATGTTAGCTTTCCTCTATCCTAGATATGTTGTTGTTCGGTGAATATTTTGGGGTTGCCGGTCATGTGCCTTGTGTTGGACTATACACCTCAGTAAACACCACTAGAGAGGGGGTGAATAGTGGTTAGCGGAAATTAAACTACTACCCTTGAATAAAAAACCCTTTTGAAAACAGAATCTGAGACCTCCTTAGATTCAGTATCCGTTTTTGAAAAAAAAATCAAAACTCATTGTACACAACTCCAAAAATTATGACCATTTTCAGAAATTCACTTCAATGTCTTGACTAGACTCTGTCCAAAAATGAGACAAACTAAGATAGTTTGACCCTTCAAACAAAAAAAAGATTCAGATGGTTAATTTGGACATAATTGGACAGAATAGTGCTGAAGAAAACTTGTTTCTCTTTGACTACTCAACCATAAAGGTTGATCTTTATGTCAGAACACTCCTTAAGAAGTCTATTTTAAGTTTCCAAAAGGTCCTGACATGAAAATATACTTGATAAATTCACAATGCAAGTTTTATTGAAACTGGTCAGGTTGCAGCTAGAATCGAACAGTTATCTTACAACGTCTCAAATACTAACTTCCCTTTGCTGAAATCAAGTGATTCCTGTTGCAAATGAAAGCTAACAGTCTAAAGTATAACTCCACTAACAATTACGAATTTCGGAAGTGTTTTGATATTTTTTCAAAACGTGTAAAGTTGTGTGAAATCTGCAGTGAAAACGGGTAGAAAAATAGAAAAGTAAAATGGAGACAAAAACATCAAGGATTTATCCTGGTTCGGTCGATGTGACCTACTCCAATCCCAAGGAACACCTTTCCTTGGATTTCACTATAGAATGAACACAAGTACAAAAAGAACCAAGTTTGATCATTGGGTTAAACACCAACCCTATTCAATACTTAGATGAACACCTCTATGCAACTCTTGGTTGCAACACCTTTACCACATATTGGTTTAACCTTATAGATTTGGCTAAACAATCTTACAAATGAGACACAAGCGCAAAATGTATCTCAACAACAAGAAGAAATGATACACCTTAACTACACCAAGAAAGAATTAAGAAGAAATGTTGTCTTCACATCATTGGTTTGCCACATAATCATCTTGTACGCTTGGCAACATAAAGCAGCATAATTGGTTGACTTTTTTTTACATATATTGGCCAATTTTGTCTTGCAAAATAACATGGAAATTCTGAAGATAATTCCCAAAGATAAGATGGCATATTCCTCCATTATACTCTCAAATCCTTGGCACAGGAATAGGTCATGAGAGTAGCTTAAAATTTGAACAAAATCTACTCCCCAACAGCCTCAAACTAATTATTTTCAAATTGAAAATCCATGTTGGCAACTTTTGCCAACTAGCTTGTATTTGGTTGGTCCAAATGACATAATCTTGTACATTTGTCACAAAATTAATGGAACAACTTCTCCATATAATTATATGAAAGTAGTAGAATCATTATTGAAACAAGGAGCTCCTATATATACCGTACATGATAATTTTATAACGACACCCTCTACAATCTCAAGTTGAGAATTCTCGTCATGCTTTTGAATTCACGATTTTATATTATAGATTCCTCGTCGATTCTTCTTCTCGTTCCTTTTCTGTGATAAAACAAAATATCTCTCGTTTCCCCACCAAATAGATTCTTTTTTTGGTTTCCAAAGGAACCTTGTTATAGTGTTTTGAAGGATGCACGAATCCTTTGAAACCGGTCCTGCCGGGTATCATACCTCCCAAAACAACGTTTTAAAGTAGAGTGAGCTAGATGAGAAAGGAGCAAGTGGAAAAGGATTTACCTAATATAGACTTTATCAACAACAAGATACGTAGATTTAAGAGAGCTTTGACAGGGTTCGTGTGCGACCTGTGGCCCACGCCTCCTATTTGTTCAGGGCAGGCGGCGTGAGCTCTGATTCGATTGTATTTTGTCCTTTGTTCCCTATATCAATTGGGGATCAAAAAGCACCAAATTTGATGACTTATTAAGGGAAAGACGAAGTAAGATTGAAAGAAAGCAAAGAGGGGCGGAATGGAGAAAGGAAAGGGACAAGGGCGGTCTTACTTATAAAACTCCCCGTAATGCTTGTATTCCCTTACTGAACGGTTCCCCTACTCGCTTGCTAATGGACTATGGCCGGAACGAACGAATAGAAGTAAGAATTACATAAGTTCGGAGATAGATAGTCTCGCGCAGGAGTTGGTGATCCATAGCCTTTCCTTTAGCCCTAATAAATAATAATTAAATAAGAAAATCACCTACGTAATAAGAGG
>AP025060.1:15819897-15908093 GCA_036186865.1 Eustoma russellianum
CAAAAACAAGCTCCAAAGAGAAGTACTTCTCTTAGCCATTTTCTAGTTGTTATTCCCCTCCTTCCTCAGTTGGGAAGAGTCATATTCCTATTATAAAACTCCCCGTAATGCTTGTATTCCCTTACTGAACGGTTCCCCTACTCGCTTGCTAATGGACTATGGCCAGAACGAACGAATAGAAGTAAGAATTACATAAGTTCGGAGATAGATTTACCCACGTTTTTTGAGTCATTTATGTATTTACAAACTCAAATTTTGTGAAGAGAAATAAGAAGATAAAGTTGACAAGACTTTGTCAACATATAGTTCAAAACTCCCACATTTTTCTCCTTGTAAGCTATGGTGAATTCTGTACCAAGAACACTCTTAGAATCTCTGCAAAATGATGAGTGAGACTCTCCAATAACATATATAAAAATATCTCCAAGAATAAAATAGAATGTGACATCAAAACCCGTCACATATCCCGCTACTATTGATAATATCACCATATAAAGAATAGAATAGATAATCATCAAATGATCTTCAAGAAAACCATAAATGAGCTCTATAATAGAGATGATATCAAACTCAAGTGATGTTCTTGAGTGAAATGACCAAAATGCTCTTTAGGGGTAAAATGACGAAAATACCCCTGAAGATAGAAAACTCAAAAAATATCCTCGTTGGCCATAAATAAATATAAGAACACCTTTGTAACGTTGAATAAGTCATAAAGAGGTCCTTGTATGATTTTCTCTATGTCATGTACCTACAAGATCTTAAAATACTACTTTTGCCCTTTTTGGTAAGTTATAGAAACTTTCAAGGCATATTAGTCAAAAGTCATAATAATATTCATCAAAAACAAATAATAAAATCACCAAAATCATGTATAAAACATTAAGAACATATATATAAATGAAAACAACTATTTATCACATTTAGATAACATGAAGCGCTTTGAGAAGAGTGAAGTAACACAATTACTTCTTCATAGATTAAGCGATTTATGTAGCGTTTCATGTTGCCACCAGAACTCTCTATTCAGAATTTTCACAAGATGAAGCGATTTATGTAGCGTGTTATGTTGCCACCAGTACTCTCTGTTCAGAGTTTCTACAGGATGAAGCGCTTTATCAGAGAGAGTGAAGTCTCACGTTTTAAAACAGTTCAGATGAAGCGCTTTATGAAGCGTTCAGTGTTCAATCTAACGCTTCTGTTTAAACTTTCTGAAAGATGAAGCGCTTTATGAAGCATTCAATTTTCGATCTAAAGTTTCTGCTTAAACTTTCTGAAAAATAAAGCGTTTAATCACGCACTTGAAGTCTGATGAATCGCTTGATCCGGCGTTTGAAGCCTGAAGAAAAGTTTTAACATATAATACTTGTACAAATCATCAAAGCCAAATAATACACTAACATTTTCTTACATGTTTAATATATTTCAATTTTTTATCATCATATTTGACACTTCTTTAAGCATTCAACACTTAAAATTATAACTTTGAAATTTATCTATACATATTTCTCAACATTCTCTCCCTTATGGACGATTTCAAAATAACCCTACATGATTTTAATGTCACAAACTTTTGTCAATTTTTTATTACATTTGTACCAATTTTATACCAATTTAATTGATTTGAAAAACTCACCAATTATATACCAATTGTTTTCAAACTTTTAAACTCTTTTTAGATACATGATTTTAACATCATGTGCTCCCCCTTGAACTTATGCTCTCCCCTTAACCTATGCTTCAATCCAATTTGACACCAATTAAAACTTATACCAATTGAACTTAACATATTAAAAAAAGCATGACTAAAATCATGTTCTTATTCTATCTTCCCTTTATTTTGCAAATCATACAAAAGATAGAAGTATGCGATTGTATCATAGGCCAACATGCCTAACTTGGCTCGTAAAGTTCCAAAAGTGGCTTGGTTAAGAGTTTGGTGAAAATATCAGCTACTTGATGATCAGTTCTTACATGATATATGGTTATGTCCCCATTTTGAACATGGTCACGGAGAAAATGATATCTTACCTCAATGTGTTTTGGCTTAGAATGAAGTATCGGATTTTGAGAAAGATTGATTGCACTTGTGCTACCGCAGAAAATTGGAATCTTATTCGTTTTAATGGAAAAATCACTAAGTTGTTGTTTAAGCCAAAGTATTTGGGTAGTTCATAAGCTTAAGGCCATATACTCGGCTTCGGTGGTAGAGAGTGCAACACTTGCTTGCTTTTTAGAAAACCAAGAGATCATGTTGGTTCCTATAAATTGATATGCACCGCTAGTCGATTTTCTATCTATTTTGCAACCACCATAATCAGCATCATTATAAGCATACAGTTCCAACTTAGCGTTTCTATCATACCAATGTCCTAAGTGAGGTGTGTGTTTAAGATGTCTAAATATCTTTTTCACAACATTGTAATGTGATACTTTAGGACAAGATTGAAACCTAGCACACATACAAACACTAAACATGATATCAGGTCTTGACGCAGTTAAATATAACAGTGATCCAATCATAGACCTATATAGTGTGTCATCAAAAGATTTACCGTTTTCATCCTTGTCTAATTTGGTGCTAACACTCATAGGGGTAGGTGTTGGTTTCAACTCTTCAAATCCAAACTTGTTAATCATATCATTGACATACTTAAGTTGGATAATGTGGATCCCTTGAGGGGTTTGTTTGATTTGTAGTCCTAAGAAATAATCCAATTCTCCTACCATTGACATCTCGAATTCATTTTTCATACACTCTTCGAAGTCTTTTACTAAGGTAGGGTTGGTTGATCCAAAGATTATGTCATCTACGTATATTTGGACTATTAATAGGTCATCATCTTTTCTTTTTAGGAATAATGTGTTGTCTATGGTTCCCCTTTGATAATTATTTGCAATAAGAAAGTTTGCAAATCTATCATATCAAGCTCTTGGAGCGTGTTTCAAACCATATAAAGCTTTCTTAAGCTTGTATACATGGTTAGGATTCTTTGGATCTTCGAATCGAGGGGGTTGTTTGACAAACACCTCTTCTTGCATGTATCCATTCAAGAACGCACTCTTGATATCCATTTGAAAGAGTTTTATGTTGCTTAGACTTGCAATAGCAGATAACAGTCTAATTGCTTCTAGTCGTGCAACGGGTGCAAAGGTTTCTTCATAATCTATTCTTTATTGTTGATTATTATAACCTTGTGCGACTAGTCTAGCCTTATTTCATTTGATGTTTCCTTGTTCATTCATTTTATTCCTAAATACCCATTTTGTTCCTATTATAGACTTATTTTCGTGTTTAAGTACTAAGCCTCACGCGTTGTTCCTGGTAATTTGGTTCAATTCTTCATGCATGGTATCTATCCATGATATATCACCTAAGGTTTCCTTAACATTCTTAGGTTCTAAGTGTGAGATTAAACTATGTCCTTCAACTTGACTTATGTTTCTACGTGTTCTAACCCCAACGCTTGGATCCCCGATGATTAACTTTTTAGGGTGTTTATGTTTGTCTTTTATTAGCCACCAATTACTAAGTTGGCTAGATTCACTTTCATCCTGTTCAAATGTTTCATTAGTGTGAACATTATCGTATACAACTGGATCATCTTGCAAGTTAGTTGCATTATCTTCCAATTGCAAAATTTCTTCATTTATTTCATCTAAGGGTTGGTGCATGTCTTGTTCAGGAGGAGTTGGTTCTAGATGATCAAGTACAGGCTCAAGTAATATATCATCATCATCAAACATATTTTCAACATTATTTTCTTGTTTATGTTGAGTTTTATCACTAACTTCAAAATATGCGTTCTCATTGAATTTCACATGTATGGATTCATTTATTTTTTCTAGATGCAGGATTATAACACATACATCCTCTTGAATTAGTTGAATAACCAACAAATATGCATTCAATAGATTTTTGTTCAAACTTGTCTAGATTATCCTTGGTGTTCAGTACAAAGCATTTACACCCAAAAACTATAAGATAATCTACCTTAGGTTGTCTATTGTTTAATAATTCATATGGTGTTTTGTTTAACTTCTTTCTAAGAGAAAGCCTATTTATACCATAACGTGTATAACTAACAGCTTCAGCCCATAAATATTTTGGTACTTTATTTTCACATAACATTGTTCTAGAAATTTCTTTAATAGTTCTATTTTTACGTTCAACAACTCAATTGAGTTGTGGTGTTCTAGGTGGTGAGGATTCATGTTTTTTTCCATGTAATTCATAAAACTTCACTACATCTTTGTTTTTAAATTCTCCACATCTATCACTCCAAATTCTTTTAACATTTTCTTCGTACTGATTTTCAAGTTGCTTAATAAGATTTTCGATTGCCAAAGGAGCATCGTCTTTGTGTGTTAAGAACAATGTCCATATGTATCGTGAGTAATCGTCTACTATGACACACACATAGTAGTGTTCACCTAGACTTCTTATCCTACTTGGCCAGATAAGTCTAAGTGAAGTAATTCTAGTACATGACTTGTACTCACTCCATGTTTTGGTTTTAATGTTTCTTTAATATGTTTTCCTTTGATACATGTTTTACACATTTGAAAATAAACTAATTTAGTCATGCCTCTAATTAAGTTCTTCTTAGATAACTTTTCAATAGTTGAAATTCCTATATGGCCTAGTCATCTATGCCATAAGTTCACATCTAAGTCATGTGATATTAAACACTTAACCTTAGAATCTAACATGTTATCTAAGGAAAGATTGTAAATGTTACCATCCCTATTTCCTTTTAGCACAATTTCTCCCTTTTCATTTATTATATCACAGCAATTAGGAAGAAAAGAAACATGATAACCGGAATCTATAAGTTGCGAAATACTTAATAAATTATAAGAAAGATTGCATACTAACAACACTATTCGTATTTGAAATGTGTTCAGGTCCCTAATTGTTCCTTTTCCAACAACTTTTCCTTTGTTTCTGTCACTGAATGACATCTTTCCTCCATTCTTGATATGTTCAAGTTCAGTGAATAGTTTGGGGTTGCCTGTCATATGCCTTGAATATCCGCTGTCTAAAAACCATTTGGTTTTTAGATTCTTTGATTTTGCCTCCTTCTTGCATTCCTTACGATTTTCCTACAATGGAGACAAAGTTTTAGGTACCCTTTACTTGGGTCCTTGAATGTTAGGGACACCATCCTTGTTTAAATATCCCTTACGTATCCAACTTGGATGTATCTTCTAGGCACATATTTGACATTAGTTGCATATAAAGGATTAAATGTACTTGACCATTCTAATTAAATGAAGGTGTATGCATATAATTGTTATATCTTGGTTTATAAGTACTATATTGTGGCTGATTTTGATAACTTGTGAAAGGCATATGATTTTGTTTCTTGAATGGCGCTATGTATGTGTATTTATATGCATTTCTACAAGTCTTATATGAATGTTGCCTATATTTAGGTTCATAATAAGTTGGATGCATTTGATTTTGTCTAGATACGTTTGTATACATATAGGCATAATTTCTAGGTGGTCTAGATGCAAAGTTTTGCCTAGTTGTACATGTATATGTGTGTGCTTTTGTGTGTGCATGTTGCATTTTTACCTTCGAATAAATAGAAGAAGATGTAGCAAGCAAATTTGATTTTATTTTTGTTGCTTTATACGGTTGTTTATTACTCGATGAAACAAACCTAGTATTTTATTTACTTTGACATTTTATTCTTTATATCCTAACCCGGTTTTATCATTTATATATTTTTGTGATGATATAAGTGTGTCTAGCATGTTAGTGCCTGATTTAAATTGTTCTAACATTTTTTCTAAGTTTAGTTTAGAAGATTTAAGTTGCACTATCTCATTTTCACAACTTTCCACCTTAGATTTTAACAGGCAATTTTCAGTTTGTAATATTTGTTCATTTTCCTATATGATTCAATTTTAATCTTAAGAGATCAAGAGTATTATTGGACTCTTTTTTAAAAGATTCTAATTGATCGAAAAAATCTAAGTTGGATGTCTTCAACTTGTCATTTTCTTCAATTAATTTTTTCTCTTTTGATAATCATTTACAGTGTGCATGCATTTTCAGAAATTCTTCATACATCTCATCAAACGACATTTCATTATCAGAATCTACATCAGATGAAGAACTTACCTCGTTTGAGACGAAGCAAATTTGAGCTTCCTCAGTGTCAGATTCTAAGTCGGGCGAGTCGCTCCACGTGCTCGCCTTCATTGCTTGTTTGCCTCTTCTTAACTTGGATTCCTTTGCCTTAGGCTTTTGCATCTCCTTGTCTTGTTTGTTGTTATTATTACTTTTGTTATTTTTTTTTTTGTTGGACAATCATAAGAAATGTGTATTTTTTGCCACATTCGTAGCATTTTGATTCCTTATTATACCACTTGTTGTTATTTGAGTTATTTTTCTTAGATTGAGAAGAGGAAGAAGAAGACTGTAGTCCATTCCTATTAGGCCATTTAAAAATTTTCTAAGTTTTCTAACCACTAAGGTTAAGTCAATATCTAATTCACTATCACTATTACTGTCACTATTATGTGTCTCAGTTGTTTGAAAGCAATAGACTTACTGGTAGATTTTGATGACTCGGACTTCTGTTGATTTAGTTTTACCTTTTATACTCTAAGTGAACCAATCAATTCGTCCATTTTAGTGATCGATTCTGTTTCTTGAATTGACTTTAGGATCCGCAAGAAGGCTTCGCAACACCTTTTGAACCTTCTCATTGTTGGTAAATGATTTTCCTAAAGCTTCAAGCTGAAAATATTAGTAATCCTCAAATCCATAGATGTTATAGATTCGTTCGGCAACATTTTGAAAGATTCAAGTTCAGTCATAAGCATGTTTATTTGACTCTTTTGCATTGCTAGTACCTTCATGCTTTAATTCTAAAGATTTTCAGATGTCGTGTGCACTTGTGCAATTTGAAACATATCCTGCTTCAGAAGTTGTTAGTCCATTTAACAGTAATTGCATAGCCTTAGCATTCATAGACATTTTCTTTTTATCTTCGTAGGACCATTCACTTTTAGATTTTTCTACTTTTTGAGTTACACCGTTTACTTGTACAACTTTCACTGGAATGTATGGCTCATCTTCAACTATAGACCATAAATCGATTCTATAGCCATCAAGAATAGCCTCATCCTAAGTTTACAATGAACAAAATTATTACCATCGAAAAGAGGAGGGTGTTGTGTAGACATACCTTCCAACTCACTTTTGTGAGAAACTATAGCCATTATATGTACCTTTGATTTGAGATAAGCAGGCTACAATGAATTTGTTGTTTTCTGGCCTTGTATTGTTCGTATGATGTTGAATCTTGCTTCTTAGAGTGGCGTTGGTCTGACACTGATACTAATTGTTGGACTATACACCTGCAGTAAACACCACTAGAGGGAGGAGGGTGAATAGTGGTTAAGAGAAATTACACTACTAACCTTGAATAAAAATCCCCTTTGAAAAAAGAATCTGAGACCTCCTCAGATTCAGTACCCATTTTTGAAAAATTCAAAACTCACTATACACAACTCCAAAACTTATGAAAGTTTCCATAAATTAACTTTAATGTCTTGACTAGATTCTGTTCAAAAATAAGACAAAAAAAGATTGTTTAACCCTTCAAGCAAATAAAAAGATTGATAAATTCAGAATGCAAGTTTTATTGAAATTGGCCAGATTGCAGCCAGAATAGAGCAGTTATCTTGCAATGACTCAAAGACTAACTTTCCTTTGCTGAAATCAAGTGATTCCTGTTGCAAATGAAAGTTATCAGTCTGAAGTGTAACTCCACCAACCATTACAAATTTTGAAAGTGTTTTGATATTTTTTCCAAAACGTGTAAAGTTGTGTGAGATCTGTAGTAAAAACGGACAGAAAAACAGAAAAGTAAAATGAAGACAAGAACACCAAGGATTTATCCTGGTTCGGTCAATGTGACCTACTCTAGTCCCAAGAAACACCTTTTCTTGGATTTCACTATAGAATGAACACAAGTACAACAACAACCAAGCTTGATCCTTGGGTTAAACACTAACCTTATTCTAGACTTGTATGAACACCTCTATGCAACTCTTGGTTGCAACATCTTTACCACCTATTGGTTTATCCTTATAGATTTGGCTAACCAATCTTACAAATGAGACACAAACGTAAAATGTAGCTCAGTAACAAGAAGAAATGAAACACCTTAGCTACACCAAGAAAGAATTAAGAAGAAGAGAATAGCAAGAATGATCTTCAAGTTTGATTGAAAGCTGTGTGTTGTTCTTGTTCACCTTTGCCTCCTATTTATAGTGTGAAATAGGCTTTGAAGATAAGACCTCCAATGTGTCACCATCTTCATCATCAATGTTTAGTTGTCTTCACATCATTGGTTGGCCACATAATCATCTTGTACAGTTGACAATATAAAGCAACATAACTGGTCCACCTTTGTACACATATTGGCCAATTTTGTCTTGCAAACTGACATGGAAATTGCGAAGATAATACCAAAAGATAAGATGGTATATTCCTCGATTATACTCTCAACTCCATGGCACAAGAATAGGTCATGAGAGTAGCTGAAAATTTGAACAAAATCAGCTCCCCAACAGCCTCAAACTAGCCGTTATTTTCAAATTGAAAATCCATGTTGGCAACTTTTGTCAACTAGCTTGTATTTGGTTGGTCCAAATGACATAATCTCGTACATTTGTCACAAAATGAATGGAACATCTTCTCCACATAATTATCCACGTTTTTGAGTCATTTATATATTTACAAACTCAAATTTTGTGAAGAGAAATAAGAAGATAAAGTTGACAAGACTTTGTCAACATATAGTTCAAAACTCCCACATTTTTCTCCTTGTAAGCTATGGTGAATTTTGTACCAAAACTCCCTTAGAATCTCTGCAAAATGATGAGTGAGAATCTCCAATAACATATATAAAAATATCTCCAAGAATAAAATAGAATGTGACATTAAAACCATCACATATCCCGCTACTGTTGATAATATCACCATATAAAGAATAGAATAGATAATCATCAAATGATCTTCAAGAAAACCATAAATGAGCTCTATAATAGAGATGATATAAAACTCAAGTGATGTTCTTGAGTGAAATGACCAAAATGCTCTTGAGGGGTAAAATGACGAAAATACCCCTGAAGATAGAAAACTCAAAAAATATCCTCGTTGGTCATAAATAAATATAAGAACACCTTTGTAATGATGAATAAGTCATAAAAAGGTCCTTGTATGATTTTCTCTGTGTCATGTACCCAAGATCTTAAAGTACCACTTTTGCCCTTTTTGGTAAGTTATAGAAACTTCCAAGGCATATTAGTCACATGACATAATAATATTCATAAAAACAAATAATAAAATCACCAATCATGTATAAAACATTAAGAATATATATATAAATGAAAATAGCTATTTATCACATTTTAGATAACATGAAGCGCTTTGTTAGAAGAGTGAAGTAACATATAATTACTTCTTCATAGATTAAGCGCTTTATGTTGCGTTTGATATTGCCACAAGAACTCTCTATTCAAAATTTCCATAGGATGAAGCGCTTTATGTAGCGTGTCATGTTGCCACCAGAACTCTCTGTTCAAATTTTCCACAGGATGAAGCGCTTTATCAAAGAAAGCGAAGTTTCATGTTTTAAAAACAGTTCGGATGAAGCGCTTTATGGAGCATTCAATGTTCAATCTAAAGTTTCTTTTTAAACTTTCTGAAAGATGAAGCTCTTTATGAAGCGTTCAATGTTCGATCTAAAGTTTCTATTTAAACTTTCTGAAAGATAAAGCGCTTAATCAGGTGCTAGAAGTCTGATGAATCGCTTGATCCAGCGTTTGAAACCTGAAGAAAAGTTTTAACATATAATATGCAAATCATCAAAACCAAATAACACACCAACATTTTCTCACATGTTTAATATATTTCAATTTTTTATCGTCATGTTTGACACTTCCTTAAGCATTCAACACTTAAAATCATAACTTTGAAAATTATTTGAACATATTTCTCAACACCTTAAACACCTGCGATCTAAAAACCACTTGGTTTTTAGATTCTTTGACTTTGTCTCCCTCTTGTATTCTTTATGATTTTCCTACGATAGAGACAAAGATTTAGGTACCCTTTATTTGGGTCCTTGAATATTAAGGGCACCACCCTTGTTTATATACCCTCTGGGTATCAAAACTTGGGTGTACCTTCCTGGCACATATTTGGCATTATCATAAATTGTAGAATACAAAGGATTAGAAAACATTTGACAATTCCATTTAAATGTAGGCGTATGCATATAAGTGTTATATCTTGGTCTAAATGTATTATATAGTGGCCTTTTTTGATTGCTAAAATAAGGCATATGATTTTGAGTTTTAAATGGCACCTTATAAGTGTAATTATATGATGTAGGTGTGATACTATATGCCTTATCAGGAGGTTGCCTATAATTATGTCTGTGTGTATTATAACCAACCGAATATTGTTTATTTTGCCTAGTTATATTTGTACATATATATGCATAATTTCTGGGTTGTCTAAATGCAAAGTTTTGCTTAGTCGTTTTTGTGGGTGCGTGTTGTATTTTTACCTTAGAATGGATAGAAGAAGGAGTAGCAGGCAAAGTTAAATTTATTTTAGTTGCCTTATAAGGTTGTTTAGTATTTGATGAAACAAACTTAGTCTTTTTATCTACTTTTACATTTTCTTCTTTATATCATAACCTTGTTTTATCGTTTTCATATTTTTGTGATGATATGAGTGTGTCTAACATATTTGTGCCAGATTTAAATTGTTCTAACATCTTTTCTAAGTCTAACTTATATGATTTAAGTTGAGAATTTCTTTTTCACAATTATCTAACTTAGATTTTAGCATGCTATTTCCAGTTTTTAAAATATGCTCGTATTCCCGATATGACTCAATTTTAATCTCTAAAGAATCAAGAGTATTAGTAGATCTTGTTTAAAAGATTCTAATTGATCGAAAAATTCTAAGTTGGTCGTCTTCAACTTGTCCTTGTCTTCAATCAGTTTCTTTTTCTCTTTAGATTGCCGTTTACAATGAGCATATATCTTTAAAAACTCTTCATACATTTCATCAAATGTTGTTTATTATCAGAATCTACATCGGAAGAACAAATTACCTCACTGGATACAAAGCAGAATTGAGCTTCCTCATTGTCAGATTCTGATTCAGACAAGTCGTTCCATGTGCTCGCCTTCATTGCTCGTTTGCCTTTTCTTGCCTTTGGCTCCTTTGCCTTGGACCGTTGGGGCTTATTGTCTTTGACTTGTTTATTATTATTATTATTATTATTATTATTATTATTATTATTATTATTATTATTATTATTATTATTATTATTATTATTATTATTATTCTTTGTTGGACAATCGTAAGGGATGTGTCCTTTTTGTCCAAATTCATAGCATTTAATTCTTTATTATACCATTTGTCACTATTTTTATTTGAATTATTTCTCCTATGTTGCGAAGATGAAGGAGAAGAAGATTGTTTTCTCAAATCCATAGATGTTATGGATTCGTTCAGCAATATTTTGGAAGATTCAAGTTAAGTCATAAGCATGTTTATTTTAGACTCTTTTACACCCCTACTAACTTCATGCTTTAATTCTAGTAATTTCCACATATCATGTGCACTAATGCAATTTGATACATAACCTGCTTCAGTAGCCGTTAGTCCGTCTAACAGTAATTGCATAGCTATAGCATTCGTAGATATTTTCTTTTTATTTTCAGACGACCATTCACTTTTATACTTTTCTACTTCTTGCACACCATTTACTTGTACAACTTTCATTAGAAGTACAGCCCACCTTCAACTATAGACTATAAATCGATGTTTATAGCCATTAAGAATAGCCTCATTCTAAGTTTCCAATAAACGAAATTATTACCATCAAAAAGAGGAGAGCGTTGAGTAGACATACCTTCCAAGTCGCCTTTGTGAGAAACTATGGTCATTATATGTACTTTTGATTTGAGATGTGTAGGCTACAATAAATTCTTATGTCTTTGCCTTGTCTTCTTAGAACGATGTTGATATTGCTTCTTAGAGTGGCGTTGGCCTGACTCTGATACCAATTTTTGGACCGTGACACCTGCAATAACATCACTAGAGGAGGGTGAATAGTGGTTACCGAAAATTACACTACTACCCTTGAATCAAAATACCATTTGGAAACAGAATCCAAGACCTCGTCCGATTCAGCACCCATTTTTAAAATATTCAAAACTCACTGTAAACAACTACAAAAACTATGGAACTTTCCAGAAATTAATTTCAATGTCTTGATGTGGTCCAAGGTGTGCAAAATACAACACAAAGTTTGTCTTAGTCTTAGGTTGCATTCCGTGCATCACATTTCATGCATATAGACGTCTTTTAATAAAATAAACAAATGTATGTCTTATTTTCTTGTGATCATTGCTTCCTTGTGTTTGCTTTGTAGGTAAATTAGGTACATGGAAGTTCCAAGCCAAATGGAGGTCCACAAAGGGTTTAAAAGCGTGTGTACCAAAGAAAAGAGACAAAAGGAATGTTTGCCTTGAGAAAATGTTTGTCTCCACAAAGACAAGTTCAAATATGTTCCAAGATGGAATTCCTTTTTTTTCAAAATGAGATCAAAATATCTCCAAGAATCAACAAAGGGTGGCGGCCAAAGCAAAGTCAAAATGATGATCAAAACTGAATTTAAATTTGAAGTCAAATTCAAGCCTGGTTTGAATTTCAAGTTCCAACTAATTTGAGGTTTGAAATTCAAGATACAAGACAAGTCATCCACCATCTCTTAAACTCAAATCACACGCCAACTTGATGGAGAAAGGGGATAAGATCACACGTCAAAATTGAATCCAAGTTTGAATTCAATTTCAAACTCAATTTGAATTCAAACTTCAACCAACTTTTGAATTCAACTTCAACCATTCTCTCAACATCAAATCAGATTTCCAACACCCTAATGAGCTATCAAACACGCCTAGAAGAGATGGAGAAGAAAGATCAACAAACCAATCCAAATTCAAACTCTATTTGGATTCAAACTTCAACCAACATTTGAATTCATCTCCAACCACTTTTTCATCATCATGTCAGGTCTCAAACACCTCCAATGACTCTCATAGACGGCTGGATAGTAGAAGATGGCAATTTACAAGCATTTCAAATTTTAGCTAGGATTTGTTTTTTGAATTCAAACAACTTTCAATTTTCAACCACTTGTTAGCTAGCTTATTTGAAATAATTTCTACTCATCTCAAGGCTGAAAGGGGACGACTTTTAGCCTATAAATAGACCCATTGGGGTGCCATAGAAAACAACTTTTGGATGAATAACAATTCTTGATATTTTCTTCACTTTTTGTGAGACTTTGTTTTCTTGGTTTTGCATTAAAAACCTAAGTCAAGATCCTTCAAATTTGAGCATTTTGAAGGTGTTGCCATTGCTAAAAGGTGCCGTCCAAGAGGGCCATATTGGTTTGCCTGATCAACGATCATCTTGAAGTGTTGGTCTTGCTCATTTGATCCACACGTTTTTATCACTAAGGAAGCAAGGGGAAGTCTTCTTCCTTGTGCCTAACCCTTTGTGAAGGACGTTTGGAAGGTGGAATTGTTGGAGCCCACATCTTGCACGCATCAAATTGGTATCAGAGCGCAGGTTACTCTATTCCACCATCTATCATTTCCTTTTTGTTGAGTCTATTCATTTCAAGTTTAGTTGTGTCCTTCTTCTACCCCTAATTCTACACGTCATGTGCATTTCATACAAAAAAATGTCCAAGATCATTTTTGAGTCTTTGCATTTTGCTGCATCTTGTTGGTCATCATTCAATTGTCATTTCTTTTCAACTTTGGCGTCGCATCTAATTTGTGTCATTCAAACTTGAAAAATTAGGGTGTGTGCATTTAGGTTACGTTCAGCTCTATTTGAAAACTACAACCATCAGCCTAAAAAAACTACCTCAGTTTCAAATCATCTTGTTGCTACCGAAGCTTTTAGTTGGTGATGATTGTATGCCTCTTATGATTCATATTGTGATTGATTTCATGCTCCAATCGTGCTGATCATACGTGTGAAAACCACTTCCACAACAAACACAAAAGCTGAAACCCGCCACTCAAAAAACCCTAATTCTTCGAAAACCCTAATCTCGGTTACCCACAAAACCCTAACTGAGTTTATCCTCATTCACATTCTCGTGCACAATATTGCATATTTGAGATTACCTTTGGATGAAATTGGAAGTTCCTTGCCAGGGTTTGTCAAGAACAACGTTTAAACAAAAGAAGAGAAGTTACGTTTTCTTGCCTTGAATAAAAAAAAGACTTGCGTGAGTTGAAAACAGCAAGAAGAGAAAGAAAGAGAAAAAAAGATGAAAAGAAAAACGGAGAAAGCATTTGTGCATTATTTAAAATTTTTGGTACAATTTGGCAACATTGGATACCATCTCCTACTTTATTACACCCCAACCGCCCTTACACCTTTATTTTCCTTCCATTGCTCTTCTTGAACCAATCACACACTTGGTTGCTCGATTATTGCATGACTTGAACCATTTTGTGGATAATAAGTGCATAGAATCAAAAACTAACTAAAGATTGCCCACGGCAACCCTTAGTTCATCTTTGGTTCAGCCTTATACATCAATTTTGGTTGCTTATTTTCTTTGAATCTTAGTAGAAAGTTCAAGTTTGTTTCCATTTCACTTGATTCTATTTTGATACTATTTGGTGCAACTTGAACGCAAAAGGGAGAAACAAGTGTAGACCGTTGTGATTTGGACGAAGCATTGGCAAAACACTTCCTTAATTGATCGCTTTGAATCTTATTAACTTCGGGTTATCCAAGAAGCAAAGTGGTAAGAGAGTAGAAAGAAAAGAAAATAGAGTGCCCGTATTTTGTTTTCTTTTCCCACTAATGTAGCGAAATCTCTTTCGTCTTTGTGTTAGTTTTCCTTTCTTTGTTGCTCGATTACTTTCAGGTTAATCATGGATTCCATGGAAGATGACATTAGAGACCTCTATCACGTAACGGTAAAAGGCCTCAATCAAGCTTATTACGAAATTGATTCGCTTGATTTTAGTGTTGGTATTGAGCATGATTCTTATAATGATGATTCTGAAATTTCAATTGATAAACATGTCGTTCATGATGTAAAGTTGATGTGCCAAATGAACATGACAATATGAAGCTCTTAAAACGTAATTCTTACATTCTTAAGAGACTTATGGCACAAAAAGAACGTAACTTTGAGATCTTTACAGAAGTAGAAGAACAAAAAGTACGTAGAATGAACATCCTTAATAAATTGCAGGGTTTTAAGAGACTTGTTGATGTTTATCATGTACATATGCATGAAACTGACTTGCTTGCTGAAAATGATGAGCTTGAATCTAAAGTTGTTTGTGCTACACATGATTCCAATGGTTTGTTTGATTTACATGCTGATTTACAAGATGATTTAAGTGACATTTCAAGTGAGACTAGTGATATTTTTGGTCGTAAACATGATAACGTTGAGAGACATGAATGGGTTGTGCATAATAATCCTTGGTTTGAGTGTCTTGATAGTGACATTCCATATGATATGTTGAGACTTCTAATTTGCGTGCGCATGAATCTGAAATTACACTTGACGTTACGTTGCAAACTGATTTTGAAGATAATAATCTGGATGTTAGTGCTGATTTGTGCTTTGATGAACATGATAGTTTAAATTCACCGGATTTGGAAGTTTTAAGGAGCGTCAATGACAATAATGGCGACATGAATATCACAACTCCAAACACTTTTAGAAGTATACCTCTCACAACTCCAAACACTTCTCAAAGTATGCTTCTCACAACTCCAAACACGCTATTTTTGTCACCACATCATTATACATCATCTGAAATTTATGTGCTGACCTTGTGTGAGGATCAAATGCACGATAACCATGAGCTTTTATTGGTTATACATCCTAAAAACACTACAAAGAAACCTGTGTTGAACACCTCTTGTCATGCACTCCCTATAGGATTTGATGATGTGTATTATCAACTAAAATTTGAAAATCAGACCCTAATGCTTCCAAAACATGTGAGGAAGAGGACTTACTTATTGTCGATGCATGACCGAGTCAGCTTTTATGAGTTACTAGGAACATGTTTTGTCATTGCATTACTCATTCATCCTAAACATCTTAGGATGAAAGTGTGCATACATGTGAGTCTTGTATCTTTGTTGCATTATTGAGGATCTTTCTCCTGCATGACATACATGCTAAGATTCGGGACGAATCTTTTCTAGGAAGGATGGAATGATGTGGTCCAAGGTGTGCAAAATACTACACAAAGTTTGTCTTAGTCTTAGGTTGCATTCCATGCATCACTTTTCATGCATATAGGCGTCTTTCAATAAAATAAACAAATATATGTCTTGTTTTCTTGTGATCTTTGCTTCCTTGTGTTTGCTTTGTAGGTAAATTAGGTACATGGAAGTTCCAAGCCAAATGGAGGTCCACAAAGGGTTTAAAAGCGTGTGTACCAAAGAAAGGAGACAAAAGGAATGATTGCCTTGAGAAGAATGTTTGTCTCTACAAAGACAACTTCAAATGTGTTCCAAGATGGAATTCCTTTTTTTTTCAAAATGAGCTCAAAATATCTCCAAGAATCAACAAAGGGGGGCGGCCAAAGCAAAGTCAAAATGAAGATCAAAACTGAATTTAATTTGAAGTCAAATTCAAGCCTGGTTTGAATTTCAAGTTCCAACTAATTTGAGGTTTGAAATTCAAGATACAAGACAAGTCATCCACCATCTCTTAAACTCAAATCACACACCAACTTGATGGAGAAAGGGGATAAGATCACAAGTCAAAATTGAATCCAAGTTTGAATTCAATTTCAAACTCAATTTGAATTCAAATTTCAACCAACTTTTGAATTCAACTTCAACCATTATCTCAACATCAAATCAGATTTCCAACACCCTAATGAGCTATCAAACACGCCTAGAAGAGATGGAGAAGAAAGATCAACAAACCAATCCCAAATTCAAACTCAATTTGGATTCAAACTTCAACCAACCTTTGAATTCATCTCCAACAACTTTATCATCATCAAGTCAGATCTCAAACACCTCCAATGACTCTCATAGACGGCTGGATAGTAAAAGATGGAAATTTACAAGCATTTCAAATTTTAGCTAGGATTTGTTTTAGTTTTGAATTCAAACAACTTTCAATTTCAACCACTTGTTAGCTAGCTTATTTGAAATAATTTCTACTCATTTCAAGGCTGAGAGGGGACGAGTTTTAGCCTATAAATAGACCCCTTGGGGTGCCTTAGAAAACAACTTTTGGATGAATTACAAATTCTTGATAATTTTTTCACTTTTTGTGAGACTTTGTTTTCTTGGTTTTGCATTAAAACCTAAGTTAAGATCCTTCAAAGTTGAGCATTTTGAAGGTGTTGCCATTGCTAAAAGGTGCCGTCCAGGAGGGCCATATTGGTTTGCCTGATCAACGACCATCTTGAAGTGTTGGTCTTGCTCATTTGATTCACACGTTTTTATCACTAAGGAAGCAAGGGAGAAGTCTTCTTCCTTGTGTCTAACCCTTTGTGAAGGACGTTTGGAAGGTGGAATTGTTGGAGCTCATGTCTTGACTAGACTCTTTCTAAAAATGAGATAAAAAGAGGATCGTTTGACCCTTCAAACAAATAAAAAATTCAGATGGTCAATTTGGACAGAATTAGATAGAATAGTGCTGAACTTTGAAAACGTGTTTCTCTTTAATTACTCAACCAAAAAAACTTGATCTTTATGTCAAAAAACTCCTTAGACATCTAGTTTAAGTTTCGAAAAGGCCCTGAACTGAACATCTGCTTGATGAAATGAGAATTCAAATTTCCTTGAAACTGGTCAGATTACAGCTAGAATAGAGCAGTTATCTTGCAACAACTGAAAGACTTTTTTTTGGTCAAATCAAATTATTCTTATTGCAAATGAAAGCTAATGGTTTGAGGTATAACTCCACCAAAAATCATGAATTTAGAAAATGTTTTGCTATTTTTTCAAGGCGTGTGAAATTGTGTGAAATCTGCAGTGAAAACGGACAGAAATCAGAAAAGTAGAAAGAAGACAAGAACATCGAAGATTTATCCTGGTTCGGTCAATGTGACCTACTCTAGTCCGAAGGAACACCTTTCCTTGGATTTTATTATGGAATGAACACAAATACAACAAGAACCAAGCTTGATCCTTGGGTTAAACACCAGCCTTATTCATGATTTGGATAAACACCTTTATGCAACTTAGGTTGTAACACCTCTACCACCTATGGTGTAGCCTTATAAATTTGGCTAACCAATCTTACAAAATCAACTCAAGAGAGGCGTGTATGATGTAGAAAAACAAGAACAAGAAATAAAACACCTTAGCCACACAAAGAATGAATCAAGAAGAAGAGAATGGCAATAATGATATTCAAGTTCAGTTTTCAAGCGTGTTCTTCTTCTTCACCTTTGCCTCCTATTTATAGTGTGAAATAGGCCTTGAAGATAAGACCTTGATGTGGTCCAAGGTGTGCAAAATACAACACAAAGTTTGTCTTAGTCTTAGGTTACATTCCATGCATCACTTTTCATGCATATATGCGTCTTTCAATAAAATAAACAAATGTATGTCTTGTTTTATTATGATCCTTTGCTTCCTTGTGTTTGCTTTGTAGGTAAATTAGGTACATGGAAGTTCCAAGCCAAATGGAGGTCCACAAAGGGTTTAAAAGCGTGTGTACCAAAGAAAGGAGACAAAAGGAATGTTTGCCTTGAGAAGAATGTTTGTCTCCACAAGACAAGTTCAAATGTGTTCCAAGATGGAATTCCTTTTTTTTCAAAATGAGCTCAAAATACTCTCCAAGAATCAACAAAGGGGGCGGCCAAAGCAAGTCAAAATGAAGACAAAAAAATGAATTTAAATTTGAAGTCGAATTCAAGCCTGGTTTGAATTTCAAGTTCCAACTAATTTGAGGTTTGAAATTCAAGATACAAGACAAGTCATCCACCATCTTCTTAACTCAAATCACACGCCAACTTGATGGAGAAAGGGGATATAAGATCACAAGTCAAAATTGAATCCAAGTTTGAATTCAATTTCAAACTCAATTTAATTCAACTTCAACCAACTTTTGAATTCAACTTCAACCACTCTCAACATCAAATCAGATTTCCAAACACCCTAATGAGCTATCAAACACGCTGATGAGCCCCAGCCACGCTAAGAAGAACCAACCGCAGTGGGAGGTACGCCAATGCAAGACAAAGGCCCTGTAACAAGAAGCATGTTCTAAGAAATTGATGCATGAAGTTGGAACCTTTCTTTACAAGCATGTTGAGGATGAAGACCAAGTCAAGATAGCCTACATTGGATCCATTTGCTACAAGCTTTAACTTAGTTTTTGAATCATGTTTGTAATATGTTAGTTAGTCTTGTGTGTATTGTTAATATTGTTGAGTGCTTAGCTTCCTTTCCTTATAATTTGTGTATGTAAACTAACCAAGACATGTCCTAGTATGTTGCATATGTTGTTTGGTGTGTGTTTGAGTTGTTTCTAGGTCAAGGAAGAATGATTGAACAAAGGCCAAACGTTCAAACACCAAGTTGAGTTGAAAGGGCAAGCTGGCAGGATGACACCTTCTTAGTATTTCATCCATGACTCATCAACCACCAACTTAAATTGACGTGATTCGAGTGGGAGGTGAAAGCTAAGAGGATAAGCTACAATTTTGGATGTTCAGCACTTTCCCAAAAAAGGTCTGTATCAAGCTACACAATCGTTAAAACAAGCTGGCTGCTTAGTCACTGCTTCCAAAGGTCCACATCTGCAAGCAGGTCAACTTCAAACGGGCATAACTCACTCATCCCATATCCAAACGACGTCATTCTGGTGTCTAAACACATCTACAGAGAAGGAACTACAATATTCTTATTTGAAGTGGAAGAGCTAATTCGGACTGGAACGTTATGTTATAATTCAAAACAGAAAACTGCTCAAAGCTGGACAAATTTCAGTTTCTTGACTTTTCAAGCAGCCTCTTCAACCAATCAGCTGCAAGGGGCCACTCCAACTCATCAATGTCCTATATAATATTCCAAAGCAAGGAGAAGCTGGTCCAATCAAAAATCAAAGACAAAATCAACTTGCAACAAAAAGGAGTATTTTTGTCGAGAATCACTTTCCAAGAACAATCATTTTTCCTTCTTTTAGCTTGTCTAAATTTCCTTCTTTGCTCCTATTGGACCGTGTACATATGTATCTTCATTTAGAAGTTTATCTTAGCTTATTTATGGTAGAAAAAAACGTTGGCAAGACTCAGATTTTCAAAATACAAAAAAAAAAAAACAGCAACTTTGCTCCCAAAAAAAACTGTTTTCAGTTTTTAACTTGAATCTTTGATTCCCTTCAAGAAACCTGAACTAATTCTTGATTGTATCACTTCATATTCCTGGGATGGATATTATTTGAGAGGGTTTAAGGCTTGCTCACTCAAGTTGAAGTCATTTGCTGAGGAGTTCATCTACTTGGCTGAAATCTGGACAGGTTGAAGTGTTTGGTGTTCCATGAATGTTTTGCACCTTCCTTCTTGGTTCCAGCTGGTTTATTTAGTTAAAGAAAGGTCCTACAATAGCTGAGTGTTTGTGCATCAAGTGGTATCAGAGCTATAAGGTATTCTTCATCTCATTTATCTTTGTTTATGTTGCTGAAATTTTTCTATTTTAGGCAGTTTGTTTAGCTCATGTGTTCATGCGATTTCCTTAGGATTCCAGCCCTTGAAATTAGTCTAAAACATAGTTTTAAGGTGTTATCTAATGATGTTTAGTACTTGTTTAGGCATTTTATGAGTCATAAAAATTAGAAATACCAAAAATAGCCAGCCAGTCACTAGGTTCTGAAATTCTGTTTTTGTGTAGTAGTTTGAATCTTGTTTCTTGTGTTTTTCCCCTAACAACCTGAGTATAAACTTTATCAATCACCTACTGGACATTTGATTATGATGTGGTAAAGTTGTTTGGTGATTTGATAATGTTTGGTTTAAGAAAAAGCAAGAAACATGCAAGTGTGTCCTGTTTGTGTCCCAGTCGTGTGTAGTTTGAATTGGCAGGGCCGTTTTCATTGAGTTTTTCTCATCAAACTTTGCTCAAACTTTACATGATCATCCATAACATGCTGAAATATAATGTGTTAGAGTTTGTTTGAAGTTTGCTTGTAGTTTGGCGTAGGAAAAAGCAAGAAAAAAGGCACCTGGGTAATTGCATTTCAGCTGCCTATCCCAAACAAATTTTTCCTAGTTTAAACTTGTATTCCTTCATGTTTTTCTTGTAGTTTCAGCTCATGAACGTATTTGTACACCCTTAAAGTGTTTAAATATATTGGATCACAGCTTGTTTAGTCTTGTTATTCGATAAAACAAGAAGGAACAAACACAATCGCTTAAGGCTAAAATCGGTTTTTGGTTTTTGGTTCTTTTCCTTCCTCACGTGAATTCAGTAGGTGACCAAGGTTTTAGTTGTCTTGTATATAGGTAATTATATGTTGTATAATTTGTGTCCAATATTCGGTAAAAAAATCACGAAAAAAACAAAGGACACATTAGCGTTAGATTACATTCAGCCATAGTGTATAACTAGTTCAAAGACATTGTTGCTTAACCAAAGATCAAATTCGTGTCAACTAGTGTAACCTCAGTAGTTTAACTTGTTTGCATCATCTTAGGCATATAAACCAAAAATCAAACAAAAAGAAAAGGAACTTGCATGCAAACCGTGGCTTAGGAGTACACATTGACTGATTACAAGCATATTGGTTCGTACTTTGACGTTGGATGAATATTCACCTTTACTTTGTGTTGGTTTAAATTGATTAAAGACTTTGTTCGACTTAGGTTCTCATTTAAAATCAGTCTTTCCATATTTTAGCCCACATTGTTATATGCCAACCCGAACAAATCATCTTATTTCATTACACTTTCTGAACTTGCATTGAAATTTATACATTCTTGGTTGTTATATTTGTGAAATACTTGTCACTTCACTAGCGTTCAGTCGTGTTGTAAAGGGAACTTTTTCACAAAAGAACAACCAAGACTTGTGCAAGAAACCCAAAGCCGTGAGCAATGTCTCATAAAGGCTGTGAGCATTAGTCTCACCAAACAAGCCAAAAAGCACAAAGAAAGAAAATAGAGCTTGTTTGAGAAAGAAAATGAGAGAAAAGCCAACCTACGTCACAAAAGTAAGAGGCAAGACGTATGAGAGATTGCACAAGAGGAGAGGAATAGCCTTACATTAGAAAAGTTCCAAATTCACAAAAAGAGGAACTTAGAAACGAAATTTGTGCAAAAGTACCATCATCCAAAGTGTTGATCTTTGTTGAAAAGTTTCAAGAACAAACCCTTACTGAGCACTTGTGTATGTGTACTTGGCTTTCGCTTTATTACCATTGAGATTGCATAAAGATTGATGTTAAGGGATTGTTTTGTACAAACCCTTAGTTTTCTTGATCCGGCCTAAACATCACTTGACTTCTATGCTTCTTTGATTCTTAGATAGTCCAAGATTGTTGTTAATCAATTGTCAACTTAAAGTAGAAGTAAATATCTTGTCAACTTTTTGGTTGGACTTCTTTACTTGCTTTCAATCATGGTTACTTCACAAGAAAGAGAAAATTCACCCCCTTCTACCCCCAGCATACCCCAAGGTCCTGTCACACTTGAAACATTGCAACAAACTATTGCTAGCATGATTTACGCTTTTGGCCACATGAAAAGTGAAATTGAAGATCTAAAGATAATTCTCAAGCTCCCAAGGGAGAAAGTGCTAGTCAAGGTCGAAGAGAACCTCCAAGTGTACCTTTTAACGAAGTAACATCTCTTGGTGGTGAATCTTGGACTGAACAACGTGGAAACATGTCCCACAGAGGACGTGGTAGGAGTCGTGGTCTAAATGGTGGTCGTAGGAACATTTCGTTTGAGGATAGATTTGATGATCCCCCTGAATATAATGACTGTTATCAGGAAGAGAGGTATTATAACAACAGGTTTGAAAGAAATGAACCCCATGAAGAGGAGTTTATTAAAAATAATTGAATATACCTCCCTTCCAAGGGAAAAGTGACGCTGAAGCATACTTGCAATGGGAACTTAAGGTAGATCATATGTATTCTTGTACTAATTATTCTGAGTTGGCCAAAGTTCGGTATGCTACTTTTGAGTTTGTAGATTATGCTTTACTTTGGTGGAAACATCTACAAAATGCAAGAAGACGAGCTAGGCAACCTCCTGTTGTAACATGGGCAGAACTCAAGCAAGAGATGAGGAAGAGGTTCATATCACAGTCCTATGAAAGAAGTGTCTACCAAAAGCTGCAACAACTCTCTCAAGGTAACAAATCTGTTGATGAATATTATAAAGAGTTAGAACATTTGCTTACCAGGACAAACATAGAAGAAGCTGAGGAGGCCACAATGGCAAGGTTCTTAGCTGGCCTTAACAAAGAAATTGCATTCAAAGTGGAACTCACACCCTACTCAGATTTGGCTTCTATGGTTCACACTGCTGAGAAAGTGGAAAGGCAACTTAAGGTACGTACCTCTATCCCTTCTTTTCGGACTAATCCTTCAAACTTTTCCAAGGTACAGCCTAGGACAAGTTCAAATCTCCACAGAGTCAAGGCCGTGGATTTCAAGGGAAGGCGCCACAAAGCTTTCAAAAATGTCCCACAACAGGCAACTCTTCAATTGTGGACAAAGGCAAAGCAAAGGTTGAAGGTACTACTTCTAACACTAGATTCTGTGATATTCAATGTTTTAAATGCTTAGGTAAAGGACATTTTGCAAATCAATGCCCCAACCCTAAACACATCCTGTTCATTGAGGAGTCTAATGAGTACTATTCTGAAGAAGAATTGGAGGAGAAGAATGAAGAAGTTGAGAAAACGTGTGAGGAAGAGGAAGAAGCAGTTGATGAGAGTAATGAATGTGAAAATAAAGAGTTCTTAGTTGTAAGACGTGCTTTAAATGTTCAAGTCAAAATAGAAGAACAAGATTTGCGAACAGAAAACATTTTTCACATCCATTGCATGGTTAGAGGCAAGTGTGTACACTCATCATTGATCCCGGTTCATGTACAAAACGTTGCAAGCATTGAAATTGTTAGGAAACTAGATTTACCCTTAATCAATCACCCACATCCTTCTAGACTCTCTTGGCTTAATGATTGTGGCGAAGTTAAGGTTAATAAACAAGTCTTGATTCCTTTATCAATTGGTGTGTATTCTGATGAGGTCTTATGTGATGTAGCGCCTATGCATTCAAGTCATATCTTGTTAGGTAGGCCATGGCAATATGATAACAAAGTAACATATAATGGCTACTTAAATAGGTATTCCTTAGGCACCAAAACAACCTGTTTAAGTTGCACGCACTACCCCCCACAAAAGGTGTTTGAGGATCAAAAGAGAATGACCAAAAGTCGGAATGATCCAAAGGAAAAGAATTGGAAAGACTCTTCCTTAAAACATTCGTTCTGACAAAGCTGAATCAAAGGGGAAAGAACTTGTCATTTCTAAGGAAAAGGATAAGAAGAAGAGTGCTTTCTTTGCGTCACAAAGTGAGGTGTTTCACTCAATCAATTCCAATAAAACCATGTACATCTTACTTTACAAAGAAACCTTATTTTCTTCATCTGATTTACCCTCTACTTTGCCTATTGAAGTCACCTCCCTACTGCAAGAGTTTTCAAATTTGTTCCCTGAAGGAGATCCCAAAGGTTTACCACCTCTAAGAGGCATTGAGCGTCAAATAGATTTCATTTCAGGAGCTGTCCTACCCAATAGGCCTGCTTATAGAGCCAATCCAGAGGAGACTAAGGAGATCCAAAGACAAGTTGAGGAACTCTTAGACCAAGGTAAGGTGAGAGAGAGTATGAGCCCTTGTGCCATACCTGTGATAGTTGTCCCTAACAAAGATGGAACTTGGAGGATGTGCACCGATTGTAGAGCAATCAATAAGATTACTGTGAAGTATAGATACCCTATTCCTAGGTTGGATGATATGTTGGACATGTTACATGGGTCTAGATACTTTACCAAAGTAGATCTTAAGCAAGGATACTTCCAAGTAAGAATTAAGGAAGGAGATGAATGAAAACAGCCTTCAAGACTAAGTTTGGATTATACGAGTGGTTAGTCATGCCCTTTGGCCTAACTAACACCCCTAGCACCTTTATGAGGTTGATGAATGAGGTCTTGAGGAAATTCATTCGGAAATTTGTGGTAGTATACTTTGATGACATCCTTATCTACTCCAAATCCATTAGTGAACACCTTATCCATTTGAGAACTGTGTTTGAAACGTTGCAAAAGGAACAACTATATGCCGACCTTAAGAAGTGTTCATTCTGTCTAGAGAAAGTAGTGTTCCTAGGTTTTGTGATCAGTGCTGAACGGATTGAGATGGACCAAGAGAAGGTCAAGTCCATCACTGAATGGCCAAAACCTAAGTCTGCAGGGGGGACATTAGGAAGTTTTCATGGACTAGCCAGCTTTTATAGGCGTTTTGTCAAGGATTTCTCTACCATTTCTGCACCCTTTAACGAATTGGTTCAGAAAGATGTAGTTTTTAAATTGGGAACCTCACAACAGCAAGCCTTTGATGAACTTAAGAAACGCCTAACCTCAGCACCCATCCTAAGATTGCCAAACTTTGAAGAGACGTTTGAAGTGAGTGTGATGCCAGCGGGGTTGGCATTGGAGCCGTACTGAATCAAGCTAAGAAACTCGTAGCTTATTTTAGTGAGAAGGTTAAGAGGAGCAGCCTTGAACTATTCAACCTATGATAAAGAACTTTTTGCCTTAGTTTGATCTTTACAAACTTGGCAACATTATTTGCAAACCTAAGGAATTTGTGATCCACACTGATCATGAAAGTCTTAAGTACCTTAAGGGCCAAAGTAAACTAACAAAAGGCATACAAAATGGGTTGAATACATTGAACAATTCCCATATGTAATCAAGTATAAGCAAGGAAAAGACAATATTGTTGCTGATGCTTTATCTCGTCGATATACTTTGATTACTACAACTGACTTGTAACATGTTTGGTTTTGAAACTATCAAAGATTTGTATGTCTCTGACCATGAATTTAGTTCCATTACAAAGCATGGTCTTGAATCCCCTTTAGGTAAGTTCTATCTGCATGAAGGATTCTTGTTTAAGGAACAAAAGTTGTGTATACCAATGTGTTCAATAAGGGAACTTCTGATCAAGGAAGTTCATAGAGGAGGCTTGATGGGTCCTTTTGGCTTCGTTCAAGACGTTTAGAGATGCTTAAGGAGCATTTCTTCTGGCCACACATGCGCCTGAATGTTGAAAAGGTATGTGCTAGTTGTACTACTTGCAAGAAAGCTAAGTCTAGAACACAACTTCATGGATTGTACACTCTTTTACCTTTCCAAATTCACCTTGGACTGATCTTTCAATGGACATTGTGTTAGGATTGCCTAGGTCCAAGACTGGTAAGGATACCATCTGATGAGCTACAACCTAACCTTGTAGATGCCAAACACTGACGATGACACCTCATTGCCCCACAATGGTCCCATACAAGGAGTATGACTAAGAAGTTGTTACATTGTTTGAATCATTCCTTTACAGGCATGAAGAGGATGAGCCAAGCAAAGATGACATCCATTGGGTTTATATGATACAAGCTATGATCTAGTTGTTATCAAATGCATGTTTAATATCTTTATATGTTCTTTTAATATGTTAGTTTGTTAAACTTTGTTTTTAGGATAGTTTGTGTTGTATTCTTGCCTTATCTTTCAGGTACACGTTTTTAGGTTTGAAGATACAAATCAAACCTGAATTTTGTCCAACAAAGAGGTGAAATTCAAGTAGCCTTTCAAGCAAGGTGGTGACAAGCACCCATCTCAAAACCAGATTTGCTTCTCACGCAAACAGGAGGAAATAAGCAGCTCAAGCCTTCAACCCATAGAAAGGAGTCTTCAAATGATTTAACCAATCACAAACAAGTAAGGAAAATTCAACAAGCTGCTCACCAAGGATCCAATCAAAAGGCATGAAGATTTTTCGGCTGGTTCATAAGATATTTTGTTTGAATATTCAACACCAAAGTAAGAACCAATCAAGGCCAAGTACAAACCAAGCTGCACCACTCCACATAAACAATCAAAAGCTTGGCTGAATTCAAGCAAGCAAAGGAAAGAACGGAATGATTACGAGAAATTGGTTGAAAATTCAAGCCACAACCACAACCAATCAAAGCTAAGATTCAAGCAAGCAGCTCAATGTTTAAACCAATCAAATTATGGCTGAAAACAAGCAAAGAAGAAGGAGAAGCAACCAGCTCCTTGTTCAACCGGAAAGTTGCTCCAACCTTGTTCAAAAAGAAAGCATGTTATTCCTAGACTTGTACTTTGTATTTTAAACTTTGTACCTTGTTTATTTCGTTGGTTATAAGTAGTTTAGAAGCTGAATGTAAAGGACAAACCATTATCAAATACAATTCAAACGATTTCCTTCAAGGAGTTACAACTATTCTTAGTTGAGGATTGAAACCACCAACGGTTTTCTTTGCAAGTTCCAGCCTAGAACTTGTTAGTATTTGCTTCTTTATTTGGTTTACAGCATCTTAGGGTCTCATTGAGGTTTAGATGTGTTGGAGTGCCAAAGAGGAAGAGGTGTTGGCATAGATTGAGCCAAGAACAACGGAGGTGTTGGCATAGATTGAGCCAAAGAACAACGGAGGTGTTGGCATAGATTGAGCCAAGAACAACGGTTAAAGATCAAGGGGTATCTTTGAGATGTTCTTTGACATGGCTTATGTTCAAATCAGTTTGGAATAGGAGACAAAGTCCTTGGAAACGTTTTCTAGCCTTCGTTTGGCTCATCAATTGGTATCAGAGCTTTGGTTAGTCTTCTATCAATGTTTACATTGATTAAACTTGCATATACAATGATGCTGCCCAACCGTATGTTGAACTGATTTTATTGCGTTTAGTTTGCTGTTTGTTTAGGTAGTTAGCTTATGTTTTGAAGTGCTGTTAGATAGTATACTATAGTTTTGGTAAGTTAGTTTAAGTGGCAAAACCGAAACACCCCACAAAAACAACTTAGACTAGACTTAGAGTTGTTAGGAGCTGTTTGTGAGATTGGAACAAAACCGTAAGTAACCAGCCTGTACTTGTTCAATCTAGCTTAGATAATGTCATTAGGTCCTAATCTAGAAGTATATTGAAATGGTAAGTTTAGATAGGTCCCTAAAACAGAAAACTTTGATACAAAAAAATAGGTTAGTTGATAGTAGTTGTAGTTCAAGTTGTTTTAAAATTCTGTTTTGTGGTCTAGAGGTGCAATCTGTCCAACGTTTTCTATGCTTCCTTATTAGCTTAGATGAACTTCATTAGACCTGATCTAGTAGTTTAAGTGTAGTTTAGTTACGTCCTCAAAACAGAAAACTTGAACACAAAATTAGATTAGTTGAAACTTTAGCTTGTATACCAAATAAGCTAAAATTCTGTTTTTAGTAACTTGTGTGCAACCTGTCCAAAACGTCTTGTGCTGCCTTATTTAGCTTAGCTAGACTAGGTTACAAACATAGTTTAAGTGTTTTAGATGCTTGTTAGTTAGCACAAGAAAAACCGAAAACCAAAGAACAAAACAAAAATAGTTTAGCTAACTAAAAGGTGTGCTGCCTACTCTAGTTCATCTACAGTTTGATTTAGAGCTCGCATCTAGTATCATATAGTTTAGAATCTGATTGCATCAAACAAAAAACCAAACAAAAACTAAGTAGGTTAGATCACTTGAAAACAAAACAAAACAAAGTTATCATTACTTAGCATCAAAACTGATTTTCCATTAGTTACTAGTCACCAGCCTTTGTAAACTTCATTTAGACACAACTAAGTTGCATTTAGCCATCTTAGAATAGTTAGATCACTTGCATCAAAACAGAAAGTAGAAAAAGAACAAACTGCCCAAAAACCGTTGTGGATTAAAACAACTTTTTAAAGGCTCATTTGAAATCTTGGTACATGCTAATAGGCTTTATCTTGTGTGTTGATTTCAATTGCTTCAAACAACTTGTTGGACTTAGATATATTCTGAAAGTTAGGAATTGTTTACGCCCCACATTGTTAAAAAAGCTATCCAATTGTTGTTTTAGATCAATCTCTGAACTTACATTGCATTGTATACAATTTTGAACTTGGTTGTAATTGTGATTTGAATTCTCACTACATAGTGTTTAGCCGTGTTGTGTAAGAGGAACTTTCAAATTCCAAATACAGACAAACCTTGTGCAATTAAAGGCCGTGGGCAATGTCTCATGTAGGCTGTGAGGAGTAGTCTCACAACAATCAAGCAAACCATCCATAAGAAAGAAAATTAAGCTTGATTGAGAAATACGCGAGAGAAAAGCCAATAATTTGTCAACAAGTAAGAGGCAAGACAAGAGAGAATGCACAAGAAAGCCAAGTGAGGAAAAAGCCCAAAGATAAACGTTGCATAAAGGGAAAATCCCGTGCAAAGCTCAAAAGAAAGAAAGTGCCCAAACCAAACCCCAAAGTGTTGTAGATTTGAAATATTGAAAGTTTCTAAAGCCAACCCTTGCTAGCACTTTTGTTTGTGTGTCTTTACTTTCACTTTACTACAATTGATAATTGCATATGCTGTAAAGTAACATTGAGGGATTGTCTTAAAACAACCCCGTAGATTTCCTTCAAGCCCGAACAATAATTTGGCTCTGTGATTTACTGAATCTTTAGGGGGGGGGAGATATATAGTTCCAAATTTGCTGTTTTGAACAATTGTCAACATAAAGTAGAGTCTTTGCATCTGTCAATATTTTATTTGGCTTTTGAGATTGTTTTTCTGAAACATGGGTCCCCAACAGAAAGATAATGCATCCTCCCCGTCCCCCATCTACACCCTGTCCCATCCCCAGTCCCTGTTACCCTAGAGAATATACAACAAAACACTCACTTTCCTTGTTAATCAATTTGGTTTAATGAGAAGTGACATAGAGGATAACAAAACAAAGGCTAAGCCAGAGTAGAAAACCCTACCTCAGAACAAAAGGACCTAGTATACCTTTTCAAGAAGGCACCTCTTATGATAATGAGTCTCATGTTGAACGCAAGAAAAAGCACATCACTTAGAGGTAGAGGTAGAGGGTCGAGGTAGTAATGGTGGTCGTAGGAACATTTCTTTTGAGGAAAGATTTGATAGTCTCCCTGAGTACAATGAAGAACCCTATCTAGAGGAAAGATATGATGAACGTCAGCCTGATAGAGATGAACGTCCTGAAGAAGAATACATTACTACAAAACTGACAATTCCCCCCCCTTCCAGGGAAAAAGTGATCCTGAAACATATTTGCAATGGGAAACAAAGGTAGATCATATGTATTCTTGCACTAACTATTCTGAATTGGCCAAAGTGCGGTATGCAACTTTTGAATTTGTAGACTATGCTTTACTTTGGTGGGAACAACTGAAGAACACCAGGAGAAGAACAAGACAACCCCTGTTGTCACTTGGTCCGAGCTGAAACAAGAGATGCGGAAGAGATTCATATCTCCTTCCTATGAAAGAAGCGTTTTCCAGAAATTGCACACAACTTTCTCAAGGTAATAGATCTGTCGATGAATTTTATAAAGAGTTAGAACATTTGCTTACCAGGGCTAACATAGAAGAAGCGGAGGAAGCCACAATGGCTAGATTTCTAGCTGGCTTGAACAAAGAAATTGCATTTAAGGTGGAACTTACACCTTACTCTGATCTTGGCTTCTATGGTTCACATTGCTGAGAAAGTGGAAAGACAACTGAAGGTAAAAACTTCTAACCCTTCTTTTCGGACTAATCCTTTGAGTTTTCCTAGAACACAGCCCAGAACGCCATTTCCGTCCACAACAAGGACAAGGCCGTGGATCCCAAGGAAAATTAACCCAGAGCATCCAAAATCGTCCAAAGCTTCCAATCACTGATAAAGGCAAAGCCAAGGTGGAAGGTACGTCTAATTTTAAGACTCGTGATATTCAATGTTTTAAATGCTTAGGAAAAGGTCATTTTGCTAATCAATGTCCCAACCCTAAACGCATCTTGTTTATTGAAGAGTCTAATGAGTATTATTCTGAGGAAGAATTGGAAGAAAGTGAAGAAAACAAAGAAATTGAGCAAACGTGTGAGGAAGAAGAAGAAATTAGTGAAGAGATTGATGAGTGTGAAACAAAAGAGTTCTTAGTTGTCCGTCGAGCCCTAAGTGCCCAAGTTAAAAACCGAAGAACCTGAATACAACGAGAGAACATATTCCACATTCACTGTATGGTTAAGAAGAAAGTCTGGACGTTAATCATTGACTCCGGTTCATGTACAAATGTTGCAAGTTTTGAGCTTGTTAGGAAACTTGAGTTACCTTTAATTAATCACCCCCGTCCTTATAGACTTACGTGGCTTAATGAGTGTGGTGAAGTTAAAGTAACAAAGCAAGTCCTAGTTCCTTTTGTCAATTGGTGGGTATTCTGCTGAGGTGTTATGTGACGTAGCCCCTATGCAATCAAGTCATATCTTATTAGGTAGACCGTGGCAATTTGACAACAAGGTTACATATGATGGTTACCTGAATAGATATTCCTTTAGGCATAACAACAAACTGTTTCAAATTAAATGCCTTGCCCCCCGCACAAAGTCTTTGAGGATCAACAACGAATGTTAAAAAGCTACAATGATCCAAAAGAAAAGGAATTAGAAAGGATCTTTATCAAAGAACACCAACTGAGAAGCTCTCATCTTAAAGTTGAACCGAAAGAAAACAAAGTTTCTGCTGAACCATCTCTAAAGAAAAGCGCATTCTTTGCATCTCAAAGTGAGGTATTTCATGCTATCAATTCAAACAAAAATGTCTATATCTTGCTTTACAAAGAAGCTTTATTTTCTTCATCTGAGATACCATCTACTTTACCAAGTGAAGTTGCATCTTTACTTCAAGAATTTTCTAGCTTGTTTCCTGAAGGAGATCCCCCAGGTTTACCCCCTCTAAGATGCATTGAGCATCAAATAGATTTCATTCCAGGAGCTGTTCTGCCAAACAGACCTGCCTATAGAGCCAATCCCGAGGAAACTAAGGAAATCCAAAAGCAAGTTGAGGAATTATTGACTCAAGGTAAAGTAAGAGAGAGTATGAGTCCGTGTGCTGTTCCTGTAATCATTGTCCCTAAGAAAGATGGAACTTGGAGAATGTGTACTGATTGTAGAGCCATCAATAAGATCACTGTGAAGTATAGGTACCCTATTCCTAGGTTGGATGACATGTTGGATATGTTACATCGGTCTAGGTGCTTTAGCAAAGTAGATCTTAAGCAAGGATATTTCCAAGTGAGAATTAGGGAAGGTGATGAATGGAAAACTGCCTTTAAGACTAAGTTTGGATTGTACGAATGGTTAGTTATGCCCTTTGGTTTAACCAATGCCCCTAGTACTTTCATGAGGTTAATGAATGAGGTCTTAAGGAAATTCATAGGGAAATTTGTAGTAGTTTACTTTGATGACATTCTTATTTACTCCAAAACCCTAGGTGAACACCTGAACCATCTAAGAGCCGTTTTTGTCACCCTACAGAAAGAGAAGCTGTATGCTAATTTCAAGAAGTGTTCTTTCTGTCTGGAGAAGGTTACATTCTTAGGATTTGTGATTAGTGCTGAAGGAATTGAAGTGGATCAAGAGAAAGTTAAATCCATAACTGAGTGGCCAACCCCTAAGTCTGCTGGAGATATTAGGAGTTTTCATGGATTAGCTAGTTTCTATAGACGTTTTGTGAAGGATTTCTCTACCATAGCTGCACCCTTGAATGAATTAGTCAAGAAAGATGTAAGATTTGAATGGGGAGAAAAACACAACAACAAGCCTTTGAGGAACTTAAGAAACGTCTAACTTCTGCACCTATCCTGAGACTGCCCAATTTTGATGAATGTTTGAAGTTGAATGTGATGCCAGTGGAGTTGGCATTGGAGCTGTATTGCATCAAGGTAACAAACCTGTTGCCTACTTTAGTGAGAAATTGAAAGGAGCTTCCATAAATTATTCAACCTATGATAAAGAATGTATGCCCTTGTCCGTTCATTACAAACTTGGCACATTACCTGCAACCTAAGGAATTTGTGATTCACACTGATCATGAAAGCCTTAAGTATCTAAAAGGTCAAGGAAAATTGAACAAAAGACATGCCAAATGGGTTGAATTCATTGAACAATTCCCTTATGTGATCAAGTATAAGCAAGGAAAAGAAAATGTTGTTGCTGATGCCTTATCTCGTCGCTATACTTTGATTACTACTCTTTCATGTAACATGTTTGGTTTTGAGTCTATCAAAGAGTTGTATCATTCTGATCATGACTTTAGTTCTATATATCAAGCATGCGTTGAGTCCCCTTTTGCCAAATATTACTTGCATGATGGTTATTTGTTTAAGGAACATAAGTTGTGTGTACCAATGTGTTCATTAAGAGAGTTGTTGATAAAAGAAGCTCATGGAGGAGGTTTAATGGGTCATTTTGGCTCGTTAAAGACTTTGGAAACACTTAAGGAACATTTCTTTTGGCCGCATATGAGAGCACATGTTGATAAGATTTGTGACCAATGTATTACTTGCAAACAAGCAAAATCTAGAACACAACCACATGGATTGTACACTCCTTTATCTGTTCCAAGCTCACCTTGGACTGATATTTCTATGGACTTTGTATTGGGATTGCCTCGATCCAAAACTGGTAAAGATAGCATCTTTGTTGTTGTTGATAGATTTTCCAAAATGGCGCATTTCATTGCATGTAAGAAAGTTGATGATGCTATTCATATTGCTGATTTGTTCTTTAAGGAAATTGTTAGATTGCATGGCATGCCACGTACGATTGTTAGTGATAGAGATACAAAGTTTCTAAGTCATTTCTGGCGTGTTTTGTGGAGTAAACTTGGTACTAAATTGTTATTTTCTACAACTGCTCACCCACAAACCGATGGTCAAACTGAAGTTGTTAATAGAACTTTGTCTCAAGTGTTACGTGTTGTCATTCAAAAGAATTTGAAAAATTGGGAAGACTGCTTAGCTTACATTGAGTTTGCATACAATAGAGTTGTTCATAGTGGAACATTGCATTCTCCTTTTGAAGTTGTTTATGGCTTTAACCCTTTGTCCCCGCTTGATCTTGTTCCCATACCTGTCCATGAACGTGTTAGTTTAGATGGTGAACGAAAAGCAAAACTTGTGAAAGAATTGCATGAAAAGGTTAAGTCATAACTTGAAGCTAAGAATAAAGTGTATGCCAATAGAGCCAACAGGAATCGTAAAGTTGTTATATTTGAACCTGGTGATCTTGTTTGGTTACACTTGAGAAAAGAAAGATTCCCTAAGGAAAGGGACTCCAAATTGAAGCCAAGAGGCGATGGACCGTTCAAAGTGTTGAAACGACTTGGTGATAATGCCTATGTTCTCGATCTTCCTGAAGAAAGGTATGGTCCTATCTCTAAAACTTTTAATGTTGCTGACCTTTTCTCCGTTTAGTGTTGATTCAGATTCGAGGACGAATCCTTTTCAAGTGGGAGGGAATGATGAGCTACAGCCTAACCTTGTAGATGCAAACACTGACGATGACACCTCATTGCCCCACAATGGTCCCATAACAAGGAGTATGACTAAGAAGTTGTTACATTGTGTTGAATCATTCCTTTACAGGCATGAAGAGGATGAGCCAAGCAAAGATGACATCCATTGGGTTTATATGATACAAGCTATGATCTAGTTGTATCAAATGCATGTTGTACATATCTTTATATGTTCTTTTTAATATTGTTACTTTGTTAACTTTGTTTTAGGATAGTTTGTGTTGTATTCTTGCCTTATCTTTCAGGTACACGTTTTTAGTTTGAAGATACAAATCAAACCTGAATTTTTGTCCAAACAAAGAGGTGAAATTCAAGTAGCTTGCAAGCAAGGTGGTGACAAGCACCCATCTCAAAAACCAGATTTGCTTCTCACGCAAACAAGGAGGAAATAAGCAGCTCAAGCCTTCAACCAATAGAAAGGAGTCTTCCAAATGATTTAACCAATCACAAACAAGTAAGGAAAATTCAACAAGCTGCTCAACCAAGGATCCAATCAAAAGGCATGAAGATTTTCGGCTGGTTCATAAGATATTTTGTTTGAATATTCAACACCAAAGTAAGAACCAATCAAGGCCAAGTACAAACCAAGCTGCACACTCCATAAACCAATCAAAAGCTTGGCTGAATTCAAGCAAGCAAAGAAACGGATGATTAAGAGAAATTGGTTGAAAATTCAAGCCACAACTCACAACCAATCAAAGCTAAGATTCAAGCAAGCAGCTCAATGTTTAAACCAATCAAATTATGGCTGAAAACAAGCAAAGAATGAAGGAGAAGCAACCAGCTCCTTTTTCAACCGAAAGTTGCTCCAACTTGTTCAAAAAGAAAGCATGTTATTCCTAGACTTGTACTTTGTATTTTAAACTTTGTACCTTGTTTATTTTCGTTGGTTATAAGTAGTTTTAGAAGCTGAATGTAAAGGACAACCATTATCAAATACAATTCAAACAGATTTCCTTCAAGGAGTTACAACTATTTCTTAGTTGAGGATTGAAACCACCAACGGTTTTCTTGCAAGTTCCAGCCTAGAACTTGTTAGTATTTGCTTCTTTATTTGGTTTACAGCATCTTAGGGTCTCATTGAGGTTTTAGATGTGTTGGAGTGCCAAAGAGGAAGAGGTGTTGGCATAGATTGAGCCAAGAACAACGGAGGTGTTGGCATAGATTGAGCCAAGAACAACGGAGGTGTTGGCATAGATTGAGCCAAGAACAACGGTTAAAGATCAAGGGGTATCTTTGAGATGTTCTTTGACATGGCTTATGTTCAAATCAGTTTGGAATAGGAGACAAAGTCCTTGGAAACGTTTTCTAGCCTTCGTTTGGCTCATCAATTGGTATCAGAGCTTTGGTTAGTCTTCTATCAATGTTTACATTGATTAAACTTGCATATACAATGATGCTGCCCAACCGTATGTTGAACTGATTTTATTGCGTTTAGTTTGCTGTTTGTTTAGGTAGTTAGCTTATGTTTTGAAGTGCTTGTTAGATAGTATACTATAGTTTGGTAAGTTAGTTAAGTGGCAAAACCGAAAACACCCCACAAAAACAACTTAGACTAGACTTAGAGTTGTTAGGAGCTGTTTGTGAAGATTGGAACAAAACCGTAAGTAACCAGCCTGTACTTGTTCAATCTAGCTTAGATAATGTTCATTAGGTCCTAATCTAGAAGTTTAAATGGTAGTTTAGATAGGTCCCTAAAACAGAAAACTTTGAATACAAAAAAATAGGTTAGTTGATAGTAGTTGTAGTCAAGTTGTTTAAAATTCTGTTTTTGGTTCTAGAGTGCAATCTGTCCAAACGTTTTCTATGCTTCCTTATTTAGCTTAGATGAACTTCATTAGACCTTGATCTAGTAGTTTAAGTGTTAGTTTAGTTAAGTCCTCAAAACAGAAAACTTGAACACAAAATTAGATTAGTTGAAACTTTAGCTTGTAACCAAATAGCTAAAATTCTGTTTTTAGTAACTTGTGTGCAACCTGTCCAAAACGTCTTAGTGCTGCCTTATTTAGCTTAGCTAGACTAGGTTACAACATAGTTTAAGTGTTTAGATGCTTGTTTAGTTTAGCACAAGAAAACCGAAAACCAAAGAACAAAACAAAATAGTTTTAGCTAACTAAGTGTGCTGCCTACTCTAGTTCATACACGTTTGATTAGGAGCTCGCATCTAGTATCATATAGTTTAGAATCTGATTGCATCAAACAAAAAAACCAAACAAAAACTAAGTAGGTTAGATCACTTGAAAACAAAACAAAACAAGTTATCATACTTAGCATCAAAACTGATTTTCCATTAGTTACTAGTAACCAGCCTTTGTAAACTTCATTTAGACACAACTAAGTTGCATTTAGCCATCTTAGAATTAGTTAGATCACTTGCATCAAAAACAGAAAGTAGAAAAAGAACAAACTGCCCAAAAACCGTGTGGATTAAAACAACTTTTAAAGGCTCATTTGAAATCTTGGTACATGCTAATAGCTTTATCTTTTTGTTGATTTCAATTGCTTCAAACAACTTGTTGGACTTAGATATATTCTGAAAGTTAGGAATTGTTTAAGCCCCACATTGTTAAAAAGCTATCCAATTGTTGTTTTAGATCAATCTCTGAACTTACATTGCATTGTATACAATTTGAACTTGTTGTAATTGTGATTTGAATTCTCACTACATAGTGTTTAGCCGTGTTGTGTACGAGGAACTTTCAAATTCCAAATACAACAAACCTTGTGCAATTAAAGGCCGTGGGCAATGTCTCATGTAGGCTGTGAGGAGTAGTCTCACAACAATCAAGCAAACCATCCAAAGAAAGAAAATTAAGCTTGATTGAGAAATACGCGAGAGAAAAGCCAATATTTGTCAACAAGTAAGAGGCAAGACAAGAGAGAATTGCACAAGAAAGCCAAGTGAGGAAAAAGCCCAAAGATAAACGTTGCATAAAGGGAAAATCCCGTGCAAAGCTCAAAAGAAAGAAAGTGCCCAAACCAAACCCCAAAGTGTTGTAGATTTGAAATATTGAAAGTTTCTAAAGCAAACCCTTGCTAGCACTTTGTTTGTGTGTCTTTACTTTCACTTTACTACAATTGATAATTGCATATGCTGTAAAGTAAATTGAGGGATTGTCTTAAAACAACCCCGTAGATTTCCTTCAGCCCGAACAATAATTTGGCTTCTGTGATTTACTTGAATCTTTAGGAAATATAGTCCAAATTGCTGTTTTGAACAATTGTCAACATAAAGTAGAGTATTTGCATCTTGTCAATATTTTATTTGGCTTTTGAGATTGTTTTTCTGAAACATGGGTCCCCAACAGAAAGATAATGCATCCTCCCCGTCCCCATCTACACCTGTCCCATCCCCAGTCCCTGTTACCCTAGAGAATATACAACAAACACTCACTTTCCTTGTTAATCAATTTGGTTTAATGAGAAGTGACATAGAGGATAACAAACAAAGGCTAAGCAGAGTAGAAAAACCTACCTCAGAACAAAAGGAACCTAGTATACCTTTTCAAGAAGGCACCTCTTATGATAATGAGTCTCATGTTGAACGCAGAAAAAGCACATCACTTAGAGGTAGAGGTAGAGGTCGAGGTAGTAATGGTGGTCGTAGGAACATTTCTTTTGAGGAAAGATTTGATAGTCTCCCTGAGTACAATGAAGAACCCTATCTAGAGGAAAGATATGATGAACGTCAGCCTGATAGAGATGAACGTCCTGAAGAAGAATACATTACTACAAAACTGACAATTCCCCCCTTCCAGGGAAAAAGTGATCCTGAAACATATTTGCAATGGGAAACAAAGGTAGATCATATGTATTCTTGCACTAACTATTCTGAATTGGCCAAAGTGCGGTATGCAACTTTTGAATTTGTAGACTATGCTTTACTTTGGTGGGAACAACTGAAGAACACCAGGAGAAGAACAAGACAACCCCCTGTTGTCACTTGGTCCGAGCTGAAACAAGAGATGCGGAAGAGATTCATATCTCCTTCCTATGAAAGAAGCGTTTTCCAGAAATTGCAACAACTTTCTCAAGGTAATAGATCTGTCGATGAATTTTATAAAGAGTTAGAACATTTGCTTACCAGGGCTAACATAGAAGAAGCGGAGGAAGCCACAATGGCTAGATTTCTAGCTGGCTTGAACAAAGAAATTGCATTTAAGGTGGAACTTACACCTTACTCTGATCTGGCTTCTATGGTTCACATTGCTGAGAAAGTGGAAAGACAACTGAAGGTAAAAACTTCTAACCCTTCTTTTCGGACTAATCCTTTGAGTTTTCCTAGAACACAGCCCAGAACGCCATTCCGTCCACAACAAGGACAAGGCCGTGGATCCCAAGGAAAATTAACCCAGAGCATCCAAAATCGTCCAAAGCTTCCAATCACTGATAAAGGCAAAGCCAAGGTGGAAGGTACGTCTAATTTTAAGACTCGTGATATTCAATGTTTTAAATGCTTAGGAAAAGGTCATTTTGCTAATCAATGTCCCAACCCTAAACGCATCTTGTTTATTGAAGAGTCTAATGAGTATTATTCTGAGGAAGAATTGGAAGAAAGTGAAGAAAACAAAGAAATTGAGCAAACGTGTGAGGAAGAAGAAGAAATTAGTGAAGAGATTGATGAGTGTGAAACAAAAGAGTTCTTAGTTGTCCGTCGAGCCCTAAGTGCCCAAGTTAAAACCGAAGAACCTGAAATACAACGAGAGAACATATTCCACATTCACTGTATGGTTAAGAAGAAAGTCTGGACGTTAATCATTGACTCCGGTTCATGTACAAATGTTGCAAGTTTTGAGCTTGTTAGGAAACTTGAGTTACCTTTAATTAATCACCCCCGTCCTTATAGACTTACGTGGCTTAATGAGTGTGGTGAAGTTAAAGTAACAAAGCAAGTCCTAGTTCCTTTGTCAATTGGTGGGTATTCTGCTGAGGTGTTATGTGACGTAGCCCCTATGCAATCAAGTCATATCTTATTAGGTAGACCGTGGCAATTTGACAACAAGGTTACATATGATGGTTACCTGAATAGATATTCCTTTAGGCATAACAACAAACTGTTCAAATTAAATGCCTTGCCCCCGCACAAAGTCTTTGAGGATCAACAACGAATGTTAAAAAGCTACAATGATCCAAAAGAAAAGGAATTAGAAAGGATCTTTATCAAAGAACACCAACTGAGAAGCTCTCATCTTAAAGTTGAACCGAAAGAAAACAAAGTTTCTGCTGAACCATCTCTAAAGAAAAGCGCATTCTTTGCATCTCAAAGTGAGGTATTTCATGCTATCAATTCAAACAAAAATGTCTATATCTTGCTTTACAAAGAAGCTTTATTTTCTTCATCTGAGATACCATCTACTTTACTGATGAGCCAAATGGGGGCTGAAAACGTTGCCAAGGATGTTGTCCTCTATTCCAAATTGATTTGAACCCAAGCTATGTCAAAGAACATCTTAAAGACACCCTTTAAGCTTTAACCTTTGTTCTTGGCTCAATCTATACCAAACCTCTTCCTCTTTGGCACTCCAACACATCTAAAACCTCTATGAGACCCTAAGATGCTTGTAAACCAAATAAAGAAGTAAATGCAAACAAGTCCTAGGCTGGAACTTGTATGAAAACCGTTAGGTGGTTTTAATCCTCAACTTGAAATGTTGAAAACTCCTTTGAAGGAAATTCTGGATTTGTATTTGATAAGTGTTGTGAATTACATTCAGCTTCTAAGACTACTTATAACAAACGAAAATAAACAAGGTACAAGGTTTGGAATACAAAGTATAAGCCTAGAATAACATGCTTTCTTTTTGATCAAGTTGGTGCAACTTTCGGTTGAGAGGACCTGGTTGCTTCCCTTTCCTTCTTTGCTTGTCTTTCCAGCCTTAATTTGATTGGTTTAAAGGTTGAGCAGCTTGCTTGAGAAAGGCTTTGATTGGTTGCAAGTTGTTTTTGAATCTTCAAACCTTTTCATTCCTTAAGCCAACGGTTTGCTTCAAGTGTTTTGTTTGGATGAACCTTTGTGCAGCTTGATTAAACTTGGCTTTGATTGGTTCTCACTTTGGTGTTGAATTTTCAAGCATCTTAGTCATGAACCAACGGTTTCTTCATGGAGTTTGAATGGTGCAATTGTTTGAGCAGCTTGTCTTGGTCATCATTGGCGTGGAGGACAAGTCTTGGTGTTTGACATGTGAGCTTGTCACCTCTTTGCTTGTCACCTCTTTGCTTGGATAAAAATTCAGGTTTGAATTGCATCTTCAAGCTACAAACGTGTACCTAAAAGACAAGGCAAGAATACAACACAAACTATCCTAAAACAAAGTTAACAAACTAAGAATATTAAAAGGAACATATAAAGATATGTACAACATGCTTTTGATACAACTAGATCATAGCTTGTATCATATAAACCCAATGGATGTCATCTTTGCTTGGCTCATCCTCTTCATGCCTGTAAAGGAATGATTCAACACAATGTAACAATTTCTTAGCCATACTCCTTGTTATGGGACCATTGTGTGGCAATGAGGTGTCATCGTCAGTGTTTGCATCTACAAGGTTAGGCTGTAGCTCATCATTCCCTCCCACTTGAAAAGGATTCGTCCTCGAATATGAATCAATACTAAACGGAGAAAGGTCAGCAACATTAAAAGTTTTAGAGATAGGGCCATACCTTTCTTCAGGAAGATCGAGAACATAGGCATTATCACCAAGTCGTTTCAACACTTTGAACGGTCCATCGCCTCTTGGCTTCAATTTGGAGTCCCTTTCCTTAGGGAATCTTTCTTTTCTCAAGTGTAACCAAACAAGATCACCAGGTTCAAATATAACAACCTTACGATTTCTGTTGGCTCTATTGGCATACACTTTATTCTTAGCTTCAAGTTGTGACTTAACCTTTTCATGCAATTCTTTCACAAGTTTTGCTTTTCGTTCACCATCTAAACTAACACGTTCATGAACAGGTATGGGAACAAGATCAAGCGGGGACAAAGGGTTAAAGCCATAAACAACTTCAAAAGGAGAATGCAATGTTCCACTATGAACAACTCTGTTGTATGCAAACTCAATGTAAGCTAAGCAATCTTCCCAATTCTTTAGATTCTTTTGAATGACAACACGTAAAAGTTGAGACAAAGTTCTATTAACGACTTCAGTTTGTCCATCGGTTTGTGGGTGAGCAGTTGTGGAAAATAACAATTTAGTACCAAGTTTACTCCACAAAACACGCCAGAAATGACTTAGAAACTTTGTATCTCTATCACTAACAATCGTACGTGGCATGCCATGCAATCTAACAATTTCCTTAAAGAACAAATCAGCAATATGAATAGCATCATCAACTTTCTTACATGCAATGAAATGTGCCATTTTGGAAAATCTATCAACAACAACAAAGATGCTATCTTTACCAGTTTTGGATCGAGGCAATCCCAATACAAAGTCCATAGAAATATCAGTCCAAGGTGAGCTTGGAACAGATAAAGGAGTGTACAATCCATGTGGTTGTGTTCTAGACTTTGCTTGCTTGCAAGTAATACATTGGTCACATATCTTATCAACATGTGCTCTCATATGCGGCCAGAAGAAATGTTCCTTAAGTGTTTCCAAAGTCTTTAACGAGCCAAAATGACCCATTAAACCTCCTCCATGAGCTTCTTTTATCAATAACTCCCTTAATGAACACATTGGTACACATAACTTATGCTCTTTAAACAAGTAACCATCATGCAAGTAATATTTGGCAAAAGGGGACTCAACGCATGCTTGATATATAGAACTAAAGTCATGATCAGAATGATACATCTCTTTGATAGATTCAAAACCAAACATGTTACATGAAAGAGTAGTAATCAAAGTATAACGACGAGATAAGGCATCAGCAACAACATTTTCTTTTCCTTGTTTATACTTGATCACATATGGAAATTGTTCAATGAATTCAACCCACTTGGCATGTCTTTTGTTCAGTTTTCCTTGACCTTTTAGATACTTAAGGCTTTCATGATCAGTATGAATCACAAATTCCTTAGGCTGCAGATAATGTTGCCAAGTTTGTAAAGAACGGACAAGTGCGTACAATTCTTTATCATAGGTTGAATAATTGATGGAAGCTCCTTTCAATTTCTCACTAAAGTAGGCAACAGGTTTGTTACCTTGATGCAATACAGCTCCAATGCCAACTCCACTGGCATCACATTCAACTTCAAACATTTCATCAAAATTGGGCAATCTCAGGATGGGTGCAGAAGTTAGACGTTTCTTAAGTTCCTCAAAGGCTTGTTGTTGTGATTCTCCCCATTCAAATCTCACATCTTTCTTGACTAATTCATTCAAGGGGGCGGCTATGGTAGAGAAATCTTTCACAAAACGTCTATAGAAACTAGCTAATCCATGAAAACTCCTAATATCTCCAGCAGACTTAGGGGTTGGCCACTCAGTTATGGATTTAACTTTCTCTTGATCCACCTCAATTCCTTCAGCACTAATCACAAATCCTAAGAATGTAACCTTCTCCAGACAGAAAGAACACTTCTTGAAGTTAGCATACAGCTTCTCTTTCTGTAGGGTGACAAAAACGGCTCTTAGATGGTTCAGGTGTCCACCTAGGGTTTTGGAGTAGATAAGAATGTCATCAAAGTATACTACTACAAATTTCCCTATGAATCTCCTTAAGACCTCATTCATTAACCTCATGAAAGTACTAGGGGCATTGGTTAAACCAAAGGGCATAACTAACCATTCGTACAATCCAAACTTAGTCTTAAAGGCAGTTTTCCATTCATCACCTTCCCTAATTCTTACTTGAAAATATCCTTGCTTAAGATCTACTTTGCTAAAACACCTAGACCCATGTAACATATCCAGCATGTCATCCAACCTAGGAATAGGGTACCTATACTTCACAGTGATCTTATTGATGGCTCTACAGTCAGTACACATTCTCCAAGTTCCATCTTTCTTAGGGACAATGATTACAGGAACAGCACACGGACTCATACTCTCTCTTACTTTACCTTGACTCAATAATTCCTCAACTTGCCTTTGGATTTCCTTAGTTTCTTCTGGATTGGCTCTATAGGCAGGTCTGTTTGGGAGAACAGCTCCTGGAATGAAATCTATTTGATGCTCAATGCCTCTTAGAGGGGGTAAACCTGGGGGATCTCCTTCAGGAAACAAGCTAGAAAATTCTTGAAGTAAAGATGCAACTCCACTAGGTAAAGTAGATGGTATCTCAGATGAAGAGAATAGAGATTCTTTGTAAAGCAAGATATAAACATTTTTGTTTGAATTGATAGCATGGAATACCTCACTTTGAGATGCAAAGAAAGCATTTTTCTTTAGGGATGGCTCAGCAGAGACTTTGCTTTCTTTTGGTTCAACTTTAAGATGAGAACTTCTTAGTTGGTGTTCTTTGATAAAGGTCCTTTCTAATTCCTTTTCTTTTGGATCATTGTAGCTTTTTAACATTCGTTGTTGATCCTCAAAGACTTTGTGTGGGGGTAAGGCATTTAATTTGAACAGCTTGTTGTTATGCCTAAAGGAATATCTATTTAGGTAACCATCATAAGTAACTTTGTTGTCAAATTGCCATGGTCTACCTAATAAGATATGACTTGATTGCATAGGGGCTACGTCACATAACACCTCAGCAAAATACCCACCAATTGACAAAGGAACTAGAGCTTGCTTTGTTACTTTAACTTCACCACACTCATTAAGCCACGTAAGTCTATAAGGATGGGGGTGATTCAATAAAGGTAACTCAAGTTTCCTAACAAGTTCAAAACTTGCAACATTTGTACATGAACCGGAGTCAATGATTAAGGTGCAGACTTTCTTCTTAACCATACAGTGAATGTGGAATATGTTCTCTCGTTGTATTTCAGGTTCTTCAGTTTTAATTTGGGCACTTAGGGCTCGACGGACAACTAAGAACTCTTTTGTTTCACACTCATTAGTCTCTTCACTAATCTCTTCTTCTTCCTCACATGTTTGCTCAATTTCTTGTTTTTCTTCACTCTCTTCCAATTCTTCCTCAGAATAATACTCATTAGACTCTTCAATAAACATGATGCGTTTAGGGTTGGGACATTGATTAGCAAAATGACCTTTTCCTAAGCATTTAAAACATTGAATATCACGAGTCTTAACATTAGGCGTACCTTCCACCTTGGCTTTGCCTTTATCAGGGATTGGAAACTTTGGACGATTTTGGATGTTCTGGGTTGATTTTCCTTGGAATCCACGGCCTTGACCTTGTTGTGGACGGAATGGCGTCCTGGGCTGTGTTCTAGGAAAACTCAAAGGATTAGTCCGAAAAGAAGGGTTGGAAGTTTTTACCTTCAATTGTCTCTCCACTTTCTCAGCGATGTGAACCATAGAAGTTAGATCAGAGTAAGGTGTGAGTTCCACCTTGAATGCAATCTCTTTGTTCAAGCCAGCTAGAAATCTAGCCATTGTGGCTTCCTCAGCTTCTTCTATGTTAGCCCTGGTAAGCAAATGTTCTAACTCTTTATAAAATTCATCGACAGATCTATTACCTTGAGAAAGTTGTTGCAATTTCTGGAAAACGCTTCTTTCATAGGAAGGAGATATGAATCTCTTCCTCATCTCTTGTTTCAGCTCGGACCAAGTGACAACAGGGGGTTGTCTTGTTCTCCTCCTGGTGTTCTTCAATTGTTCCCACCAAAGTAAAGCATAATCTACAAATTCAAAAGTTGCATACCGCACTTTGGCCAATTCAGAATAGTTAGTGCAAGAATACATATGATCTACTTTTGTTTCCCATTGCAGATAAGCTTCAGGATCACTTTTCCCTTGGAAGGAGGGAATTGTCAGTTTAGTAGTAATGAACTCTTCTTCAAGATGTTCATTCCTATCAGGTTGACGTTCATCATATCTCTCTTCTACGTAGGTTTCTTCATTATACTCAGGGAGACTATCAAATCTTTCCTCAAAAGAAATGTTCCTACGACCACCATTACTACCTCGACCTCGACTTCTACCTCTATGTGATGTGACTCTTCTAGGTTGAACATAAGACTCATTAGCATAAGAGGTGCCTTCTTGAAAAGGTATACTAGGTTCCTTTTGATCTGAGGTTGGCTTTTCTACGTTGTTTATCCTTTGTTTGTTATCCTCTATGTCACTTCTCATTAAACCAAATTGATTAACAAGGAAAGTGAGTGTTTGCTGTATATTCTCTAGGGTAACAGGGACTGGGGATGGAACAGGAGTAGATGGGGACGGGGATGATGCATTATCTTTCTGTTGGGGACCCATGATTCAGAAAACAATCTCAAAAGCCAAATAAAAGATTGATAAGATGCAAATACTCTACTTTATGTTGACAATTGTTTAAAACAGCAACTTGGACTATTTCTCCTAAAGATTCAAGTAAATCACAGAAGTCAAATTGTTGTTCGGGCTGAAAGAAATCTACGGGGTTGTTTTAAGACAATACCTCAATTTACTTTACAGCATATGCAATTATCAATTGTAGTAAAGCGAAAGTAAAGACACACAAACAAAGTGCTAGCAAGGGTTTGCTTTAGAAACTTTCAATATTTCAAAACTACAAACACTTTGGGGTTTGGTTTGGGTGTTTTCTTTCTTTGGAGCTTTGCACGGGATTTTCCCTTTATGAAACGTTTAACTTTGGGCTTTTCCTCACTTGGCTTTCTTGTGCAATTCTCTCTTTGTCTTGCCTCTTACTTGTTGACAATTTTTGGCTTTTCTCTCGCGTATTTCTCAATCAAGCTTAATTTTCCTTCTTTGGATGGTTTTGCTTGATTGTTGTGAGACTACTGCTCACGGCCTACATGAGACATTGCCCACGGCCTTTAATTGCACAAGGTTGGTTGTATTTGGGATTTGAAAGTTCCTCGTACACAACACGGCTAAACACTATGTAGTGGGAATTCAATTCACAATCACAACAAGATCAAATTGTATATAGTGCAATGTAAGTTCAGAAATTGATCTAAAACAACAATGGGAAAGCTCTTTAACAATGTGGGGCTTAAACAATTCCTAAATTTCAGAATATATCTAAGTCCAACAAGTTGTTTGAAACAATTGAAACCAACAAAAAGATAAGACTATTAGCATATAGCAAGATTTCAAATGAGCTTTAAAAAGGTTGTTTTGATCCACACGGTTTTTGGGCAGTTGTTCTTTTTCCTTTTTCTGTTTTTGGATGCAAGTGACCTAACTAATTCTAAGATGGCTAAATGCAACTTAGTTAAGTCTAAAGGAAGTTCACAAGGCTGGTTACTAGTAACTAATGGAAAATCAGTTTAGATGCAACTAAGCTATCTTGTTTTGTTTTGTTTTCAAGTGAACTAACTTACTTAGTTTTTGTTTTGGTTTTCTTGTTTGATGCAATCAGATTCTAACTAAATGAACTAGATGCAAGTGTTTAAAGCCTACTTATCAAACGTTCATGTACTAGTGAGACTAGGCAGCACACTCTATTTAGCTAAGCTACTTGTTTTGGTTTTTGTTTTCGGTTTTCTAGTGCCAAACTAATCAGTCAACTAAAATACTTAAAGTATGATGTAAACTAGCCTAAACTAAGCTAAAGATGGCAGCACTAAAAACGTTACAAATGGTTTGTTCACAAGTACTAAAAACAGGATTTTAACTATGTGAATACAAGCTAAAGTTTCAACTAATCTAGTTTTGTGTTCAAGTTTTCTGATTTTAAGGACACACTATACCAACACTTAAACTACTAAATCAAGGTCTAATGATGTTTATCTAAGCTAAATAAGGGAGCATAGAAAACGTTCAAAACAGTTTGCACATAGGAACTAAAAACAGAATTTCTAACTACTACAACTTGATGATTAACCAAACTATCAACTAGCCTATTTTGTGTTCAAGGTTTTCTGATTTAAGGAGTTAATCAAACTATCATTTAAAACTACTAGATTAGTGTCTAATGAACAATAGCTAAGCTAGGTTGAACACTCACAAGCTGGCCACACACGGTTTTTGCTTCAAGATACCAAACAGCTCCTAACACACTTAAGTCTAGTCTAAGTTGTTTTTGTGGGGTGTTTTCGTTTTGCCTACTTAACTAAGTTACCAAACTATAGTATACTATCTAACAACACTTTAAAACATAATCTAACTAACTAAACAAACAGCAAACAAAACACAATATAATCAGTACACATACGGTTGGGCAGCATCATAGTTTATGCAAGTTTAATCAATGTAAACATGAATAGAAGACTAACCAAAGCTCTGATACCAATTGATGAGCCAAATGGGGGCTGAAAACGTTGCCAAGGATGTTGTCCTCTATTCCAAATTGATTTGAACCCAAGCTATGTCAAAGAACATCTTAAAGACACCCTTTAAGCTTTAACCTTTGTTCTTGGCTCAATCTATACCAAACCTCTTCCTCTTTGGCACTCCAACACACCTAAAACCTCTATGAGACCCTAAGATGCTTGTAAACCAAATAAAGAAGTAAATGCAAACAAGTCCTAGGCTGGAACTTGTATGAAAACCGTTAGGTGGTTTTAATCCTCAACTTGAAATGTTGAAAACTCCTTTGAAGGAAATTCTGGATTTGTATTTGATAAGTGTTGTGAATTACATTCAGCTTCTAAGACTACTTATAACAAACGAAAATAAACAAGGTACAAGGTTTGGAATACAAAGTATAAGCCTAGAATAACATGCTTTCTTTTTGATCAAGTTGGTGCAACTTTCGGTTGAGAGGACCTGGTTGCTTCCCTTTCCTTCTTTGCTTGTCTTTCCAGCCTTAATTTGATTGGTTTAAAGGTTGAGCAGCTTGCTTGAGAAAGGCTTTGATTGGTTGCAAGTTGTTTTTGAATCTTCAAACCTTTTCATTCCTTAAGCCAACGGTTTGCTTCAAGTGTTTTGTTTGGATGAACCTTTGTGCAGCTTGATTAAACTTGGCTTTGATTGGTTCTCACTTTGGTGTTGAATTTTCAAGCATCTTAGTCATGAACCAACGGTTTCTTCATGGAGTTTGAATGGTGCAATTGTTTGAGCAGCTTGTCTTGGTCATCATTGGCGTGGAGGACAAGTCTTGGTGTTTGACATGTGAGCTTGTCACCTCTTTGCTTGTCACCTCTTTGCTTGGATAAAAATTCAGGTTTGAATTGCATCTTCAAGCTACAAACGTGTACCTAAAAGACAAGGCAAGAATACAACACAAACTATCCTAAAACAAAGTTAACAAACTAAGAATATTAAAAGGAACATATAAAGATATGTACAACATGCTTTTGATACAACTAGATCATAGCTTGTATCATATAAACCCAATGGATGTCATCTTTGCTTGGCTCATCCTCTTCATGCCTGTAAAGGAATGATTCAACACAATGTAACAATTTCTTAGCCATACTCCTTGTTATGGGACCATTGTGTGGCAATGAGGTGTCATCGTCAGTGTTTGCATCTACAAGGTTAGGCTGTAGCTCATCATTTACCAAGTGAAGTTGCATCTTTACTTCAAGAATTTTCTAGCTTGTTTCCTGAAGGAGATCCCCCAGGTTTACCCCCTCTAAGATGCATTGAGCATCAAATAGATTTCATTCCAGGAGCTGTTCTGCCAAACAGACCTGCCTATAGAGCCAATCCCGAGGAAACTAAGGAAATCCAAAAGCAAGTTGAGGAATTATTGACTCAAGGTAAAGTAAGAGAGAGTATGAGTCCGTGTGCTGTTCCTGTAATCGTTGTCCCTAAGAAAGATGGAACTTGGAGAATGTGTACTGATTGTAGAGCCATCAATAAGATCACTGTGAAGTATAGGTACCCTATTCCTAGGTTGGATGACATGTTGGATATGTTACATCGGTCTAGGTGCTTTAGCAAAGTAGATCTTAAGCAAGGATATTTCCAAGTGAGAATTAGGGAAGGTGATGAATGGAAAACTGCCTTTAAGACTAAGTTTGGATTGTACGAATGGTTAGTTATGCCCTTTGGTTTAACCAATGCCCCTAGTACTTTCATGAGGTTAATGAATGAGGTCTTAAGGAAATTCATAGGGAAATTTGTAGTAGTTTACTTTGATGACATTCTTATTTACTCCAAAACCCTAGGTGAACACCTGAACCATCTAAGAGCCGTTTTTGTCACCCTACAGAAAGAGAAGCTGTATGCTAATTTCAAGAAGTGTTCTTTCTGTCTGGAGAAGGTTACATTCTTAGGATTTGTGATTAGTGCTGAAGGAATTGAAGTGGATCAAGAGAAAGTTAAATCCATAACTGAGTGGCCAACCCCTAAGTCTGCTGGAGATATTAGGAGTTTTCATGGATTAGCTAGTTTCTATAGACGTTTTGTGAAGGATTTCTCTACCATAGCTGCACCCTTGAATGAATTAGTCAAGAAAGATGTAAGATTTGAATGGGGAGAAACACAACAACAAGCCTTTGAGGAACTTAAGAAACGTCTAACTTCTGCACCTATCCTGAGACTGCCCAATTTTGATGAAATGTTTGAAGTTGAATGTGATGCCAGTGGAGTTGCATTGGAGCTGTATTGCATCAAGGTAACAACCTGTTGCCTACTTTAGTGAGAAATTGAAAGGAGCTTCCATAAATTATTCAACCTATGATAAAAGAATTGTATGCCCTTGTCCGTTCATTACAAACTTGGCAACATTACCTGCAACCTAAGGAATTTGTGATTCACACTGATCATGAAAGCCTTAAGTATCTAAAAGGTCAAGGAAATTGAACAAAAGACATGCCAAATGGGTTGAATTCATTGAACAATTCCCTTATGTGATCAAGTATAAGCAAGGAAAAGAAAATGTTGTTGCTGATGCCTTATCTCGTCGCTATACTTTGATTACTACTCTTTCATGTAACATGTTTGGTTTTGAGTCTATCAAAGAGTTGTATCATTCTGATCATGACTTTAGTTCTATATATCAAGCATGCGTTGAGTCCCCTTTTGCCAAATATTACTTGCATGATGGTTATTTGTTTAAGGAACATAAGTTGTGTGTACCAATGTGTTCATTAAGAGAGTTGTTGATAAAAGAAGCTCATGGAGGAGGTTTAATGGGTCATTTTGGCTCGTTAAAGACTTTGGAAACACTTAAGGAACATTTCTTTTGGCCGCATATGAGAGCACATGTTGATAAGATTTGTGACCAATGTATTACTTGCAAACAAGCAAAATCTAGAACACAACCACATGGATTGTACACTCCTTTATCTGTTCCAAGCTCACCTTGGACTGATATTTCTATGGACTTTGTATTGGGATTGCCTCGATCCAAAACTGGTAAAGATAGCATCTTTGTTGTTGTTGATAGATTTTCCAAAATGGCGCATTTCATTGCATGTAAGAAAGTTGATGATGCTATTCATATTGCTGATTTGTTCTTTAAGGAAATTGTTAGATTGCATGGCATGCCACGTACGATTGTTAGTGATAGAGATACAAAGTTTCTAAGTCATTTCTGGCGTGTTTTGTGGAGTAAACTTGGTACTAAATTGTTATTTTCTACAACTGCTCACCCACAAACCGATGGTCAAACTGAAGTTGTTAATAGAACTTTGTCTCAAGTGTTACGTGTTGTCATTCAAAGAATTTGAAAAATTGGGAAGACTGCTTAGCTTACATTGAGTTTGCATACAATAGAGTTGTTCATAGTGGAACATTGCATTCTCCTTTGAAGTTGTTTATGGCTTTAACCCTTTGTCCCCGCTTGATCTTGTTCCCATACCTGTCCATGAACGTGTTAGTTTAGATGGTGAACGAAAAGCAAAACTTGTGAAAGAATTGCATGAAAAGGTTAAGTCATAACTTGAAGCTAAGAATAAAGTGTATGCCAATAGAGCCAACAGGAATCGTAAAGTTGTTATATTTGAACCTGGTGATCTTGTTTGATTACACTTGAGAAAAGAAAGATTCCCTAAGGAAAGGGACTCCAAATTGAAGCCAAGAGGCGATGGACCGTTCAAAGTGTTGAAACGACTTGGTGATAATGCCTATGTTCTCGATCTTCCTGAAGAAAGGTATGGTCCTATCTCTAAAACTTTAATGTTGCTGACCTTTCTCCGTTTAGTGTTGATTCAGATTCGAGGACGAATCCTTTTCAAGTGGGAGGGAATGATGAGCTACAGCCTAACCTTGTAGATGCAAACACTGACGATGACACCTCATTGCCCCACAATGGTCCCATAACAAGGAGTATGACTAAGAAGTTGTTACATTGTGTTGAATCATTCCTTTACAGGCATGAAGAGGATGAGCCAAGCAAAGATGACATCCATTGGGTTTATATGATACAAGCTATGATCTAGTTGTATCAAATGCATGTTGTACATATCTTTATATGTTCTTTTTAATATTGTTACTTTGTTAACTTTGTTTTAGGATAGTTTGTGTTGTATTCTTGCCTTATCTTTCAGGTACACGTTTTTAGTTTGAAGATACAAATCAAACCTGAATTTTTGTCCAAACAAAGAGGTGAAATTCAAGTAGCTTGCAAGCAAGGTGGTGACAAGCACCCATCTCAAAAACCAGATTTGCTTCTCACGCAAACAAGGAGGAAATAAGCAGCTCAAGCCTTCAACCAATAGAAAGGAGTCTTCCAAATGATTTAACCAATCACAAACAAGTAAGGAAAATTCAACAAGCTGCTCAACCAAGGATCCAATCAAAAGGCATGAAGATTTTCGGCTAGTTCATAAGATATTTGTTTGAATATTCAACACCAAAGTAAGAACCAATCAAGGCCAAGTACAAACCAAGCTGCACACTCCATAAACCAATCAAAAGCTTGGCTGAATTCAAGCAAGCAAAGAAACGGATGATTAAGAGAAATTGGTTGAAAATTCAAGCCACAACTCACAACCAATCAAAGCTAAGATTCAAGCAAGCAGCTCAATGTTTAAACCAATCAAATTATGGCTGAAAACAAGCAAAGAAGGAAGGAGAAGCAACCAGCTCCTTTTTCAACCGAAAGTTGCTCCAACTTGTTCAAAAAGAAAGCATGTTATTCCTAGACTTGTACTTTGTATTTTAAACTTTGTACCTTATTTATTTTCGTTGGTTATAAGTAGTTTTAGAAGCTGAATGTAAAGGACAACCATTATCAAATACAATTCAAACAGATTTCCTTCAAGGAGTTACAACTATTTCTTAGTTGAGGATTGAAACCACCAACGGTTTTCTTGCAAGTTCCAGCCTAGAACTTGTTAGTATTTGCTTCTCTATTTGGTTTACAGCATCTTAGGGTCTCATTGAGGTTTTAGATGTGTTGGAGTGCCAAAGAGGAAGAGGTGTTGGCATAGATTGAGCCAAGAACAACGGTTAAAGATCAAGGGGTATCTTTGAGATGTTCTTTGACATGGCTTATGTTCAAATCAGTTTGGAATAGGAGACAAAGTCCTTGGCAACGTTTTCTAGCCTTCGTTTGGCTCATCACCATCTTTGTTGTTGTCGATAGATTTTCTAAGATGGCACATTTTATTGCATGCAGAAGGTGGATGATGCCACACATGTTTCTGACCTATTCTTTAAGGATGTTGTAAGATTGCATGGCATGCCTCGTACCATTGTAAGTGATAGAGATACGAAGTTTTTAAGCCACTTCTGGCGTGTTCTGTTTAGTAGACTTGGTACTAAACTTCTTTTCTCTACAACTGCTCACCCACAAACTGATGGACAAACGGAAGCAGTCAATAGGACTTTGTCACAATTGTTGCGTGTCATAATTCAAAAGAACTTAAAGAATTGGGAAGATTGTTTAGCTTTCATTGAGTTTGCATACAATAGGAATGTTCATAGTGGTACTTTGCATTCTCCTTTTGAAGTTGTTTATGGCTTTAACCCTTTATCCCCACTTGACTTAGTCCCCATTCCCATTCATGAACGTGTTAGTCCTTGATGGAGAACGTAAGGCTAAACTTGTCAAAGATTTGCATGAAAAGGTTAAGTCACAACTTGAAGCTAAAAACAAAGTGTATGCCAAAAGAGCTAACAAGAACCGTAAGGCTGTTATATTTGAACCTGGAGATCTGGTTTGGTTACACTTAAGGAAGGAAAGGTTTCCTAAGGAAAGGAATGTTGGACCTGTATAGCACCACTAGAGGGGGGGGGGTGAATAGTGGGTTAGCGGAAATTACACTACAATTACCTGCAAAAACTTGTTGAAGACCCCTTTGCCTCTTTAGCCTCAGATTCTGGAATTTCCAGAAACAGTTCACTGTTTTGAGCGCTTTGGTTGAACCACTTATACACCTGTGCAAACTCTCAAACTTGGCAGAGATCAAGTTTAGGATGTTTATAGTAAGTCATAAAAATTTCATTCAATTCCAAGCAAGTTAGCACGTTCAAATAAGCAAGAAAAGTAAAGTGTGCAATTCTGGCAGTTTCAGGCAGAATGTTAGCTTAACTTCAAACGATGATATCTCAAAATCTACCCGTGCTATTTTGATGAATCTTATGTCAAATTAAACCTTATGATGTCTAGTTTAATTTGATATAAGGCTCACTTCAAGATTCGCAGGATAACCTATTCAAATTGAACAAGTTTTGCACACTGGTCAGAATTGTTCACAGAATGTAGCAACAATTTTGTGAAGACGATTTGAATAGGCTAAACTCCTTAGAATTTAGTGATTCTTGCGGCTAATGAAAGCTAACACATTGAAGTATAATATATCCAAAATTCATGCAATTCTAAGACTGTTTGCTTGTTCAATCATGCGTGCCAAGTTAGTGTAATTCTCAGGTAGAAAACAGTAAGTGCAGGAAATAAGTAAAGAACACAAGGAATTATCCTGGTTCGGTCAATGTGACCTACTCCAGTCCCAAGAGACACCTTCTCTTGGATTTCACTAAACACCAAACACCAAAGTCACCTTACAAAGCCAAAGGAAGAAGCTTTTCACCAACTTCTTCAAGAGACTTCACCAAAACAAACAGCAACTAGTTTGTTTCAACCTTTGCACCTTTGCACCTTTTGCTCACCTCTAAGGAGTAAGCTTTATACACCAGCTTCTCCCTTACAATATGTCGTTTAAAAGGTGTTGAAATAACAAGAAATGAAGAACTATACAATCATAAAGCTTGCTGCAAATGTGTTCTTCAATATAGAAGAGTAGAAGAGAAGAATGGAAATAAAGAGCTAATTGTCTTGCTTGCTTTCTTGCTCTTTTTCGTTGGATACATTTACTCTTCATCTTTGGAGCTATTTATAGCCAAGAGGACAGCCTAAAGGCTCCTCAAAGAGACGTTGGAATGGGTTGAGAATGGAGAGATTTCAGCACTTTTCTAGCTATCCAAATTCAGCATTTGACTTTCAAGATAAAGTTGATCTTTTGATGCTTTGAAATGGTCTTCCAATCTGAACTTTTATCCTTCATTTTATCCATTATAGACGTTGGAGCTGAGGTGGAAAATAACTCCATTTGAACGTTTAAGAGGCAGCTCCCAATCAGCAATTTCCATGTGTAAATAACTTGCCATGTGTGCAGCTGAATTGGCATGTATTTTGAACAACTTTGGCTCCTCATTTTGAACAATAAATGGACGTTGGAATGCCTAGAATCAAGGCATTGGAGAATAGTTCAAAGATAGATAGAAATCACCTTGACTTTGAATTTGAATTAGTCTTCAACTTTGAACATATAGCCGTTTGGTTTTGCTTTCTTGGTTGAGAGATTTTTGCTCCAACTTTGCTACATTGTAGGACTTGCTTTTGTCACTCATCATAATCTGAATTTTGACCATATAGCATACGAAATGTTGCTCCATTTTTGAGCCAAGTAGCCGTTGAAACAACTCACAAAATAGTCACTTGAAATCAGCAACAAAATAGGATTTCTTTTAACTTGCTTTGACTTGTTCAAAATCTGAACATTTGTGCGCCAATATCCGTGTGTATCCGTGTGCACACATATAATATATAGTCATTTATGTCTTCAACATGTAGCATAGAATACCATATGAAGAATGCCAAGAATTCCAAGAAAACCATAGATGTGATCACCATAATATAAGAATTCCAATTGAGATACCATGCTGCCCATTTCCATAAATATAGGGCACGTACCATATGTGACATAAACACATATAAACATCATATAAACAATATATAACACGTTAGAAGATCCATTGGCAAGTGAAGAGACCAGAATACCCCTTAGCACAAAAATAGGAATTTTGTCCTAGGATGAACCTAGACATGGTGCTGCTCCAGATTCATTTTTGCCATGATGTGACATGACTTATAAATGTGTCATATGATCATATAAATCCGTTGGAAGAAGACCAAATAAGAATGAGAAGTCCAAATGGTGAAATTACCAAGATAACCCTTATAAAGATCAATAAGCTTCACCACCGTGTCAAGTCAGTTTCTATCCGTGTCAAGCATGCTTTTCCTCAGCCAATTAGATTCTAAATTGAATAAGGATCATGTGGGCTTTTGAATCACTCAATTTGGAGTTCATTTGCTCAAGATATGAACCAAAACCTGCAATAGAATACTAAACCGAGCAATTTGCCTTATATTGTAAGTCATGTGACTTCAAGGCTTGGTTAGATCATATAATTAACATGTATTGGCATATATATCATCTAAGATCAGTTTGAACATGTCTTGATTTAGACATGTGATTGAATTGGCCAAGTTCAATCTCATGATCTTAATCAAACTTGTTCAATCTTGATTCATTCAATCAATTTCACATTTAGCTCATAAATTCAATCTCATGCACACATATACTTTAAACGTTATACACACATACATGCTCACATATGCATTTTGCAATATATCACAACAATCTACATGCTCACATATCACATATGCATTTTGCAATCATTCAAACATGATATATCACAACAATCTCCCCCTTTTGATGATTTGCAAAATTACCCCACATATGTGTATATTAAGCATCTAAATCAAGTATAAGCTTCTCTTTAAATCAAGTTAAGCTGCTCCCCCTTAATGTGTTATCTCCCCCTTAACATACATGATATACATATATCTCTCCCTTTTAATGTGTTATCTCCCCCTTAACATGATATACATATGTCTCTCCCCCTTAATTTTGTAAATTATGCAAAAGACTGAACTATGTGCACGGTGTAGTAGTCAGGTGTGAGCAATTAATCCAAGTCTTGCACGTAAATTCTCAAAGATAGCTTGATTAAGGGGTTTAGTGAATATGTCAGCTACTTGTTGATCAGTTCTAACATGTTCAATGTGTATATGTCCAAGAGTAACATGATCACGGAGAAAATGATAACGTACTTCTATATGCTTTGCCTTAGAGTGTAGTACAGGGTTTTTAGACAAATTTATAGCACTTGTACTATCACAATAGATGGGGATATTATTTACTTGTATTTCAAAGTCTGAAAGTTGTTGTTTAATCCACAATAGTTGAGTACAACATAGACTTAAAGCCATATATTCTGCTTCAGTAGTAGAAAGTGCAACACTAGATTGTTTCTTTGAAAACCAAGATATTAATGAGTTTCCTAGGAATTGACATGTTCCACTAGTGCTCTTTCTATCTACTCTACATCCACCATAATCTGCATCTGAATATGCATGTAGACTTAGACTAGATTGTCTATCATACCATAAGCCTAATGTTGGTGTATGTTGAAGATATCTAAATATTCTTTTTACAGCTTTAAAGTGTGACAACTTAGGCATACTTTGAAATCTTGCACACATACATACTGCAAACATAATATCAGGTCTACTAGCAGTTAGATATAGCAATGAACCAATCATAGACCTATATAGTTTTTCATCAAATGCAACACCATTTTCATCTTTGTCTAATTTTGTTGAAGTACACATTGGTGTTGGAGATGGTTTCAAGTTTTCAAAGTTGAATTTCTTTATCATATCTCTTATGTATTTGGCTTGATTGATATGTATACCACTTGATGTTTGTTTTATTTGCAAGCCTAAGAAATAGTTTAATTCACCAACCATAGACATTTCAAACTCAGACTTCATACAATCTTCAAAGTCTTTTACTAAGTTAGGATTAGTTGAACCAAAGATTATGTCATCTACATATATTTGTATTACAAGCAAATCTTTGTCTTTCTTTTTCAAGAATAAGGTACTATCTATGGTTCCTCTTTGAAAGTTGTTACTTAGTAAAAAGTTGGCAAATCTTTCATACCATGCACGGGGGGCTTGTTTCAAACCATATAAGGCTTTCTTAAGTTTATATACATGATTAGGGTTCTTTGGATCTTCAAAGCCTGGTGGTTGTTTAACAAAAACTTCTTCTTGGATATAGCCATTTAAGAATGCACTCTTAACATCCATTTGGAATAATTTGATGTTATTATAACATGCAAAAGCTAATAAGAGGCGTATGGATTCTAATCTTGCTACGGGGGCAAATGTTTCATCGTAATCAATACCCTCTTCTTGATTATATCCTTGAGCTACAAGTCTTGCTTTATTTCTTACTACAACCCCTTGTTCATTCATTTTGTTCCTAAACACCCATTTAGTTCCAATGATTGATTTATCCTCGGGTTTAGGTACTAAATCCCACACATTGTTTCTTTCAAATTGGTTTAACTCTTCATGCATTGCATCTATCCAATATGCATCGTTTAAGGCATCATTCACATTCTTGGGTTCAATTTGGGATATAAGTGCATGCCATTGATCATATTCATTAGGATCTATTTGCCTACGTGTTCTAACCCCTTGATTTACATCTCCTATGATAAGTTCTTGAGGATGCTTTTGTTTATCTCTTATTTGCCACCAATTACTTGGTTGTGCATCTTCAATAGGTTCATGATGTTCAATAGGTTGGTTAGGCACATTTTCTTCATTACATTCTTGTGTAGGGGGGAGTTTGAACTTCATGCATTTCAAGAGTTTGATTTGGTGTTTCAATTTGATCATTTGTAGGTGGTAGGATAAGTTCATCTTCATCATGAAGTATTTGATCATTTGGTACATAGATTTCATGTTGATTACTTGTTTGGAGATATGCATTTTCATTGAACTTCACATGTATAGATTCAACTATCTTTCTTGTTTGTGCATTATAACATCTATATGCTTTAGAGTTCATTGAATATCCCACAAATATATGTTCATCAGACTTAGGATCAAACTTATCTAAGTTATCTTTTGTGTTCAATACAAAGCATTTACAACCAAAGACTTTTAGATAGTTTACTTTTGGGAGTCGTCCATTTAAGATTTCAAATGGTGTTTTGTTCAATTTCTTTCTTATTGATAGTCTGTTGATCATATAACTTGAAGTGTTTACTGCTTCAGCCCATAAGAATTTAGGTACTTTGTTTTCTACCATCATTGTTCTTGCTACTTCTTGAATAGTCCTATTCTTTCTTTCAACTACACCATTAAGTTGAGGAGTTCTTGGTGGGGAGAATTCATGTTTTACACCCTTTTCATTACAGAATTTGATTAATTCACTATTTTTAAACTCACCACCTCTATCACTCCTTATCTTAATAACATGTGATTCATGTTCATTTTCAAGTTGTCTAATTAGATTAGCTATAGATGATGCACTTTCATCTTTTGAAGCAAGAAACAATGTCCAAGTATATCTTGAGAAATCATCAACTATTACACATACATAATAACTTCCACCTAAGCTTCTTGTTCTACATGGACCAAATAAGTCTATATGCAAGAGTTCTAGTATTCTTGATGTTGTGACCTCGGTTTTAGGCTTAAGGGATTCTCTAACATGTTTGCCTTTGATACAAGATTCACATAGTTGAAAATCATTCAGGTTAAGTTTAGGCAATCCTTTAACAAGACTTTTAGCGTGTAGTTTTTCTAAGGTTGATATACCTATGTGTCCTAAACGTCTATGCCAAAGATTGGGATCAGATTCATGTGAAACAAGACATTTTGTGTTACTACTTAGCATATCATCCATGTTAAGCACATATATGTTTCCTTCACGTTTTCCTTTTAACACAACTTGATTGTTTTTATCCATTATCTTACAAGAGGTGGAGGAGAATGTTGTGATATATTATGTTTGAGTGATTGCAAAATGTATATGTGAGCATATGTGTAATTGTTGTGCAAAATGTATATGTGTGCATATGTGTAATTGTTGTGCAAAATGTATATGTGTGCATATGTGTAATTGTTATGATGATTGCAAATAGATATATCATGTTTGAATGATTGGAAGATGCATATGTGAGCATGTATGTGTAACGTTTAAATGTGAAATTGTTTTGGCAAGGCATGAACTTATGAACTTATGAGCTAAATGTGAAATTGCTTGAATGAATCAAGATTGAACAAGTTTGATTAAGATCATGAGATTGAACTTGGCCAATTCAATCACATATCTTAATCAAGACATGTTCAAACTGATCTTAGATTATATATGCCAATACATGTTGTTCAAACTGATCTTAGAAGATATATATGCCAATACATGTTGATAATATGATCTAACCAAGCCTTGAAGTCACATGACTTACAATATAAGGCAAATTGTTCGGTTTAGTATCCTATTGCAGGTTTTGGTTCATATCTTGGGCAAATGAACTCCAAATTGAGTGATTCAAAAGCCCACATGATCCTTATTCAATTTAGAATCTAATTGGCTGAGGAGAAGCATGCTTGACACGGATAAAAACTGAGTTGACACGGTGGTGAAGCTTATTGATCTTTATAAGGGTTATTTTGGTAATTTCACCATTTGGACTTCTCATTCTTATTTGGTCTTCTTCCAACTGATTTATATGATCATATGACACATTTATAAGTCATGTCACATCATGGCAAAAATGAATCTGGAGCAGCACCATGTCTAGGTTCATCCTAGGACAAAATTCCTATTTTTGTGCTGAGGGGTATTCTGGTCTTTTCACTTGCCAATGGATCTTCCAACATGTTATATATTACTTATATGATGTTTATATGTGTTTATGTCACATATGGTACGTGCCCTATTTTTATGGAAACGGGCAGCATGGTCTATCAATTGGAAATTCTTATATCATGGTTATCACATCTATGGTTTCTTGGAATTCTTGGTATTCTTCATATGGTTTTCTATGCTACATGTTGAAGACATAAATGACTATATATTATATGTGTTCACACGCATATTGGTACAAATCATGTTCAAACTTTCAGCTTTTGAACAAGTCAAGGCAAGTTGAATTACATCCTATTTTGGTGCTGATTTCAAGTGACTATTCTTGCTTATATTGTGTGCTGTTTTCAACGGCTATCTTGGGTCAAAATTGGAGCAAAATTTCGTGTGATATATGGTCAAGGTTCAGATTATATTGTGTGACAAAAACAAGTCCTACAATGTAGCAAATTTGAAGCAAAAGTCTCTCAACCAAAGCTATATGCAAACGGCTATATTGAAGACCAAGTCAAGCTGAATTCTCTCTATCTTTTAGCTACATTCAAACGGCTATGTGTTCAAAAATTGGAGACCAATTCAAACTCATAAGCTTGGGTGATTTCTATCTATCTTTGAACTACTCTCCAATGCCTATCTTCTAGGTCATTCCAACGTTCAAATGAAGCTACATTTCCATCTCATTTCAACGGCTATAATGGGATAGGATGAAGGATAAAATTTCAGTTGAAGACTAATTCAAAGCAACAAAAGATCAAGTCTCATTTGAATAGCTAGAAAGGTGCTGATTTTTCTCCATTCTTCAACCATGCCAACGTCTCTTAAGAGGAGCCTTTAGGCTGTCCTCTTGGCTATAAATAGCTCCAAAGATGAAGAGGAAAAGTACACCAACGAAAGCAACAAAGAAAGCAAGCAAGACAATTAGCTCTTTGTCTCCATTCTTTTCTTCTTCTCTTCTCTATTGAAGAACACATTTGTAGCAAGCTTTATGATTGTATAGTTCTTCATTTCTTGTCATTTCAACACCTTTTAAACGACATATTGTAAGGGAGAAGCTGGTGTATAAAGCTTACTCCTTAGAGGTGAGCAAAAGGTGCGAAGGTGCAAAGGTGAAACAAACTAGTGCTGATTTTTAGTTTTGGTGCAGCCTCTTGAAGAAGTTGGTGAAAAGCTTCTTCCTTTGGCTTTGTAAGGTGATATTGGTGTTTGGTGTTTAGTGAAATCCAAGAGAAGGTGTCTCTTGGGACTGGAGTAGGTCACATTGACCGAACCAGGATAATTCCTTGTGTTCTTTACTTATTTCCTGCACTTACTGTTTTCTGCCTGAAAATTACTCTAACTTGGCACGCATAATTGAACAAGCAAACAGTCTTAGAATTGCATGAATTTTGGATATATTTTACTTCAATGTGTTAGCTTTCATTAGCCGCAAGAATCACTAAATTCTAAGGTGTTTAGCATATTCAAATCATCTTCACAAAATTGTTGCTACATTCTGTGAACAGTTCTGACCAGTGTGCAAACTTGTGCAATTTGAATAGGCTATCCTTCGAATCTTGGAGTGAGCCTTATATCAAATTAAACTAGACATCTTGAGGTTTAATTTGACATAAGATTCATCAAAATAGCACGGGTAGATTTTGAGATATTGTTGTTTGAAGTTAAGCTAACATTCTGCCTGAAACTGCCAGAATTGCACACTTTACTTCTCTTGCTTATTTGAACGTGCTAACTTGCTTGGAATTGACTGAATTTTTTATGACATATTATAAACATTCTAAACTTGATCTCTGCCAAGTTTGAGAGCTTGCACAGGTGTATAAGTGGTTCAACCAAAACGTTCAAAGTAGTGAACTGTTTCTGGAATTTTCAGAACCTGAGGCTAAAGAGGCAAAGGGGTCTTCAAACAAGTTTTTGAAGGTAATTATAGTGTAATTTCCGCTAACCCACTATTCACCCCCCCCCTCTAGTGGTGCTATACAGGTCCAACAATTGGTATCAGAGCAAGGTTGAGCACCATATTCTTATTTGAGCTGAAAACAGTTTACACTCCAAGTTGCAAAGTTGCTGGAAATTTTCTGGTTGTCTTATATTCTTCATATTTGGTATCTACAACAAGGTGACACTTTCTTTCCTTCTTATAAGTGTTTTAAACGTTTTCTCACACACTAAGAAGCATGTCTAAGTCACACATGAAAATAGAATTAGAAGGCATGTCCACACAAAGACCACCTCTTTTTGATGGAGAAAACTTTAGTCATTGGAAACTTAGGATGAAATTGTTCTTAATGGCTATTGATATAGACTTGTGGTCTATCATTGAAGATGGACCTTATGTGCCTACTAAGCATGTTATAATTGATGGCTTATCACAAGAAGTTGAGAAATATAGAAAAGATTGGAGTGATGAAGATAAAAAGAAAATGAGTCTTAATGCTAAAGCAATGCAATTATTGTTGAATGGTTTAAGTAGGAGTGAATCTGCCTATGTCTCTTCATGTTTAAGTGCAAAGGATATGTGGAAATGTCTTGAAATGAAGCATGAAGGAACTAATCAAGTAAAGGAATCAAAGATTAACATGTTAATGACTACACTTGAAACATTTCATTTACTGCCTAATGAATCAATTGTTGATATGGATTTAAGGCTTACAAACTTATACAACTCACTTGAATCCCTTGGTAAAACGTTTTGATGAAAGAAAAAGTGCAAAAAGTTTTGAGAAGTTTGCCAATTGAATGGGATGCCAAAGTTAGTGCCATTGAAGAAAGCAAAGATCTTTCTCAAATAAAACTTGATGAATTGATAGGCTCCTTAAAAGTTTATGAAAACAAGTTGAATATAAGAAAGGCTGAAACTAGTAACAAGTCTAAATCACTTGCATTTGTAACAAATGAACCCGAATCATCTAATCAAGCCGAGTATGAAAGTGATGATGAAAGTGATGAAGAAGACATAATGTTGTTAGCTAGGCGTTTAAGGAAGTTTTTCAAGAAAAGACCAACTAAAAGACAAGCAAAATCAGCTGCCCCTATCAATGTGAAATCTAACAAACAAGATGGTAAATGGTATGATAAAGAACTTAAGTGTTATGAATGTGGCAAACAAGGACACATATCATATGATTGTCCAAACAAGAACAAAAACCGTGACATGGATGAAAAGACAAGGACAAAAACTAGAGTAGAACCTATGCAAAGGAGGAAGAAAGCTCTCAAGGTAAGTTCAAGCACTTGGGATGACACATCTTCATCCGAATCCGAGGAGGAACCTGAAGTTGCACAAACATGTTTGGCTTCAAAGTCTACAAATGAGGTAACATTTGATTCTGACTCCGAGTGTGATTTTACTCAAGATGAATTGTTGGATGAATTAGAAAAGTTGCATGATAGATATAAGAAGTTATCCAAGGAGAAGAAAAGAATAGTTGAGGAGAAGAACAAGTTGGAGACGTCTAACTTGAATCTAACTTCTCAACTAGAAGTTCTTCAACTTGAATCATCTAACACTATTAGTTCAATGCAAAATCAGATTAAGGAACTTAAGAACAAACATGAAAATGTGCAATGTGTGCAATGTGTTGATTACAACGTTTTAAAGTCTAAATTACATGAAATACAAACTGAATTTGAATCATTAAAAGCATGCAACCTAGACTTGATCAAATCTTTAGAACAATTTAAGAATGGTTCCAACATGTTAGACACTCTTATTGCATCTCAAAAACATGGAAATGACAAACAAGGTCTTGGATATGTTAAAGAAGCTGAATACACACCTAAGGAAACAACATTTGTATCATCTTCAACCAACATGAAATATAGGCCAAATGCATTTAGAAATGAACCTATTCTGCCCACACCACCTTCATCACAAAGATTGCAAAATGCATCAACATATAGGAAGGCAAATACACCTAGAAACCATGCTTACATGTATACAAGAATGCCTAAACAAAGTAGTATGAAATCTGCTCAAGTTATGCCTTATATGCAACAACATGCTTATGTGAAGAACATGACATACTCTCGGCCTAGACACACACAACATCTTGCGTATACACGGCCTAAATTCAATGCTTATACACGGCCAAGATATAACTCATATACATGGCAACATTCAAATGCATATAGAACTTACAATGCTTATCCAACTAGACATAAATATGCAGCCCCTTTTCCATCATATTCTATGTATCAAAATCCACTATTTGTTCATTATATGCAACATGATTTTAACATTTCAAAACCAAGAAAGGTTGTTCAAGTTTGGGTACCTAAAGGTACACTAACATGAACTTAACTTGTCTAACCTTGAAAGGACCCAAAATCAAAGGGTACCTAAGTTGTTATTTACATTTGTAGGTACATAACATCAAAGAAAGACAAGTTGCTGGTTATAACAATAAAGAAGATGAAAAGAACAAAACCAATTGGATAGTTGATAGTGGTTGCTCAAGACATATGACGGGCAACAAAAATTTGTTTAGCACACTTAAGAACGTTGCAAAAGGTGGCAAAGTTACCTTTGGAGACAACAACCAAGGCCAAATAATTGGCAAAGGCAAGGTTGGTGATCCAAACAAGTTTGAGATCAAAAACGTCCTACTTGTAAGTAACTTAACCTTTGAGCTTTTAAGTGTTTCTCAACTATGTGACAACAACTTGAATGTTCTCTTCTCCTCCACTTCTTGTAAGATAATGGATAAAAACAATCAAGTTGTGTTAAAAGGAAAACGTGAAGGAAACATATATGTGCTTAACATGGATGATATGCTAAGTAGTAACACAAAATGTCTTGTTTCACATGAATCTGATCCCAATCTTTGGCATAGACGTTTAGGACACATAGGTATATCAACCTTAGAAAAACTACACGCTAAAAGTCTTGTTAAAGGATTGCCTAAACTTAACTTGAATGATTTTCAACTATGTGAATCTTGTATCAAAGGCAAACATGTTAGAGAATCCCTTAAGCCTAAAACCGAGGTCACAACATCAAGAATACTAGAACTCTTGCATATAGACTTATTTGGTCCATGTAGAACAAGAAGCTTAGGTGGAAGTTATTATGTATGTGTAATAGTTGATGATTTCTCAAGATATACTTGGACATTGTTTCTTGCTTCAAAAGATGAAAGTGCATCATCTATAACTAATCTAGTTAGACAACTTGAAAATGAACATGAATCACATGTTATTAAGATAAGGAGTGATAGAGGTGGTGAGTTTAAAAATAGTGAATTAATCAAATTCTGTAATGAAAAGGGTATAAAACATGAATTCTCCCCACCAAGAACTCCTCAACTTAATGGTGTAGTTGAAAGAAAGAATAGGACTATTCAAGAAGTAGCAAGAACAATGATGGTAGAAAACAAAGTACCTAAATTCTTATGGGCTGAAGCAGTAAACACTTCAAGTTATATGATCAACAGACTATCAATAAGAAAGAAATTGAACAAAACACCATTTGAAATCTTAAATGGACGACTCCCAAAAGTAAACTATCTAAAAGTCTTTGGTTGTAAATGCTTTGTATTGAACACAAAAGATAACTTAGATAAGTTTGATCCTAAGTCTGATGAACATATATTTGTGGGATATTCAATGAACTCTAAAGCATATAGATGTTATAATGCACAAACAAGAAAGATAGTTGAATCTATACATGTGAAGTTCAATGAAAATGCATATCTCCAAACAAGTAATCAACATGAAATCTATGTACCAAATGATCAAATACTTCATGATGAAGATGAACTTATCCTACCACCTACAAATGATCAAATTGAAACACCAAATCAAACTCTTGAAATGCATGAAGTTCAAACTCCCCCTACACAAGAACATAATGAAGAAAATGTGCCTAACCAACCTATTGAACATCATGAACCTATTGAAGATGCACAACCAAGTAATTGGTGGCAAATAAGAGATAAACAAAAGCATCCTCAAGAACTTATAATAGGAGATGTAAATCAAGGGGTTAGAACACGTAGGCAAATAGATCCTAATGAATATGATCAATGGCATGCACTAATATCCCAAATTGAACCCAAGAATGTGAATGATGCCTTAAACGATGCATATTGGATAGATGCAATGCATGAAGAGTTAAACCAATTTGAAAGAAACAATGTGTGGGATTTAGTACCTAAACCCGAGGATAAATCAATCATTGGAACTAAATGGGTGTTTAGGAACAAAATGAATGAACAAGGGGTTGTAGTAAGAAATAAAGCAAGACTTGTAGCTCAAGGATATAATCAAGAAGAGGGTATTGATTACGATGAAACATTTGCCCCTGTAGCAAGATTAGAATCCATACGCCTCTTATTAGCTTTTGCATGTTATAATAATATCAAATTATTCCAAATGGATGTTAAGAGTGCATTCTTAAATGGCTATATCCAAGAAGAAGTTTTTGTTAAACAACCACCAGGCTTTGAAGATCCAAAGAACCCTAATCATGTATATAAACTTAAGAAAGCCTTATATGGTTTGAAACAAGCCCCCCGTGCATGGTATGAAAGATTTGCCAACTTTTTACTAAGTAACAACTTTCAAAGAGGAACCATAGATAGTACCTTATTCTTGAAAAAGAAAGACAAAGATTTGCTTGTAATACAAATATATGTAGATGACATAATCTTTGGTTCAACTAATCCTAACTTAGTAAAAGACTTTGAAGATTGTATGAAGTCTGAGTTTGAAATGTCTATGGTTGGTGAATTAAACTATTTCTTAGGCTTGCAAATAAAACAAACATCAAGTGGTATACATATCAATCAAGCCAAATACATAAGAGATATGATAAAGAAATTCAACTTTGAAAACTTGAAACCATCTCCAACACCAATGTGTACTTCAACAAAATTAGACAAAGATGAAAATGGTGTTGCATTTGATGAAAAACTATATAGGTCTATGATTGGTTCATTGCTATATCTAACTGCTAGTAGACCTGATATTATGTTTGCAGTATGTATGTGTGCAAGATTTCAAAGTATGCCTAAGTTGTCACACTTTAAAGCTGTAAAAGAATATTTAGATATCTTCAACATACACCAACATTAGGCTTATGGTATGATAGACAATCTAGTCTAAGTTTACATGCATATTCAGATGCAGATTATGGTGGATGTAGAGTAGATAGAAAGAGCACTAGTGGAACATGTCAATTCCTAGGAAACTCACTAATATCTTGGTTTTCAAAGAAACAATCTAGTGTTGCACTTTCTACTACTGAAGCAGAATATATGGCTTTAAGTCTATGTTGTACTCAACTATTATGGATTAAACAACAACTTTCAGACTTTGAAATACAAGTAAATAATATCCCCATCTATTGTGATAGTACAAGTGCTATAAATTTGTCTAAAAACCCTGTACTACATTCTAAGGCAAAGCATATAGAAGTACGTTATCATTTTCTCCGTGATCATGTTAATCTTGGACATATACACATTGAACATGTTAGAACTGATCAACAAGTAGCTGACATATTCACTAAACCCCTTAATCAAGCTATCTTTGAGCATTTACGTGCAAGACTTGGATTAATTGCTCACACCTGACTACTACACCGTACACCATTCAGTCTTTTGCATAATTTACAAAATTAAGGGGGAGAAATAAATGTGTATATATATCATGTTAAGGGGGAGATAACACATTAAGGGGGAGCAGCTTACACTTGATTTAGATGCTTACTTGATTACACAGATTACAACACTTGATGTAGATGCACACTTGATTTAAATGCTTAATATACACATATGTGGGGTAATTTTGCAAATCATCAAAAGGGGGAGATTGTTGTGATATATTATGTTTGAGTGATTGCAAAATGTATATGTGAGCATATGTGTAATTGTTGTGCAAAATGTATATGTGTGCATATGTGTAATTGTTGTGCAAAATGTATATGTGTGCATATGTGTAATTGTTATGATGATTGCAAATAGATATATCATGTTTGAATGATTGGAAGATGCATATGTGAGCATGTATGTGTAACGTTTAAATGTGAAATTGTTTTGGCAAGGCATGAACTTATGAACTTATGAGCTAAATGTGAAATTGCTTGAATGAATCAAGATTGAACAAGTTTGATTAAGATCATGAGATTGAACTTGGCCAATTCAATCACATATCTTAATCAAGACATGTTCAAACTGATCTTAGATTATATATGCCAATACATGTTGTTCAAACTGATCTTAGAAGATATATATGCCAATACATGTTGATAATATGATCTAACCAAGCCTTGAAGTCACATGACTTACAATATAAGGCAAATTGTTCGGTTTAGTATCCTATTGCAGGTTTTGGTTCATATCTTGGGCAAATGAACTCCAAATTGAGTGATTCAAAAGCCCACATGATCCTTATTCAATTTAGAATCTAATTGGCTGAGGAGAAGCATGCTTGACACGGATAAAAACTGAGTTGACACGGTGGTGAAGCTTATTGATCTTTATAAGGGTTATTTTGGTAATTTCACCATTTGGACTTCTCATTCTTATTTGGTCTTCTTCCAACTGATTTATATGATCATATGACACATTTATAAGTCATGTCACATCATGGCAAAAATGAATCTGGAGCAGCACCATGTCTAGGTTCATCCTAGGACAAAATTCCTATTTTTGTGCTGAGGGGTATTCTGGTCTTTTCACTTGCCAATGGATCTTCCAACATGTTATATATTACTTATATGATGTTTATATGTGTTTATGTCACATATGGTACGTGCCCTATTTTTATGGAAACGGGCAGCATGGTCTATCAATTGGAAATTCTTATATCATGGTTATCACATCTATGGTTTTCTTGGAATTCTTGGTATTCTTCATATGGTTTTCTATGCTACATGTTGAAGACATAAATGACTATATATTATATGTGTTCACACGCATATTGGTACAAATCATGTTCAAACTTTCAGCTTTTGAACAAGTCAAGGCAAGTTGAATTACATCCTATTTTGGTGCTGATTTCAAGTGACTATTCTTGCTTATATTGTGTGCTGTTTTCAACGGCTATCTTGGGTCAAAATTGGAGCAAAATTTCGTGTGATATATGGTCAAGGTTCAGATTATATTGTGTGACAAAAACAAGTCCTACAATGTAGCAAATTTGAAGCAAAAGTCTCTCAACCAAAGCTATATGCAAACGGCTATATTGAAGACCAAGTCAAGCTGAATTCTCTCTATCTTTTAGCTACATTCAAACGGCTATGTGTTCAAAAATTGGAGACCAATTCAAACTCATAAGCTTGGGTGATTTCTATCTATCTTTGAACTACTCTCCAATGCCTATCTTCTAGGTCATTCCAACGTTCAAATGAAGCTACATTTCCATCTCATTTCAACGGCTATAATGGGATAGGATGAAGGATAAAATTTCAGTTGAAGACTAATTCAAAGCAACAAAAGATCAAGTCTCATTTGAATAGCTAGAAAGGTGCTGATTTTTCTCCATTCTTCAACCATGCCAACGTCTCTTAAGAGGAGCCTTTAGGCTGTCCTCTTGGCTATAAATAGCTCCAAAGATGAAGAGGAAAAGTACACCAACGAAAGCAACAAAGAAAGCAAGCAAGACAATTAGCTCTTTGTCTCCATTCTTTTCTTCTTCTCTTCTCTATTGAAGAACACATTTGTAGCAAGCTTTATGATTGTATAGTTCTTCATTTCTTGTCATTTCAACACCTTTTAAACGACATATTGTAAGGGAGAAGCTGGTGTATAAAGCTTACTCCTTAGAGGTGAGCAAAAGGTGCGAAGGTGCAAAGGTGAAACAAACTAGTGCTGATTTTTAGTTTTGGTGCAGCCTCTTGAAGAAGTTGGTGAAAAGCTTCTTCCTTTGGCTTTGTAAGGTGATATTGGTGTTTGGTGTTTAGTGAAATCCAAGAGAAGGTGTCTCTTGGGACTGGAGTAGGTCACATTGACCGAACCAGGATAATTCCTTGTGTTCTTTACTTATTTCCTGCACTTACTGTTTTCTGCCTGAAAATTACTCTAACTTGGCACGCATAATTGAACAAGCAAACAGTCTTAGAATTGCATGAATTTTGGATATATTTTACTTCAATGTGTTAGCTTTCATTAGCCGCAAGAATCACTAAATTCTAAGGTGTTTAGCATATTCAAATCATCTTCACAAAATTGTTGCTACATTCTGTGAACAGTTCTGACCAGTGTGCAAACTTGTGCAATTTGAATAGGCTATCCTTCGAATCTTGGAGTGAGCCTTATATCAAATTAAACTAGACATCTTGAGGTTTAATTTGACATAAGATTCATCAAAATAGCACGGGTAGATTTTGAGATATTGTTGTTTGAAGTTAAGCTAACATTCTGCCTGAAACTGCCAGAATTGCACACTTTACTTCTCTTGCTTATTTGAACGTGCTAACTTGCTTGGAATTGACTGAATTTTTTATGACATATTATAAACATTCTAAACTTGATCTCTGCCAAGTTTGAGAGCTTGCACAGGTGTATAAGTGGTTCAACCAAAACGTTCAAAGTAGTGAACTGTTTCTGGAATTTTCAGAACCTGAGGCTAAAGAGGCAAAGGGGTCTTCAAACAAGTTTTTGAAGGTAATTATAGTGTAATTTCCGCTAACCCACTATTCACCCCCCCCCTCTAGTGGTGCTATACAGGTCCAACAGAGAAGAGAACATTCAAGTTGTTGTCACATAGTTGAGAAACACTTAAAAGCTCAAAGGTTAAGTTACTTACAAGTAGGACGTTTTTGATCTCAAACTTGTTTGGATCACCAACCTTGCCTTTGCCAATTATTTGGCCTTGGTTGTTGTCTCCAAAGGTAACTTTGCCACCTTTTGCAACGTTTTTAAGTGTGCTAAACAAATTTTTGTTGCCCGTCATATGTCTTGAGCAACCACTATCAACTATCCAATTGGCTTTGTTCTTTTCATCTTCTTTGTTGTTATAACCAGCAACTTGTCTTTCTTTGATGTTATGTACCTACAAATGTAAATAACAACTTAGGTACCCTTTGATTTTGGGTCCTTTCAAGGTTAGACAAGTTAAGTTCATGTTAGTGTACCTTTAGGTACCCAAACTTGAACAACCTTTCTTGGTTTTGAAATGTTAAAATCATGTTGCATATAATGAACAAATGGTGGATTTTGATACATAGAATATGATGGAAAAGGGGCTGCACATTTATGTCTAGTTGAATAAGCATTGTAAGTTCTATATGCATTTGAATGTTGCCATGTATATGAGTTATATCTTGGCCGTGTATAAGCATTGAATTTAGGCCGTGTGTATGCAAGATGTTGTGTGAGTCTAGGCCGTGTGTTGTAAACTGATTTAGGCCGAGAGTATGTCATGTTCTTCACATAAGCATGTTGTTGCATATAAGGCATAACTTGAGCAGATTTCATACTACTTTGTTTAGGCATTCTTGTATACATGTAAGCATGGTTTCTAGGTGTATTTACCTTCCTATATGTTGATGCATTTTGCAATCTTTGTGATGAAGGTGGTGTGGGCAGAATAGGTTTATTTCTAAATGCATTTGGCCTATATTTCATGTTGGTTGAAGATGATGCAAATGTTGTTTCCTTAGGTGTGTATTCAGCTTCTTTAACATATCCAAGACCTTGTTTGTCATTTCCATGCTTTTGAGATGCAATAAGAGTGTCTAACATGTTGGAACCATTCTTAAATTGTTCTAAAGATTTGATCAAGTCTAGGTTGCATGCTTTTAATGATTCAAATTCAGTTTGTATTTCATGTAATTTAGATTTTAAAACGTTGTAATCAACACATTGCACACATTGCACATTTTCATGTTTGTTCTTAAGTTCCTTAATCTGATTTTGCATTGAACTAATAGTGTTAGATGATTCAAGTTGAAGAACTTCTAGTTGAGAAGTTAGATTCAAGTTAGACGTCTCCAACTTGTTCTTCTCCTCAACTATTCTTTTCTTCTCCTTGGATAGCTTCTTATATCTATCATGCAACTTTTCTAATTCATCCAACAATTCATCTTGGGTAAAATCACATTCAGAGTCAGAATCGAATGTTACCTCATTTGTAGACTTTGAAGCCAAACATGTTTGTGCAACTTCAGGTTCCTCCTCGGATTCGGATGAAGATGTGTCATCCCAAGTGCTTGAACTTACCTTGAGAGCTTTCTTCCTCCTTTGCATAGGTTCTACTCTAGTTTTTGTCCTTGTCTTTTCATCCATGTCACGGTTTTTGTTCTTGTTTGGACAATCATATGAGATGTGTCCTTGTTTGCCACATTCATAACACTTAAGTTCTTTATCATACCATTTACCATCTTGTTTGTTAGATTTCACATTGATAGGGGCAGCTGATTTTGCTTGTCTTTTAGTTGGTCTTTTCTTGAAAAACTTCCTTAAACGCCTAGCTAACAACATTATGTCTTCTTCATCACTTTCATCATCACTTTCATACTCGGCTTGATTAGATGATTCGGGTTCATTCGTTACAAATGCAAGTGATTTAGACTTGTTACTAGTTTCAGCCTTTCTTATATTCAACTTGTTTTCATAAACTTTTAAAGAGCCTATCAATTCATCAAGTTTTATTTGAGAAAGATCTTTGCTTTCTTCAATGGCACTAACTTTGGCATCCCATTCAATTGGCAAACTTCTCAAAACTTTTTGCACTTTTTCTTTCATCAAAAACGTTTTACCAAGGGATTCAAGTGAGTTGTATAAGTTTGTAAGCCTTAAATCCATATCAACAATTGATTCATTAGGCAGTAAATGAAATGTTTCAAGTGTAGTCATTAACATGTTAATTTTTGATTCCTTTACTTGATTAGTTCCTTCATGCTTCATTTCAAGACATTTCCACATATCCTTTGCACTTAAACATGAAGAGACATAGGCAGATTCACTCCTACTTAAACCATTCAACAATAATTGCATTGCTTTAGCATTAAGACTCATTTTCTTTTTATCTTCATCACTCCAATCTTTTCTATATTTCTCAACTTCTTGTGATAAGCCATCAATTATAACATGCTTAGTAGGCACATAAGGTCCATCTTCAATGATAGACCACAAGTCTATATCAATAGCCATTAAGAACAATTTCATCCTAAGTTTCCAATGACTAAAGTTTTCTCCATCAAAAAGAGGTGGTCTTTGTGTGGACATGCCTTCTAATTCTATTTTCATGTGTGACTTAGACATGCTTCTTAGTGTGTGAGAAAACGTTTAAAACACTTATAAGAAGGAAAGAAAGTGTCACCTTGTTGTAGATACCAAATATGACGAATATAAGACAACCAGAAAATTTCCAGCAACTTTGCAACTTGGAGTGTAAACTGTTTTCAGCTCAAATAAGAATATGGTGCTCAACCTTTCTCTGATACCAATTGTTGGACCTGTATAGCACCACTAGAGGGGGGGGTGAATAGTGGGTTAGCGGAAATTACACTACAATTACCTTCAAAAACTTGTTTGAAGACCCCTTTGCCTCTTTAGCCTCAGATTCTGGAATTTCCAGAAACAGTTCACTGTTTTGAGCGCTTTGGTTGAACCACTTATACACCTGTGCAAACTCTCAAACTTGGCAGAGATCAAGTTTAGGATGTTTATAGTAAGTCATAAAAATTTCATTCAATTCCAAGCAAGTTAGCACGTTCAAATAAGCAAGAAAAGTAAAGTGTGCAATTCTGGCAGTTTCAGGCAGAATGTTAGCTTAACTTCAAACGATGATATCTCAAAATCTACCCGTGCTATTTTGATGAATCTTATGTCAAATTAAACCTTATGATGTCTAGTTTAATTTGATATAAGGCTCACTTCAAGATTCGCAGGATAACCTATTCAAATTGAACAAGTTTTGCACACTGGTCAGAATTGTTCACAGAATGTAGCAACAATTTTGTGAAGACGATTTGAATAGGCTAAACTCCTTAGAATTTAGTGATTCTTGCGGCTAATGAAAGCTAACACATTGAAGTATAATATATCCAAAATTCATGCAATTCTAAGACTGTTTGCTTGTTCAATCATGCGTGCCAAGTTAGTGTAATTCTCAGGTAGAAAACAGTAAGTGCAGGAAATAAGTAAAGAACACAAGGAATTATCCTGGTTCGGTCAATGTGACCTACTCCAGTCCCAAGAGACACCTTCTCTTGGATTTCACTAAACACCAAACACCAAAGTCACCTTACAAAGCCAAAGGAAGAAGCTTTTCACCAACTTCTTCAAGAGACTTCACCAAAACAAACAGCAACTAGTTTGTTTCACCTTTGCACCTTTGCACCTTTTGCTCACCTCTAAGGAGTAAGCTTTATACACCAGCTTCTCCCTTACAATATGTCGTTTAAAAGGTGTTGAAATAACAAGAAATGAAGAACTATACAATCATAAAGCTTGCTGCAAATGTGTTCTTCAATATAGAAGAGTAGAAGAGAAGAATGGAAATAAAGAGCTAATTGTCTTGCTTGCTTTCTTGCTCTTTTTCGTTGGATACATTTACTCTTCATCTTTGGAGCTATTTATAGCCAAGAGGACAGCCTAAAGGCTCCTCAAAGAGACGTTGGAATGGGTTGAGAATGGAGAGATTTCAGCACTTTTCTAGCTATCCAAATTCAGCATTTGACTTTCAAGATAAAGTTGATCTTTTGATGCTTTGAAATGGTCTTCCAATCTGAACTTTTATCCTTCATTTTATCCATTATAGACGTTGGAGCTGAGGTGGAAAATAACTCCATTTGAACGTTTAAGAGGCAGCTCCCAATCAGCAATTTCCATGTGTAAATAACTTGCCATGTGTGCAGCTGAATTGGCATGTATTTTGAACAACTTTGGCTCCTCATTTTGAACAATAAATGGACGTTGGAATGCCTAGAATCAAGGCATTGGAGAATAGTTCAAAGATAGATAGAAATCACCTTGACTTTGAATTTGAATTAGTCTTCAACTTTGAACATATAGCCGTTTGGTTTTGCTTTCTTGGTTGAGAGATTTTTGCTCCAACTTTGCTACATTGTAGGACTTGCTTTTTGTCACTCATCATAATCTGAATTTTGACCATATAGCATACGAAATGTTGCTCCATTTTTGAGCCAAGTAGCCGTTGAAACAACTCACAAAATAGTCACTTGAAATCAGCAACAAAATAGGATTTCTTTTAACTTGCTTTGACTTGTTCAAAATCTGAACATTTGTGCGCCAATATCCGTGTGTATCCGTGTGCACACATATAATATATAGTCATTTATGTCTTCAACATGTAGCATAGAATACCATATGAAGAATGCCAAGAATTCCAAGAAAACCATAGATGTGATCACCATAATATAAGAATTCCAATTGAGATACCATGCTGCCCATTTCCATAAATATAGGGCACGTACCATATGTGACATAAACACATATAAACATCATATAAACAATATATAACACGTTAGAAGATCCATTGGCAAGTGAAGAGACCAGAATACCCCTTAGCACAAAAATAGGAATTTTGTCCTAGGATGAACCTAGACATGGTGCTGCTCCAGATTCATTTTTGCCATGATGTGACATGACTTATAAATGTGTCATATGATCATATAAATCCGTTGGAAGAAGACCAAATAAGAATGAGAAGTCCAAATGGTGAAATTACCAAGATAACCCTTATAAAGATCAATAAGCTTCACCACCGTGTCAAGTCAGTTTCTATCCGTGTCAAGCATGCTTTTCCTCAGCCAATTAGATTCTAAATTGAATAAGGATCATGTGGGCTTTTGAATCACTCAATTTGGAGTTCATTTGCTCAAGATATGAACCAAAACCTGCAATAGAATACTAAACCGAGCAATTTGCCTTATATTGTAAGTCATGTGACTTCAAGGCTTGGTTAGATCATATAATTAACATGTATTGGCATATATATCATCTAAGATCAGTTTGAACATGTCTTGATTTAGACATGTGATTGAATTGGCCAAGTTCAATCTCATGATCTTAATCAAACTTGTTCAATCTTGATTCATTCAATCAATTTCACATTTAGCTCATAAATTCAATCTCATGCACACATATACTTTAAACGTTATACACACATACATGCTCACATATGCATTTTGCAATATATCACAACAATCTACATGCTCACATATCACATATGCATTTTGCAATCATTCAAACATGATATATCACAACAAGGAAATCAAAGGTGATGCCAAGAGGCGATGGTGGACCATTCAAAGTTGTCCAAAGACTTGGAGATAACGCATACGTCCTTGACATCCATGAAGAAATGTATGGTTCTGTCTCTAAAACTTTTAATGTTGCTGACCTTACTCCATTTAGTGTTGATCCAGATTCAAGGTCGAATCTTTTTCAAGAGGGGAGAATGATGAGCCCCAGCCAAGCCAAGAAGAACCAACCGCAGCGGGAGGTACGCCAATGCAAGACAAAGGCCCTATAACAAGAAGCATGGCCAAGAAATTGATGCATGAAGTGGGAACCTTCCTTTACAAGCATGTTGAGGATGAACCAAGTCAAGATAGCCTACATTGGATCCATTTGCTACAAGCTTTAACTTAGTTTTTGAATCATGTTGTAATATGTTAGTTAGTCTTGTGTGTATTGTTCATATTGTTGAGTGCTTAGCTTCCTTTCCTTTATAAATTTGTTGTAAACTAACCAAGACATGTCCTATTATGTTGCATATGTTGTTTGGTGTGTGTTTGAGCTGTTTTTAGGTCAAGGAAGAATGATTGAACAAAGGTCAAACGTTCAAACACCAAGTTGAGTTGAAAGGGCAAGCTGGCAGGATGACACCTTCTTAGTATTTCAGCCATGACTCATCAACCACAACTTCAATTGACGTGATTCCAGTTGGAGGGAAAAGCTAAGAGGATAAGCTACAATTTTGATGTTCAGCACTTTCCCAAAAAAGGTCTGTATCAAGCTACACAATCGTTGCAACAAGCTGGCTGCTTAGTCACTGCTTCCAAAGGTCCACATCTGCAAGCAGGTCAACTTCAAACGGGCATAACTCACTCATCCCAGATCCAAACGACGTCATTCTGGTGTCAAAACACATCTACAGAGAAGGAACTACAATATTCTCATTTGAAGTGGAAGAGCTAATTCGGACTGGAACGTTATGTTATAATTCAAAACAGAAAACTGCTCAAAACTGGACAGATTTCAGTTTCTTGACTTTTCAAGCAGCCTTTTCAACCAATCAGCTGCAAGGGGCCACTCCAACTCATCAAGGATGTCCTATATTATATTCCAAAGCAAGGAGAAGCTGGTCCAATCAAAAATCAAAGACAAAATCAACTTGCAACAAAAAGGAGTATTTCTGCCGAGAATCACTTTCCAAGAACAATCATTTTTCCTTGTTTTTAGCTTGTCTAAATTTCCTTCTTTGCTCCTATTGGACCATGTATACATGTATCTTCATTTAGAAGTTTAGCTTAGCTTATTTAAGGTAGAAAAAATGTTGGTAAGACTCAGATTTTCAGAATACAAAAAACAGCAACTTTGCTCCCAAAAAAACTGTTTTCAGTTTTTAACTTGAATCTTTGATTCCCTTCAAGAAACCTGAACTAATTCTTGATTGTATAACTTCATATGCTTGGGATGGATATTGTTTGAGAGGGTTTAAGGCTTGCTCACTCAAGTTGAAGTCATTTGCTGAAGTGTTCATCTACTTGGCTGAAATCTGGACAGGTTGAAGTGTTTGATGTTCCATGAATGTTTTGCACCTTCCTTCTTGGTTCCAGCTGGTTTATTGAGTTGAAGAAAGGTCCTACAATAGCTGAGTGTTTGTACATCACACGCCTAGAAGAGATGGAGAAGAAAGATCAACAAACCAATCCAAATTCAAACTCTATTTGGATTCAAACTTCAACCAACCTTTGAATTCATCTCCAACCACTTTATCATCATCAAGTCAGGTCTCAAACACCTCCAATGACTCTCATAGACGGCTGGATAGTAGAAGATGTGATGAGCCAAATAAAGGCTAGAAACGTTTCCAAGACTTTGTCTTCTATTCCAAATTGATTTGAACCTCAGCTATGGCAAAGAACATCACAATGACACCCCTTGAACTGTAACCGTTTGTTCTTGGCTCAATTTATACCAACACCTCTTCCTCTTTGGCATTCCAACACATTTGAAACCTCATTGAGACCCTAAGATGCTGTAAACCAAAAAATGAAGTAAATACTAACAAGTTCTAGGCTTTGAACTTGAAAGAAACCGTTAGTGGTTTTAAACTTCAACTAGAAAAGTTGAGAATTCCTTAAAGGAAATTTTGATTGAAATATATTTGAATTGTGGTTCTTTTTACATTCAGCTTCCTATTCTACTTATAGCCAACGAAATTTACAAGGGTACAAGGTTTAAAGTACAAAGTACAAGACTAAAAAGTAACATGCTTGCTTGGTAACTTGTTTGAACAATTTTTGTTCCAAGAAAGCTGGTTTGTTTGCCGTTGCTTCCATGTTTGTTTTCAGCCACAATTTTGATTGGATAATACTTTGAGCAGCTTGCTTTGAATTCCCTTTAATTGGTTGTAAGTTTGGCTTTGAATTTTCAAAGCAATCTTGCGCGAATCATGCCTTAAACAGCCTTAATCTGATTGGATCAATTTTGTGCTGCCTGCTTGCTTGTCTCCTTGCTTATTTTTGATTGGTTTGAACATTTGCAAGATTTCTCCCAATTGGTTCATGCTTTGAGCAGCTTGTCCATCCTTGTTTTAACGTGAAGAACAATTCTGATTTTGACATGGTTGCTTGTCACCTCCTTGCTTGTAAGCTACTTGCTTGTCACCTCCTTGCTTGAACAAAAATTCAGATTCTAATTGCATTTTCAAGCTAAGTACGTGTACCTGAAAAACAAGGCAATAATACAACACAAACTATCCTAAAACAAGGTTAACCAACCAACAATATTAAAAAGAACAACTAAAGATATGTACAACATGCTTTTGATACAACTAGATCAAAGCTTGTATCATATAAACCCAATGGACATCATCTCTGCTTGGTTCATCCTCTTCATGCCTATAAAGAAATGATTCAACACAATGTAACAACTTCTTAGCCATACTCCTTGTTATGGGACCTGTGCGGGGCAGTGAGGTGTCATCATTAGTGTTTGTATCCACAAGGTTAGGCTGTAGCTCATCATTCCCTCCCACTTGAGAAGGATTCGTCCTCGAATCTGAATCAATACTAAATGGAGAAAGGTCAGCAACATTAAAAGTTTTAGAGATAGGACCATACCTTTCTTCAGGAAGATCGAGAACATAGGCATTATCATCAAGCCGTTTCAACACTTTGAACGGTCCATCGCCTCTTGGCTTCAATTTGGAGTCCCTTTCCTTAGGGAATCTTTCTTTGCTCAAGTGTAACCAAACAAGATCACCAGGTTCAAATATAACAACTTTACGATTCCTGTTGGCTCTATTGGCATACACTTTATTCTTAGCTTCAAGTTGTGACTTAACCTTTTCATGCAATTCTTTCACAAGTTTTGCTTTTTGTTCACCATCTAAACTAACACGTTCATGGACAGGTATGGGAACAAGATCAAGCGGGGACAAAGGGTTAAAGCCATAAACAACTTCAAAAGGAGAATGCAATGTTCCACTATGAACAACTCTATTGTATGCAAACTCAATGTAAGCTAAGCAGTCTTCCCAATTTTTCAAATTCTTTTGAATGACAACACGTAACAGTTGAGACAAAGTTCTATTAACAACTTCAGTTTGACGATCGGTTTGTGGGTGAGCAGTTGTAGAAAATAACAATTTAGTACCAAGTTTACTCCACAAAACACGCCAGAAATGACTTAGAAACTTTGTATCTCTATCACTAACAATCGTACGTGGCATGCCATGCAATCTAACAATTTCCTTAAAGAACAAATCAGCAATATGAATAGCATCATCAACTTTCTTACATGCAATGAAATGCGCCATTTTGGAAAATCTATCAACAACAACAAAGATGCTATCTTTACCAGTTTTGGATCGAGGCAATCCCAATACAAAGTCCATAGAAATATCAGTCCAAGGTGAGCTTGGAACAGATAAAGGAGTGTACAATCCATGTGGTTGTGTTCTAGATTTTGCTTGTTTGCAAGTAATACATTGGTCACAAATCTTATCAACATGTGCTCTCATATGCGGCCAGAAGAAATGTTCCTTAAGTGTTTCCAAAGTCTTTAACGAGCCAAAATGACCCATTAAACCTCCTCCATGAGCTTCTTTTATCAACAACTCTCTTAATGAACACATTGGTACACACAACTTATGTTCCTTAAACAAATAACCATCATGCAAGTAATATTTGGCAAAAGGGGACTCAACGCATGCTTGATATATAGAACTAAAGTCATGATCAGAATGATACAACTCTTTGATAGACTCAAAACCAAACATGTTACATGAAAGAGTAGTAATCAAAGTATAGCGATGAGATAAGGCATCAGCAACAACATTTTCTTTTCCTTGCTTATACTTGATCACATAAGGGAATTGTTCAATGAATTCAACCCATTTGGCATGTCTTTTGTTCAATTTTCCTTGACCTTTTAGATACTTAAGGCTTTCATGATCAGTATGAATCACAAATTCCTTAGGTTGCAGATAATGTTGCCAAGTTTGTAAAGAACGGACAAGGGCATACAATTCTTTGTCATAGGTTGAATAATTTATGGAAGCTCCTTTCAATTTCTCACTAAAGTAGGCAACAAGTTTGTTACCTTGATGCAATACAGCTCCAATGCCAACTCCACTGGCATCACATTCAACTTCACAAGTTTTGCTTTTCGTTCACCATCTAAACTAACACGTTCATGGACAGGTATGGGAACAAGATCAAGCGGGGACAAAGGGTTAAAGCCATGAACAACTTCAAAAGGAGAATGCAATGTTCCACTATGAACAACTCTATTGTATGCAAACTCAATATAAGCTAAGCAGTCTTCCCAATTCTTTAAGTTCTTTTGAATGACAACACGTAACAGTTGAGACAAAGTAAAGTTTGACCATCGGTTTGTGGGTGAGCAGTTGTAGAAAATAACAATTTAGTACCAAGTCTACTCCACAAAACACGCCAGAAATGACTTAGAAACTTTGTATCTTTATCACTAACAATTGTACGTGGCATGCCATGCAATCTAACAATCTCCTTAAAGAACAAATCAGCAATATGAATAGCATCATCAACTTTCTTACATGCAATGAAATGTGCCATTTTGGAAAATCTATCAACAACAACAAAGATGCTATCTTTACCAGTTTTGGACCGAGGCAATCCCAATACAAAGTCCATAGAAAGATCAGTCCAAGGTGAGCTTGGAACAGATAAGGAAGTGTACAATCCATGTGGTTGTGTTTTAGATTTTGCTTGTTTGCAAGTAATACATTGGTCACATACCTTATCAACATGTGCTTTCATATGCGGCCAGAAGAAATGCTCCTTAAGTGTTGATAGATAGAACTAAAGTCATGATCAGAATGATACATCTCTTTGATAGACTCAAAACCAAACATGTTACATGAAAGAGTAGTAATCAAAGTATAGCAACGAGATAATGCATCAGCAACAACATTTTATTTTCCTTGCTTATACTTGATCACATAAGGGAATTGTTCAATGAATTCAACCCATTTGGCATGTCTTTTGTTCAATTTTCCTTGACCTTTTAGATACTTAAGGCTTTCATGATCAGTATGAATCACAAATTCCTTAGGTTGCAGATAATGTTGCCAAGTTTGTAAAGAACGGACAAGGGCATACAATTCTTTGTCATAGGTTGAATAATTTATGGAAGCTCCTTTCAATTTCTCACTAAAGTAGGCAACAGGTTTGTTACCTTGATGCAATACAGCTCCAATGCCAACTCCACTGGCATCACATTCAACTTCAAACATTTCATCAAAGTTGGGCAATCTCAGGATAGGTGCAGAAGTTAGACGTTTCTTAAGTTCCTCAAAGGCTTGTTGTTGTGATTCTCCCCATTCAAAACTTACATCTTTCTTAACTAACTCATTCAAGGGTGCAGCTATGGTAGAGAAATCTTTCACAAAACGTCTATAGAAGCTAGCTAATCAATGAAAACTCCTAACATCTCCAGCAGACTTAGGGGTTGGCCACTCAGTTATGGATTTAACTTTCTCTTGGTCCATTTCAATTCCTTCAGCACTAATCACAAATCCTATGAATGTAACCTTCTCCAGACAGAAAGAACACTTCTTGAAATTAGCATACAACTTTTCTTTCTGTAGAGTGACAAAAACAACTCTAAGATGGATCAGATGTTCACTTAGGGTTTTGGAGTAGATAAGAATGTCATCAAAGTAAACTACTACAAATTTCCCTATGAATTTCCTTAAGACCTCATTCATTAACCTCATGAAAGTACTAGGGGCGTTGGTTAAACCAAAGGGCATAACTAACTATTCGTACAATCCAAATTTAGTCTTAAAGGCAGTTTTCCATTCATCACCTTTCCTAATTCTCACTTGGAAATAACCTTGTTTAAGATCTACTTTGCTAAAACATCTAGACCCATGCAACATATCCAACATGTCATCCAACCTAGGAATATGGTATCTATACTTCACAGTGATCTTATTGATGGCTCTACAATCAGTACACATTCTCCAAGTTCCATCTTTCTTAGGGACAATGATAACAGGAACAGCACAAGGACTCATACTCTCTTTTACTTTACCTTGGGTCAATAATTCCTCAACTTGTTTTTGGATTTCCTTAGTTTCCTCTGGATTGGCTCTATAGGCAGGTCTGTTTGGTAGAGCAGCTCCTGGAATGAAATCTATTTGATGCTCAATGCCTCTTAGAGGTGGTAAACCTGGGGGATCTCCTTCAGGAAACAAGCTAGAAAATTCTTGAAGTAAAGACGCAACTTCACTTGGTAAAGTAGATGGTATTTCAGATGAAGAGAACAGAGTTTCTTTGTAAAGCAAGATATAAACATTTTTGTTTGAATTGATAGCATGGAATACCTCACTTTGAGATGCAAAGAATGCATTTTTCTTTAGGGATGGTTGAGCAGAAACTTTGATTTCTTTCGGTTCAATTTTAAGATGAGAAGTTTTCAGTTGGTTTTCTTTGATGAAAATCCTTTCCAGTTCCTTTTCTTTTGGATCATTATGGCTTTTCAACATTCGTTGTTGATCCTCATGTTGGACCTGTATAGCACCACTAGAGGGGGGGTGAATAGTGGGTTAGCGGAAATTACACTACAATTACCTTCAAAAACTTGTTTGAAGACCCCTTTGCCTCTTTAGCCTCAGATTCTGGAATTTCCAGAAACAGTTCACTGTTTTGAGCGCTTTGGTTGAACCACTTATACACCTGTGCAAGCTCTCAAACTCGGCAGAGATCAAGTTTAGGATGTTTATAGTATGTCATAAAAAATTCAATCAATTCCAAGCAAGTTAGCACGTTCAAATAAGCAAGAAAAGTAAAGTGTGCAATTCTGGCAGTTTCAGGCAGAATGTTAGCTTAACTTCAAACGATGATATCTCAAAATCTACCCGTGCTATTTTGATGAATCTTATGTCAAATTAAACCTTATGATGTCTAGTGTAATTTGATATAAGGCTCACTTCAAGATTCGCAGGATAACCTATTCAAATTGAACAAGTTTTGCACACTGGTCAGAATTGTTCACAGAATGTAGCAACAATTTTGTGAAGACGATTTGAATAGGCTAAACACCTTAGAATTTAGTGATTCTTGCGGCTAATGAAAGCTAACACATTGAAGTATAATATATCCAAAATTCATGCAATTCTAAGACTGTTTGCTTGTTCAATTATGCGTGCCAAGTTAGTGTAATTCTCAGGCAGAAAACAGTAAGTGCAGGAAATAAGTAAAGAACACAAGGAATTATCCTGGTTCGGTCAATGTGACCTACTCCAGTCCCAAGAGACACCTTCTCTTGGATTTCACTAAACACCAAACACCAAAGTCACCTTACAAAGCCAAAGGAAGAAGCTTTTCACCAACTTCTTCAAGAGGCTTCACCAAAACTGAAAAACAGCAACTAGTTTGTTTCACCTTTGCACCTTTGCACCTTTTGCTCACCTCTAAGGAGTAAGCTTTATACACCAGCTTCTCCCTTACAATATGTCGTTTAAAAGGTGTTGAAATAACAAGAAATGAAGAACTATACAATCATAAAGCTTGCTGCAAATGTGTTCTTCAATATAGAAGAGTAGAAGAGAAGAATGGAAATAAAGAGCTAATTGTCTTGCTTGCTTTCTTGCTCTTTTTCGTTGGATGCATTTACTCTTCATCTTTGGAGCTATTTATAGCCAAGAGGACAGCCTAAAGGCTCCTCAAAGAGACGTTGGAATGCCTAGAATCAAGGCATTGGAGAATAGTTCAAAGATAGATAGAAATCACCTTGACTTTGAATTTGAATTAGTCTTCAACTTTGAACATATAGCCGTTTGGTTTTGCTTTCTTGGTTGAGAGATTTTTGCTCCAACTTTGCTACATTGTAGGACTTGCTTTTTGTCACTCATCATAATCTGAATTTTGACCATATAGCATACGAAATGTTGCTCCATTTTTGAGCCAAGTAGCCGTTGAAACAACTCACAAAATAGTCACTTGAAATCAGCAACAAAATAGGATTTCTTTTAACTTGCTTTGACTTGTTCAAAATCTGAACATTTGTGCGCCAATATCCGTGTGTATCCGTGTGCACACATATAATATATAGTCATTTATGTCTTCAACATGTAGCATAGAATACCATATGAAGAATGCCAAGAATTCCAAGAAAACCATAGATGTGATCACCATAATATAAGAATTCCAATTGAGATACCATGCTGCCCATTTCCATAAATATAGGGCACGTACCATATGTGACATAAACACATATAAACATCATATAAACAATATATAACACGTTAGAAGATCCATTGGCAAGTGAAGAGACCAGAATACCCCTTAGCACAAAAATAGGAATTTTGTCCTAGGATGAACCTAGACATTGTTGGACCTGTATAGCACCACTAGAGGGGGGGGTGAATAGTGGATTAGCGGAAATTACACTATAATTACCTTCAAAAACTTGTTTGAAGACCCCTTTGCCTCTTTAGTCTCAGATTCTGAAATTTCCAGAAACAGTTCACCGTTTTGAGTGCTTCGGTTGAACCACTTATACACCTGTGTAAGCTCTCAAACTTGGCAGAGATCAAGTTTAGTATGTTTATAGTATGTCATAAAAAATTCAGCCAATTCTAAGCAAGTTAGCACGTTCAAATAAGCAAGAGAAGTAAAGTGTGCAATTCTGGCAGTTTCAGGCAGAATGTTAGCTTAACTTCAAACAACAATATCTCAAAATCTACCCGTGCTATTTTGATGAATCTTATGTCAAATTAAACCTCAAGATGTCTAGTTTAATTTGATATAAGGCTCACTCCAAGATTCGAAGGATAGCCTATTCAAATTTCACAAGTTTGCACACTGGTCAGAACTGTTCACAGAATGTAGCAACAATTTTGTGAAGATGATTTGAATATGCTAAACACCTTAGAATTTAGTGATTCTTGCGGCTAATGAAAGCTAACACATTGAAGTATAATATATCCAAAATTCATGCAATTCTAAGACTGTTTGCTCGTTCAATTATTCGTGCCAAGTTAGTGTAAATCTCAGGCAGAAAACAGTAAGTGCAGGAAATAAGTAAAGAACACAAGGAATTATCCTGGTTCGGTCAATGTGACCTACTCCAGTCCCAAGAGACACCTTCTCTTGGATTTCACTAAACACCAAACACCAAAGTCACCTTACAAAGCCAAAGGAAGAAGCTTTTCACCAACTTCTTCAAGAGACTTCACCAAAACACCTAGTTTGTATCACCTTTGCACCTTTGCACCTTTTCACCTTTTGCTCACCTCTAAGGAGTAAGCTTTATACACCAGCTTCTCCCTTACAATATGTTGTTTGAAAGGTGTTAAAATAACAAGAATTGAAGAACTAAACAATCATAAAGCTTGCTACAAATGTGTTCTTCAATATAGAAGAGAAATGGAGACAAAGAGCTAATGTCTTGCTTTGCTTTCTTTGCTTTTCGTTGGTGTGCCTTTGCTCTTCAACCTTGGGAGCTATTTATAGCCAAGAGATCAGCCTATAGGCTCCTCAATATAGCCGTTGCAATGGTTGGAGAATGGATAAAATTCAGCACATTTTTAGCTACCAAAATTCAGCCTTTTAATTTCAAGATAAATCTGATTTTTGAATGCTTTGACATGGTCTTCCAATCTGAATATTTATCCCCTTATGGCCGTTGGAATGAGATAGATAATGACTCCATTTGAATGTTTAAAAATCAGCTCCAATAAGCAATGTACATGTGTAAATATCTTGCCATGTGTGTAGCTGATTTGGCATATGTTTTTGAACAGATTTTTGCTCCTCATTTGAATATCAAGTGACGTTGGAATGGCTCCTCTTTTTGAATAAAAAGTGACGTTGGAAACCCTTGAAGATAGGCATTGAATAATAGATAGAAATCAGCCAAGGTTCTTGAGTTTGAATTAGTCTTCATAGCCGTTGCCTTGCTTCCTTGGTTGAGAGATTTTTGCTCCATCTTTTGACTAATAGATACACGTTGGAAAGGAGTTCAAATATAGAGATAAATCAGCTCACCTTAGAATTTTGACTTGGTCTTCAACTTTTGAATATATGTAGCCGTTTGAATGAAGCTAAAGGATAGAGAGAATTTTGCTCCAACTTTGAATACATAATATACGAAATATTGCTCCAAATTTCAGCCAAAATAGCCGTTTGTAACATCACAAGAATATAGAAGAATAATCATCTCAAATCAGCACCAAAATAGGATGTAATTCAACTTGCCTTGACTTGTTCAAAAATTAAAGATTTGTGCGCCAATATCCTTCAACATGCGTGTGCACACATATAATATATAGTCACTTATGTCTTCAACATGTAGCATAGAAAACCATATGAAGAATACCAAGAATTCCAAGAAAACCATAGATAATGATAACCATAACATAAGAATTCCAATTGAGATACCATGCTGCCCGTTTCCATAAAAATAGGGCACGTACCATATGTGACATAAACACATATAAACATCATATGAACAATATATAACATGTTGGAAGATCCATTGGCAAGTGAAAAGACCAGAATACCCCTTGGCACAAAAATAGGAACTTTGTCCTAGGATGAACCTGGACATGGTGCTGCTCCAGATTCATTTTTGCCATGATGTGACATGACTTATAAATGTGTCATATGATCATATAAGTCCGTTGGAAGAAGACCAAATAAGAATGAGAAGTCCAAATGGTGAAATTACCAAGATAGCCCTTATAAAAGTCAATAAGCTTCCCACCGGGTCAATTCAGTTTTAACCCGTGCCAAGCATGCTCTTCCTCAGCCAATTAGATTCTAAATTGAATAAGGATCAAGTGGGCTTTTGAATGACTCAATTTGGAGTTCATTTGCTCAAGATATGAACCAAAACCTGCAATAGAACACTAAACCGAACAATTTGCC
>AP025060.1:15908193-15934209 GCA_036186865.1 Eustoma russellianum
ACAACTGGGTGAAAACATGGAACAAAGACAGACAACAAGCTAAGTAAAAGGTGCTGAGCCAAGGTGACGAGGTGAAGCACAAGACAACACTATGGCTGACCTGCCATACTTTGTAAATACTGTAACTTAGTTTTACTATACATAAATGAGCTGAACAGGTAACTAAGGGTTACCTTATATGTTAGAATTCACTATAGATGAGAAGTAACCACTGCAAGTGGTAAAATAGTTTCATTAGACAGAAAAAACACCCCTATAAATAGGGAACAACACTGTAAATCTTCCTTAACTTGAATGAAGGCAAATTCTTTCAATATTCAACATAGTATCAGAGCTTTTCTGATTCACAATTACTGCATTTCTCTGTACTCTATTTTCTGCAATTCTTAAATCCATTCAAAAATGACTACACCTTTCATCCCTGCTAAATATACAGAGGCCACCTCCACTTCTGATCATTCATCAGGAGTAGTGCGTGTTCCTCAACTTACTGATGATTCCTCTATTATCATCACCAGCCACAAATTCAAAAGAGATAACTACCTCTCATGGTCTCAAGAGGTAGAAATGTTCATAACTGGCAAAGCCAAGGAGGAATACCTATATGGAACAGTTCATGTTCCATCTGAAACCGATGAAGTTAGAAAACAGCATGATTATGTCATGGCTGATACGTTCTATTCAGCCAGACATTTCTGACGACTTCATGATGTATAATAATGCAACAGAGATCTGGTTTGCAGTCAAGGAGATGTATTCAACACTACACGAAGTCGGATTTGAGTACTAAACCACTGCCGATCATGAAGGCTGCCTTGGCAGAAATTAAACATGAAGAAATCTGAAAGAAGGTCATGATGGGAGTATCTTCAACCTTGGAGTCCTGTGTCCTGTATACTGAACAACCGGCAGAATCGTCAATGCTGGCTGTTAAACGGCACTTTGCCTCTTCTGGAGGTAAAGTGTACAAATACTGCAAGAAAGAAGGCCATACAGTCGATGACTATTGGAAGTTGCATGCGAAACTAGTCCAAGAAGGGAAACCACCTTTGAAGACCAGCAATACACCCTGGAGGCCATAACAAAGATCACTCACTGCTGGACAAAGTGTTGTACATCAGGTCAGCGGCACAACTCAACTTGGAGCAACTCGGCAGAAGACAGTCCACCTCAGTTCAGCTAAGGTAGCCAATGGTGAGGTACCTACAAAGGATAAGATTGCGACACTGATCAATTTGCTGAGCAGGCAAAGTGGTCGAGCTGAACCATACCAAGCAACAATGGCAGGTTACATCTAGCCGAGCTCTAGCAGTTCAATGGATTAATGACTCTGAGGCGAATGACCACATGACGATATGGTACCCTTCTGAGCTCTTACTCTCCATTTTCTGTACCTAAGAAAGTAAAAATTGCAAATGGAACTTCCTTCGAATTTTTCGGAATAGGCTCTATTATAATGAATAACAAAATCATTTTGAAAGAAGTATTGTATGTCCCTAGTCTAAGTTTCAACCTGTTATCTACTGCAAACTCACTAGGGATAATGATTGCTTAGGTTGCTTCTCATCCACGTAATTTTGTTTCCAAGAAAACAAAGTGAAGGGGATGAATGACAATCCTAAGAATATAGCAGGCCTATTCATACTGAAGTAAAAAAATATAGCATTAATAAGTACATCCGAGCTGCCACGTGACCAGGACCCCAGTAGTACTTTGCACCCTAAAAATCCATGTACGGGGGAAATTTTGTTATGGCACGACAGACTAGATCATCCTAATTTTGTATATCTTAAATGATTAATGCAAAAATTATTCAGCTTGGCTGATCTTGAAAACTTACATGTGAGACTTGCCAATTAGCCAAACGGACTAATCAAAATTATCCAGGAAAACATATAAGTCCTTAGCACCATTTAATCTCATCCACTCTCTTATATAGGGACCCTCTAGAATAGCTAGTATTAATAGTGCAAGATGGTTCATAACATTTGTAGATGATTACACTAGAGTAACATGAGTTTACTTATTAAAAAAATAAAAGTGATGTTGCACAAACTATTATAAGGTACATCTCACACTAATTAACAATTAGTTAAGCTGCACCATCAAATCATTGAGGTCAGATGGTGGAGCTTAGTACTTATACAAAACAGTTCAAAACTTTATGATAAAAAATGACATATACAACCAAACATTATGTACCAATACCCCCAACAAAATGGTATAGCTGGAGGAAAAATAGATATTTACTTGAAGTAACTAGATCTATTATGTTCAAAATGAATGTACACAAGCAATACCAAGGAGAAGCCTTACTTACTGCTACCTACTTAACAAACAGAATTCTATCTAAGACTTTCTGATTTAAAACTCCTAGAGAAATACTTGTTAACCTCTACCCACATACCAACCTAATCTCAGAGTTGCCACCCAGATTGTTCGGATGCATAGCATATGTGCATGTTCAGCACGACCTTAGGGGAAAACTGGATCCTAGGTCAATTAATTGCATTTTCTTAGGATACTCTAACTCACAAAAGGGTTATAAGTGTTACTGCCCTACAAGTAAAAGAATGCTTGTAACACTTGATGTTACTTTCAATGAAAAACATGCATTTTTTAAATCTTTAATTGAAGGAAAAGACTTAAACCCAAATGAGTATTAGAGAATAGTTGACAGTACTAAGCCCAGCTTAATTCTAGAACCTCTACCATGTGTTGGAACTCAGCCAAGCTGCACACAGTAGCTCGGCAACATAACGCCTCAGGTCGGCACATTGAATTCCCAACCTAGAATTGATCTTCCCTTAGTTTCCAATGATTAGGTGGACTGCGGAAGAGATGGCCAACCTGATATCTATGAACAAACTCAGGGAACTTCAAAAGATAACACCTTAGAAGAAACCACAGAATACGAATCTAAAACCCAAATAGACGACATTCCAATTGCAATAAGAAAAGGTACTCGGGAATGCACTAAGAATCTGATTTGCACTAAATACCCCATAGAAGAATATATATCCTACAATAAGTTAAATCCAAACTTTAGAACATTTGTATACTCACTTGATGATAACATTCTTCCTAAAAATATTGAAGAAGCACTTAGCCGACCTGAATGGCAAATTGCAGTGAATGAAGAAATGAATGCCTTAATAAGGAATCAAACACAGGAGCTGACTCCCACCTCAGCCACTATAAAACCAGTAGGATGTAGGTGGATATTCACAATTAAGTATAACAATCATGGAACAATAAATAAATATAAAGCAAGTTTAGTAGCTAAAAGCTTCACACAAACATATGGAGTAGATTACTTAGAAATATTTGCAACAATGGCTAAACTAAACACCATTAGGGTCATCTTCTATAGCAGTAAATCTAGAATGAGAACTTTACCAACTAGATGTACAAAAATGCATTTTTGAACGGGATTTAGCAAAGGAATTTTACATGAGTATTCCACCAGGGTTTAATAATGAAACAAATAAAGATAAAGTCTGCATGTTAGGAAAATCACTATATAGGCTGAAGCAATCACCTCGAGGCTGGTTCAATACCTTTACAAAAGTAGTGACTGACCTGAAATTCAACCAAAGCCATAGTGATCACACACTGTTTACTAAAGTTTCACCTAAAGGGGAGCTGACCATACTAATAATATATTCAGATGATATCATAATTACTGGAATGATGACCACGGTATAAAAAATATTAAACACAAGTATCTAAGCTATTTTAAATGAAAGATCTAGGTAAGTTGAGATACTTCCTAGGAATGGAAATTGCTAGGAATAAAGAGGGAATGTTTATTTTACAAAGAAAGTGCATTCCTGCTAAAGGCACTGGCATTAGGAATATGTGAAGGGGTTTGGATCAGTAAAGTACTCGAAGACCTTCATATAAAGGCAAGATTACCAATCCAAATCTACTGCGATAGTGTCTCAGCAATAATCATGACAGAGAATCCAATTCAATATGATAAATCGAAGCATGCAGAAATTAACAAACATTTTATCCAAGAAAAGATAGAAGGAAATGAGGTCAGCTTAGTACATATCTCCATCGAATAACTGATCTTCTCACAAAACCAGTTTCAATGAGTATTTTCCATTACTTAATGTCCAAGATTGATTGTATGAAAACTAGTCTTGAGGATGAGTGTAGAAACAAGTCCCAGCCGAGCTAAACTGAAGTGCCAAGTTGAACACATGTCAGCCAACCTGATCTAAGCAACCAACATGCTGGAAAACAAACTATCATCTGAGCTGAGCTGAAGAGGAGAGAAGGATGAAGGATAGCTTTCCTGAGCTAAAGACAACTGAGGTGAACAGCGTGAAACAAAGACAGATAACAAGCTAAGCAAAAAGTGCTGAGCTAGGTGACGAGGTGAAGCACAAGACAACACTACGACCGACCTGCCATACTTTGTAAATAGTGTAACTTAGTTTTACTGTACATAGCTGAGATGAACAGGTAACTAGCCATTATCTTATACGTTAAAATTCACTGTAGATGAACAGTAACCACTACAAGTGGTAAAATAGTTCCGTTAGGCAGAAAAAACACTCTATGAATAGGGAACAACATTGTAAATATTCCCCAACTTAAATGAATGCAAATTCTTTCAATATTCAATATAGGGAACCCTAGTCACATCAGCACGACTGGAGAGTTAATCGCCAGGTCAGCATGCCATAGCAACTCCTCTCAGTTTAGCTCGACAGGTGTCAAAGGGCAGCGCCCTTTAGCTCATCTATGTTGTAACCAAGAAAAAAAAATTAAAATATATATAAATTTAAAGGTGCACGTGTGTAGTGTGGTGTGTTCCAAAAAAAGTAATTAAAAAAGACCTCCCAAGATTAAATTTCCCCCCAACCACTCCCACTATCACTCCTTAATTCCCTCCGCCACTTTGTCTCCCACACCCGATCAATCCCCACTCCCCATTAAAAATAAAATAAAATAAAATGAAACAAATAAATTCCTTTTATTAATTCCCTCTTCAGAGAGTTGCACCTTACACACACAGGCACATACTGAGAAACAGAGAAAGGAATAGAAGAGAAAGAAAAGAGAAGGAGATAAAAGAGAGGAAGAAGAGGAAGGAAAAGGAAGGGAAAAAATTATTTAGACAACCCTACAATCCAAGGTAAGCACCTCTCCCCTATAATTTGTATTTTTTTATCACAATTGTATTTAGATGTATTATATATGAATTTTTGCATGGACTATGGTTGTGTATATATGTTTGTATGTGTAGATGTTTTGGTGTGTAATTTTGGAATTTTACACAATATTGTTGATCTTCTTTTTGGGGTTAGATATATACTTTTGTTTTTTTGCATATATATACATATATATTCAAACGTTTTGGATATATATATATATATATATATATATATATATATATATATATATATATATATATATATATATATATAAAGAAGGAGCTCCGGCGATCACGTCCCTGCGGCTTTCACCGCCGCCGCCGCTGACTCCGATCACTCTCCGACTGCGGTCTGCCACTTTTGTAGGCTGATCCATCCGAAGCAATTGAAACCAATCACACAAAATTCAATTAATTAATTCACAGAATACGCCTGCAATTTTTGGTTATTGCAATGCCTCACGAGCCGCAACCTTCGTTTGCGGTTGTTGTTTCCAGAGCATCCTCTTCGCAAGCGATTAACATTGCACCAAAACAGTCTCTCGCTATAAAGGTATTCCCTTAATCTCTTTTTTGGATTTGGAAATTGAAGAACTTGCTGCGCCATTCAAATACTCTTTAGTGGGTACATTTTGGTATGGTCGACCACCATTGAAGGTTATCAGAGATGTGTTTGAAAAAATTGGATTCCATCATGATCTTCACATCACCCTCATTGACGCTACACATATTTTGTTAAATTTTCGTAATGAGGCAGATTACTTGCGCTGCTTCTATCGGCGTTCATGGCATATTTCAGGATGACATATGCGCATCACAAAATGGACAGTTGACTTTGATCCAATAGCTGATGTCCCCATTGTCCCTATATGGGTTGCTTTGCCTGGCCTCCCTATTCATTTGCATCGTCGTGAAGCATTATTTGAAATTGTACGCTCTGTTGGTACGCCAATTAAGTTGGATATTGCTACAACCGATGGCCTGCGACCATCTGTCGCTAGAATTTGTGTTGAAGTGGATGTTTCTCAAAAACTTCCTCAGAAGATTTACCTACAGGCAAGAAGTCGATATATACTGCAGCCTATTATCTATGAAGATCTTCCTTTATTTTGCACTACCTGCCGACGTTTGGGTCATGCACCGGGGCCATGTGCTACATCGACTTTATCTATTCCACCGCCACCCCCGCCTCCGCCATCGCGCCCAAAATCTCAACGTTAGACACCTATCAAGAAGAAGAAAGTGACAGAGCCATCATTAGATGATCCGCCCACTACGACCTCAGCACAGGCACCTCAGTCTGCCTCTGTTGATGAGCCCGGCCTATTACGTGAGCATGATGATGAAGCTCATGCAGAAATCTTCTGTGATGCCCCAGAACCTCCACTCCCGACTCATCCATTGAATAATGATGTTGGTCATTCATCGGACACAGAATTACCTCCTGAGGATGCAACGGTGGAATTAAGGTCAGTCCCAGATGAGATAGTTCAACGTATGCAGTTGCTTCTGCCATCACCAGATGACGAGGTCTTGATATCACGCCTCCAAGAATCCCCAGAGGAGGCAGAATTTATACCAGTTGTCCCTCGTCAGAAACGCTGGGCGCGGAAGGACTTACCTCCATTGCCACCATCTACGATTCTTACGCGGAGTGCATCGCATATTATACGGGGAAGTGCTACCACTCTTTCTCAATGAATACATTAATATGGAATATCCAAGGCTTGCGTGCCTCTTTACCTAGATTGCGACAATTAATTTCTGAACATGGTTTACATTTACTTGTTCTGATTGAACCAAAACATGCTCCATCTAATATTGACGCGTTTGGGTTACGACTTGGCTTCACCAAATGGTATGTATCTCACTCCAAGAAAATTTGGGTTTTCTGGAATGATTCGGATTTCCGCTTACTTGCTACATGTGATCAAGAACAAGTTGTCCATTTTACTCTGCTGTTTCTTCCGCTGCAATTCCAGTTTGTTTTCTCTGCTATCTATGCCCAGCACATGGCATCTTCACGTCGCCCACTTTGGGATTCTTTATGTGCCTTTGCTGATTCCTCCACGCTTCCTTGGTTAATTGGCGGAAATTTTAATACTTTTCGCGAACTGGGAGATCACCAGGGCTGTTCGCATCCCTCACTGACGGTTTTACAGGACTTTAATGATTGCATTGAACATTGTTCACTTATGACGCCATCTTATCAGGGACCTAGATTTACTTGGGCAGATGGTAGGGGCCTTGGTCGTGTTCGTCGCAGACTAGATTGGATATTTATTAACTCAGCATTCCAAGATTTGTTTGAGGACATGCAGTTAACACATCTTCCGAGAGTTACTTCAGATCACACGCCTTTACTCTTTAAATGTCGACTCAATACTACTAGTGGACATAGAACGTTCCGTTTCTTGGATTCCTGGTTGCTTCATCCGGATTTTTATTCTTACATACAGAATGCATGGTCCTCATATCCTACAACAGGAGGTATGTATGGTTTTTATTCGAAATTATTTTCACTGAAAAAAGACATCCAGCGTTGGAATAAATACATTTTCAGTAATATTTTCCAAAATCTTATACATGCGGAATCACATCTGAATCATGCTGAGGCACTCTGGGAGGCTGACCCCACAGACATAACTAGACAGGCATACCACCATGAGAAGGTGGAGTACTTGCAAGCAGCTAGTTATGAGTTACATTTTTGGAAGCAGAAGGCAAGGATCCAAAAAAAAATGAGGGTGATGCAAATACCCGATATTTCCACTCTATTTTCAAAGGACGACGCACCACTCTCCGAATTCAACAAATTCGTTCTCCATCGGGCACGCTACATACGACACCATTGGATATAATGGCCGAAGTAGTTTCTTTTTACACAGCCTTATTTGCAAGGGAGCCTACACATGATCATTCAGTCATATTATCACATATACCATGCCTGATAACAGAAGATGATAATATTATGCTTACGCAATTGCCAACAGCCGCAGAAGTTAAAGAAGCAATATGACATTTAGATCCACAGAGTGCAGCTGGGCCAGATGGATTTCATGGCAAATTTTATCAGGCGTGTTGGACAATTATTCATGCTGACTTGTTAAAGCAGTACAGGAGTTCTTTCTTGGTGTTCCACAACCCTCACTTATGGCTAGTGCGTTGATTGCATTGATCCCAAAGACTCAGTCTCCTCAGACTTTCAGTGCCTTTCGGCCAATATGCCTTACGAACTTTCTGAGTAAAGTTTGCACCAGAATTATTGCTACTCGTTTGGGCACTTTACTTCATTAGTTGATATCCCCAGAACAGACAGGTTTCTTGCCAGGTCATGATATCTCTTCCCAAGTTCTTATGGCACGTGAGATGATACAGATGCTTGACAAAGGGGGTTCTCAGCTATGCTTGAAATTGGACATGATGAAAGTATTTGACCGCGTCAGCTGGGAGTATCTGGAATTATTATTGCATCAATTTGGCTTCTCTGCTTTCTTTATTCGAATAATATTAAACCACTTGAGTGCGACAACACTATCAGTATTGATTAATGGGCAGCCCTCAACTTCTTTCAGGCCATTCAGAGGTGTAAAACAGGGTGATCCGCTTTCTCCGCTACTATTCATTTTATCTTCAGAGGGTTTAGCAGGGGCATCAAATTTTTAGTTGATTCTAGTAGACTACAACCTTTTCGACTAGGACGCATTCCATTTACTATCACACATTTAGCATATGCAGATGACCTCCTTATCTTCCTTCGGGGTACACAGCGTAATCTGCGCCGCTTTCGTGCTTTCTTAACCTCATATGAAAATGCATCTGGCCAAAAAATAAATTTCCACAAAAGCAGTTTCATATCATCTGCAAGCACTTCATCTCATCAAGGTCGTGCATTCCAAACCATATTGGGAATGCGTAACACTACCCTGCCATTTCGATATCTTGGATCATTCTTACACAAAGGAATAAATCGGGCAAGATTTTGTACATCTCTTTTGCAGCACATTGACGACCGCATACAGGGATGGCATACACACTTTTTATCGGCAGCTGGTCGTTTGGTACTACTTCGCTCTGTGATCTCAGCTCTTCTATTACATATTTTTGCCGCTGGAGGATTACCAAAGTCAGTCATTAAGATCATAGAAAGAAAAATGGCCTCTTTTTATTGGGGTAATCGTCATCATTGGGTTGCTTGGTCCAAGCTGGCTAGGCCATTTGAAGAAGGTGGACTCAGATTTCGTGATCTTACGAGTTTACAAATGGCATATCATTGTCACATATGGTGGTCATATCACCAACACGACACCCTTTGGAGTAAATACATGAATGAAAAATATGGACGCAGGGGAGATTTCATACCACGGCTTCCGGATTCTCCAATATGGAAACTGATTCGTCGAATTCATACTCACTGCATTTCTCAGACAGAAGGTTCGGGACAGCACCTGATATGGAAACTCACGGTATCAGGTGAGTTCTCTCTGAAATCTGCGTATAACGTTTGCCGTGTTCCGAGACCGGCACTGCTCTCTGCTAAGTTCATTTGGTACAAACATCATTCTCCGTCCATTAAATTGTTTTTGTGGCGCATCTTCCACATGGCATTACCATTTGAGGATTACATTGGTAAATATTCTGCTTTTCGGCCTACACAATGTCCATTTTGCAAACAAAAGTCGGCAACAGTGGATCATATTTTCATCTACTGCATTCAAATACTTCATGTTTGGCACTATTTTGCGATTGAATTATCTGGTCCATTGCCCACTTCGTTCCACCTTCGACAGTATTTGTTGTCTTGGTGGTATCGTTCCTCATTCTCAACTCTATTTGGGATCTTAAAAATCATCGTTCCTGCAATAATTGTCTACAACATATGGAGATCATATACTGCATTAGTCTATGGGGATTCTACTTGATTTGCTCCTACTACTCTTCGGGCTTCAATCCATTATGACATTGAGATATGGGTAAAATCTATACAAGGCTCAAAAATTTCAGTGTCACACCCCTTGCATCTTTCATGGATCCCCAGCATTCGACCACCACGGCCCCATCTTGTTCGCTGACAAACCCCCCCATCCGGACGCTTAAAGTTGAATATTGATGTTTCGGTTGGTAGGCATAATGCGGCCGGAGGAGCAATATTACGTGATCATTTGAGTACTTGTGTGGGGGCAATCTCTTTTCGCCTCCCACATAGTACACCATTTGCTGCAGAGACCCAGATTGCATTGTTTGGTCTGTTATATTTTCTTCCTCTTTTTCGCACCATTGTTCTGGAAACGGACTGTGCCCAACTTATTGTGCGGTTGAAGCAACCAAATCCTGTCTTTGGGAACTATCATCTTTGGCTATTATGGGTAATATTGCGACATCATCAACTGGATTATGTTCATGTATACCGGGAAGCAAATATGGCCGCACATTATCTTGCGTAGCATTCCATGATGTATCCTCGTACTCAATATTACTCGCGACATACACTTCCGTCACTTGTTTGCGGTGCTGTTGCTTTGGACCTCTCCTCCGCAAATTTGCGAGTCCCTTAACATTCAGGTCTTCCAAATGGATTGGTATCTTACTGCAGTCTCTGTCTGTCCCTTGGTTGGGGCAGGCAGACCGGGTATGATCTTCTTTCGCTACATCTCCATACTTTACATATGTTTCATACAAGGACTTATCTCAGGACTTCTTATATTCTTTGCATTGATGACTTTATGTTACATGTTTGTTTGTGCGGATGAGCGAGGTTCATGGTGGTTACATATACACTATTTGGTTCTCATCCAAGTCTTCCAAATGGATTGGCGTTTCATCTATTTCTCTGCCGGCACTTTACTTAGTGCAGGCAGGCCTGGTATGATCTTCCTTCAACTCATCTTCCACACTTCACCATGTTACATGCTTCTGCTTCACTCAGCTATTATTATTTTGGATGCATGGACGGGGACACGGATCACATTTCTTCTCCTGGGCGCTGGCGCAATAACCGTTTGGACAAGACCTACCCATCAGGCGTGGATGATCACATGGAATTTGATCTTATTACGTTTGTGTATCATTTGGTTTCTGAGTATTTTCATACTACATGATAGCGCATATCAACAGTCCATTTATATAAATATGTACGCTTTTTCCTTCGCCAAGGTTTTATCCACAAGGGTGGTTTTACTTGGCAAGGTTTTAATGCGGTATATCATATATCAAATGGATGTTGATAATCATATACTACTACTATCGTTATTGTTTCCTTTGTTGTAATAAGGTTTTCCTCCACCACAAGTGAGGATTTTCATAATAAAATTTCCTTCATTTAATAAAAAAATTCAAACATTTTGGGAATCATATACCATATATTGATGTTTTTGAATTTTTACATATATGAGTTAGTCTCAGAATTTTTTTCATATATGTGTATAAATCTACGTTTTTTTGGATTATATGTATATATAAATTAGCCTAGTTTTAGAATATTATATTGTATGTTATTTACTGTAGTTTATCCAGGTATATATATGTATGCTATACGCAGGGAAAAAAGGGGGTCATTTTTATAGATATATCTATTTCTGTCTTTCAAATTGTATATACATATAAACATATATATATATATATATATATATATATATATATTGTTGTCAGGTTTGATAATATATATATATGTATATTCTTGTTTTTATATATACATTATTCTAAGTTTTATACATACATACATAATTGTGGTTTCCATACTCATATATAAATATATATATATTTGAACTGTATTAGAAATTGTTACATATAAATATTTCTATTTGTGAAATTATATTTTTTTAGGTGAAGGACGGACGGTACCGTCCAGGCATTTTATTAATTTAGGAAACCTCACTTGTGGCGGAGGAATACCGTGGTTACATCAAAGTCCTGTCTAAGGAGGGAGACTCTCCCAAACCAAACAAAACAGATAAATGAAAGCGCATACAAAATGTAATAAACAATTTAGCAATAAAATATAATGGGAGAATACTATCAGTAAGCAATCTAGTCCAGCATGATCATCTCGAAGACAAGTCACGGAAATGCACGGCAAATACCAGCAGTGAGTCGGCTTTAAGGTAGAAAGCAGGCCTTGTCGACATTTAGGATACCTCAAAAAAATAAGCAGGAAATTTTTCACGTATGTAGAAATAGTAAAAAGTTTAATTTAGGATGCGAGGCGAGGTAGAAATGAGTACCCAGGTTGCCCGTCACACGAAAAGGCACGGGCAACAATAAGTGTAGTATATGCCAGTATTCATCAGCAAAAGTGATGCCAACAACGGTGGGATGTACCATGATCCTCATTAGATGAAAGAGATAAAACATTAGGTAGGACCAAACAAGACATACACGGTCGCCCGCGTCGATACGTCGCAGGCGGGGCTAGATTGGCGAGCTTTAATGAATCTGCTATGGTTGAACATAGGCTGTATGAAAATCTGTGTGCATGCAACCACGTACCAATGATGGGAGATCCGATAGTGTGGAGAAGATGCATGTTTGTCGCTGCATAATACCATGCTGAGCGAGAAAATGTGCAACCGAGTTGGCCTCACGGGGAGCGTAGATGATTCTTGATCTCATTAGTTGCAAATGCTGCTTTACTCTGTTATAATCCCTGCCCAATCTTGTTGTTACCGAGCCCGAGTCATTGATCAAATTCAATAAGTCTAAGCATTCTATTTCAATATATAAGTTCATATATCCAGCAGTAGCAAAGAATATTAAGGAGAATAATAAAGTCTGCAATTCTACATGTAGAGGTGGTAAGGTCGACAATGAGAAAGAAATGGCCTGAATCAAATGTCCTGCATCATTTTGCAACACCACTCCCCCAGCCGCCCCATGCTTTCCAGATGCTGCATCAATATTCAGCTTTAATTTGCCTGTTGGCAGTAAAGTCCATTTGATAACTTGAACTCGTCTAGAGCATACGGAAGGCGAATAATTAGATGCAATTAATTGTGGAATGGAAGCTGCAGATTTCTTGCCAGAAACCGAGGCACACCATGTAAAGATATCCATTCAAATGCGCCCTTGAAGACAACCTATTGAAAAAACTTCATCTCCAAAGGTTATCACTGCATATTCTTTCCAGATGGCACAAGAAGCAAGCATCAGAACCACTGCAGACAAATGGTCAATCATAGTGGACTTGCAAGCCTTGTGCCACCAGCTTCGTATATACTGTCTGAATGTAGTGAATGTAGGGATTGGGCCACCAAATATATAGGATAAATGTATCCATATAGACTTAATCACATGGCATCTGTAGTGAGTTTGTACTGCTGAAGCATCCCGACAAAAAACACAGCGAGTAGGAAAAGCAACAACACACAAATTAAAATTATCCGGCATCGGTAAAGCATTATGCCATAGTCTCCATAAGAACACTTGAGCTGCAGTAGGCGTACCATTCCACCGAATGTATCGTGCCATCAGAAAGTTGGTATCCTGTGGCGACAAATTTCATATGCACTACTAATACTAAATTGGCCGTTAGTATCAGCAGTCCAAAATAGACCATCCGCCGTCACTTGCACCAGCATCAAACAGAATGAATTAATGCGACATAATCTCTTCAAATTCGCCGAGTCATACAAATAAGTGTGCATAATAGGACGTCCGCATATTTTTGTCGTACATAAATTGCCCAAAATGATGTGGAAGTATGGTACATCCACCATCATTTACATTCATATGCCTTTTGTAAAGCACCGACCTTGCGAATTGCCAGGCCACCTTCCTCTTTGAGATAACTGACAGTATCTCACGATCTCCAATGATGACGTTGGCGCCATGAGAAATTAGACATTTTTCTGTTCAGCTCATCTATTACACTTTTAGAAAGTCTTGTTGCAGCCATAATGTGCAATGGCATAGCAGATAACACCGACTGTATTAAGGCCATTCTTCCGGCCAGACTTAACCGCTTTTGCAACCAACCTGTCAATCTTGCATCGAAATGATCAATTAAAGAAGTACAATACTAGGAGCGATTGATACCTTTAAAAAGATAGGATCCTAAGTACTTGATTGGCAATGCCAAAATCCGCATATTTAATGCCATCGTTGCCTGTTGCGAAGATAGCCCCCTCCCACCACAATTTGACTCTTTTGATAGTTAACTAGTTGGCCTGATACCCGCTGATATTGCTTGAGAAATAGCTTGAAATTTTGCAGATTGCTAAGGGAGCCATTGAGAAAGATCAATAAATCATCTGCAAAGCCAAGATGTGACACTGGCTGTACTCTTTAACTGACAAAACCCCTTAGAGCACCATTTCAAAACAAAGCATTTAACCTTCTAGAGAATCCCTCAGATGCAAGAATAAAGAGAATAGGCGATAACGGATCTCCTTGTTTAACACCTCTGGATGGGCTAAAGAAACCACAAGGCTTGCCATTTATTAACACTGAACAGCGTGTAGCAGACAAGTTATTCATGATGAGACGTACAAACTGAGAGTGGAATCCAAAATGCAAAAGTAATTTCTCAAAATATTGCCATGAAACACGATCGAAAGCCTTAGCCATATCCAATTTAATCATTACTTGTCCTCCTCGGCATTTACGATCTAAGATATGAACAATCTCCTTTGCCATCAATATCTGCTCTGAAATACCTCGACCAGGAATAAAGCCTGATTGTTCTGGAGAAATCAATATTGGCAAACAGACATTAACACAAGAAGACAAAATTCTTGTGACCAATTTAGAAATAAAATTTGTCAAACAAATAGGGCAATAATTTGCGAATGTTCTTGGGTTGGGTATCTTAGGAATTAAATAGAGCAAAAACACTGCCATCGCATTGGGCACTCGAAAACCCAAAAAGAATTCTGGCACAGCAAGTAACACGTCTAAACTTATGGCATCCCAAAAGTTCTTATAAAATGAACCTGGAAAACGGTCTGGACCCGACGCACTGGAAGGGCTTAACTGCCATACAGAAGCATGTACCTTGTCAATCAGCAACATCTCTAACAACCTGTCATTATCATCTGCTGTCAATATATGCAGAATATTTCGAAGTAAAAATTCATGATCAAGTGTTTGTTTTGCTGTAAATAAGTTCTCAAAGAACGCTACTGCCTCATTCTGTATAGACTGCTCTGTGCCACAGGAAGTACCATCCTGCCTGTTACGTGATACAATGGCTTGTCTTTGTCTTCATGTCTTAACTGTCTGGTGATAAAAATCTGTATTTGTATCTCCCTCTTTAAGCCATTTGATGTTTGCTTTTTGTTTCCAATAAATCATGGCACGCGTTTGTAGTTTTATAAGCAATGTTTTAGCCGAATGATAAGACTCCCTAGTGGCCTCGGTTGGTGTGGCATCATAGATCTTTTCTGTGCAAATTGTATCCTCTTCTGCTGCGATTAAATTTGTGAAGATATTACCAAAGACATATTTGTTCCATGTATGTAAATCAGTCTTTAACCATAGCAACTTGTCATAGAGGCCATACATACCTCCAACAGTCGGGTATGTCTGCCCGTGCGCACATAAGCATCAAAATCTTCATGTGTTAACCATACATCCAAATAACGAAATGAAGTCGGCCTCATGGAATTATCCGATTGACATTGAAGTAGCAATGGTGAATGATCAGATCTCGCACGATGAAGATGTCGGACTAAGATAGTGGTGAGGATATCCGAGTATGCCTGATTAAAAAGGATCAATCAATCGAAACCATACCTTATCCAATCCACGCCCGTCAGACCAAGTAAACCGCAACCCTTGAAAAAGTATCTCTAGTAACTCGCACGACTCAACAAACTGTTTAAAATCTGCTAAGGTCCGCACTCTGCGATCGCTTGTTTGGAATACCAAAATTCACGTTCATCAGCAGGAGGCACTTTTTGAGATTGCAAAAAAGATGGGTACATCGTTGAAGGCATACTCGCCAACCATGCAGCTCCTTTGTCCATCAGTCGCTCGTATATGCATTGAAATTGATGTTTCACATGAATCACCTCAGCGTTTATATATTCAGTGTGATGACTATAACTTTCTCCAACCAGTGGAATATGAAAATTTGCCATCTTATTGTTCCTCATGTCGCATATTGGGCCATTCCTCGCAATAATGTTCCGCTACCAAGAATATGGAGTCTCAGCCCCAACTGGCTATAATGCAGATCTCTAATTTGCCTGTGAAGCCTAAGATAGCTGATTCCCAGCCTGCCCAGTGACGAACACCGAAAAAAATCTCTACACACACCAATACTGAAGTAGTCAAAGTGGCCACTTTCCTTGTCACAATGGAGGACACTCTACGTTCTGAGGGAAATCCAGTTTCTGAAATTATTGGTCATCAAATCAGTCCTGCCCCTCCAGTCTCTGAGAATGTTGAACATCAAATTACTTCTGCCCCTGCACCTTTAGTGACGGTATCCAAGTCTCACGAGGATACCTATAAGGTTGCGCTGGTCTCGCATTCACAGGACTTATCTCATTTAATCTGTACTTCTGCTCCAACTATGAACTCGATAGAGAATGATCAAGAAACCCTTTTAACACATGCATCAGATTCGGAGGTTCATGAAGATCACTTGATTGATACTCAAGAGTTGCATACGGCAGTATTGGATGTTGCTAGGGTGTTGTCTAACACACCTACATTAGATGATGGTTCTCTTAATGTGGCTCATCCTGATGTTGCTCAAGTAGTAGATAACTTATTGCAAGTTCGAACTAGGCATCCGCGTAGAAAGAAAGGTGATATGTCCCCAGCACCTCCATCTTCTATGGTTACACGTGGAACTTCACTCCGTACTTCCATTAACTTTTCTGTCGATAATTCTCAACGAATGCACTACTATGGGATGTTCGAGGTGTTAGCACCTCACTTATGCATATTCTTTCTTTAACTCATCAGCATAGCTTGCATTTATTAAACTTCGGCAAACTCGACTGGATTATCTTAGAATGCAGATTGGTTTTTCGCATGCATATTCATCAAATGATTGTAATATCTTGATTTTTTTTGCGTGGGTCTTTTCTGGAGCTTCTTGACACTCGACAAGGTGTACAAAATGTCTCTGTGTTTGTGGTGCTTTTCTAGTGGACATGAATTTTGGTTTACAGCAGTTTATGCTCGGCATATAGTCGCAGCCCGCCGGCCATTGTGGGAGGATTTAAATTTATATAGATCCGGGATCACAACACCTTGGTTGATTGGAGGTGATTTTAATACTTTTCTTTTGTTGGATTAGCATAAAAGAGTATCCACCCCGGCCCTACGAACTCTTGCTGATTTTAAGCATTTTGTTGAATCCTCGGACTTGTTGGACATACCATTTCAAGGTTCCCGATTTACTTGGTCTGACGGGAGGGGTCGTGGCAAAGTGTGGCGTCGTTTGGACCTTTTCTTTCATATGCACGGATACTCTGACATTTTTGATCATATCTTGGTAAAACATCTACATCGAGCTATGTCTGATCACTCTCCTCTTTTATCACAGTATAAATTGATGGAGCCTGCAGGTCCATCTTCTTTTTGATATCTTGATGTCTGGTTGACACATGATGATTTTGATGGTTTTGTACAATCACATTGGCGCTCAAATCCAACAATTGGAGGTATGTTTAAAGCTAAAGCGTCTAAAGGCAGACTTGCAGGTATGGAATAAAACAATTTTCGGAAACATATTAAGTGATTTACTGGAAGCAGAAGAGGAAAAAATACGTTTTGAGCAGATTTATGATGCCACTCCTACGGCTGCTCACTATGAATCATATCATCAGGCCAAGGCCCATCTCATGCAAATACAGACTCGAGCACATCATTACTGGAAGCAAAAAAGCAAATGTTAAGTGGATAAAGGAAGGACATGCAAATACAGCTTATTTCCATCAAACGGTCAAGGCCAGGAGGCAACGTCAGGCTATTCTTTCCATTAACTTGACCTGTGGAGTGCAATGTGACATAGCTCATTCTATCCAGAATGAGGCTGTTAATTTTTTCACGCAACTATTCAACGCAGAACCTACACATGATCATGCACCTTATTGGAACACATTCCTACGATATTGACAGGGCAGGATAATGTGGATTTAATGCTCTTGCCGCAAGCTGAGGAAATTAAGCAGACAGTATGGCATCTAAGCCCATTCAGTGCCTTTGGTCCAGACGGGTTTCCTGGCTCTTTCTATAGGCATTTTTTGAATGTCTTGGAGTTAGACGTGCTTCATGCAGTTCAGGAATTTTTCTTGGGTCTTCGAGTTTTGAGCGTAATGGTTGTATCTTTGATTTCTTTGATATCGAAGATACCCAACCCTGGCACTTTTCCTAACTTTAGACCAATCTGCTTAACAAACTTCCTTTCTAAAGTGGTCACTTTCATTATCTCCTCCCGTCTCTCTAAATTATTGCCTAGGCTGATTTCCCCAAAACAAGATGGATTTATGCCAGGACGAAGGATTTCGGAGCAGATACTGATAGCGAAGGAAATGGTCCATATACTAGACCGCAAATGTTGAGGCGACCATGTAATGATCAAGTTGGATATGGCCAAGGCCTTTGATAGAGTCTCCTGGCAATATCTGGAACAATTGCTCTTGCGTTTTGGCTTTCACACTAGGTTTGTGTGGCTTATCATGAATAATTTGGCAGCAACATGTTGCTCGGTGTTGATAAATGGTAAATCATGTAGTTTTTTTGGCCATCTCTAAGAGTAAAGCAAGGAAATCCCTTGTCTCCTCTACTTTTTATTCTTGCTTCCTAAGTATTTTCTAGGGGCCTAAAAGCTTTGTTTCAAGAGGGACATTTAAGGGGCTTTGAAAGTGGCCACTCTCCAGTTGTATCCCATCTTGGATTTGCAGATGATTTTTGATATTTGTAAATGGATCGAGTGATAACTTGCTAAAATTCAGAATATTTTTGGAACGCTATCAACGGGCATCGGGCAATTAGTTAATTATCATCAAAATAAGATGGTAGTTGGGGGTGGTGTCTTGGCTCGTAGAGTGGCAACGGCTCTGAATATGTGGCAGTCTACTTTGCCGACCAAATATTTGGGATAGTATCTCTTTAAAGGTATTATCATTCTCAATATTGTACAGCTTTACTTGCTCATTTTTATGCTCGATTAACGGGTTGGTCTCAAAGACTTTTTAGCATGGCGGGCAAATTGACACTTACTCAATCGGTCCTTTCTGATATGCCTTTACATATAATGGCAACAGCAACGCTGCCCAAAAGTGTTATTGCGGAACTTAATAGGAAGATAGCCAACTTTTTATGAATCAAAAACATCATTGGTGGGCATGGAGTGTTGTTTGTCAACCAAAGGAGGAGGGTGGTTGGTAATTATGAATCTTGATGTGCTGCAAAAGGCCTATGAATGTAAGATGTGGTGGACATATCAGACTTCAAATTCACTTTGGGCACAATATATTAGACACAAATATGGGAATAGACAGAAGATGCGTGCTCTCATTTATGATTCATCTGATTGGAAGAGATTATGTTGAATTCATTATTTTTGTGCTATGCATGTGCAAAACACTCCTGACGGTGTATTTTGGTTGGACGGTACTAATGGGCAATTTAACTTACGAATAGCATATTCTAGTTGTTGAATGCAAGTTGCTGAATTGGCATATACGCGATATATATGGTGGAAGGGTGCACCTGCTCAGGGACAAGTTTTTTATGGAGGTCATGGTATAACGGACTTCCTATGCCAGACAATGTCTCGGCTTGGATGGTGCTGTTTCCAAACATGCTGTATCTTTTGTAGAAAAGATTCCGCAAGCTATGCTTTACTTAGTGGTTTACTTTGCAACGTTGGATTTTAGTGAGTTACATATTGAGATAGCCTGCCAATATTTGTTAACACTACTCACTAGCACGATCACATTATCAAGTCGATTGGGCAATGATTTTGCATGGCTACAGCGGTTCTTGAGTCTCTTGCATGCCACTATATCATATGTCCCACGGGATGGTAATTCAGTAGCCTATATATTAGCACACTATGGTCTTATGCGAGGGCTAGTGCACACATTTTGTGGACCATTAGATCTTCCCCGTATGCCGCAAGGAAGCTTGCAGATAGATATTACTACTGCATATATTCAGTCTTGAGGACAATGACAATAACAACCATCTTTTGTCATGCGCTGGTGTATTCATATACCCATCGGATCCCAGAGAGAACAACGTGCAACATGTTCTATGCTGGCATGGCTTGCACCTCGTGTTGCCTGTACCAATCTTAGTAACAGGTAACCCGGGTATTCATTCATCCTTAACCACATACTCTGCCATTAGTTTGATTAGACATTTATTATGTTTATCTTTTTGCATATTTCACTCTTCGAGGTATAATAACTTCACGCGGCAACAACTTACAGTTTTGACGACAGGACAATGCCACTCCGCCACTACATACTGCAATGCCACACTCCATGATGGATCTGATACACTTATGCTTATAGGTTTAAATTACGCAGTTTTACTTTCTTGTATCTTAAGATTTTTATTTATATTTGCTTGTCTTTGCTGTTTAGTTTGGGAGAGTCTCCCTCTATAGATAGGAGATTTCATGTAACCATGGTATTCCTCTGCCACAAGTGAGGGTTTACATATTAATAAAATAACCGGACGGTACCACCCGTGCTTTAACTAAAGAAATAGACACACACAAATATATGTTGCCTTAGGATTTACACATACATGCACCTACCGTTTTGATTCCAGAATCATGCACGTAAAATGTATATATACTGTTTGGTAATTGATATAGAATTTCACTTTACAAGTTGTTGGACTAAAATTAAAGGCAGGAAAATAATTATGGACTTTGTGTATATTAAATCTAATTAAGCAAATTGTTTCGGACTCAAGTAATTGTGTTTTTTTATATCTTTTGGAGTAATATATAAAATGGTCGGATAAATTTTAGTGAAAGAATAAGAGCAATTCAAAGAAAAAGGAATTTGTAGTGTAACGGTGAAGTTGAAGAGACAAGTTAATAAACAAATAATTAACTTACAGATTCAAATTTTGGAGATTAGGATAAGTTGGACATGTATAAGCAGAGACTTTTATGGTTATATTATGATAACCTTCTCACATTTGAGCATAGAATAAGAAAGCTAATTGACTGATTTGAGGTAAGTGGTCTATTTGTGCTTGCTATGTTGTCATGCATCAGAGGTAAGTTGTCTATTTGTGCTCGGTATATTGTCATACATCTGAGGTAAGCGGTCTACTTGTGCTTGTTATATTTATCATGCATTATTGTGTTGTTCATTGCATATTTGTAATTGGATTTTCTCTACACGCAAGTTGTGTGTATATTTGAGATATGTATGTACATTGAACTGTGTGTATGTATGAGCGTGGATGCACCTGATTAAACAAATGATGAGAAGAACAGAAATAGGAATCAAAATGAAAATGAGATGAAAGAGAAGAGAGCCAGGCCAGATGGCCAGCGGGTCAGTTGAGGTGGTAGGCCTCATCCCAGAACATAATAAAGTTAAATTCGCATTGCATTCATGGCACAAGCATTGTGTTTATGATGGGATGTAGTGTACGGGCTACAGACATCCAGTCAGGTGGCAGGTGGTGGGTAGTACCAACAGCCAGATATGTTGGATTGTGACGTACGGGTCACAGGCACTCAGGTATAGGCAATTGTAGCACACGGGCTACAGACACCTAGGTTCAGATGGCCGATGGTGGGCGCGATCCCACAGCCACAACTCTGGGGATCATGCATTACACGGTAGAGATATGGGCATCGGGTGCATGACATGACTTTTGTTGCACGTGACATGTAGAGAAAGGCGTGCATCATGAAGTTGCCCATTATTATGTGGAGTGACTTACTTTCTACAGTTTATTTACTCTGTTGGCATGTATTGTTCCCTTCTTTGTTTATGTGATTATTTGTTTGTTGCATATGTCATATTTGAGAAGAGTATGCATCACGGTAACGTAGATTGAGTTGATGGATTTACCTATCTTGTTTGACTATTCTCGATGTGTCAACTATTAAAGATATCCAAGTGAATTTAATTGTGTACCAGGGACATGTATGTTGATTTGTAAATGTTATCTATAATTGTCGCTGCATGTATGATTTCCATAACGGATATAGGTAGGTTGCTTACTGAACCTATTGATTTTGGCTCACACCACCACTCACTAGCTTTGCAGGTATGGGAACTTAGGACATGCTTACACGGAGTGAGGTTGAGCGAGGATGTCAATAGACTTAGAAGACTTTTGCTTAAGGACGTTGGCCAAGGCTTTTGGGTCATTTATGAGGTTGTTGAGATATTAGGTATGTTTGATGATTTACGATTTGTGAGTTTTGCTCTGAGACTTGGTTTATTCTTTTTAGTTTTGAGGATGTTTTAATTAAAGATTATAGTTTATGACGTCTCCGTAATAATTTTCTATGTCTTTTTCTGACGTGTACGATGTTTGAACGACGCCTTGTAGCTCTCTTATTAGACTACGGCGGGTGCACTGTTCCCGAAGTTAGGATTCGGGGCGGAGCGCTCTAGCTCGGTAGAGCAGACCAGTTTAAGCCATGCCACCCACCCTTTGTTTCTTTGGCTATGTTGCTCAAGGAGCACCTCAGCTCAGCAATACGTGCTTAGGCAAACGTCTGCTAGCCAGTTACCTTAGCCATGCATCGCGACATGTGGCGTCATGTGGCCACCATGCAGATAAAAGCCGCCAGTAGGACAACCATGTGTCATCATCTCACGACTTCTTGCCATGCACCGCTCATTCAAATCCGTATAAAGAAGCAATCTCTTGCCATGGACATGGCCAAGATACTATAAGCTAAACCAAGGAAAAATAGTCACCTTCTTGTTGAGAAAAAGGGGTTTTGAGTGATTCACAAAATGCATGATTTAAATAACGCGTGCTAAAGAAATGCATGACATATTTCATGACTTGACACGTTTTTGTAACAAACTTGCCTTATATACTTTATATATAATGTTGCCCTACTAACAAGCCATGAAGCTTTAAAGCTTACATCAAATGGCAAACATTTGTTGTGTTTGAACTATTTTCAGGTGCCACCATTAATGAACTAAACTAGTTCATTAAGTGAAGTACTTAGTTAAATGAACTAAGTAGTTCATTAAATGGAGATATATTTGGAAAAGGCATGAAGGCAACAAATTGAAGAATGGAAAGTCTCCTCTCCTTATCATATCACACATTTATATATATATTTATATATATTAGATTTTTTTTAAAGGACACTATACGCATATATTCCAACGTACTACCGACACGTTATATATTTTACGAACGTACGTCAACGTCACACCACTATATTTACCTCATATTTATGAGTATATTCAGGTCTTATATCATATGATATAAGTCATGGTGATGCCAAAATTATTACGACGCGTTACAAAGTTCTAAACCAAAAATTATCGTATCGAGTGACTACCGAAACTTCGCCAACGTGTCATGTACTTGCCATATATAGATGGTCAGCCCCTACACTTCAAAAATAGCCACAAATTTCGTGGCTTACATGGTATATTCATCCATAAAATCATTCTATGTTGGCACACACAAATCACCCCCAATTAAAGTCAAATTGGGGATATTTCAAATTCAAAGTTTAAAGCACATGGGGTGCCACTTACTTCAGCCTTTAGAGCTGAATATTCAAATTATTATATTTATGTTATGTGTGATATAATATATATAGCAAGAGCAAAAAGTTTGAATTTAATCGGAGAAAATCGCATAATCGACAAAAGTCGAAAATTCGGTTTTCTACGAACACATCACTTAGAACGTTTTTGGCATGACATGTAACATGTATCTAGACACTTTTTACATATTAAATACATACTAAAGTGTTCTAGAAAAATCAATTTAGGGCTGATTGGAATATACCATATGTGTATAATTATTGTGCACTATTTTATAAAAGTTACAAAAATAATTTCAGCACATGTTCAAGCTCATTATACACGCCTACTCAGCCTTGATGGAGCCTATGTGGAGCCCAGTTGGCACCTTGATTGGTCAAGAATGGACTACACAAAGTTAGTGACATAATGGAGGGAGCTACACAAGGTAATGTTTCAAACTATGCCACAAATATAACACATGCTGAAAATTCAGCATGTGTGTGTTAATATGGCCGATTTTTATGTCCTAATTTGTGATCGATTTGCTTCTCCATTTTTAAGGGATTGATGTGATAATATTATGGAAATAATTTGAAGTCTTGAGATTTAGCACATGCTAAAAATTTCAACGTGTGTTGGAAGGTGGTGGCCGATTGTAATGTGATAATGGAGACAGTTTTCTTGGAAAATTTTGTGGGATTAATTATCTGATATTTTACAATGTTTTAAACACTAATTTTGCACATGTTTTAAGTGTAATTATTAGATTTATACAGTCATCAAATGATGACAAATCTCAACCAATCAAGAAGTGCCAAGTAAGCAAGGCCAAGACAATCATCCAATCAAGTTGTGCCAAGTAAGCAAGATGATGTCACATCTATACAAGGAATTCTTCCAAAGACATTAAAGAGAATTCTCAAGAAGGAAGAATAACCGAAAGGGGGCGACGAAGATGGATTAGAAAGAAGAAAAGAGAGCCAAACAAAAGCAAGACAATTCTCATATTCTCTCAAGTGAAAAAAAAATGTCTTCTACTTTCTTCTTCTACCTTCTTTCTTCTTCTCTCAAGAATATTGTTCTTATATTCAAATATATTGAATAGTCTTTGCATAGACCACCATAAACGCTCATTGTTGTAAAAGTTGATCAAGGTGTGATCAATCCTTCATTCGTTCGATGGTGGTGTTCGTGAAAGGTGTGATTGTTTGTAACGTTTTTGTAAAAGGTTGGATTTGATGTGTAACTCCAGCAACCCTTGTGGTAAGGTATTATTTTTGTGATTAGTGATAACGAGGAAGGTGTCCTCGAAAATTTGAGTAGGTTATGTTAACCAAAGCAGTATAAAATTCTCGGTGTATTTTTCAAAACTATTTCAAACCATTTAAATATATATAGTAAGGGGTTTTTTCATTAAATTTTTAGACCATTTGGATCTACGGATTAATCGGAATAAAATTTTTAAATCAGACTACTGTTTCTGGCAGATTTGCGCAATCTTACCACAAACGATTTTTCAAAGGGTTAAAGGTTGAATTTTGATCTGAAATTATTAGGAGATACTCAGTACATTTGAGCCTACAATCTCTCCAAATTTCAGAATGTTTGAAGGCCTGTAATATAGTTTTTGAAATGTTGCAAAACAGGGCCTGAAAACAGAAACTGTTTTCAGAAGTTGGGTTTTTGGATCAAAACATTTTAAAAACCAAATTTTCCGCACCCACTATTCAACCTCCCTCCTTTCTAGTGGTGCCTTACAGGTCGTACAAGTGGTATCAGAGAGCAAGCACACTCACGACAAGAAGATCCAACGATCTTAGTGAGATGGCAACCACTAACTACAAAACCGTGTAAGAAGGAATGTCAACCAGAAGGCCTCCTCTTTTTGATTGTGAGTCCTTTATTCAATGGAAACTAAGAATGAAACTCTTTCTTATGGCTATTGATATTGATCTATGGTCCATCATAGAAGACGGTCTATTTGTTCCTTCAAAATTATCTACTGTTGATGGTGTCACACTAGAGGTTATAAAAACGAGACAAGAATACACTAGTGATGATAAAAAGAAGTTGAGTATGAATGCTAAAACCATGCAACTACTTTTAAATGGGATAAGCAAAAGTGAATCGAGTTATGTATCTAATTGCTCTAGTGCTCAAGAGATGTGGAAAATTCTT
>AP025060.1:15934219-15968906 GCA_036186865.1 Eustoma russellianum
ACTATTTCAAACCATTTAAATATATATAGTAAGGGGTTTTCATTAAATTTTTAGACCATTTGGATCTACGGATTAATCGGAATAAAATTTTTAAATCAGACTACTGTTTCTGGCAGATTTGCGCAATCTTACCACAAACGATTTTTCAAAGGGTTAAAGGTTGAATTTTGATCTGAAATTATTAGGAGATACTCAGTACATTTGAGCCTACAATCTCTCCAAATTTCAGAATGTTTGAAGGCCTGTAATATAGTTTTTGAAATGTTGCAAAACAGGGCCTGAAAACAGAAACTGTTTTCAGAAGTTGGGTTTTTGGATCAAAACATTTTAAAAACCAAATTTTCCGCACCCACTATTCAACCTCCCTCCTTTCTAGTGGTGCCTTACAGGTCGTACAAGTGGTATCAGAGAGCAAGCACACTCACGACAAGAAGATCCAACGATCTTAGTGAGATGGCAACCACTAACTACAAAACCGTGTAAGAAGGAATGTCAACCAGAAGGCCTCCTCTTTTTGATTGTGAGTCCTTTATTCAATGGAAACTAAGAATGAAACTCTTTCTTATGGCTATTGATATTGATCTATGGTCCATCATAGAAGACGGTCTATTTGTTCCTTCAAAATTATCTACTGTTGATGGTGTCACACTAGAGGTTATAAAAACGAGACAAGAATACACTAGTGATGATAAAAAGAAGTTGAGTATGAATGCTAAAACCATGCAACTACTTTTAAATGGGATAAGCAAAAGTGAATCGAGTTATGTATCTAATTGCTCTAGTGCTCAAGAGATGTGGAAAATTCTTGAGATGAAACATGAAGGGACTAGCAAAGTAAAGGAGTCTAAGATTAATATGCTTATGTCCACACTTGAGTCTTTCAAATTATTACCAAGTGAGTCTATTGTTGACATGGATTTACGATTGACTAACATCTATAATTTTCTTGAGTCTCTTGGCAAAGCTTTTTCTACACACGAAAAAGTTCAAAAGGTGTTAAGGAGTATCCCATCCGAATGGGATTCAAAAGTCACTACAATCGAATAAAGTAAAGATACTAAATCGATAAAAATGGAGGAATTGATCGGACCATTAAAGGCATATGAAAAGAAACTCACTTTCAGAAATTTCGGATTTGGTTCTAAACATGATAAGGCTATTGCATTTAAATCAAATGAATACGTCTCTACTTCTATTTGATCGTGTAGAGGATAGTGACACAGATTCCGATGGTGAAGATTTAATCATGATGGCTAAAAGATTAAGAAAGATCTTGAGAAAATCGATTAAAAACAAACATAAGCTTACTTCATCTAAGGATCATAGAAATAAAAATAACGAAGACGTAAAGTGCTATGAATGCGGCAAACTTGGACACTTGTCATATGACTGTCCGAACAAATACCTTGACAATGATTGGATCAAAAGTAGACTCATCTCAGAACCTATACAAAGGAGAAGAGCCTTCAAAGCCTCCACTTGGAGTGACACATCCGACTCTGAGACTGATACAGAAGAACAAACGGCACAAGTATGATTTACATCTAAGGCATCGAATGAGGTATCCTCCGAATCTGATTCTGAATGTTCTTATGATGATTTATTTAGTCAATATTTAGAGTTGCATTAGTTCTCAAAGACTCTTGCAAAAGAAAAGAAACGATTAATTGAAGACTTGAAGTTGTTAGAATCTTCTAACATAAACCTTGTTTCTCAATTAAACGATCCAAAAGAAGAGTCGTCTTGCATAATCAATGCATTAAAATCAGAGGTCACATCATTAATGAAACAAAACAATGAAATGAAATCCGAGATTTCAAATTTGAAATCAAGGAATACAGATTTAGAGAAAATGATGAAACAATTTGACACGGGAACTAACATGCTAGATTGCATCATTTTTGTCACAAAAGCATGATAGTGATAAAACCGGATTATGATACAATAAGACAACCAAATTCATTCCGACTAAGAAAATAGATGCGTCTAAGACATATGTGGCACCTAAGAAGATGCCTAGATCCCCCCTATGTCATTTCAACGTGCTTCATCTTCATATCATATAAGATATAATTTTGTGATGTACAAGTATGAAAAGAAGCCTTTGATGCATATGAGAAATCCATATCATAAAAATGCATCTAGATCACGCCCGTGCATGCAAACCGAAATGCTTATCAAAAACAAAGATCATACCATATGCATGATGGTATTGTCGGCCAAAGGACAAACGGATTTGCACCAAACGTCTATTATATTACATCTTCATCTCTCTTCTCACATTTTGGAAAGGGTTAAATGAATAACCCTTAAGAACGAAATCGAAATGCGTGAGTCTTTTTTCGTTCTTATATGCACTTTTGATTTTATTTCAAAAATAAAGGGGGAGAGAATGCATGATTTAAGTGAGAGAGAGAGATTGATTGCACAAATCAAGGGGGAGAGGATCCAAAATTCAAAATTTGAATTTATGCACGATCGGAATGGGAGCGACAAAATTTAAATCATGAACTTAGGTTATTTTGTAAATTATCAAAAGGAAAAGATTGTTGAGAAAAAGGGGTTTGAGTGATTCACAAAATACATGATTTAAATAACGCGTGCTAAAGAAATGCATGACATATTTCATGACTTTACACATTTTTGTAACAAACTTGCCTTATATACTTTATATATAATGTTGCCGTACTAACAAGTCATGAAGCTTTAAAGCTTACATCAAATGGCAAACATTTGTTGTGTTTGAACTATTTTCAGGTGCCACCATTAATGAACTAAACTAGTTCATTAAGTGAAGTACTTAGTTAAATGAACTAAGTAGTTTGTTAAATGGAGATATATTTGGAAAAGGCATGAAGGCAACAAATTGAAGAATGGAAAGTCTCCTCTCCTTATCATATCACACGTTTATATATATATTTATATATATATTAAGATTTGTTTTAAAGGACACTATACACATATATTCCAACGTACTACCGACACGTTATATATTTTACGAACGTACTTCAACGTCATACCACTATATTTACCTCATATTTATGAGTATATTCAGGTTTTATATCATATGATATAAGTTATGGTGATGCTAAAATTATTACGACACGTTACAAGGTTCTAAACCAAAAACTATCGTATCGGGTGACTACCGAAACTTCGCCAACGTGTCAAGTACTTTCCATATATAGATGTCCAGCCCCTACACTTCAAAAATAGCCACAAATTTCGTAGCTTACATGGTATATTCAGCCATAAAATCATTCTATGTTGGCACACACAAATCACCCCCAATTAAGGCTTAATTGTGGAGATTTCAAATTCAAAGTTTAAAGCACATAGGGCGCCACTTACTTCAGTCTTTAGAGATGAATATTCAAGTTATTCTATGTATATGATGTGTGACATAATATATATAACATGTGCAAAAAGTTTGAATTTAATAGGAGAAAAATCGCATAATCGACAAAAGTCGAAAATTCTGTTTTCTACGAACACATCACATGGGACGTTTTTGGAATGACATGTAACATGTATCTAGACACTTTTTACATATTAAATACATACTAAAGTGTTCTAGAAAAATCAATTTAGGGCTGATTGGAATATACCATATGTGTATAATTATTGTGCACTATTTTATAAAAGTTACAAAAATAATTTCAGCACATGTTCAAGCTCATTATACACGCCTACTCAGCCTTGATGGAGCCTATGTGGAGCCCAGTTGGCACCTTGATTGGTCAAGAATGGACTACACAAAGTTAGTGACATAATGGAGGGAGCTACACAAGGTAATGTTTCAAACTATGCCACAAATATAACACATGCTGAAAATTCAGCATGTGTGTGTTAATATGGCCGATTTTTATGTCCTAATTTGTGATCGATTTGCTTCTCCATTTTTAAGGGATTGATGTGATAATATTATGGAAATAATTTGAAGTCTTGAGATTTAGCACATGCTAAAAATTTCAACGTGTGTTGGAAGGTGGTGGCCGATTATAATGTGATAATAGAGACAGTTTTCTTGGCAAATTTTGTGGGATTAATTATGTGATATTTGACAATGTTTTAAACACTAATTTTGCACATGTTTTAAGTGTAATTATTAGATTTATACAGTCATCAAATGATGACAAATCTCAACCAATCAAGAAGTGCCAAGTAAGCAAGGCCAAGACAATCATCCAATCAAGTTGTGCCAAGTAAGCAAGATGATGTCACATCTATACAAGGAATTCTTCCAAAGACATTAAAGAGAATTCTCAAGAAGGAAGAATAACCGAAAGGGGGCGGCGAAGATGGATTAAAAAGAAGAAAAGAGAGCCAAACAAAAGCAAGACAATTCTCATATTCTCTCAAGTGAAAAAAAAGTGTCTTCTACTTTCTTCTTCTACCTTCTTTCTTCTTCTCTCAAGAATATTGTTCTTATATTCAAATATATTGAATAGGATTTGTATAGGCCACCATACATGCTCATTGTTGTAAAGGTTGATCAAGGTGTGATCAATCCTTCATTCGTTCGATGGTGGTGTTCGTGAAAGGTGTGATTGCCTGTAACGTTTGTGTAAAGGGTTGGAGTTGCTATATAACTCCAGCAACCCTTGTGGTAAGGTGTTATTTTTGTAATTAGTGATTACCAAGGAAGGTGTCCTCGAAGACTGGAGTAGGTTGTGTTAACCAAACTAGTATAAAATTCTCGGTGTTATTACTTTCAGCACTTTACTTTCAGTTTCCAACACTTTGCATCTATTTTGTCGTAATCTTAAAAATAGCGAACGAATTTCAAAAATTGTAAAATTTTGCAAAAACATAGAAACATCTCTTAAGTTTCATTTGGCACAAGTTGTAACCCCATTTGGACGAGTATAAATCATTCAGACGTTAATAGTTCTGAGACTAGTGCAGTCTGATTTTCAGACTTGCAAAGGTTGAGAACTTGGACGTATTTGACATACTTCACAAAAGAATTTTTAAAAACTGTTTCAACCCATTTAAATACATATAATAAGGGGTTTTTCATTAAATTTTCAGACTATTTGGAGCTACAGATGAATCGGAATAAATTTTTTTAAATTAGACTACTGTTTCTGGCAGATTTGTGCAATCTGACCACAAACAATTTTTCAAAGGGTTAAAGGTTTAATTTTGATCTGAAATTTTTGGGAGATACTCCAAACATCTGAGCCTACAATCTCTCCAAATTTCAGAATTTTTGAGCTCCTTTAACCTAGTTTTTCAAACGTTGCAAAACAAGACCTAAAAACAGAACCTGTTTTCAGAAGTTGAGTTTTTGGATCAAAACATTTTAAAAACCAAATTTTTTGCACCACTATTCAACCCCCCTCCCCTTTCTAGTGGTGCCTTACAGGTCCTACACTTCTCCTCCAGAAGGAATCCAACCAGGTTGCTTCGACTTCTACTTCAAACATATATTCATATAATCATGTCCACCACTGACTTCAGCATTTGAGGGTTTTTTCCAGAGCGGTAGTTCTAGGCCTCTAACATCATCCTTCCTTCGCAGGTCTCAAGAGAAGAACACCTCGACGTTTTAACAAGACATTAACAGTGTTACTCCACAAACCTCTTTATATCGATTGATAAAGATCCAGCTTCGTCAGTATCCCTTCGTAAGATATAACAACCCTGTTCAAATTGCCACCTCACACTGGAGGACAGTAGGATGCATATACATTCTACTACAAACTTCGAGGGACGATAGAGCCTGAAGCCAAGGAAGCCCAATACATGGATCACCATGTTGACTCGTGAGTAATTCCCTCAACACGAAATGACAGGACAGCTGAGCTAGAAACCTACATAATTCATGGGACACTCTCCAATTAATCAACGAACGTTTCACCTTTGATATAAGACACGATAAAAGAATGTCTATTTAATCTGGTAATCAGAATGACTACCATATCCAACATATATCATAAGAATATGCGCCCATGCAAACGTACCTACATCAGGCGAATGCATTATTGTGACGTATTAGCTGTTAGAGAAAATTGAAAGAAATTGAATTTGGTAAAGTTGAAAACCGTGGTTAGCAACATACTTTGAGCTTAATTATACGACAAGTGGAAACGAATGAATCCTTAGTTATCTATGTAAGGAGTAGATGATTTTAGGCATTGAAATCACTCAATTATGATACCGGATGAATGAAAAATTAATGCTCAAAGTAGGGAAAAAAGTGAAAATCAGCTCAACTCGGCTCAGGCTTAGACTTGTGTTTGGGTTGTGGGCTGCGGGTCGGATTCTACCTGTTTGGAGAAGTTTTATTTAAATTTAAATTTCTCACAGGTGGTTGTGATCGACTAAGGCTGCGAATTTAAAAAACTATAAATGCCTAACCGAACTGAGGACAGACCTGTGGTAATCTGATCTGAGGGCTCATGATGAGCAGTTATCTGATCCAACAGATGTGGACAGACCTGATGCAGTTATCTGATCTGGGGGTTCAGGACAAGCTGGTATCTGATCCAACGGCTATGGATGAACTGACTTTAACCACCTGACCTCGGTTTACCCCTATAAATATAAGGCCGAGCTGACCATTGTAGTCATCCATAAAAAAGCAATAAGTTTCCTCATCTTCTCTCTGCATACAATCTCCCTCTTTGCAAATCATCTGCTCTCTGCATACATCATCTCTGCATTTTCAAGCCATCCGAGAAGCTAGAAACATCTTATAGGTTTGTTGAGTTCATACGTTGTAGTACCGCTTGTCTGAACTGATTCTGTTGTATCTTGGAAGATGGTTGCTTCCTCTGGTTGGACACAGTATACCGGAGCAATACGTCTTGAGGACAGAGTCCTGGACTCACCTCGGTTTGTCTGCTCGAATGAACTGCTGAGCTGCTGTTAGCGCGTCACTGCTGATCTGCAGTGCTGCTGTGCTAAGCTCAACTGGTTTGCCGAGCTGTTGCTCTGCTGGCTGTTAGAGCATCTGTTGTTCTGCAGTGCTGGTGTGCTGAGCTCTGCTGCTGTGCTGAGCTCGCCTGTGCAACTGATAGCAATATTGCTGATTTGCAGTGTTGTTATGCTAAGGTCGGCATGTCGCCGGCTGTCTGTCCATGACGCAAACTCAATTGCGCTGACTGACCCGACCTGCCCTGAACTCGGCTGGTCGGCTGTTGCATTATTTCAAACGAACACTGTACAGAATCGTTTTGTCTAACAAGCTCCAACATTAGCAACCCATATCACATTCATTTCTTTGTTCACAACCAAGAGAATTCTCAGTTTATCTATACTATGATTCTTATACTAACAAACAATATGATACCATTTCTGTAAGTGAATTATAGAACTGTTGATGCGGAAATATGGTGTTAACCATAAAACCAGCACCGTCTATTATCCTCAAAGAAGTGGACAAGCTGAGATTGCAAATCGAGATGTCAAAGTAGTAAACCCAAATCGAAAGGATTAGAGTCTGAGACTAGATGATGCTCTTTGAACGTATCAAACTGCTTATAGAACTTCTCTTTTCTTGAGATGTGACCATATTGTCATATTTTTGGTAAATCTTCTCATCTCCACGTAGAAATTGAGCATAGTGCTTATGGGACAGTTATGTAATACTGACATCCACCGAAAATTACAGCTCCAGGAATTAGAAGTAATTAGACTAGACGTCCATGAAAATGCTCAATTTTACAAAGTGAAAACTAAAATTTATCATGACCGTGTTATTCAACAGGAAAAAAATTTTCTTACCCAAAAAGTTTTGCTTTATAATTCTCCATTTTTAGTTTTTTTGTAATAAATTACATTCTTATTGATCTGGATCTTATATTATACATTATGCTTATCTTTATGGTGCCATTACCTTGAGAATCCTAGAACTAGGGAATTCTCTAAACTAAATGGCGAACGACAAAATATTTTATGAAAACAGGATGGTTGAAAGTTAGGAGGTAGATGTGAAGGGTCCAAACTATGTGTGAAACAAAGACTTCTTTGTATGGTTGGTAGCATACCATTTTTGACAAATACAAAGTAGCCATTAAATGAATAGTAACACACATGTGTTTATTCATTTTACTTGCCTATAAATAGGCATGTCTTAGTAGATGGAAGACACACCAAAAATCAAAGGAAGAAGCAATTTGAGAGCTTCTTGAGAGAGGAGTGAGTGAAAGAAAATAGAGAGAGGAAAAGAGAGTTGTGAGATTATACCAATCCGGTATAAGAAAATATTGAGTGTTTCAATTCTCTTGTATTTCTCAAGTTTAAGTTTAAACTTGAGTTGTCTCTTGTATTCTCATTATTTCGAATAGTGGAAGTTGTCCTCACTGCCCGTGGTTTTTTCCCTCCACAGAGAGAGGGTTTCCACGTAAATCTTGGTGTCTATTTTATCTATCTTGCTGTCATACTCGAAGATTCTAGTGAGTAGTAAATTACTATTCACGGTTTTATTCCGCTTACTATTCATTTAATGGCTACTTTGTATTTGTCAAAAATGGTATGCTACCAACCATACAAAGAAGTCTTTGTTTCACACATAGTTTGGACCCTTCAAATCTCCCCCTCCAAACTAGGGGCATACTCCAACTCTCATTGAGAGTCCATCCCAGCTTGCTTGATGCACCAATTAAACTTTTCCTTTGTAATGACTTTTGTCATTACATCAGCAGGATTATTGTCTGTGTGAATCTTCTTGATTTGGAATTGTTCCTCCTCAGTAGCATTCCGAATCCAATGATATCGCACATCGTTATGTTTGGTTCTCGCATGATACATCGTATTTTTGCTCAAGTCAATAGCACTTTGACTATCGCAGTATACTATGTATTGTTGTTGTTTGAACCCCAACTCCTGTAAAAATCGTTTCATCCAAAGCATCTCCTTACCAGCTTCTGTAGCTGCAATGTATTCTGCTTCGGTAGTCGAAACTTCAAAAGTGTGTATCATTATCGACTACCGAAGCAGAATACATTGCAGCTACAGAAGCTGGTAAGGAGATGCTTTGGATGAAACGATTTTTACAGGAGTTGGGGTTCAAACAACAACAATACATAGTATACTGCGATAGTCAAAGTGCTATTGACTTGAGCAAAAATACGATGTATCATGCGAGAACCAAACATATCGATGTGCGACATCATTGGATTCGGAATGCTACTGAGGAGGAACAATTCCAAATCAAGAAGATTCACACAGACAATAATCCTGCTGATGTAATGACAAAAGTCATTACAAAGGAAAAGTTTAATTGGCGCATCAAGCAAGCTGGGATGGACTCTCAATGAGAGTTGGAGTATGCCCCTAGTTTGGAGGGGGAGATTTGAAGGGTCCAAACTATGTGTGAAACAAAGACTTCTTTGTATGGTTGGTAGCATACCATTTTTGACAAATACAAAGTAGCCATTAAATGAATAGTAACACACATGTGTTTATTCATTTTACTTGCCTATAAATAGGCATGTCTTAGTAGATGGAAGACACACCAAAAATCAAAGGAAGAAGCAATTTGAGAGCTTCTTGAGAGAGGAGTGAGTGAAAGAAAATAGAGAGAGGAAAAGAGAATTGAAACACTCAATATTTTCTTATATCGGATTGGTATAATCTCACAACGGGTCGTTATTCCCAACAAGATGACCTCGATTTAACATACACCCATTTACATAGAATGGTCTCTAGAATTGTCTAGCCTATAACGTTAAACAAGTGTGCTACGTGGAAATCAACCCACAATGTAATAATTGTAAGAGTCCAGAATCAATTATTTTAATTTAGTTTATTTATATTTTAGTGTTGAAATTTTTGAGTCGTTAAAATTCCATAAATAATTGGTGGTGATTAGTTTGTTTCTCACCAGCTAAGAACGAACATGTCGAGAAGCTGTCGGAAATCGCTTTTCGTCTAAAGGAAATCCGTTCATAGTCGACACCCCAAAATCGCAAAATTGTCACTGCCTTACTGGAAATCTATTCTCAATATCTAGAAACGGATTTCCAGTAGTGAATTTGAATAAAAACCTGTTTCTTTTCTTTTCTTTTTTTTCTTTCTTATACATTATATTCCTTCTTCTTCGACCAAAAACCACCTCACCCCTACAACTTCAGGCGCCAATTTCGGCCAGATGATTGATACAAAACACGTGGATTTCATATATTTGGACCATCACTTCAACCACTACTTGAATCTAGTCTCAGATCGTCATTCCGGTAAGTTTTGCTCTGCGTCACCACAATCACCGGCGGCAGCTCCTGTGCCCCTCCGGCCGACCTTCGTACAGTTTGCTCTGTTCAGCGCACAGCTTTTGTTTCCCATATCAGTTTTGCTATTTGGATTGTCATTCTTACTGAAGAAGCCTGATCTTCAACAATAGATCAGGGGTGATACGCCAAGTAACAGTTAGCACCTCGTTAGACCGTCGAGGTGCTCTTCCTTCTGAACTTGCAAAGAAAGATTGACGTTAGAGGCTCAGGGCTACTGCTCCGGAAAAAACTCCATGACGATCAAGTCAGTGGTGGACATGATCATATGATTATATGTTTGAAGTAGATGTCGAAGCAACCTAGTTGGATTTCTCCTTGAGGAGAAGGTGGCTGTTTTAGCTGGGAAAAGCTTAGAGTCGCTTAGGGTTGTCCCTGGTGAGGGGTGTCCTCTTTATATATGCATGAGTGACCGGTGCATGGTAAGAAGTTATGAGATGATGACATCTGGCTGCCATGCTGGCAGCTTTTGTCTGTATGGCAGGCACATGGCACCACATGTCGCAGTGCATGGCTAAGGCAACTGGCTGGCATGTGTCTGCTTAAGCGCATATGGCTGAACTGAGGCACTTTCTGAGCAGCGCAGCCAAAGAGATGAGATGAGGGTAGTGTTTGTAGCGCTCCGTTCGGAACTAGGGTTTCGGCACGGTGCACCCGCCATACTTCACTACGAGTAGTACAAGGCTTCGATACTATACATGTGCATGTCGGCATGAATCGTAATCGATATAGCGAAAGCAACATAAAAATAAGCTCACGACATGCATCATAACAATACAAATCGTTCAAACGCGTACAAACCACAAGTACAATGTCTCACGATAGTCTTATTACGTCACAATGAAATAAAGCTCAACGCAACTGGTACATAGCTTCGGCCTACATCTCACCTCACGGATACTCTATCTGGGGTTCCTCCTCAACGAACAAGGTGTCAGGGTTCATGTTCTCTGAAATGTTATGAGGCAAGTATGAGCGAAAACCTCCAACTTTTACTCGCTCAGCAAGTAGTCTTCCTACATACTTCATGTGGATCATACATGGGGAGACGGAGTGACAAGTAGTAACAAAGCAACAAACATACATAATCACATCCCCGTTTACAAATAATAACACGATATAAGAATAAAACAGGACATAAGATTTTACATCATACCTTAGAGATCATATATTTCTTCCTCAGCATGTCCCTAGCCTACCTTCCATACTTGAATACTAATCCATCTTATGCTAAGGTCATCACTTATAATCATCACTTCTACATGCATAATCTTCTTTAATCATCTTAAGGCATAATGATCGTACAAATATTCTAATCATCACCTAAGGGACATGATCATGACATGATGCCTAAAACATGACTTTTTATAACATGACTTTTTGTAAACATGACATTTCATAAACATGACATTTCATAACTTGACGTGATTTTCGTAACTTGCGTAAAATGACATATTCATAACTTGCATAACATGACATTTTCATAACATGAAGACATAACATTTTCATCATTGGCTATATCACTTTTCATAAGAAAAATAACACACAGCATACCGATCGATTCCTCATGTAGTACATGTACGACATAAAACATCATAAACATATGTACATGTGCTAACGGTGACGTGCTATGACGGAGATCTCGTGTCCCAGACCTGGTGTTACACTCAGCCATAAACGTAATCATATGCCCTGACATCTACCACCCCGATACTGATGTCACGCCGGCGAACATAACATAGCCATAATCATGAACATAACATAACATATCGTGTGTCAATGAAATCGATCCTCTCGCGTCTATTATTCACATGCATATGAACTTTTAAAACATGATATGCGCAAAACAACTTTTCAAATTTTATTTTCGTGCAACATGAGACTTGGTCATATAAAGTATTATGGTAGGAGTACAACTTATAACATCACTTATTTATTTTCATCCTACATATCATAACTTAAAGAAAATCCCACTTTGACCATCAAAGGTGGCTATTCGTCCATAGCAACCAAAACAACCCCTTTTTCCTCATTTTTCATCCAACACCACTTTCTTAATTTGTATTTTCCAAATACAACTCATATTCTAACACCTAAGGAAATTAACTTTTAATTCCTAATTCCTTTAACAACTCACACACAAATACCTCAACTTATACCATACTTTATTCATTTCCACATCTTATACATATATGTGAACATTTAACATGAAAATTAAGTCATTATATTGCATAAATGGCCTTAAGGTCGAATGTATATAATCATATACATACATATATATATATATATATTAAAATTTATTTCTTCCTTGTCACCTTGGTACTTCAACTGCCAAGGTGGCCCCGGTACGTGCTTGCTCTATCAGTCTTTGTTTGTTCAATTCTATACTCACATTAATTAATTTTTGCTCTGGATGTCTTCTGAGGTTGGGATTCTCAAGTATATTCAAAGACAAGGAAGCGGCCACAAAAGCTCCATCAGCACTTTACTGTTTATGCTAGCGACATTCATGGATTTGTACCACGGGATATATTCTCATCATATCAATGACAGTCATATAAATATGTACGTTTTTTCCTTCGCCAAGGTTTTATCCACAAGGGTGGTTTTTCTTGGCAAGGTTTTAATGCGGCATATCATATATGACTGCAGATATATCATTATTCTTTCGTTATTTCATTATTCCGAGTACTCTGATAATGTAATATGGTTCTCCTCCGCCACAAGTGAGGCATTGCTTTAATAAATAAATTTCGTTTTTAAAAAAAAATATATATATATATTAAAATTTATATATATTATTGAAAGCCTCGCTTATGGCGGAGGAATACCATAGTACAAGGAGTCATCATACGAAAATAAGTAATGCAATGAGGTAATGAGTGCTAATCTCCAATCGTATATGATATGCCACATTAAAACTGCGGTGCCCCGCACCCCGGCCCCGCCGGGGTCGGTGCACCCGCCGTACTTCACTAAGGAGAGTACTAGGTGTCGTCCTATACGTGCCATGTTCCATGGTATAACGCATGGATTTTTGCGCTTACGCGCAAATAAGTAAGCGAAACCGTGGCAGAATTTAAAACTTCAAATCAAAATCATCCACACGATCATTCATAGTTTATATATCAAATCAAAAGTATTGAGAGTCACAAGACAAATGTTTTCCATCTCAAATATGCCGTCAGTCCTCAGTCATAGCTGGCCAGTCATGTCTCCTAAGTTCGTCCACTCCTCGCTGCACTCATGGGTAGGGGAACCCTAGTCTCATCCTCAATCCACTCTACTTTATTCCTTGCAGCTTCTGGGAGGAAAAATAGGGGGGTGAGTGACAAAGTCACCAGCAAGTACACCATAAACAATCATGCATTACATGGAAAGTACACCCAAGAACCAAATCCCCAAAAAAATTTGGTCTCTTACCCTCATACATGTCTTTCCATTCAAATGCTACCAAGGGAATAGACTCATCACTTAATCATAAAGGGAATAAGATCATAGCTTACATAACAACAACAATAAGATCGTAACTTAGGTAACGAAAGATAACAAGGTCATAACCTAAATACATTACATCTAGCATTTAGCTAGCATCTCACCCTTCCGTCAATAGCCACTAAGGCAGCAAAATCATAACTTAGTCACGAAGCACGTAAAGACACAGCTCAGTGCATACAGACTCGACATCATGCTCATGACCATATGCAATGCGTATGGTTATGCAAATGCAGTGCATAATAAAATTTGTTACATAGAACTGAATATAACAACAAAGTCTGCAACTTATTTGGTAGTATAGCATAATAAGGGTCATCACATGGAATCTGAGAGCTCATCACAACTTTGGACATCTCGTGTTCTTTCATGAATGCAACATGCATGCATATGTATGTATAATGCAACGGGACGTCACACTTAGGGTCTACGAGAACATGACATCCTAGTCTAAGTATCATGTGTCACTACACAATGATCTCATGAACGTGACATGCATGCATATGTACATGTGATGCATCATGATAAAATGATAATATGGCTTTTCACACTTTTCATCAAATCATCATCATCGTCTTAAAAAAATAGAGTGTTCAGATCTATATCCCGGATCTGAGGCGGTACGTCATCTCGTCTTGTCAGGCCAATTCTTCCGGACCCGCGTGGCCTCGTATCAGATCACTTAACCCTAATCTGGTGGGTTCACACTGGTCACTCTTGTCGGGCCAATTATTCCGGAACCACACGGCCTCGTATCAGATCACTTAACCCTGATCTGGTGGGTTCACACTGATCGATCTCATATTCACACACGGTACCGGTGGGGAGTCATTTCAAAAATCATCTTCTGAAAATACTTTTCATTTTTCTTTCTCATAAAAGACATGATGTAAATCATGTACGTGACAATGATGCAATGCATGACATGCATTATGCAACTCATAAACAAATGCATCATAACATGCATGCACGGGCTTGTCTTTTAAACTGAAAAAAAAACTGTCCAGCAATCACGTTCTTGTTCATACAGCCTCGTGCTCCTCAATTCGTGCTCATATTCATAAACCCATGTCATACATATGCATAATGAAGGCTTAGACACATGTTATAAAAATTTCGTAACATTCAGAAATGTCTAACGGCATCAAAACACCATACTATCATCAAAGGTACTGCTGAAATCAGCAGGGCAGTACCGTCTTACCACAGTTTCGTGGGTAATAAAATCTTATTTATTTTGATCCATCACCTAGAAAACATATCTAACACACCAAGGAACAATATCCATAAGGCTAAACATCACATTTAAGCTTAAATGAGCAAGATCAAAGCCTTACAACTTATGACAATGAACTGTCATGTTTTCCAGTTTTGTACACTAACTTCAACTCCGTTGTTAACCATCAAAATGATAGTTTTATACTGGTTTATTTACATGAACATGTACATCTATGCCTTAGGTAATTACCATAAAAGTTCCAAGGCATTCCAATGAGTTTAAGGGGGTCATCTAGTTACTTTCCCAAAATGGGTACATGCAGAACCTGGAATGAGCAGTTATTTCACGAATTGAATTGTGGCCAAACCACAACTCCTTTTACCAAAATTACAACCCACAGATGTCATACACACATCAAAATATCATCATGTCAAAAATCAGCTCATTTGCACATTCCTAAGGTTCATTTTCAAGCCACACAACTTACTACTCAAAACTGTCCTGTTCCAGCAACTCTGTTTGAGCAGTTTCACCAAAAATTTCATTAATAATAATTCACCATTCCTTCTATGAAAATTCCACCTCTCACATTTCATATACACATAAGGCTATCATCATACCAAACATTAGACAATTTGAACACTCCTAAGATTCATGTTCAGGTCGTTTAACATAACACATAAATCTGTCCTGTCCAGTACTTCTGTTTGACCACTTCTTACTAAAAACTTCATTAAGGACAAAACACAACTCCTTTTGTTGAAATTCCAACTCACACATTTCATATACATATGAGGCTATCATCACACCAAAAATTATCCAATTTGAATACTCCTAAGATTCATTTTCAGGTCATGCAAAATGTCACACTGTTCTGCCCAGTTTCAGTAATTTCTTCTTGAGCAGTTTTACCAAAAGATTTATTAAAAATAAACCGTAACTCTTTTTACTGCAATTCCAACTCTCACTTGTACTAAAAACACAAATCTAGTGTCATGTCAAAATTTATTTTAATAGAACACTTCTAAGGTTCGTTCTCAAGTCACACAATCAGCAACACAAATCTGCCAGCTCCAGTAGTTTAATCACTTCTTCACCTTTTTATTGTTCAAGCATTCTTCTACCAACTTCATTTATTAAGATGACTTACTATACATCAAATACACATTTAAAAATAGTTATTTCAAGTCTCATAACTCGTTTCAGGCTACACATAACTCATAACAACAGTCTTGCTATTTACGCTTAGAACATGTCACTTTTCATACCAACACTCTTCTTTACATCAACTAAGTTCATGTCTTGTTCTTAGAATCTTCAACTAAGATTCATAACTTAAAAATGGCTAGTCATTCAAGCATGAACTTCACAAATAAGGCAAGATTGTCTATAGTATACTTGCCTCCTTGAACCTTAGAGCTTTTCCTTTGCTTGAACCTTGGTTGAAATGGAATGAAGTCTTCCTCTACTTCACATGTGTAGCACGCTTTTGAAGAGGAGAAGGAGGTGAATATTAGCTACCGTTTTAAATGGATAAGGGAGCTATATTGAGGCTAGATTCACCTTACCAAAATGAAGCTTGAATGGATTCAAACCACCAAGGTGTTAGCTTCTCTTAGTAGCTTGAAGAATCCTCCCCTAGTGACTTGACGAACCTTCTCCTAAAATCATCTTGGGTGTCACGTTTTTGGGCAAGACAAGAGATACCCTTATGAGTTTCATTCTTTGAAACATGGAATTCACTTAGAACCCTTATCATGTACTTACCTAGATGAGTTCTTGAGGCTTGAAAATCTTGGATTTTCTTAGGCACACTTAGCCGTGTACTTGATGGAGAAATAAGGAGGGCTCTTGCTTCTTGTAATTTCTTGAGAGTGGAGTGTTCTAAACTTGCTTGGAGAGAATTTTCTTCCCTTGGATAGAGGTGTAGCCGTGGGTTTAGTGGAGGGAAGAGGGAGTTTACCATAGCTTGATTTACTAATTTACCATAGTTACTTTTGCCCAACCAAGGTTACTTTAATTAAACTATAGTTACTTTAGGTCAACCATAGTTACTTTATGTCAACTATAGTTACTTTATGCCAACTATAGTTACTTTATGGCCATCCTTGGTTACTTTACCCAACTAGAGTTATTTTCTTAACATTGTAGTAAATTTTTAAGTAACCATGGTAATCTTCAACCATGGGGGCCGATTTCTAGGCTTGGGTGACCCCTTTTTACCATGCTTAATTTCCTTTTCTTATATGTGGATAATTGTCTCCTAATTAATTGATAGTTTCCCCTTTTTCTTGTCTTAAAATAAAATTAGGAAATTCTAAATCCCTCATGGCTATAGGGCCAAAACTTAGTAGTAGCTGGGGGAAAATTGTCCCCTACTTGCAACTCCTTAATTTCCTTTTGGGATTATTTCAAAAAGGCCCTTAAGATTATCATCTCTTATAATTTTGGGGAAAACCCTTTAAGGTCCTTTTTAAACCTTGTGGCCGAAATTTTCTTAAGCCTTTGGAAATGAATTGGTCACTTCATATAGTCCCTAACTCACGCTTGAATTGATTATATCATTTGCTTATCATCCTAAAATGAAAGAATCACTAAGGAAACTTAGTGAAAGACGCTTGAAGGATACTACTTTATTAATTCGCTTATATGAGTCTTCAAGTACTATATGACTTTTCGGTGGGGTACAACATTCTTCCCCCCTTAATATAAGTTTCGTCCTCGAAACTTCAGGCTAGTCAACAAAATGGGGCATCTACTCCTCATGTCGTCTTCCGTTTCCCATGTGGCTTCTTCTTTTAGGTAAATAAGATCGCATAAAGCGTCTTAGTTCCCTCAGAACTGCTTTGTTCCATTTATCTTAGAGATTTCATCAGAACTTATCCTTATTCTCTAGAGGTGTTATCATAACCTATCTCATATCAGGCACTTGCAACCTTGATACTATGTACCGATAATGATATCCATTCCATGTTAGCATGGTCATGAAATGCTTATAATTTCCTAAAATATAAAAAAAACTTGGCAGAGATCATTGACTCTGGGTATAGGCCATTAGCTCTTTTCTGTAAACATCCTTTCGGTGATCATGTAACGGTATAGCATTCAAAGTCACCCGGAATAATTCCCTGCCAAACCTTGGAATACGTGTTCTTACTAACTATTGCTAGTAAAGTTTACTGCCCCTGGGTGACAGTGATGATGTCATCTTACTGAATTTCGATGCCATCCGCACCACGAAGTGTCGGAGTCTTACTCAAGGTACAAATATTCAGAATAAGCGACACCATTTAATTCGTAATCCATATATGATCTTATAGTCGTGCATGCAGGCATGATTACATTCTATAGATGGCCATCGACAAGGGCTTTATCATTTGGTCAAAACCCTAATTTCTAGTCTAAGTCATCCTGGTCTGAGGTCAACTCTCATCTAAGATCAGAACTTAGGTCTAAGATCAAACTTAGTTGACTACAATCATAACTTAGTTCTACATTCTGCCCGGATCTGGAGCCTTCGCTCTGATACCACCTATGGCGCCCCGCACCCCAGCCTCGCCGGGGTCGGTGCACCCGCCGTACTTCACTAAGGAGAGTACTAGGCGTCGTCCCATACGTGCCATGTTCTATGGTATAACGCATGGATTTTTGCGCTTACGTGCAAATAAGTAAGCGAAACCGTGGCAGAATTTAAAACTTCAAATCAAAATCATCCACACGATCATTCATAGTTTATATCTCAAATCAAAAGTATTGAGAGTCACAAGACAAATGTTTTCCATCTCAAATATGCCGTCAGTCCTCAGTCATAGCTGGCCAGTCATGTCTCCTAAGTTCGTCCACTCCTCCCTGCGCTCATGGGTAGGGGAACCCTAGTCTCATCCTCAATCCGCTCTACTTTATTCCTTGCAGCTTCTGGGAGGAAAAATAGGAGGGTGAGTGACAAAGTCACCAGCAAGTACACCACAAACAATCATGCATTACATGGAAAGTACACCCAAGAACCAAATCCCCAAAAAAATTTGGTCTCTTACCCTCATACATGTCTTTCCATTCAAATGCTACCAAGGGAATAGACTCATCACTTAATCATAAAGGGAATAAGATCATAGCTTACATAACAACAACAACAATAAGATCGTAACTTAGGTAACGAAAGATAACAAGGTCATAACCTAAATACATTACATCTAACATTTAGCTAGCATCTCATCCTTCCGTCAAAAGCCACTAAGGCAGCAAAATCATAACTTAGTCACGAAGCACGTAAAGACACAGCTCAGTGCATACAGACTCGACATCATGCTCATGGCCATATGCAATGCGTATGGTTATGCAAATGCAGTGCATAATAAAATTTGTTACATAGAACTGAATATAACAACAAAGTCTGCAACTTATTTGGTAGTATAGCATAATAAGGGTCATCACATGGAATCTGAGAGCTCATCACAACTTTGGACATCTCGTGTTCTTTCATGAATGCAACATGCATGCATATGTATGTATAATGCAACGGGACGTCACACTTAGGGTCTACGAGAACATGACATAGTAGTCTAAGTATCATGTGTCACTACACAATGATCTCATGAACGTGACATGCATGTATATGTACATGTGATGCATCATGATAAAATGATAATATGGCTTTTCACACTTTTCATCAAATCATCATCATCATCTTAAAACAATAGAGTGTTTAGATCTATATCCCAGATCTGAGGCGGTACGTCATCTCGTCTTGTCGGGCCAATTCTTCTGGACCCGTGCGGCCTCGTATCAGATCACTTAACCCTGATCTGGTGGGTTCACAATGGTCACTCTTGTCGGGCCAATTATTCCGGACCCGCACGGCCTCGTATCAGATCACTTAACCCTGATCTGGTGGGTTCACACTGGTCACTCTTGTCGAGCCAATTATTCCGGACCCGCATGGCCTCGTATCAGATCACTTAACCCTGATCTGGTGGGTTCACACTGATCGATCTCATATTCACACACGATACCGGTGGTGAGTCATTTCAAAAATCATCTTCTGAAAATACTTTTCATTTTTCTTTCTCATAAAAGACATGGTGTAAATCATGTACATGACGATGATGCAATGCATGACATGCATTATGCGACTCGTAAACAAATGCATCATAACATGCATGCACGGGCTTGTCTTTTAAACTGAAAAAAACTGTCCAGCAATCACGTTCTTGTTCATACAGCCTTGTGCTCATCAATTCGTGCTCATATTCATAAACCCATGTCATACATATGCATAATGAAGGCTTAGACACATGTTATAAAAATTTCGTAACATTCAGAAATGTCTAACGACCTCAAAACACCATACTATCATCAAAGGTACTGCTGAAATCAGCAGGGCAGTATCGTCTTACCACAGTTTCGTGGGTCATAAAATCTAATTTATTTTGATCCATCACCTAGAAAACATATCTAACACACCAAGGAACAATATCCATAAGGCTAAACATCACATTTAAGCTTAAATGAGCAAGATCAAAGCCTTACAACTTATGACAATGAACTGTCCTGTTTTCCAGTTTTGTACACTAACTTCAACTCTGTTGTTAACCTTCAAAATGGTAGTTGCATACTGGTTTCTTTACATGAACATGTACATCTATTCCTTAGGTAATTACCATAAAAGTTCCAAGGCATTCCAATGAGTTTAAGGGGGTCATCTAGTTGCTTTCCCAAAATGGGTACATGCAGAACCTGGAATGAGCAGTTATATCACGAATTGAATTGTGGCCAAACCACAACTCCTTTTACCAAAATTACAACCCACAGATGTCATACACACATCAAAATATCATCATGTAAAAAATCAGCTCATTTGCACATTCCTAAGGTTCATTTTCAAGCCACACAACTTACCACTCAAAACTGTCCTGTTCCAGTAACTCTGTTTGAGCAGTTTCACCAAAACATTCATTAATAATAATTCACCACTCCTTCTATCAAAATACACATAAGGCTATCACCATACCAAAAATTAGCCAATTTGAACACTCCTAAGATTCATGTTCAGGTTGTTTAACATAACACATAAATCTGTCCTGTTCCAGTACTTCTATTTGACCACTTCTTACTAAAAACTTCATTAAGGACAAACCACAACTCCTTTTGTTGAAAGTCCAACTCACACATTTCATATACATATGAGGTTATCATCAAACCAAAAATTATCCAATTTGAATACTCCTAAGATTTATTTTCAGGTCATGCAAAACGTCACACTGTTCTGCCCAGTTCCAGTAATTTCTTCTTGAGCAGTTTTACCAAAAGATTTATTAAAAATAAACCGTAACTCTTTTTACTGCAATTCCAACTCTCACTTGTACTAAACACACAAAGATAGTGTCATGTCAAAATTTAGCTTAATATAACACTTCTAAGGTTCGTTCTCAAGTCACACAATCAGCAACACAAATCTGCCAGCTCCAGTAGTTTCAGCACTTCTTCACCTTTTTATTGTTCAAGCATTCTTCTACCAACTTCATTTATTAAGATGACTTACTATACTTCAAATACACATTTAAAAATAGTTATTTCAAGTCTCATAACTCGTTTTAGGCTACATATAACTCATACCAACAGTCTTGCCATTTACGCTTAGAACATGTCACTTTTCATACCAACACTCTTCTTTACATCAACTAAGTTCATGTCTTGTTCTTAGAATCTTCAACTAAGATTCATAACTTAAAAATGGCTAGTCATTCAAGCATGAAATTCACAAATAAGGCAAGATTGGCTATAGTATACTTGCCTCCTTGAACCTTAGAGCTTTTCCTTTGCTTGAACCTTGGTTGAAATGGAATGAAGTCTTCCTCTACTTCACATGTGTAGCACGCTTTTGAAGAGGAGAAGGAGGTGAATATTAGCTACCATTTTAAATGGATAAGGGAGCTAGATTGAGGCTAGATTCACCTTACCAAAATGAAGCTTGAATGGATTCAAACCACCAAGGTGTTAGCTTCTCTTAGTAGCTTGAAGAATCCTCCCCTAGTGACTTGACGAATCTTCTCCTAAAATCATCTTGGGTGTCACGTTTTTGGGCAAGAAAAGAGATACCCTTATGAGTTTCATTCTTTGAAACATGGAATTCACTTAGAACACTTAGCATGTACTTACCTAGATGAGTTCTTGAGGCTTGAAAATCTTGGATTTCCTTAGGCTCACTTAGCCGTGTACTTGATGGAGAAATAAGGAGGGCTCTTGCTTCTTGTAATTTCTTGAGAGTGGAGTGTTCTAAACTTGCTTGGAGAGAATTTTCTTCCCTTGGATAGAGGTGTAGCCGTGGGTTTAGTGGAGGGAAGAGGGAGTTTACCATAGCTTGATTTACTAATTTACCATAGTTACTTTTGCCCAACCAAGGTTACTTTAATTCAACTATAGTTACTTTAGGTCAACCATAGTTACTTTATGTCAACTATAGTTACTTTATGCCAACTATAGTTACTTTATGCAACTATAGTTACTTTATGCCAACTATAGTTACTTTATGTCAACTATAGTTACTTTATGGCCAACCTTGGTTACTTTACCCAACTAGAGTTATTTTCTTAACCTTGTAGTAAATTTTTAAGTAACCATGGTAATCTTCAACCATGGGGGCCGATTTCTAGGCTTGGGTGACCCCTTTTTACCATGCTTAATTTCCTTTTCTTATATGTGGATAATTGTCTCCTAATTAATTGATAGTTTCCCCTTTTTCTTGTCTTAAAATAAAATTAGGAAATTCTAAATCCCCCATGGCTATATGGCCGAAACTTAGTAGTAGTTGGTGGAAAATTGTCCACTTCTTGCAACTCCTTAATTTCCTTTTGGGCTTATTTCAAAAAGGCCCTTAAGATTATCATCTCTTATAATTTTGGGAAAAACCCTTTAAGGCTCTTTTTAAACATTGTGGCCGAAATTTTCTTAAGCCTTTGGGAATGAAATGGTCACTTCATATAGTCCCTAACTCACGCTTGAATTGATTATATCATTTGCTTATCATCCTAAAATGAAAGAATCACTAAGGAAACTTAGTGAAAGACGCTTGAAGGATACTACTTTATTAATTCGCTTATATGAGTCTTCAAGTACTATATGACTTTTCGGCGGGGTACAACAAAAACCTTGCCAAGTAAAACCACCTTTGTGGATAAAACCTTGGCGAAGGAAAAAGCGTACATATATGTATAACTATATCCATGTATACTTCTTCAATATGTCAGATTTCATTTTATCATATTAACATTATGTGGCCGAAAGTTTGGCCATTTATTATACATATTTATATTTCACTTTTCTTCCTTTTATATGCATGTTGTATGTTGTATGTTTTCATAACTAACATGTATATATTGCTTTCCTTTCTTTTACTTAATCTTAAGATTATAACACTGAGAAAATACATAGTCACCAACATGATGGAAGACATAAAAAGCGTACTTCTTGAGCCATATTCATCATCTAATACACATCTTGAAGATCGAATGATGAAACTCAAATGGAGTACTCAAATAGGCCACTTGGCCGTGTATATGTGGTGTATATATGAAGATGATGATCATCAAACAACCATTGAGACCATGTATATAAGTCATGCTTATGATGCATACATAAACATGTTAAAGACATGATCTTGAAACATATGAACACTAAGAATACATAAAAGTACAAACTTGATGATCATCATAAAAGAAAACATAATCAAATCAACTAAAATTGTATTCTTTGAACACTTTCCTTAAGATTCTTCATTTTGTACTATTTTTTTTATCTAAGGAAAATTTTATTAGCATAAGCCCTCACTTATGGCGGAGGAAAACCTTATTACAGAGTATGAAAGTATGGCGATAGTAGCAGTATATGATTACCAACATCCAAAATATATATGATATGCCGCATTAAAACCTTGCCAAGTAAAACCACCCTTGTGGACAAAACTTGAACATACTACATGATGATCCTATTTTGATATAAACATAAGTATTTAAATTGTGAAATCCATGATGGATCTAGGAAGAGTACTTGCCTTGGTTCACTTTTCTTACACTTAGATGATGATTCCTTCACTTGGTTTGAAAGAGTGTTCTTCTTCCTTCCTTCCTATGTGTACACGGTTTTGGGGTCCAAAAGGAGGGTTACTGAGCAACTTATGAAACTAATCATATGGAAGAATCAAACTTAAACTTCATAAAGTTCTTACCTTGATTACTTTTGATTCTAGATGCTACAACCTTCTCGAATCTTTCTTAGTTGATGGAGTGTTTATGATGCTTGATTTGAGTGATGTGTAGAGAAAAAGGGGTTTGAGTGATTTTCAAATACATGATTTAAATGTGCACAAAAACGAGCATAAGATAAAACGTGCATAAGATATACATGTATGCATGATACATTGCTATTACTTGCCTTATTTAGCTTATATATAATGTTGCCGGACTAACGAGCCATGAAGCGTTAAAGCTTACATCATATGGCAAACATTTGTTGTGTTTATACTATTTTCAGGTGCCACTATTAATGAACTAAACTAGTTCATTAAGTGAAGTACTTAGTTTATTAAACTAAGTAGTTCATTAAAGGAAGCCACATTTGGAAAAGGCACAAAGGCAACAAGGCTAAGGAAGGAAAGTTCTCTCCTCCTCTACTCATTAATATACACGCCAATATATATATACACTACATATATTTTCAGATTTTTTAAATAAAGGCACATACACATGTATTCCAACGTACTACCGGCACGTTATATATTTTTCGTACGTACGTTAACGTCACACCACTATACTTAACTCATATTTATGAGTATATTCAGGTCTTATATCATATCATATAAGATATGGTGATGACAAATTAAATACGACATGATAAAAGGTTCTAAACCGAAATTTGTCGTATCGGGCGAATACCAAAACTTCGCCAACGTGTCACGTACTTGCCATAAATAAATGGCCAGCCCATATACATCAAAATATGATGTAAATTTCGTGCTACACATGACATATTCAGCCAAGAATACTTTCCATGTTGGCACACACAAATTACTCCACATTAAGGCCAAGCATTGCAAAATCAAAGTGATCAAAAGCCTAGCTCTTCTTCTTCTACATTCTCTCTTTCTTTCTTTCTTCTTGTAAGCCTATTGTATTCATATTATTTAAATCTTGAATAGGCTTGATATAAACCACCATTCATTCTATATCTTTGTAAAAGATTGATCAAGGTGTGATCAATCTTCATTCTTGCAAGGTGGTGGTGTTCGTGTGCATTGTATTGAACATACAAGGTTTGTAAAGGGTTGGAGTTGGTGTGTAACTCCATCAACCCTGTGGTAAGGTGTTTTTGAGTTGTGTGATTAGTGTGAACCAAGGAAGGTGTTCCTTGAAGACTGGAGTAGGTTGTTGATAACCGAACCAGTATAAAATTCTTGGTGTCATTTACTTTCAGCACTGTTTACTGTTTTTAATCATGTTCGTAAAAATAGTAAACGAATTTCAAAAATCACGAAACTTTGAGAACATATAACCACACGTTCTAGGGTTCTTTTGGCGCAAGTGTCAACCCTTATGGACTAGTATAAGTCATTCAAACGTCCAAAGTTCTGAGACTAGTGCAGTCTGATTTTCAGACTTGCAAAGGTTGAGACTTTGATTGTATTTGACCTATTTCCCAAAAGAATTTTCCAAAACTGTTTCAACCCATTTAAATATAGTATATAAAGAGTTAATGGTAAAATTTTCAGATCATTTGGACGTTCACACAAATAGGAATTAATTTTTCAAAACCATCTACCGTTTCTGGCAGATTTGCACAATCTGAGTACCAACGGTTATTGAAGGGGTTAAGGGTTGAATTTTGATTTGAAACTTTTAGGGAACTCTCATAACATCTGAGGATAAGTTCTCTCAAAATTTCATAATTTTTGGAGACCTCTAACCTAGTTTTAAAAATTTTTTAAAACAGGTCCTGAAAACAGAAACTGTTTTCAGAACTTGAATTGTTCAAGTTTAAAAGAAATTTTTAAAACCACACTTTTCGCACCATCTATTCAACCCCCCTTCTAGTGGTGCCCTGCAGATCCTACATGATGTTGCTGTGAAGAAAGGAGAAGGAAATCTTCTCCTTGTTGAAGAGCAACTTTCGGCCATTATAGCGGAAAAGAGGGTATTGGAGGGTCTTTGAATTTTTCCTTGGGAGATAGGATGAAAATGATTGGTTGAAGATGTAATTATGTGAGGGGTTAATGAAGAAATAATTTCCTAATTTTTCAAAGGGGATGGCTGGCCATGTTGATTGAGGAATAGGGTGGGAGACAAACTTTTGACAAGTATGGGCTGGAGGGATGGGTTGGTAGGATAAGATTCTTAAAGCATGCATTATTATATATAAACTTTACCAAATAATAAGACAAGTCGTCTTATACTTCCTTTTCCTTTTTCTTTTCTTTTATTTCATGTGTATATATTTGTTTTCCTTTTATTTAATGTAGTATAAAATTGTTGTGTCATGTATTTCTTTTTGATTTAATTTATCCTAATAGTTTAAGTTGTTGCTAACTAATTTAATTTGGGTTTTTTATTGTATAGATTCAAACGTTTGTGATATATTTGCTAGTGTATCGGTATACAAGACTAGTTTTATGAATCGTACACCTACGAAATTATGTTTACGGTATTGGAAATCGTTACAACATAACGAATTTTCTGAGCTGTAAGATTCTCTCCCCCTTATAGAAAGTTTCATGCTCGAAACTTATGTACCTCATACGAAAAGTTGTGAATATTGCTTCTGCATTTGCTGCTCCGTCTCCCAAGTCGCTTCTCGCTCTGTATGATTACTCCATTATACTTTCACGAAAAGGAATGTCCGTTTCCTCAGCACCTGCTCTTTACGGTCAACGATCCGTATAGGAACTTCTTCATACGTAACGTCATCCTTAATAGTTACGGGCTGCTGCTCCAATATATGATCAGGATCGTGTACATATCGCCGCAACTAAGGTACATGAAACACATTATGTACCTGGGATAATGTAGGAGGTAGGGCCAACCGATATGCAACGACTCCAACTTTCTCTAGTATCTCATAAGGACCAATAAATATAGGGCTCAGTTTCCCTTTAATCCCAAATCTAATCACGCCCTTGGCCGGTGAAACCCACAAATATACATTCTCTCCTACTTCAAACTCAATCGGTTGTCTTTTTGTATCCGCCCAGCTTTTGCTACGGTCTTGAGCAGCCTTCAATCTATCACGTATCACCTTGATCTTTCCAAGAGTCTTCTCCACCAGTTCCAGACCCATAATAGTTCTCTCGCCAACTTCATCCCAATATAATGGAGATCGACACTTCCTTCCATACAATGCTTCGAACGCTGCCATACCAATAGAACTGTGATAGCTGTTATTATACGAGAACTCAATCAACTTCACTGATCTGTCCCAGCTACCATTGAAATCCAAAGTACAAGCACATAATATATCTTCCAACGTCTGTATGGTACGTTTTGACTGTCCATCGGTCTGCGGATGAAATGTTGTACTCATCCAGAGTTTGGTACCCATGGAATTTTGATAAGCTCTCCAGAATCGCAAAGTAAAACGTGGATCTCTATCGCACACAATGCTGACAGGTGTTCCATGCAGGCTGACTATCTCATTCATATACATACTCACCAGTTTTTCTATAGACGTCTGGATTAACATGGATAAGAAATGTGCCGATTTATTGAGATGATCCACGATTACCCAAATCGTATGATAACCGCTACGAGTCTTAGGGAGCCCGGTAACAAAGTCCATCGTAATATGCTCCCATTTCCACTCTGAAATCTCTAATGGCTATAACAGTCATGTCGGCCTTTGATGTTCTGCTTTAACTTGTTGACAAATATGACATATCTCCACAATCTCTGCAATCTGACGCTTCATGCCGTTCCACCAATAGTTGCTTTTAAGATCCTGATACATCTTGGTGGCTCCCGGATGTATAGATAACCGCGAGTTGTGAGCTTGAGTCATGTTGTCTCTCTTAATTCCCTCAATGTTTGGCACACACAACCTTTTCTTGAACCAAAGACTGCCATCATTATGCAACTGGAAATCCTTCGCCGGTTGTTCTTTAAACTGCTTGACAATGGTCATCAACTCAGAATCATTCTTTTGCGCCTCTTTAATTCTATCAATCAAAGCTGGAGCGATCATCAATTTTGCCAGAATATTCACAGTCGAGTCAACCACATCCAATCCAAACTCGGCTATCTCTCTCTCTAGAGGCGTCTGTCGAGCATGGCTTGAATTTCTAATCAATGCCTCAACCACCTTATTCACCTTACCCGGATGATAATGGATGGCGAGGTCATAATCCTTCATCAACTCCAACCATCTTCGTTGCCTCATGAATAACTCCTTCTGGGTGAAAAGATATTTCAAGCTCTTGTGATCCTTGTAAATTTCGCATCTCTCACCGTATAAATAATGCCTTCATATTTTAAGCGCAAATACAACAGCTGCTAGTTCTAGGTCATGGATGGGGCATTTCTGCTCATAGGGTTTCAACTGTCTTGATGCGTATGCAATTACTCGTTCCTTCTGCGTTAACACACAACCTAGTCCATTCTTTGAAGCATCACTATATACCACAAATCCCTCTCCTGAGATTGGTTGTGCTAATACTGGCGCCGATGTCAATTTCTTCTTAGGTTCGGTGAAGCTCTGTCCGCAATCAGAAGTCCAATCATATCGCGTCTTTTCTGCATCAATCGAGTCAATGGGACTGCAATCCGTGAGAATCTTTCAACAAACTTCTGATAATAACCTGCAAGTCCCAAGAAACTCCTGGCCTCAGTCACATTTGTCGGTCTTGGCCATTCTGTAATAGCCTCAATCTTCTTCGGGTCTACTAAGATACCATCCTTAGACACAACATGACCCAAAAATGCAACACTATGGAGACAAAATTCGCACTTGCTGAATTTAGCATATAGCTGCTTCTTTCTTAATACATTCAGTGTTACCCTTAGATGCTCTGCATGGGTTTCCTCTTCTGGTGAATATATCAGAATATCATCAATAAATACCACCACGAACTTATCAAAATGATCCGGAAATACTGTGTTCATCAGATCCATGAATGTTGCGGGTGCGTTGGTCAATCCGAACGGCATCACTAAGAACTCGTAATGTCCATATCTTGTACGAAAAACAGTCTTAGCGATATCTTCCGACTTGATCTTCAACTGATGGTAACCAAAGCGGAGATCCATCTTGCTGAACACTTTAGCTCCATGTACGAAAAGTTATATTGATATTTATAACAGTTATATGTTTGTTATTTAATCATTTAAATTACTTACCCTTAATTGATCAAATAAGTCGTCGATTCGGGGCAGTGGATATCGATTTTTTATAGTGATCTTATTCATCTCTCGATAATCGATGCAGAGTCGCATGCTGCCATCCTTCTTCTTAACGAACAACACTGGAGCTCCCCAGGGTGATACACTAGGCCGTATAAATTTCTCATCTATCGATTCTTGCAACTATGATTTCAATTCCTCCGATTTGGCTGGGGCCATTCTATACAGCGGCTTTGAGACCAATTCAGCTCCTGGAACGACATTAATCTCAAATTCAATCTCCCTGTCCGGAGGCAAGCCTGGTAGGTCATCCGTAAATACATTTGTGAACTCCTTGACTACCAGAATACTATCAATTGATGGTGTCTCTGAATCCTTGCTGAGAGCATACACAAGAAATTCTTCACTACCCTTCTTCACTGATCGAAACGCTTTTGCTGCTGTCAAATAAATATTATGTGGTATCTTTTTCATCTTAAAGTTCCCCTGATAGATCACCTCTTTTCGCATCGGATCCTTAATCATCACACGCTTACCACGACAATCAATGTAGGCATCGTGTTTGAACAACCAATCCATGCCTAGAATAATGTCAAAGTCCCCAATCTGTATAGGAATTAGGGTAGTTTCGAACTTCTATCCTCTCATTTCAATCTCGCAATTCTTATATATATGATGTGAAATGATCACCTGATCACCAGTTGCTTTAACGCTATAAGGCGTATCCAGCCATGCCGGACAACTATCAAGGTTCTTAGCAAACCTTTTCGATACAAAGGAGTGACTTACACCACTATCAAATAATACGTTGGCAGGTATGTTATTTGCTAATATAACACCTGAGCAATTCATAATTCAAATATGCAATTCTTAAGCAAACAGATAATATCATAAACTTTTGAAAATGAATATACCTGTCACAACGTCTGGGGCATCCAGAACCTCCTCATCTGTTATCACATGTACTCTGGCATTGGACCTTGGGCCATCTCTCTGCTGAGGTGCAGCCCTCTGGGGTCCCTTCCAGGTCTCAAGACAGTCTTTGATCATGTGGCCAATCTTGCCACAGTTAAATCAAGCTCCAATCTTCAGCAAACATGCTACAGTATGTTGTTTCTGGCAATTAGAGCATCTCAGAATCGGATTTGCCTGTGGTGGACGCTGCTGTTGTGGCTGGCCTTGCGGCTGAGGCTGCTGCTATAAATTCTGCTGACGTGCACATCCATCATATCCTCTGGCAGTTTTAGCCCCTTTACCAAACTGACCATCTCCAAACTCTTGGGGCCTCTTGCCCGGGTATCAACATCATGACTGATGATGTCTCTATCTAGACCGATAGTAGGCATCTAGCAATTCACCAAAATCCCTCGGGTTGGCATTCACAATCCAGGTGCGAATGCGTGGGTTCAGTCCTCTCTCAAACTTAATCATTTTCAGTTTTTCATCCCCCATAATCGTTGGAACATACCTTCCCAATGTAGTAAATCGGTTGGCATAGTCTGCCACTGTCATACCAGACGTCTGAAGTAAAGACTCGAACATCCCTATCTTCTGTAAGGTAACTGATGGTGGAATCTAGAATTTGCAGAACTCTCTCAAAAATCGCTCCCAAGTAACTAGAGCTGGCAAATGCTGTAAATTAGTAGTCCACCACTGATCGGCCTCACCAGTCAGAAAAGGCCTGATAACCTGGGCTTTTACCTCCTCTGGTACCTAAATCAACTCAAGGTTATTCTGTACTTCTTTTAGCCATTTCTCAGCTATGTCAGGGTCAGATCCACCCTCAAAATTAGGGATGCAGGCCTTCTTCAGCTCTCCATAAAAGAAACGAGTACCATGTTGTGGTGAATGTGGTGGTAGAGGTGCTGCGTGATTCTGGTGGCCGTTGTTACCTACCGTCTGTCCTGTCTGTACCAAAGCTTGCAGAACAACCTGCTAAAAATCTCTCTGATCCTGCTGCTATGGGGGTGGAGGCACATGTTCAGTGTAAAGTGGAATCGGCCCTGCCTACAGGGGTATCTGTGGCGATGGAGGAGGAGGTAACTGTGCCGGTCTGTCAGCGTGCAGTCTACCTCTAGGTCGTGAAGAAATCCTACTGAAATCAGTATTATCAGAAATAATTTACATGTCAAATTAATTTGCCTACATGTTTAGCTCAGAATTTGTAAGATTAGGGTTTTTAATTGTGCACTTGATACTTCAAGTAAAATTTCAAATCTTATTTGACTATCCGTAACCATTCTAAGGATCCTAATATAAGGATATCACTCTTGATCTAAGATCATAACTTAAGTTCTATGACCATCAGTTAATTTTCTAAGTGCTTACTTTATTGTTTCCACCGTGGATCTAGAGCCTTTTCTCTGATACCAACTGTAGCGCCCCGCCCGAAACTAGGGTTTTGGCATGGTGCACCCCCCATACTCTACTACGAGTAGTACAAGGCGTCGATACTATACATGTGCATGTTGACATTAATCGTAATCGATATAGCGGAAGCACATAAAAATAAGCTCACGACATGCATCATAATAATACAAATCGTTCAAACGCGTACAAACCACAAGTACAATGTCTCACGATAGTCTTATTACATCACAATGAAATAAAGCTCAACACAACTGGTACATAGCTTCGGCCTACATCTCAGCTCACAGATACTCTATCTGCGGTTCCTCCTCAATGAACAAGGTGTCTAGGTTCATGTTCTCTGAAATGTTATAAGGCAAGTATGAGCGATAGCCACCAACTTTTAATCGCTCAGCAAGTAGTCTTTCTAGATACTTCATGTGGATCATACATTGGGAGACATTGTGACAAGTAGTGTGCATAATCACATCTCCGCTTACAAATAATAACATGATATAAGAATAAAATATGACATAAGATTTTACATCATACCTTAAGATCATATCTTTCTTCCTCAGCATATCCCTAGCCTACCTTCCATACTTGAATACTAATCCATCTTATGCTAAGGTCATCACTTATAATCATCACTTTTACATGCATAATCTTCCGTAATCATCTTAAGACATAATGATCGTACAAATATTCTAATCATCACCTAAGGGACATGATCATGACATGATGCCTAAAACATGACTTTTCATAAAATGACTTTTTGTAAACATGACTTTTCATAAACATGACATTTCATAACTTGACGTGATTTTCATAACTTGCGTAAAATGACATATTCATAACTTGCATAACATGACATTTTCATAACATGAAGACATAACATTTTCATCATTGGGTATAGCACTTTTCATAAGAATAATAACACACGACATACCGATCGATTCCCCTTGTAGTACATGTACGACATAAAACATCATCAACATATGTACATGTGCTAACGGTGATGCGCTATGACGAAGATCCCGTGTCCCAGACCCGGTGTTACACTTAGCCGTACACGTAATCACATTCCCCTGACATCTACCACCCCAATACCAATGTCACGCCGGCGAACATAACATAGTCATAATCATGAACATAACATAACATATCGTGTGTCAATGAAATCGATCGTCTCACGTTTATTATTCACATGCATATGGACTTTTAAAACATGATATGCGCAAAACAACTTTTCAAACTTTATTTTCGTGCAACATGAGACTTGGTCATATGAAGTATTATGGTAGGACTACAACTTATAACATCACTTACTTATTTTCATCCTACATATCATAACTTAAAGAAAATCCCACTTTGACCATCAAAGGTGGCCAGTCGGCCATAGCAACAAAAACATCCCCCTTTTCCTCATTTTTCATACAACACCACTTTCTTAATTTGTATTTTCAAAATACAACTCATATTCCAACACTTAAGGAAATTAAATTTTAATACATAATTCCTTTAACTCCTCACATACAAATACCTCAACTTATACCATACTTTATTCATTTCCATGTCTTATACATATATGTGAACATAATATGAAACTTAAGTCATTATATTGTATAAATGGCCTTAAGTCCGAATGTATATATTTATAATTATATATATAATATTACATATATATATAAAATTTATATTTTTAATACCTTAAGCCGTGTATATATATGTATAACTACATCCATGTATACTTCTTTAACATGTTACATTTCATTTTATCATATTAACACTATGTGGCCGAAAGTTTGGCCATTTATTATACATATTTATATTTCACTTTTCTTCCTTTTATGTACATGTTTTATGTTGTATGTTTTCATAACTAACATGTACATATTGCTTTCCTTTCTTTTACTGAATCTTAAGATTATAACACTAAGAGAATACATAGTCACCAACATGATGGAAAACATAAAAAGTGTACTTATTGAGCCATATTCATCATCTAATACACATCTTGAAGATGGAATGATGATACTCAGATGGAGTACTCAAATAGGCCACTTGGCCGTGTGTATGTGGTGTATATATGAACATGATGATCATCAAACAACCATTGAGACCTTGTATATAAGTCATGCTTATGATGCATACATAAACTTGTTAAAGACAGGATCTTGAAACATATGAACACTAAGAATACATAAAAGTACAAACTTGATGATCATCATAAAAGAAAACATAATCAAATCAACTAAAGTTGTATTCTTTGAACACTTTCCTTAAGATTCTTCATTTTGTACTATTTATTCCAAGTCTATATATATATACCTACCCATACATATATATGTTACATTTATATATACATGGCCATTTATAGGTACATTTATATATATTTATATATTTATAACACTTACAATCATAGATCTTTCATATTCTTATGACAAAACTCGAACATACTACATGATAATCCCATTTTGATATGAACATAAGTATTTAAAATTTGAAATCCAGGATGGATCTAGGAAGTGTACTTGCCTTGGTTCACTTTTCTTACACTTAGATGATAATTCCTTCACTTGGTTTGAAAGAGAATCCGTAACCATCACCTGCTTAAGTCGACAGTCAATGTTGGTGTGATTTTTGGCTAACCATTCTATCCCCAATATCATGTCAAAATCATACATCTTGATAGGAATCAGTGCGGCGAAGAACATTTACTCTCTGAATTCTAACTCACAATCCCTGTACTATCGGTGCAAAATCATAAATTGATTTTTGGCCGCTTGGACATGGTATGGAGTCTCTAACCACTCCGGTAAACCACAAAGGTGCTTAGTGGATCTCTTTGCCATGAAAAAGCGGCTCGCGCCGCTATCGAAAAGCACATTGACAAGTATCTTATTCACTAAAATTGCACCTAATATCATAACAAGTTTCACACAAGGAGTTAAACACATATAGGCTCTCTTCAAGTCAAAATTCAAACTTAATTTAAATTTTAGCTACTA
>AP025060.1:15968916-16011428 GCA_036186865.1 Eustoma russellianum
ATATATATATATATACCTACCCATACATATATATGTTACATTTATATATACATGGCCATTTATAGGTACATTTATATATATTTATATATTTATAACACTTACAATCATAGATCTTTCATATTCTTATGACAAAACTCGAACATACTACATGATAATCCCATTTTGATATGAACATAAGTATTTAAAATTTGAAATCCAGGATGGATCTAGGAAGTGTACTTGCCTTGGTTCACTTTTCTTACACTTAGATGATAATTCCTTCACTTGGTTTGAAAGAGAATCCGTAACCATCACCTGCTTAAGTCGACAGTCAATGTTGGTGTGATTTTTGGCTAACCATTCTATCCCCAATATCATGTCAAAATCATACATCTTGATAGGAATCAGTGCGGCGAAGAACATTTACTCTCTGAATTCTAACTCACAATCCCTGTACTATCGGTGCAAAATCATAAATTGATTTTTGGCCGCTTGGACATGGTATGGAGTCTCTAACCACTCCGGTAAACCACAAAGGTGCTTAGTGGATCTCTTTGCCATGAAAAAGCGGCTCGCGCCGCTATCGAAAAGCACATTGACAAGTATCTTATTCACTAAAATTGCACCTAATATCATAACAAGTTTCACACAAGGAGTTAAACACATATAGGCTCTCTTCAAGTCAAAATTCAAACTTAATTTAAATTTTAGCTACTACAATGTCGGTAGCTTCTTGAATGTCGGTGTTCGTCATGACGTGGATGCAGACATTAGCTCTTGGCTACTGAGCCGCCTCTCCATGAGCATTCTTCCTCATCTCTGGACAATCTCTAATCAGATGGTCTACCTACCCACGACGGTAACATGCTCCTGCTAATTTCATACACTCACTGACATGACTCTTCTTGAAGTGCGGGCAAACTACCACAAGCTGTTGGACAACTGGATCCTGTGGTGGGGGTCTCTGAAATTTTCTCTCCAGGCCTCTCTTTGGAATCTTGACCCAACGCCTAGGTTTGCCACCAACTCTAGTCTCATCTCTTGGCCTCTTGCTGTTGTCAGACAACCTTACACTTGCTTCTCTTGCTGCTACTCTGCAGAAGTCACTCTTGATGCGGAAACATGCATCCAGCATATCTTCATAGGTCCTCATTCACGTGTTCACTTTTGCCGACTGAATCCTCGAGTCAAAAGCCCTCTCAAAATTAGTCATTGTCAAGCGATTATCAAACATAATCGCTGGCGTAAACTTACCAAATGCATGAAAATGATCAGTATACTCCAACACTGTCATCAGACCCTGCTCAAGTCTGTCAAATGCCTTTATGTTGTCTAGGATTGCTTTCTCTGGCACGTAATACTTTAGGAACAAATTGTAGAACTATGCCCAAGAGACAGGCGGGATCATCCTCAGTACCATTCCAGAGGCGTGGCCACATCCACTTTGATCTCATCAGGCACTTGCACCAGCCTGAAACATTTTTCCACCTCAGCCAACCAATGCTGAGCCTCTTCGGGGTGAGTACATCCCGTAAACAAAGGGACCTTGATCTTCCTCATCACCCCATAAAAGAACCGAATATTACGCTGCGATTGCAGAGGAGGAGGAGTCTGCTGCTGTTGGGCATAACCCTGAGCAATCATAGTTAGTGCATCCGTGAGCACCTGGGGTAGGACAACCTGTGGTGGCCGATTCTCTTTCCCGTTGCCAGACTTTCCTACGTTATCTCTTTGTGGAGGCATTTTTTGATAGGTTAGCACTTTCATTAGAAATCATTAACCACAGGATATTACTGAAAGCTCGAATACATAAAAATGGATGGAGTATGAAATAAAAAAATAATACAGAAATTAGATGATTTACGCGCTCGCACACACCCAGCCCAAATCATACTTAGACTCTAGATATTAAGCATTTAAAAGGATAAAAATTAAGTAGAAATCATATCTTAAGTTGCTAAAAGATCATGATCCTAGGTTTCTGATGTAGATCTGGATCATGGGATCTGATACCACCTGTAGCGCCCCGACCAGAAACCGATCATCGAAACAGTGCATTCGTCGTAGCCTGCTACGAGAATTACAATACATCATAGCAAATCACATAGACGTCGACTTTGACATAGATTAAGTTAGTAGAAACATCATACAAATTAAAAATTTTGGAAGAAAAATATGTCAATCCCACACGAAATACAACTGAAATAAAAAGGGTACTAGGGAAAAGTCTAATACATCCTCCGATATGAAACATGAAACACGAAGTCTATCAGCTAAAGAAATAAACATAAGTTTGATCCTCCTCAATGACCAGCATCCCTATGTCCTCACTCGCCATCCTCTTCTACAAAAATCAGCTCATACTCGGGCTCACCCAGAAAAAATGGAGTATCTATTCTTAGCGAAAACATTGCTAGCAAGTGATCCGTCTGTGCCCCTTACGGGATCACACACGACGAGTCACCAATACATAATTCAATGCCAAATTAAGGTGCTTGGGGTTAGAAAATAACATTTTATTAGTAAACACCAAAGCCTGACAAGTCACATAAGAAAGAAAGATAATGACCAATCATGTATCGAGCAGCACAGACAAAGTAAACATATCATATACACACATGTCGCTTCTTTCAGTTCATATCATTTACATCATGTCACATGATGCTTGCACTTCTTCAAAACCATGCACTGAACTGAGACGGACATATACGTGGGCCTTCTTTCACAAACATGTCATGCATGTCATTTCACGAAGCTTTTCATACCTCTTCATATCTTATTCTTCATGTAGTAAAAACCTTTATGCCCTGTGGGTGATCAGTCCACAGCAAAACAGAACTTTATACCCCGTGCTGAAAGGTTCATGCCATATAACAGAAACTTTATACGCTGCCATCGATTCATAGGTCATGTTTTTATACCCTGCCACTACAGATGTGACTTTTAGACCCTACTATCAACCAGCATCCGCCATCTAGCCTTTTGGGACTTTAGTCTTCTTTTACTGACACATGTCTTTTCACAAAGAAAAATTCATGTCGGAATGCAAAATGCTCATGACCTGGTGCAAAATGCTCAGGTCACATCATATCAGGCTTTTGAACATACACACACACTTTACATATCAAGTACAGGGTCATAAACCTCAAACATACCTCACTTGCACTATTTCACACACTTTCATCTCACAAATCCACTTGAAGTTCACACTTAGCCCTACTCATTCACTCTTAAAGTTTTCAACCCCAAACATACCTAAAACACACTTCAAAGACACCCCTTAGACATATACTCAAGTCCCAAACATCAAACACAAGTCTCTCTAACAATTTGCCATTCTTTCCTTAATATTTTCTAAGGATTCAACTCAAATTCTGGAGCATCGATCGATCGATGTGACCTTCTGATCGATCTATATCCAGTTTTCTGGACATTGATCCTTTCTGATCGATATATGTCTTCCAGAGAGTTTAAAAATCCTTCCACGACTACTTGGATAGATTGAAATCACCCCCTGATCGATCCAAGTCCTTGTTTTTGCAATGTTCCACCATGTTTCACCTCATTTACGACCCAACCTTCAAACCACTTCATTCCAAACATAGAAAAGGCCTAAAATCAATCCTAAGACCTGAATTCAACCTGCATATGCGCACATGACACAAAATTGAACCTTAGATACCTCAAACGACATCAACCCTACGCCTCCTACCCTTCACACCTTCAAACAAGTAAGCAACACCCTCAAACCTCAAATAAACCTGCATCAACTCATCTTACATCCCTTCAAACCTTCAACAAATCAACTCAAATCATCTGAGGCACCAATAGTAAGCACAACAGATGATCACAAGGCAATGATTACATCTAAGATGATACATTTAAGGCATATGTCTCATCATCAATAAAATCATAAGAATTCTTAGAGATTGTCCCAAAAGTTCTTGACTTTACTCAATCAAACAACAATAGATGCATAGAATAAAGCAATTAACATAAACAGATCAAAATTATGAATGTGTGATCCGATTTTTCTTTTTAGTAAAGTAGGGAATATTGAATCAAAACACGTAAGGCGTATAGAAAAGTCACTTGCCTTTGAATCTAGATGACCTTACAAGAGATATGATGATTTCTAGAACAAATTGGACCTAGTTTGGGGCTCGGTTTTCTCCCTTCTTCTTCTTTTCTCTCTTATTCTCCACCAGCCCTCTGAATGTCAACTTTGGTAACTGCTAGGGTGCAGAAGTCGACATTCTGGGGGGAGTTATATGTAATCGTATAACTCCTTAATATTTTAACTGGGAAGGGGCCATTTTGGTATTTTGGGCCATATTTTCTTACTTTCAGCTTTTTTTATTATTTTTCCACCTACAATTCATTCAACTAAGCCTCATAAACATATATAATTATTAAAATTATATTTTTCTCGGTTTTAATTATTTTATGCCAAACTTGGGAAAACACAGGGTATGACATTCCACCCTCATTACAAAAAGCTTCATCCTCGAAACTTATGTACCTTAATTAAAGAGTTGAGGGTACTTCTCCTGTATCTGCTCTTCAAGTTCCCAAGTGGCTTCCCGCTCAGAGTGGTTGCTCCACTGAACCTTTACATAAGGGATCACTCGTTTCCTCAACAGCTGTTCTTTTCGGTGAACGATCCTCACTGGAACCTCCTGATAGGTAACATCACCTTTAAGCTCTAGAGGCTGTGCTTCAAGTACATGGCTTGGATCTGACACGTATTTCCTCAACTGTGAGATGTGGAAGACGTTATGGACCTGTGACAAGGCTGTGGGTAATGCCAACCTGTATGCCAAAGCTCTCACTTTCTAAAGTATCTCATAAGGGCTAATAAAACGGGGACTTAACTTGCCCTTCACTTCAAATCTCATAGTGCCTTTCGTAGGTGACACCCTCAAGTAAATCTTTTCACCTACCTTGAACTCCAAAGGGCGTCTCTTGGAATCCGCCTAGCTTTTATTACGATCCTGGCCGTCTTGAGTCTGTCTCGAATGATTTTCACCTTCTCTAACGTCTTCTCAAGCATCTCAGGTCCGGTGATAGCCCTCTCACCGACCTCGTCCCAATAAACCGGGGACTTGCACTTCTTTCTAGAATTTAGAAGTAAACTGTGGATCTTGGTCAGACACTATGGTCACTGGAAAACCGTGCAAGCTGACAATATTGTCCATATATAAATTCACTAACTTATCAAGAGATGCTTCACTCGAGATGGGTAGAAAATGTGCAGACTTGGTTACCTGATGCACAATAACCTAAATCATGTCATATCCACTTCTTGTCCTCGGTAAACAAGCCACAAAGTCCATCGTAATGTGCTCCCACTTTCATTCTGGGATCTCCAACGGAATCAATAATTCATCAGGCTATTGGTGTTCAGCCTTAACTTGCTGACACACCAAACATCTCTCAATGAACTACGCAATGTGCTTCTTCATTCCGGACCACTAATAATACTGTTTGAGATCTCTGTACATCTTGGTGCTACCAAGATGTATTGATATTTTCGAATTGTGAGGTTCCTGGAAAATTTCTTTTCCGGGTCCATCTATATCAGGAACACACAATCTCCCTCCGAATCATAGTTTCGTGTCATCATTGGCCTGAAATCCATCAACTTGAATATGCCTCAGCTTTTCCGTAATATCACCCAAAGTCTTATCGTTCTTCTAAGCCTCTTTCACCCAATTAACCAAAATTGGGGTGATCGTTAATGCTGCCAAAACATTAACAGTAGTCAGCTAAATCCAGGCCAAAATCTTCCATTTCTCTCTCAAGTGGAGACTGTATTACGTGGCTTGATTTTCTGCTTAATGAATGGGCCACATTATTAGCTTTTCCTAGGTGATAATGAATGGTCAAGTCGTCATCTTTCAACAACTCCAACCATTGCCGCAGCCTTATATTCAGCTCCTTTTTGGGAGAACAAATATTTCAAGCTCTTTTGATTGATAAATACATCGTATTTCTCCCTGTACAGATAGTGCCGCAAAATCTTTAGGGCGAACACAACTGTTGGGAGCTCAATATCATGCGTCGGATAAAACTGCTCGTAAGGTTTCAGGTGTCTTGGAGCATACGCGATGACTCATCCGTATTTGTCAAGACACAACCTAAATATAGCATATTAATCCAATTTGATATGTATGTAAATCCTAACTTATGATATCATATACATACCCAAACCGTTCTTCGATGCGTCGCTGTAGATCACAGACCCATTAGTACCAGAGGGCTGAGCTAATACTGGGTTGTGGTTAACCTCTTCTTAAGTTCGGTGAATCTTTTCTCGCACTCGACTGTCCACTCAAACTTAGTCTTCTTTTGATCGAGACGACCGAAGGGCACTGCTATTGTCAAGAATCCCTCGACAAAATTCATGTAATAACGTGCTAGACACAAGAAACTCCGTACTTCCGTGACATTCGTGGGTCTAGGACACTCCATGATAGCTTCAATTTTCTACAGGTCAACACAGATCCCCTCTTCCGAAATCACGTGCCCAAGAAAAGTCACTCTCTTGAGCCAGAACTCACATTTGCTGAATTTGGCATAAAGTTGTTTCTGCCTCAGAATACCTAAAACGATTCTCAGATGTTTGGCGTGAGTCTACTCATCAGGGGAATAAACCAAAATGTTGTTGAGGAAGACCACGATGAATTTATCTAACTTTCCCTTGAAGACGGTATTCAAAAGTTCCATCAAAGATGTTGGGGCATTTGTCAACCCAAATGGCATCACTAAGAACTCATAGTGGCCAAATCTCGTGCGGAAGGCTGTCTTCGTAATATCTTTAGCATTTACTCGTAGTTGGAGATACCCTGATTGGAGGTCAATCTTAGAGAATATCTAGGCACCCTTGAGTTGGTCAAACAGATCTTCGATTCATGGTTGTAAGTATTTATTCTTGATGGTAATTTTAGTCAGCTCTCGATAGTCGATACAGAGTTTCATGCTTCCATCCTTCTTCTTCACAAATAGAACGGGTGCTCCCTAGGGTGATACACTGGGACGGAGGAATTTCCTGTCCAACAGCACCTGAAGTTGTTCTTTCAATTCCTTCGGTTCCGCTGGAGCTATTTTGTAAGGGGCTTTTGAAATTGGCTCGGCTCCTAGGATTAAATATATCTCAAACTCGACTTTCCTTGGAGGTGGTACTCCCGACAACTCTTCCAGAAACACATCCAGAAATTCATTGACTACATGAATCTACTCAATAGCAGGTATTTCCTTGGTAGCATCCATCGCATACACCATGAGACCATTAGCACCTTCTTTAAGGCTTTCCAAGCTTGAGCAACTGTTATATACACCTTCTTAGTATCTTTCTTCATCTTTGCATCTCCTTGGAAGGTCACATCTTTCACTCTGAATCCGTAACCGTCACCTTCTTAAGTCAACAGTCGATGTTGGTGTGATATTTGGCTAACCCGTCCATCCCTAATATCACGTCAAAATCGTACATCTGGATAGGAATCAGTGTGGCGGAGAACATTTACTCTCCGGATTCTAACTCACAATCCCTGTACTAATGGTGCAAAATCATAACTTGATTTTTGGCCGCTTGGACATGGTATGGAGTCTCTAACCACTCTGGTAAACCACAAAGGTGCTTAGTGGATCTCTTAACCATGAAAGAGTGGCTCGCGCCGCTATCGAAAAGCACATTGGCAGGTATCTTATTCACTAAAATTGCACCTAATATTATAGCAAGTTTCACACAAGGAGTTAAACACATAAAGGCTTGCTTCAAGTCAAAATTCAAACTTAATTTAAATTTTACCTGCTACAACGTTGGTAGCTTCCTGAATGTCGGTGTCTGTCATGACGTGGATGCATGCATTAGCTCTCGGCTTTGCCCTCAGCTACTGAGCCGCCTCTCCCTAAGCATTCTTCCTCATCTCAAGACAATCTCTAATCAGATTGGCCTACCTGCCCGTAACGGTAACATGCTCCTGCCAATTTCCTACGCTCACCGACATGACTCTTCTTGGAGTGTTGGCAAACTCCCATAGGCTGCTGGACAACTGGATCTTGTGGTGGGGTCTCTAAAAATTTCTCTCCAGACCTCTCTTTGGAATCTTGGCCCAACGCCTGGGTCTGCCACCAACTCTAGTCTCATCTCTTGGCCTCTTGCCCTTGTCAGACAACCCTACACTTGATTCTCTTGCTGCTACTCTGCGAAAGTCACTCTCGATGCGGAAACATGCATCCAGCATATCTTTATAGGTCCTCGTTCCCGCGTTCAGTATTGCTGACTGAATCCTCGAGTCCAAACCCCTCTCAAACTTAGTCATTGTCAAGCGATTATCAGACATAATCGTTGGCGCAAACTTACCCAAGGCATTAAAATGATTAGCATACTCCAACACTGTCATTAGACCCTGCTCAGTTCTGTCAAATGCCTTTATGTTGTCTAGGATTGCTGTCTCTGGCACATAATACTTCAGGAACAAATCATAGAATTGTGCCCAAGAGACAGGCGGGATCATCCTCAGTACCATTCCAGCCCACCATTCACCTGCTTTGCCACATAAAAGAGGCGTGGCCACATCCACTTTGATCTCGTCAGGCACTTGCACCAGCCTGAAACATTTTTCCACCTCAGCCAACCAATGCTGAGCCTCTTCGGGGTCAGTACATCCCACAAACTCTAGGACCTTGATCTTCCTCATCACCCCATAAAAGAGCCGAATATTATGCTGCGATGACGGAGGAGGCGAAGGCTACTGCTGTTGGGCATAACCCTGAGCAATCACAGTTAAGGTATCTGTGATCACCTGGGGTAGGACAATTTGTGGTGGCTGATTCTCTTGCCCGTTGCCAGAGTTTCCTGTGTTATCTCTTCGTGGAGGCATTTTCTGAGAGGTCAGCACTTTCATTAGCAATCAGTAACCATAGGATAATACTGAAAGATCGAGTACATAAACATGGATGGAGTATGAAAAAAATAATAATACAAAAATTAAATGATTTACGTGCTCGTACACACCCAGCCCAGATCATACTTAGACTCTAGATATTCAGCACTTATACCTAAGGGTAAAACTTAAGTAGAAATCATATCTTAAGTTTCTAAAAGATCATGATTCTAGGTTTCCGATGTAGATCTGGAGCATGGGCTCTGATACCACTTGTAGCGCCCCGGCCTGGACCTGGTCATCGAAACCAGTGTATCCGCCCGTAGCCTGCTACGAGAACTACAATACGTTGAAGAAAATCACATACACGTCGACTCTGACATAGATTAAGTCAGTAGAAACATCATACAAATTAAAACTTTTGGAAGAAAAATATGTCAATCTCACACAAAATACAACTGAAGTAAAAAGGGTACTGGGGAAAAGTCGAATACATCCTCCGAAATGAAACACGAAACACGAAGTCTATCAGCTAAGGAAGTAAACATAAGTTTGATCCTCCTCAATGACTAGCATCCCTATGTCCCCACTCGCCATCCTCTTCTACAAAATCAGCTCATACTCAGGCTCACCTGAAAAAATAGAGTATCTATTCTTAGCGAAAACATTGCTAGCAAGTGATCCGTCTGTGCCCCTTACGAGATCATACACGACGAGTCACCAATACATAATTCATGCCCAATTAAGGTGCTTGGGGTTAGCAAATAACATTTTATTAGTAAACACCAAAGCCTGACAAGTCACATAAGAAAGAAAGATAATGACCAATCATGTATCGAATAGAACACACAAAGTAAACACATCATATACACACATGTCGCTTCTTTCATGTCATATCATTTACATCATGTCACATGATGCATGCACTTCTTCAAAACCATGCACTGAACTGAGACGGACATATACGTGTGCCTTCTTTCACAAACATGTCATGCATGTCATTTCACGAAGTTTTTCATACTTCTTCATATCTTATTCTTTACGTAGAAGAAAACTTTATACCCCTGTGGGTGATCGGTCCACAACAAAAAGAACTTTATACCCCGTGTTGAAAGGTTCACTGCTCCATAACAGAAACTTTATACCCTGCCATTGATTCACCGGTCACGTTTTTATACCTTGCCACTAAAGGCGTGACTTTTATACCCTGTGATCAACCATCATCCGCTATCTTGTCTTTCGGGACTGTAGTCTTTTACTCGCACATGTCTTTTCACAAAGCAAAATCATGTAGGAATGCAAAATGCCAATGTCTTGGTGCAAAATGCTCAGGTCACATCATATCAGGCTTTTAAATATAGAAACACACTTTACATATCAAGTACAGGATCATAAACCTCAAACATACCTCACTTGCGCTATTTCACACACTTTCATCTCACAAATCCAGTTAAAGTTGACACTTAGCCCTACTCATTCACTCTTAAAGGTTCCAACCCCAAACATACCTCAAACACACTTCAAAGACACATACTCAAGTCCCAAACATCACACACAAGTATCTCTAACAACTTGCCGTTCTTTTCCTATTATTTTCTAAGGATTCAACTCAAATTTTGCAGAACTAGCCACATCGATCGATCGATGTGGCCTTCTGATCGATCTATGTCCAATTTTCCGGACACTGATCCTTTCTGATCGATCTATGTCTTCCAGAGAGCTTAAAAATCCTGCCAGGACCACTTGGATCGATTGAAGTCACCCCCTGATCTATCCAAGTCCTTGTTTCTGCAATTTTCCACCATGTTTCACCTTATTTACGACCCAACCTTCAAACCACTTTATTCCAAACATAGAAAAGGGCTAAAATCAATCCTAAAACCTGAATTCAACCTGCATATGCCCATATGACACAAAATTAAGCCTTAGATACCTCAAACGACATCAACCCTATGCCTCGTACCCTTCACACCTTCAAACAAGTAAGCAAAACCCTTAAACCTCAAATAAACCTGCAACAAATCATCTTACATCCCTTCAAACCTTCCACAAATTAACTCAAATCATCTAAGGCACCAATGGTAAGCACAATAGATGATCACAAGGCAATGATTACATGAAAGATGACACATTTAAGGCATATGTCTCATCATCAAGAAAATCATAAGAACTCTTAGAGATTGACCCAAAAGTTCATGACTTTAGTCAATCAAACAACAATAGATGCATAGAATAAAGCAATTAACATAAACAGATCAAAATTATGAATGTGTGATCTGATTTTTCTTCTTAGGAAAGTAAGGCCTGTTGAATCAAAATGCGTAAGGCATATAGAAAAGTCACTTGCCTTTGGATCTAGATGATCTTGCAAGAGATTGAATGATTTCTGGAATGAATTGGACCTAGCTTGGGTCTTGATTTTCTCCCTTCTTCTTCTTTTCTCTCATCTTCTCCACCAGCCCTCTGAATGTCGACTTTGGTAACTTCTAGGGTGTAGAAGTCGACAGTCCGGGGGGATTTATACGTGACAGTATAACTCCTTCAGATTTGTAACTAGGGAGGGGCAATTTCGGTATTTTAGGACTAATATTCTTATTTTCAGCTTTTTGATTATTTTTCCACCTACAATTCAATTAAGCCTCATAAACATATATAATTATTAAAATTATATTTTTGGTCAGTTTTAATTATTTTATACCTTGGTCGGGAAACACAGGGTATGACATTCCACTCTCCTTGCAAAAAGTTTCATCCTCGAAACTTACGTACGATAATCAAAGAGTTGAGGCTACTTCTCCTGCGTTTGCTCTTCAAGTTCCCAAGTGGCTTCCTGCTAAGAGTGGTTGCTTGACTAAACCTTTATATAAGGGATAACTCATTTCCTCAACTGCTATTCTTTTCGGTCCACGATCCTCACTGGAACCTCCTCATAGGTAACATCACCTTTAATCTCCACAGGTTGTGCTTCAGACACATGGCTCGGATCTGACACGTATTTCCTCAACTGTGAGATGTGGAACACGTTATGGACCTACGACAAAGCTGGGCGTAATGCCAACCTGTATGCCAAAGCTCCCACCTTCTCAAGTATCTCATAAGGGCCAATAAAACGGGGGCTTAACTTGCCTCTTCACACCAAATCTCATAGTGCCCTTCATAGGTGACACCCTCGTGCAAAATGCTCAGATCATATCATATCAGGCTATTAAACATATACACACACTTTACATATCAAGTACATGGTCATACACCTCAAACATACCTCACTTGCACTATTTCACACACTTACATCTCACAAATCCACTTGAAGTTCACACTTAGCCCTACTCATTCACTATTAAAACATACCTCAAACACACTTCAATAACACCCCATAGACATATACTCAAGTCCCAAACATCACACACAAGTCTCTCTAACAACTTGCCATTCTTCTCCTATTATTTTCTAAGGCTTCAACTCAAATTCAGCAGAACTGGGGACATCGATCGATCGATGTGGCCTTCTGATCGATCTATGTCTAGTTTTTTGGACATTGATCCTTTCTGATCGATCTATGTCTTCCAGAGAGCTTAAAAATCCTGCCGGGACCACTTGGATCGATTGAAGTCACCCCCTGATCTATCCAAGTCCTTGTTTCTGCAATTTTCCACCATGTTTCACCTTATTTACGACCCAACCTTCAAACCACTTTATTCCAAACATAGAAAAGGGCTAAAATCAATCCTAAAACCTGAATTCAACCTGCATATGCCCATATGACACAAAATTAAACCTTAGATACCTCAAACGACATCAACCCTATGCCTCGTACCCTTCACACCTTCAAACAAGTAAGCAAAACCCTTAAACCTCAAATAAACCTGCAACAAATCATCTTACATCCCTTCAAACCTTCCACAAATTAACTCAAATCATCTAAGGCACCAATGGTAAGCACAATAGATGATCACAAGGCAATGATTACATCAAAGATGACACATTTAAGGCATATGTCTCATCATCAAGAAAATCATAAGAACTCTTAGAGATTGACCCAAAAGTTCATGACTTTAGTCAATCAAACAACAATAGATGCATAGAATAAAGCAATTAACATAAACAGATCAAAATTATGAATGTGTGATCTGATTTTTCTTCTTAGGAAAGTAAGGCCTGTTGAATCAAAATGCGTAAGGCATATAGAAAAGTCACTTGCCTTTGGATCTAGATGATCTTGCAAGAGATTGAATGATTTCTGGAATGAATTGGACCTAGCTTGGGTCTTGATTTTCTCCCTTCTTCTTCTTTTCTCTCATCTTCTCCACCAGCCCTCTGAATGTCGACTTTGGTAACTTCTAGGGTGTAGAAGTCGACAGTCCGGGGGGAGTTATACGTGACAGTATAACTCCTTCAGATTTGTAACTAGGGAGGGGCAATTTCGGTATTTTAGGACTAATATTCTTATTTTCAGCTTTTTGATTATTTTTCCACCTACAATTCAATTAAGCCTCATAAACATATATAATTATTAAAATTATATTTTTGGTCAGTTTTAATTATTTTATACCTTGGTCGGGAAACACAGGGTATGACATTCCACTCTCCTTGCAAAAAGTTTCATCCTCGAAACTTACGTACGATAATCAATGAGTTGAGGCTACTTCTCCTGCGTTTGCTCTTCAAGTTCCCAAGTGGCTTCCTGCTAAGAGTGGTTGCTTGACTAAACCTTTATATAAGGGATAACTCATTTCCTCAACTGCTATTCTTTTCGGTCCACGATCCTCACTGGAACCTCCTCATAGGTAACATCACCTTTAATCTCCACAGGTTGTGCTTCAGACACATGGCTCGGATCTGACACGTATTTCCTCAACTGTGAGATGTGGAACACGTTATGGACCTACGACAAAGCTGGGCGTAATGCCAACCTGTATGCCAAAGCTCCCACCTTCTCAAGTATCTCATAAGGGCCAATAAAACGGGGGCTTAACTTGCCTCTTCACACCAAATCTCATAGTGCCCTTCATAGGTGACACCCTCGTGCAAAATGCTCAGATCATATCATATCAGGCTATTAAACATATACACACACTTTACATATCAAGTACATGGTCATACACCTCAAACATACCTCACTTGCACTATTTCACACACTTACATCTCACAAATCCACTTGAAGTTCACACTTAGCCCTACTCATTCACTATTAAAACATACCTCAAACACACTTCAATAACACCCCATAGACATATACTCAAGTCCCAAACATCACACACAAGTCTCTTTAACAACTTGCCATTCTTCTCCTATTATTTTCTAAGGCTTCAACTCAAAATTCAGCAGAACTGGGGACATCGATCGATCGATGTGGCCTTCTGATCGATCTATGTCTAGTTTTTTGGACATTGATCCTTTCTGATCGATCTATGTCTTCCAGAGAGCTTAAAAATCCTGCCGGGACCACTTGGATCGATTGAAGTCACCCCCTGATTGATCCAAGTCCTTGTTTCTGCAACCTTCCACCATGTTTCACCTCATTTAAGACCCAACCTTCAAACCACTTCATTCCAAACATAGAAAAGGCCTAAAATCAATCCTAAAACCTGAATTCAACCTGCATATGCCCACATGACACAAAATTGAACCTTAGATACCTCAAACGACATCAGCACTGTGCCTCCTACCCTTCACACATTCAAACAATTAAGCGAAACCCTCAAATCTCAAATAAACATGCAGCAACTTATCTTACATCCCTTCAAACCTTCCACAAATCAACTCAAATCATCTAAGGCACCAATAGTAAGCACAATAGATGATCACAAGGCAATGACTACATCAAAGATGACACATTTAAGGCATATGTCTCATCATCAAGAAAATCATAAGAATTCTTAGAGATTGTCCCAAAAGTTCATGACTTTACTCAATCAAACAATAATAGATGAATAGAATAATGCAGTTAACCTAAACAGATCAAAATTATGAATGTGTGATCTGATTTTTCTTTTTAGGAAAGTAGGGCCTATTGAATCAAAACATGTAAGGCGTATAGAAAAGTCACTTGCCTTTGAATATAGATGATCTTACAAGAGATAGGATGATTTCTGCAACGAATTAGACCTAGTTTGGGGCTCAGCTTTATCCCTTCTTCTTCTTCTTCTTCTCTTCTTCTTCTTCTTCTTCTTTCTTCTTCTTCTTCTTTCTTCTTTCTTCTTCTTCTTACTTCTTCTTCTTCTCTTCTTTCTTCTTCTCTCTTCTTCTTCTTCTTCTTCTTCTTCTTCTTCTCTTCTTTCTTTTCTCTCTATTCTCCGCCAGCCCTCTGAATGTCGACTTTGGTAACGTCTAGGGTGCAAAAATCGACAGTGTGGAGGGGAGTTATACGTGATTGTATAACTCCTTCAGATTTTTAACTGAGAAGGGCAGTTTTGGATATTTTAAGCCTAATTTCTTATTTTAAGCTTTTTGATTATTTTTTCACCTACATTCATTCAACTAAGCCTCACAAACATATATAATTATTAAAATTATATTTTTGTTGGTTTAATTATTTTATGCCAAACTTGGGAAAACACAGGGTATGACATTCCACCCTCATTACAAAAAGTTTCATCCTCGAAACTACATACCTTAATTAAAGAGTTGAGGGTACTTCTCCTGCATCTGCTCTTAAAGTTCCTAAGTGGCTTCCCGCTCAGAGTGGTTGCTCCACTTAACCTTTACATAAGGGATCACTCGTTTCCTCAACAGCTGTTCTTTTCGGTCAACGATCCTCACTGGAACCTTCTCATAGGTAACATCACCTTTAGCTCCAGAGGTTGTGCTTCAAGCACATGGCTCGGATCTGACATGTATTTCCTCAACTGTGAGATTTGGAAGACGTTATGGACTTGTGACAAGGCTGGGGATAATGCCAACCTGTATGCAAAAGCTCTCACCTTCTTAAGTATCTCATAAGGGCCAATAAAATGGAGACTTAACTTGTCCTTCACTCCAAATCTTATAGTGCCTTTCGTAGGTGACACCCTCAAGTAAACCTTTCACGTACATTAAACTCCAAAGCCCGTCTCTTGGAATCCGCCCAGCTTTTATTGTGATCCTGGGTCGTCTTGAGTCTGTCTCGAATGATTTTCACCGTCTCTAACGTCTTCTCAAGCATCTCAGGTCTGGTTGATAGCCCTCTCACCGACCTCGTCCCAATAAACCGGAGACCTGCACTTCTGTCCATATAAAGCTTCAAAGGGAGCCATATCAGTCATACTATGGTGACCGTTATTGTAAGAGAAATCCATTAACTTCACCATTCCATCCTAACTCCCTTTGAAATCCAGCGCACAAGCCCTTAACATTTCTTCTAGGTCTGAATAGTCCGTTTAGACTGTCCATCTGTCTGAGGGTGATAGGTTGTACTCCTCCTTAGCTCCGTACCCGTGGCTCTCTGAAATGCTGTCCAGAATTTAGATGTAAACGTGGATCTTGGTCAGACACTATGCTCACTGGAACACCGCACAAGCTGACGATATTGTCCATATATAAATTCACTAGCTTATCAAGAGATGCTTCACTCGAGACGGATAGAAAATGTGCATACTTGGTTACCCGATCCACAAGCTCCGTAACGTGGAGTCAGCGCACACGCTCCGTAACGTGGAGTCAATGATCACTCGCTCCGTAATGTGGAGTCACTCGCCCCGAAGGGATGCACGTGCCGAATGCTACACACTTTCACACTTCTGGTTCTCCTATGTTGCATGCTCCATTCTATATTGCGTATTACCTATGTTGCGTAGTTACCCTATATTGCGTGGAGTTCATTCTTGTATTTAATCTTTTACCGTTAATTTATCTTTCTAGACTTTATTTTAGGTTTCTGCACTTTATTTTATTTTTTCTAGGCTTTCGAGCACTTTATTCTTTTGTCTAATTTATTCTTTTTATCTGCCCTTAATTTTTTTTTCTTTGCTTTAATTTCATTTTCTTCACTCTCCATTTTCCTCCCTTTTTTCCTTTTATGTTAACTTATTTTAATTATTTAATGAGTTTCTTAATTCTCTTTATTTATTACATTATATTAATATTATTATATTATTAACTATTTTTTCGTTTAATACAGCTCGTCCTTTTTTTTCATTTTTGTTTTTTATTTTATTTTATTTAATAATTTACTACATTATTTATTTATTAAATATAATTTAAGTTTTATTAAACTCTTTTTTCTAGCATCGGCCTTTTAATTTAATTTTTTTGTTCAGTCCCTTTTAATCCAGCAGGCCTGGCCTGCTAAGCTGGCCTCTAGCTCGCTAGCCACTATTCCTCTTTCTTTTTTTGTTTTTCCTGTGATTTGTGCCATGCCCTAATTAAAGCATGGCCCTTACTATTCAGCAGTCTGGCCCCACACAGCCTGCAGCCTGCCAGCGCCTGCCTGCAAAGCTGCGGCCTGCCAGGCTTGTTTCTCTTTTTCTATTAATTTTCTTAAAAATCCATAACTTCTTCGTATTAAGTCCGATGACCTCAAACCAGTTTCATTTGACTCATTATAACTCGACAAACACCATGGTACTGGACAACGTCAGCACGTGTCCGTACGCACCGTCAGGGCTGTGCGTGGGCCCCACGCCCCGCCCCTAAAGCGTGCACGTTTTTCACACGCGCTGCCTCCCAGACGCATTTTTCAATTTTTATGTTAATTCCGACCTGATTTCTACGCTATGTGACCCATTTCTAAGGCTAATCATAGACCCATTAGTACCAGAGGGCTGAGCTAATACTGGGTTGTGGTTAACCTCTTCTCAAGTTCAGTGAAGCTTTTCTCGCACTCGATCGCCCGCTCAAACTTAGTCTTCTTTGGAGTGAGACGACCGAAGGGCATTGATTTTATCGAGAATCCCTCAACAAGCTTCATGTAATAACATGCTAGACCCAAGAAACTACCGTACTTGGGTGACATTCGTGGGTCTAGGCCACTCCATGATAGCTTCAATTTTCTGCAGGCCAACAGAGATCCCTCTTCTAAAATCACGTGCCCGAGAAAAGTCACACTCTTGAGCCAGAACTCACATTTGCTGAATTTGGCATAAAGCTGTTTTCTGCCTCAGAATACCCAAAACAATTCTCAGATGTTTGGCGTGAGTCTGCTCGTTAGGGGAATACACCAAAATGTCGTTGAGGAAGACCACGACAAATTTATCCAACTTTCCCATGAAGATGGTATTCATAAGGTCCATAAAAGCTGCAGGGGCATTTGTCAGCCCAAATGGCATCATTAGGAACTCATAGTGGCCGAATCTCGTGCGGAAGGCTGTCTTCGTAATATCTTCAGCCTCTACACATAGTTGGTGATACCCTGTTTAGAGGTCAATCTTAGAGAATATCTGGGCACCCTTGAGTTGGTCAAACAGATCTTCGATTCGCGGGAGTGGGTATTTATTCTAAATGGTAATTTTATTCAACTTTCGATAGTCGATACAGAGTCTCAATGCTTCCATCCTTCTTCTTCACAAATAGAACGGGTGCTCCTAGGGTGATACACTGGGACGAATGAATTTCCTGTCCAACAGCACCTGAAGTTGTTCTTTCAATTCCTTCGGTTCCGCCGGAGCTATTCTGTAAGGGGCTTTTGAAATAGGCTCGTCTCCTCGGATTAAATTTATCTCAAACTCGACTTTCCTTGGAGGTGGCACTCTCGGAAACTCTTTCGGAAACACATCCAAAAATTCATTGACCACAGGAATCTACTCAATAGCAGATATTTCCTTGGTAGCATCTATCGCATACACCATGAGCCCATTAACACCTTCCTTTGAGGATCTCCAAGCTTGAACAACTGTTATATTCACCTTCTTAGGAACTTTGTTCGGATTCGCATCTCCTTGGAAGGTCACATCTTTCACTTTGTATCCGTAACCGTCCACCTGCTTAAGTCGGACACTCGATGTTGGCGTGATATTTGGCTAACCAGTCCATCCCCAATATCACGACAAAATCGTACATCTGGATTGGGATCAGTGTGGCGGAGTACATTTACTCTTCGAATTCTAACTCACAATCCCTGTATTGACGGTGTGAAATCATAACTTGATTTTTTGGCTGCTTGGACATGGTATAGAGTCTCTAACCACTCCAGTAAACCACAAAGGTGCTTAGTGGATCTCTTTGTCACGAAAGAGTGGCTCGCGCCGCTATCGAAAGCACATTTGCAAGTATCTTATTCACTAAAATTGCACCTAATATCATAGCAAGTTTCACACAAGGAGTTAAACACATAAAGGCTCGCTTCAAGTCAAATCCAAACTTAATTTAAATTTCACATTGCTACAACGTCAGTAGTGTAGCGCCCCGACCCCGGACAGCAGAATCCAAACCGGTGCACCCGTCGTAGCTTACTGAGAAGACTATAAGACGTCTCATCTCTCGAATACACATCATCAAGATGTAAGAGGATAAGCACGGAGATACGTGCTAAATAAAATCTAAATCATCAAATTCGTACATCAAAGTGCTATAAAGTAACGAAAGAGCGTTATGGTCGTAAACCAACTAAATCCTCAAATGAATGAAATAAACTGAAATATACAGCAACAGTATCAACTATCTCCCATTAAGGATACTAAGCGTCCCGATTCGGCCCACTCGCCGTCGTCCTCTATGAAGATCATGTCATAGCTAGGGCTCATCTGCAAAATAAAGGTAGTACCTTTAGCGAAAAACACTAGCAAGTAACCCGCTTATAAGACGTACGGGATCAACACATGGCAAGACATGAGTAATATATAATTCAAGGGGTAAAGGGGCACATGTCTTGTATACTTTCAAGAGCGTAGATTTAACAATACAAGAACATAGGAACAGTAATTCATAACCATTAACAATTAACTATCATTCAAGTCACATAGCAATCATCCCATACTGACTCACGTGATGCATGACAGAAAATATGCACTACACTACACAGTCATAAATGCATGTGTAATTTCTTTTCAAATAGTGCAATGCATGTCATAATGTCCGGTGACATAACTTTATACCCTATAATGCATCACGGCTTATATTTCCATCCCGTGTAACATTACAGTAAACTTTATACCCTGGTAATGCACCACGGCTTACATTTCCATCCCGTGTAACGTTACAGCCAACTTTATACCCTGCAATGCACCACGGCTTATATTTCCATCCCGTATAACATTACAGTCAACTTTATACCCTACAACGCACCATGGCTTACATTTCCATCCCGTGTACGTTACAGTCAATTTCGCAAACTTTATGCCTTGTGCCGAAGCACCGCCCTTTCAAAAACATTATGCAGCAAGTGCCATGATGCAAGACTTCTCGTTTCAATCACATTCTTCGTTCACACAATTCAAGTCGCATTCAATATCAATCAATCACAACGAGACTCACCTCTCTTACACACACTCGGGCTTATGCTTCACGGCAGATCATCATTACCTAACATTGATCTTAGAAATCGAAGACAAATGTAAGAACCCTCACATACTCTTTTGTACTCTGTAAAGCCACATACGTTCATTCCTAACCCCTTTGGTCATTCATGTTGAAGTTCAATTTGAATACCCTTCGAATTCTCCACAATTGATTCTATTAGCTTAAGTCATATTCCCAAGAACTTAGACTACCCTCAATCATGTCCTAAGAAGTCCCTAAGGTCACACAAAGGGTCCCCTAGCTTCCCTCTTTCTTCCCTTACTTTCCCATAAAACTGGTTGACGTCATACCCTGACGTCGATCGATCGACGTACATCATACCCTGACGTCGATCGATCGAGGTCCATCTGAGGCACGTCGATCTCTCACTCATTCTACGTCGATCGATCGACATCATCTGAGACACGTCGATCTCTCACTCATACTACGTCGATCGATCTATGTACATCTGAAACACGTCATCCCTTCACTTACTATACGTCGATCGATCGACGTACGTCATACCCTGATGTCGATCGATCGACGTCCCCGTTCCAGAATCCCATTTTGCAGTTCTCTGCAGAAACTGCAGAAAACACCCCCAATTCGATCCCAACTTCCTTCCAAACCATTCCAAGCCTAGTTCCCACTATCAATCCATCCTTAAGTCACCCAAGACAACACCTTTAACATACGACTCACGGATTCAAGCCTAGCACTCAAAATATTCATCAAATCAAGCCCAAAAATCTAATCTTTTCACTCTCCATCCCCTTCAACTGCCATTATCAACAAAATAGGGTTCAAGGGATTGGGATTTACATGATCTCACAAAATCAACAAAAACAACAATGGTTTCAACATATAATGGCCAAATAGCAAACCAAAACACATAAATCACACATATAGATTCACAGAAGAAACTACTGCATGGTGATCCAATTTTAATATCGAAAGTAGGCCTTTTCTCTTTCGCAAAACATAGGAACTCATAAGTAGATTACTTTCCTTTGATTACTCGAAGAAGATGTAGAGAAAAAGGGGTTTGAGTGATTTTCAAAATACATGATTTAAAAATGTGGCACAAACAAGGAGCATAAATAAAATGTGCGATGATAGTAATTGCGTATGGTACTTGCCTTATATAGTTCAAATAATATGTTGTCGTACGAACAAGGCCATGAAGCTTACAAAGCTTACATCAAATGACAAACATTTGTTGTGTTTATACTATTTTCAGGTGCCACCATTAATGAACTAAACTAGTTCATTGAGTGAAGTAATTAGTTAATTAAACTAAGTAGTTCATTAAAGGAAGCTACATTTGGAAAAGGCACAAAGACAACAAGGCTAAGAAAGGAAAGTCTCCTGCTCCTCATTTATCACTCATATACACGCCTACATACATATATAATATATATTTTAAGATTTTTTTGAAAAAGGTACATACACATGTATTCTAACGTACTACCGACACGTTATATATTTTACGTACGTACGTTAACGTCACACCACTATACTTAACTCATAGGTGTTATATCATATATAAGTCACGGTGATGACAAATTAAATACGACACGTTAAAAGGTTCTAAACCAAAAATTGTCGTATCAGGCGAATACAGAAACTTCGCCAGACTGTCACGACTGCCATAAATAAATGGCCAGCCCCTATACTTCAAAAATATGTATATTTTGTGGCCAGGTGATATTTTCAGCCATAAATCTTTCCATGTTGGCACACAAATCACCCTCACCCACACAGGCCAAAATGTGAATATTCCAATTTTAATTTTGTCACATGTTAATGGCGCCACTTTAGACCAGCCAAGTGCTGAGATTTAAAGTATATTATATATATTATGTGTAACATAATATTTTAACATGTGCACAAAGTTGGAATTTAATTAGAGAAAATCGGGTAATCGATGAATATCAAAATTCGATTTCTACGTACACAATGCATGGAACACTTTTGGCACATCATATGACACGTATCTAGCACTTTTTACATATGTCATAAATCTTAAAGTGTTTCTAGAAAATTAAATTAAATAGCTGATTGGAATATAACATGTGTGTATTATTAAATGTGCACTATTTTATAAAGTTAGCAAAATAAAATTTCAGCACATGCATATACACTTACCAACGCCCCTATAGCTGAGATGGAGCCTATGTGGAGTATTGTTGGCATATTGATTGGTCAAGAACCAATCATACAATGTTGGTGACATAAAGGAAGAAGCTACACAAGGTAACAATTTGAATTTTGTCACAATTGTGCACATGCTGAATTCAGCATGTGTGCTAATGATGGCCGAAATTTTCATCTATTAAGAGACATATTTTACTTCTTCATTAAGGTGGATTGATTGGAAGATGATTTGGAGGTATTTTGAATAACTTATGGAATTAAAATTGGTGATATCTGAATATCACCATGCTGAAAATTTCAGCATGTGTACATATGTCTTGGCCGAAATTTATGGTCTAAGGTGTCTACATTTCATTTCCAATTTGATAGGATATTTTCTATCAATTGATGATTATTTTAAAAAGAAAAATTAAAGAAAATGGAAGTTATTTTGAATTATCTCACTAATAACACATGCTGAAATTTCAGCATGTTAATAACCTCATCATGGCCGATTTTGTCCCTCTTTTGTGAAATTTTGTCTTGTTAAATTTATGTGACAATCTTGTGAATTATGAAATTATTCTATGTTGATTTTTGGCCCACATGTTTGAGTTAATTCAGATTTTCCAGTCATCAAATGATGACACATTCAACCTATCATGAAGTGCCAAGTAAGCAAAAGCTTAAATGATCATCCAAGAGAAGATGCCAAGTAAGCAAGACCATGTCACAATGATGTCTTACATTCTCCCAAGGACTTAGAAGACATTTTCAGAGGGAATGGCACCAAGGGGGACGCTGCAATGTGCTTAAAAGGAAAGAAGATGAGGCAAAAAAAGAGACAAGAACAGTGTTGCAAGTTGAAAGATCAAAAGTGTTCTAGCCTTCTTCTTCTACACTCTTTTCTTTTCTTCTTCTGAAAGCCTATTGTATTTATATTCTTATCCTTAATAGGCTTGTATTATATACCACCCACATCTATTTATCTTTGTAAAGATTGATCAAGGTGTGATCAATCTCATTCTTGCAAGGTGGTGGTGTTCGTTGCGAATTGTATTCTTCGTACAAGGTTTGTAAAGGGTTGAGTTAGTGTTTAACTCTATCAACCCTGTGGTAAAGTGTTTTGTGTTTTGTGACTAGTGTGAACCAAGGAAGGTGTTCCTTGAAGACTTGAGTAGGTTGTTTATAACCGAACCAGTATAAATTCTCGGTGCCATTTACTTTCATTTATTTTCTGTTACTGCACAGTTTACTCTTTTTTTTTGTGTTTGAAAAAATAAACGACTTTCAAAAATCACAAAAATTTCCATAAACATAGCCACAAGCGTCTTAGGGTTAATTTGGCACAAGTTTCAACCATTTTGGATAAGGATAAGTCGATCAAACATCAAAAGTTCTGAGACTAGTGCAGTCTGATTTTCAGACTTGCAAAGGTTGAGACTTTGATAGTAATTGACCAACTTCCCAAAGAATGTTGCAAAAATTTTTCTACCCACTTAAATATAGTATATAGGAGTTAGGGATTAAAATTTCAGAGCATTTGGACTTACACACAAAGGAATAAAGTTTTCAAAACGGTCTAACGTTTCTGGCAGATTCGCGCAAGATGATCACCAACGGTTTTTGAAGGGGTTAAAGGTTGAATTTAAATTTGAAATTTTTAGGGGACCCTCATAACATCTGAGGCTAAGTTCTCTCAAAATTTCAGAATTTTTGGAGACCTATAACCTGGTTTTAAAACGTTTTAAAACTCGTCCTGAAAACAGAATCTGTTTTCAGAAGTTGAGTTGTTTAGTTTTTAACAAATTTTGAAAACCACACTTTCCGTACCACCTATTCAATCCCCCCTTCTAGTGGTGTCTTGCAGATCCTACAAGTGGTACCAGAGCGCAGGAACACTCACAACAAACGGATCCAACGATCTACGTGAGATGGCATCCACTAGTTAAGCACCGTGCAAGAAGGAATGTCAACCATAAGGCCTCCTCTTTTACGGTGAGTCTTTTGTTCAATGGAAGGTAAGAATGAAACTTTTCTTTATGGCAATAGACATTGATCTTGGTAGATTATAGAAGATGGTCCTTTTGTTATATCTAATTTATCCACCGTAGACGGAGTCACTCTAGAAGTTGTTAAATCTAGACAAATATACAAGTGATGATAAAAAAAACTTAGCATGAATGCTAGGGCTATGCAATTGCTCTTAAATGGTTTAAGTAAGAGTGAGTCTAGTTATGTCTCAAACTGTTCTAGTGCACAAGAAATGTGGAGAATACTCGAAATGAAACACGAAGGCACTAGTCAAGTAAAAGAGTCAAAGATAACATGCTTATGTCCACACTTGAGTCGTTTAAATTATTGCCTAATGAATCTATTGTTGATATGGATCTTCGTTTGACTAACATCTACAATTCTCTTGAGTCTCTTGGCAAAGCTTTTACCATGCAGGAAAAAGTACAGAAAGTCTTACGAAGCCTTCCATCCGAGCGGGACTCTAAATTAACGGCAATAGAAAGAAGCAAAGAGACTAAATCGATTAAGATGGAAAAACTAATTGGATCACTTAAGGTATATGAAAACAAACTTGCTTTAAGACATTTTGAGTCCATTTCTAATAATGATAGGGTATAGCATTTAAATCAAATGAATACGTCGTAGATGATAGTGACATAGATTCCGATGATGAATACTTAATCACGATGGCTAAAAGATTAAGAAATATTGAGAAAATCGATTAAACATAAGTCTACCTCATCTAAGGATCATAAAAATAAAAATAAGGAAATAAAGTGCTATGAATGCGGCAAACTTGGACATCTATCATATGAATGCCCTAATAAAGAAAAAAAACAAACAAATACCCTGACAAGGATCGGAACAAGAATAGACTCGTCTCAGAACCTAAACAAAGGAGAAGAGCCTTCAAAGCCTCCACTTGGAGTGACACATCCGACTCTGAGACTGATGATACAGAAGAACACAAGGCACAAGTATGCTTTACATCTAAAGCATCAAATGAGGTATCTTCCGACTCTGATTCTGATTCTGAATGCTCTTATGATGATTTATTTAGTCAATATTTAGAATTGCATACGTTCTCAAAGACTCCTGCAAAAGAAAAGAATCGATTAACTGAAGACAAGAAATTGTTAGAATCTTCTAACAAAGATCTCGTGTCTCAATTAAACAATTCAAAAAGAGTCGTCATGCATTATAAATTCATCAAAGTCTGAGATTTCATCATTGACATCCGAGAAAACTGAATTGAAATCCGAGATTTCAAACTTGAAATCAAGGAATGCGATGTAGAGAAAAAGGTGAAACAATTTGTCACGAGAACAAACATGCTAGATCACATCATTTCTTCTCAAAAGCATGATAGTGACAAACCGGACTAGGATACATTGAGAAAAGTAAGCCACAAAATAAACCAACCAAATTCATCCCATCTAAGAAAATAGATGCATCAAAGACATATCTGGCATCTAAGAAGACGCATAGGCCTTTTCTTATGACATCTCAACGTGCTTCTTCTTCACATCATGCAAAATATAATTATGTGCCATATAGATATGAGAAGAAACAAGTGATGCATACGCGACACTCATATCACAAAAATGCATCTAGATCACGTTCCGTGCGTGCAAACCGAAATGCTTATCAAAAACAGAAACCATACTACATGCATGATGGGATTCTTGGCCAAAGGCCAAACGCATTTGTCCCTAACATATATTATGTTGCGTTCTCATCACCTTTCTCACCTTTTGGAAGACCTAGAAAGGTCACCCAAATTTGGGTACCAAAAGGGACATTTTCAAAGGGTTGAATAAATAACCCTTATGAGCGCACGTTGTATGAAATGCATGATTTTTTTTCTCTTCATCTTTACAGGCATCTTTTGATTTACTTTTCAAAATAAAGGGGGAGAGATAGCATGATTTGAGGGGGAGAGAGATACTAATTGCATAAATTAAGGGGGAGCGACTCGGAATTTAAAATTCAAGTTTTGATGCATGATTGAAGGGGGAGATAGCATGATTTAAGGGGGAGAGAGATACTAATTGCATAAATTAAGGGGAGCGATTCGGAATTTAAAATTCAAGTTTTGATGCATGATTGAAGGGGGAGCGATAGGATTTAAATCATGAGTATAGGTTATTTTGAAAATCATCAAAAGGGGGAGATTGTATAGAAAAAGGGGTTTGAGTGATTTTCAAATACATGATTTAAATGTGCACAAAAACGAGCATAAGATAAATGTGCATGAATATTGCTTATTACTTGCCTTATATAGTTCAATATTATGTTGCCGTACTAACAAGCCATGAAGCTACAAAGCTTATATCAAATGGCAAACATTTGTTGTGTTTATACTATTTTCAGGTGCCACCATTAATGAACTAAACTAGTTCATTAAGTGAAGTACTTAGTTAATTAAACTAAGTAGTTCATTAAAGGAAGCTACATTTGGAAAAGGCACAAAGACAACAAGGCTAAGAAAGGAAAGTCTCCTCCTCCTCATTTATCACTCATATACACGCCTACATACATATATAAATATATATTTTCAGATTTTTTGAAAAAGGCACATACACATGTATTCTAACGTACTACCGACACGTTATATATTTTACATACGTATGTTAATGTCACACCACTATACTTAACTCATATTTATGAGTATATTCAGATCTTATATCATATGATATAAGTCACGGTGATGACAAATTAAATACGACACGTTAAAAGGTTCTAAACCAAAAATTGTCGTATCAGGCTAATACAGAAACTTCACCAACGTGTCACGAACTTGCCATAAATAAATGGCCAGCCCCATACTTCAAAAATATGTATAATTTTTGTGGCCAGGGTGATATTTTCAGCCATAAAATCTTTCCATGTTGGCACACACAAATCACCCCCATTAAGGCCAAAATGTGAATATTCCAATTTTAATTTTGTCACATGTTAATGGCGCCACTTTAGACCAGCCAAGTGCTGAGATTTAAAGTATATATTATATTTGTGTAACATAATATATTTAACATGTGCACAAATTTGGAATTTAATTAGAGAAAAATCGGGTAATCGATGAATATCGAAAATTCGATTTTCTACGTACACAATGCATGGAACACTTTTGGCACATGATATGACACGTATCTAGACACTTTTTATATTTGTCATACACCTTAAAGTGTTCTAGAAAATTAAATTAAAGGACTGATTGGAATATAACATGTGTGTATTATTAAATGTGCACTATTTTATAAAGTTAGCAAAATAAAATTTTGCACATGCATATACACTTACCAACGCCCCTACAGCTGAGATGGAGCCTATGTGGAGTATTGTTGGCATATTGATTGGTCAAGAACCAATCATACATTGTTGGTGACATAAAGGAAAAGCTACACAAGGTAACAATTTGAATTTTTGTCACAATTATGACACATGCTGAAAATTCAGCATGTGTGCTAATGATGGCCGAAATTTTCATCTATTAAGAGACATATTTTACTTCTTGATTAAGGTGGATTGATTGGAAGATGATTTGGAGGTATTTTGAATAACTTATGGAATTAAAATTGTGATATTGAATATCACCCATGCTGAAAATTTCAGCATGTGTACAATATGTCTTGGCCGAATTTATGGTCATAAGGGTCCAAATTTCATTTCCAATTTGATAAGGATATTTTCTATGAAATGATGATTTATTTTAAAAGAAAAATCAAGAAAATGGAAGTTATTTGAATTATCTCACTAAGTAACACATGCTGAAATTTCAGCATGTTAATAACCTCATCATGGCCGATTTTGTCCCTCTTTTTGTGAGAATTTTGTCTTGTTAAATTTATGTGACAATCTTGTGAATTATGGAAATTATTCTATGTTGATTTTTGGTACATGTTTTGAGTGAAATATTCAGATTTTCCAAGTCATCAAATGATGACAACATTCAATCAATATCATGAAGTGCCAAGTAAAAAAGCTTAAATGATCATCCAATGAGAAGATGCCAAGTAAGCAAGACCATGTCACAATGATGTCTTACATTCTCCCAAGGACTTAGAAGACAATTTTCAAGAGGGAATGCCACCAAGGGGACAGCTGCAATGTGCTTAAAAGGAAAGAAGATGAGCAAAAATAAGAGACAAGAACAAGTGTTGCAAGTTGAAAGATCAAAAGTGTTCTAGCCTTCTTCTTCTACACTCTCTTTCTTTCTTCTTCTTGAAAGCCTATTGTATTTATCTTATCCTTTAATAGGCTTGTATTATACCACCACATACTCTTTATCTTTGTAAAATTGATCAAGGTGTGATCAATCTTCATTCTTGCAAGGTGGTGGTGTTCGTGTGAATTGTATTCTTCGTACAAGGTTTGTAAAGGGTTGGAGTTAGTGTGTAACTCATCAACCCTGTGGTAAAGTGTATTTTGTTGTGTGACTAGTGTGAACCAAGGAAGGTGTTCCTTGAAGACTTGAGTAGGTTGTTTATAACCGAACCAGTATAAAATTCTCGGTGCCATTTACTTTCAGCATTTATTTTCTGTTACTGCACAGTTTACTCTTTTTGTTTGTGTTTGAAAAAATAGTAAACGACTTTAAAAAATCAAAAAAATTTCCATAAACATAGCCACACGTCTTAGGGTTAATTTGGCATAAGTTTCAACCATTTTGGATAAGGATAAGTCGATCAAACATCAAAAGTTCTGAGACTAGTGCAGTCTGATTTTCAGACTTGCAAGGGTTGAGACTTTGATAGTAATTGACAAACATCCCAAAAGAATGTTGCAAAAATGTTTCTACCCACTTAAATATAGTATATAAGGAGTTAGGGATTAAAATTTCAGAGCATTTGGACTTACACACAAATAGGAAAAAGTTTTCAAACCCGTCTACCGTTTCTGGCAGATTCGCGCAAGCTGATCACCAACGGTTTTTGAAGGGGTTAAAGGTTGAATTTAAATTTGAAATTTTTAGGGGACCCTCATAACATCTGAGGCTAAGTTCTCTCAAAATTTCAGAATTTTTGGAGACCTATAAACTGGTTTTAAAAACGTTTTAAAACTGATCCTGAAAACAGAATCGTTTTCAGAAGTTGAGTTGTTTAGTTTTAAACAAATTTTAAAACCACACTTTCCGTACCACCTATTCAATCCCCCCTTCTAGTGGTGCCTTGCAGATCCTACAAGTGGTATCAGAGCGCAGGAACACTCACAACAAACGGATCCAACGATCTACGTGAGATGGCGTCCACTAGTTATAGCACCGTGTAAGAAGGAATGTCAACCATAAGGCCTCCTCTCTTTGACGGTGAGTCTTTTGTTCAATGGAAGGTAAGAATGAAACTTTTCTTTATGGCAATAGACATTGATCTTTGGTAGATTATAGAAGATGGTCCTTTTGTTATATCTAATTTATCCACCGTAGACGGAGTCACTCTAGAAGTTGTTAAATCTAGACAAGAATATACAAGTGATGATAAAAGGAAACTTAGCATGAATGCTAGGGCTATGCAATTACTCTTAAATGGTTTAAGTAAGAGTGAGTCTAGTTATGTCTCAAACTGTTCTAGTGCACAAGAAATGTAGAGAATACTCGAAATGAAACACGAAGGCACTAGTCAAGTAAAAGAGTCAAAGATAAACATGCTTATGTCAACACTTGAGTCGTTTAAATTATTGCCTAATGAATCTATTGTTGATATGGATGTTCGTTTGACTAACATCTACAATTCTCTTGAGTCTCTTGGCAAAGCTTTTACCATGCAGGAAAAAGTACAAAAAGTCTTACAAAGCCTTCCATCCGAGTGGGACTCTAAAGTAACGGCAATAGAAAAAAGCAAAGAGACTAAATCGATTAAGATGGAAGAACTAATTGGATCACTTAAGGTATATGAAAACAAACTTGCTTTAAGACATTTTGAGTCCATTTCTAATAATGATAGGGCTATAGCATTTAAATCAAATGAATACGTCGTAGATGATAGTGACATAGATTCCGATGATGAATACTTAATCACGATGGCTAAAAGATTAAGAAAAATATTGAGAAAATCGATTAAACATAAGTCTACCTCATCTAAGGATCATAAAAATAAAATAAGGAAAAAAGTGCTATGAATGCGGCAAACTTGGACATCTATCATATGAATGCCCTAATAAAGAAAAACAAACAAACAAATACCCTGACAAGGATCGGAACAAGAATAGACTCGTCTCAGAACCTAAACAAAGGAGAAGAGCCTTCAAAGCCTCCACTTGGAGTGACACATCCGACTCTGAGACTGATGATACAGAAGAACACAAAGCACAAGTATGCTTTACATCTAAAGCATCAAATGAGGTATCTTCCGACTCTGATTCTGATTCTGAATGCTCTTATGATGATTTATTTAGTCAATATTTAGAATTGCATAAGTTCTCAAAGACTCTTGCAAAAGAAAGAAGCGATTAACTGAAGACAAGAAATTGTTAGAATCTTCTAACAAAGATCTCGTGTCTCAATTAAACGATTCAAAAGAAGAGTCGTCATGCATTATAAATTCATTAAACTCTTAGATTTCATCATTGACATATGAGAAAATTGAATTGAAATCCGAGATTTCAAACTTGAAATCAAGGAATGCGGATGTAGAGAAAAAGGTGAAACAATTTGATACGAGAACAAACATGCTAGATCACATCATTTCTTCTCAAAAGCATGATAGTGACAAAACCGGACTAGGATACGTTGAGAAAAGTAAGCCACAAAATAAACCAACCAAATTCATCCCATCTAAGAAAGATGCATCAAAACATATGTGGCATCTAAGAAGACGCATAGGCCTTTTCTTATGACATCTCAACGTGCTTCTTCTTCACATCATGCAAAATATAATTATGTGCCATATAGATATGAGAAGAAACAAGTTGCATACGCGACACTCATATCACAAAAATGCATCTAGATCACGTCCCGTGCGTGCAAACCGAAATGCTTATCAAAAACAGAAACCATACTACATGCATGATGGGATTCTTGGCCAAAGGCCAAACGCATTTGTCCCTAACATATATTATGTTGTGTTCTCATCACCTTTCTCACCTTTTGGAAGACCTAGAAAGGTCACCCAAATTTGGGTACCAAAAGGGACATTTCAAAGGGTTGAATAAATAACCCTTATGAGCGCACGTTGTATGAAATGCATGATTTTTTTCTCTTCATCTTTACAGGCATCTTTTGATTTACTTTTTAAAATAAAGGGGGAGATATAGCATGATTTAAGGGGGAGAGAGATACTAATTGCATAAATTAAGGGAAAGCGACTCGGAATTTAAAATTCAAGTTTTGATGCATGATTGAAGGGGGAGAGATAGCATGATTTAAGGGGGAGAGAGATACTAATTGCATAAATTAAGGGGGAGCGATTCGGAATTTAAAATTCAAGTTTTGATGCATGATTGAAGGAGGGACGATAGGATTTAAATCATGAGTATACGGTATTTTGAAAATCATCAAAAGGGAGAGATTGTAGAAAAAATGGGTTTGAGTGATTTTCAAAATACATGATTTAAATGTGCACAAAAACGAGCATAAGATAAATGTGCATGATATATTGCTTATTACTTGCCTTATATAGTTCATATATTATGTTGCCGTACTAACAAGCCATGAAGCTACAAAGCTTACATCAAATGACAAACATTTGTTGTGTTTATACTATTTTCAGGTGCCACCATTAATGAACTAAACTAGTTCATTAAGTGAAGTACTTAGTTAATTAAACTAAGTAGTTCATTAAAGGAAGCTACATTTGGAAAAGGCACAAAGGCAACAAGGCTAAGAAAGGAAAGTCTCCTCCTCCTCATTTATCACTCATATACACGCCTACATACAATATAAATATATATTTTCAGATTTTTTGAAAAAGGCACATACACATGTATTCCAACGTACTACCCACGTTATATATTTTAAATACGTACGTTTAATGTCACACCACTATACTTAACTCATATTATGAGTATATTAGGTCTTATATCATATGATATAAGTCATGGTGATGACAAATTAAATACGACACGTTAAAGGTTCTAAACCGAAAATTGTCGTATCAGGCTAATACCGAAACTTCGCCAACGTGTCACGAATTTGCCATAAATAAATGGTAAGCCCCTTATACTTCAAAAATATGTATAATGTTCGTGGCCAGGGTGACATTTTCAGCCATAAAATCTTTCCATGTTGGCACACAAATCACCCCACATTAAGGCCAAATATGAAGATTCCAATTTTAATTTTGTCACATGTTAATGGCGCCACTTTAGACCAGCCAAGTGCTGAGATTTAAAGTATATATTATATATATTATGTGTAACATAATATATTTAACATGTGCACAAATTTGGAATTTAATTAGAGAAAAATCGGGTAATCGATGAATATCGAAAATTCGATTTTTCTACGTACACATGCATGGAACACTTTGGCACATGACACGTATCTAGACACTTTTTATATGTCATACATACACCTTAAAGGTTCTAGAAAATTAAATTAAAGGCTGATTGGAATATAAGTGCATTGTGTATAAATGTGCACTATTTATAAAGTTAGCAAAAATAAAATTTCAGCACATGCATATACACTTACCAACGCCCCTACAGCTGAGATGGAGCCTATGTGGAGTATTGTTGGCATATTGATTGGTCAAGAACCAATCATACAATGTTGGTGACATAAAGAAAGAAGCTACAAGGTAACAATTTGAAATTTTGTCACAATTGTGACACATGCTGAAAATTCAGCATGTGTGCTAATGATGGCAGAAATTTTCATCTATTAAGAGACATATTTTACTTCTTGATTAAGGTGGATTGATTGGAAGATGATTTGGAGGTATTTTGAATAACTTATGGAATTAAAATTGTGATATTGAATATCACCCATGCTGAAAATTTCAGCATGTGTACAATATGTCTTGGCCGAATTTATGGTCATAAGGGTGTCCAAATTTCATTTTCAATTTGATAAGAATATTTTTTATCAATTGATGATTTAATTTAAAAATAAAATCAAAGAAAATGGAAGTTATTTGAATTATCTCACTAAGTAACACATGCTGAAATTTCAGCATGTTAATAACCTCATCATGGCCGATTTTGTCCCTCTTTTTGTGAGAATTTTGTCTTGTTAAATTTATGTGACAATCTTGTTATGTAAATTATTCTATGTTGATTTTTGGCACATGTTTTGAGTGAATATTCAGATTTTCCAAGTCATCAAATGACAACATTCAACCTATCATGAAGTGCCAAGTAAGCAAAGCTTAAATGATCATCCAATGAGAAGATCCCAAGTAAGCAAGACCATGTCACAATGATGTCTTACATTCTCCCAAGGACTTAGAAGACAATTTTCAAGAGGGAATGGAACCAAGGGACACGGGTGCAATGTGCTTAAAAGGAAAGAAGATGAGCAAAAACAAGAGACAAGAACAAGTGTTGCAAGTTGAAAGATCAAAAGTGCTCTAGCCTTCTTCTTCTACACTCTCTTTCTTTCTTCTTCTTGAAAGCCTATTGTATTAATATTCTTATCCTTGAATAGGCTTGTATTATACCACCACATACTCTTTATCTTTGTAAAAGATTGATTAAGGCGTGATCAATCTTCATTCTTGCAAGGTGGTGGTGTTTGTGCAAATTGTATTCTTCGTACAAGGTTTGTAAAGGGTTGGAGTTAGTGTAACTCTATCAATGCTGTGGTAAGGTGTATTTCTGTTGTGTGACTAGTGTGAACCAAGGAAGGTGTTCCTTGAAGACTGGAGTAGGTTGTTTATAACCGAACCAGTATAAAATTCTCGGTGCCATGCTTCATTTACTTTCAGCATTTATTTTCTGTTACTCCACAGTTTACTCTTTTTGTTTGTGTTCGAAAAAATAGTAAACACTTTCAAAAATCACAAAAATTTCCATAAACATAGCCACACATCTTAGGGTTAATTTGGCACAAGTTTCAACCCTTTTGGACAAGGATAAGTCGATCAAACATCAAAAGTTCTGAGACTAGTGCAGTCTGATTATCAGACTTGCAAAGGTTGAGACTTTGATAGTAATTGACCAACTTTCCAAAAACATTTTGCAAAACTGTTTCGACCCACTTAAATGTAGTATATAAGGAGTTAGTGATTAAAATTTCAGAGCATTTGGACTTACACACAAATAGGAATAAATTTTTCAAAACCGTCTACCGTTTTTGGCTGATTCGCACAAGCTGATCACCAATGGTTTTTGAAGGGGTTAAAGGCTAATTTAAATTTGAAATTTTTAGGGGACCCTCATAAAATCTGAAGCTAAGTTCTCTCAAAATTTCAGAATTTTTGGAGACCTATAACCTGGTCTTAAAAATGTTTTAAAACTGGTCCTGAAAACAGAATCTGTTTTCAGAAGTTGAGTTGTTTAGTTTTAAACAAATTTTAAAAACCACACTTTCCCCGCACCACCTATTCAACCCCCCTTCTAGTGTGCCTTGCAGATCCTACAGAAGCGAAGAACGGACGAAGATTGGATTGAGGATCTTGAAGAACCTTCACCTAGGGTTGGAGATGAGAGGATCACCTATGGGGAGAGGGAGAGGGAAGGCTGGCGTCGGTTTTCTCTGTGTAATGAGAAAACTGACGTTCTGTCAGTTTTCATATGGAAAGGGGAAAATTTGGAGTTTCTAAATTATATCTTATTTTTTATTTATCTTAAAGGATAAATTTCTATTATTTAATTCCAAAATTAAATGCTAATTAATTCTAATACTTAATCTCTTCCTAAATACTATTTAATCCAATATTTAATTCCTTAATTTATTACCTTTGACCGTCATTAGTTCATTCAACCCCTTTTATCCTCAATCACACTACCGAGGGTGCGGGCATAACATTCCACCCCCTTACAAAAAGTTTCGTCCTCGAAACTGACGTACCTTATTGGAAAAGATGGGGTATAGCTCCTTCATTTGCTCCTCAAGCTCCCACGTGGCTTCCCGCTCCGTATGATTACTCCATTGAACTTTGACATACGGAATTATGCGTCTGCGTAAGACTTGATCCTTTCTATCCACAATCTTTATTGGATGTTCTTCATAGGAGACATCTTCTTTAACATCTAATGGTTGAGCTTCAAGAATATGGCTCGGGTCCGATACGTATTTCCTTAGTTGAGATACATGAAATACGTTATGAACTTGGGACAAGTTCGGAGGTAAGGCTAATCTGTATGCTCTTTCACCAACTTTACCAAGCACCTCGTATGGACCAATATTGAGGGCTCAGCTTACCTTTCATCCCAAATCTTGCAACTCCCTTAGTATGTGAGACTCGTAGATAAACCTTCTCGCCCTCCTCAAACTCCAAGGGTCGTCTTTTAGTATCGGCCTAACTCTTACTGCGATCTTGAGCCACCCTTAGTCTCTCTCTTTATCACTTTCACTTTCTCTATTGTTTGTTCAACCAACTCTGGTGCAGTGATTGTCCTTTCCCCAACTTTGTCCCAACAACTGGGAACCTGCACTTACGTCCATATAACGCTTCAAGCGTGCCATGCCGATTGCGCTGTGATAGCTATTATTATAGGAAAACTCCATCAACTTCAACATGCTATCCCAGTTTCCTTTGAAATCCAAGGCACATGCTCTCAACATATCCTCCAAGGTTTGGATAGTTCTCTCGGATTGTCCATCCGTTTGTGGGTGGTACGCGGTACTCATTCTCAGCTCGGTACCCATCGCCTTCTGAAATGCCCTCCAAAACTTGGAGGTAAACTTGGGATCACGATCCGACACAATACTGACGGGGACTCCATGCAAACTCACAATGTTATCCACATATATGTTGGATAATTTCTCATAAGAGGTACCATGTGGCATGGCTATGAAATGGGCTGTCTTCGTCAAACGGTCTACAATCACCCAAATCATCTTATTCCCATTTCTGGTTTTGGGTAACCCCATCACAAAGTCCATAGTCACGTGCTCCCATTTCCATTCGGGAATCTTAAGTGGCATCATCAAACCACCAGGTCCTTGATGTTCAGCTTTGACTTATTGGCATACCAAACACCTTCCAACATACTCCGCTATAAATCTTTTCATCCCTATCCACCAATAATTCCTTTGAGATCCTTATACATCTTTGTGCTGCCGGGGTGGATAGACAACCTTGAGTTATGAGCTTCACATAGCAACTCCTTTCGAAGCTCGTCGTTATTAGGTACGCACAACCGGTTTTGAAACCATAGGCTTCATCTTCTCGCAATTGGAAATCTTTTACTGGTCCCGATGACAATTTGTCGCGGATTTCTTTCAGTGTCGGGTCATCATACTGCGCTTCTTTAATTATGTCTACCAAGTCTGGGCTGATAGACAAAGCTGTAAGAACATTAGCCACAGAATCCACCACTTCGAGACCAAACTCCTCAATCTCTCTTTCCAACAGGGACTGTCTAGTGTGACTAGACTTTCTACTCAGCGCGTCCTCCACTCTATTTGCTTTACCCGGATGGTAGTTGATGGTCAGGTCATAATCCTTAAGTAACTCCAACCATCTTCTCTGTCGCATATTTAACTCCTTCTGCGAGAATAGGTACTTCAAACTCTTATGATCAGTGAATACGACACATTTCTCTCCATATAAGTAGTGCCTCCAGATCTTAGAGCAAATACCACAGCTGCGAGCTCCAAGTCGTGTGTCGGGTAGTTCTGCTCATATTGTTCCAACTGTCTCAACGCATACGATTGACACGTTCATTTTGCATCAAGACACAACCTATAAACAAAAATTTAATTCAAGGCTAGCATATGTATATACATGCATTAATTGTAATGATGTACATACCTAGTCCTTTCTTGGACGCATCACTATAGATTACAAAACCGTCGGTGCCGGAGGGTTGTGCCAACACCGGGGCTGTGGTCAATCTCTTCTTGAGCTCAGTAAAGCTCTGTTCACATTCAGCAGTCCACTCGAACTTAGTTTTCTTCTGTGTAAGTCGACTCAATGGAACTGCTATGGTGGAGAATTCCTCGACAAACTTCCGATAATAGCCTGCCAAGCCTAGGAAGCTTCTGACTTCGATCACATTTGTGGGTCTTGGCCATTCAGTGATGGCTTCTATCTTCTTAGGATCCACAGAAATCCCATCTTCCGAAATTACGTGACCGAGGAAGGCTACACTTCTTAGCCAGAATTCACACTTGCTGAATTTGGCATAAAGCTTTTGTTGCCTCAGAATTTGCAATACCACTCTTAAGTGTTCAGCATGGGCTTGCTCGTCGGGGAGTAGACTAGAATGTCATCGATGAAAACCACCACGAATTGGTCCAACTGCTCTCGAAATTCATCAAGTCCATGAAGGCCGCTGGGGCATTAGTTAATCCAAAAGGCATCACCAAAAATTCATAATGCCCGTATCGAGTCCGAAAAGCGGTCTTAGGCATGTCTCCTGCTTTCACGAGTAACTAATGATACCCCTGACAAAGATCAATCTTTGAGAACCATCGGGCTCCCTTTAGTTGATCAAATAAATCATCAATCCTTGGCAGAGGATACTTGTTCTTGATGGTGATCTTGTTCAATTCTCGGTAATCAATACACAATCTCATACTGCCATCTTTCTTCTTTACAAATAATACTGGAGCTCCCCAAGGTGATACACACTGGGGCGAATTAACTTCTTGTCTAACAACTCTTGAAGTTGTTCCTTAAGCTCCTTAAGTTCAGCTGGAGCCATTCTGTAAGGTGCTTTAGATATAGGCTCGGTTCCGGGAATCAAGTTAATTTCAAACTCCACTTCTCTCGATGGCAGAACTCCCGGTAAATCATCCGGAAATACGTCCTTGAATTCATTGATTACCGGAATCTGATCCATGGAGGGAACTTCTTGCTTAGCATCTACTGTATACACCACGAATCCCTCTGCTCCTTTTTGCAAAGCTTTAAAAGCCTTAATCGCCGTCAAGTATATCTTCTTTGGGGCTTTTGTTAACTTGACGTTTCCTTGAACCGTTATCTCATTCATCTCAGGGTCTTTAACGGTCACTTGCTTAAGTTTACAATCGATACTGGCATGATTCTTGGTCAGCCAATCCATGCCCAATATTACATCAAAATCCTTCATCGGAATTGGGACTAATGTCACAGCAAACACCTTTCCGTCCAACTCCAATTCACAATCTTGGTACTGGTGGTGGGAAACCGGTTGCCTGCACCCTGTAGGGGGTTTCAAGCCATTCGGTAGACAGTCCAGTCCCTTGGCAAATCGTTTAGAAATGAAGGATGACTGGCTCCGCTATCAAACAATACGTTCGCAGATACTTTGTTAACTAGGATCACCCTAATCACAAAAGCGTAGCACATAGAGGTTTTCACATAAACACATTTAATCTCCAACTTAAAGACTAAAATTCAACTTAAGCAGCTAATATTTAACTTAGGTCGTACCTGTCACAACGTCGGTGTCCTCCTGGACTTCAGCGTCTGTCATCGCATGGACTCTCGCATTGGGCCTGCCTCTCTGCTGCTGAGCCGGCCCTGTTTCTACTTGAGGCTTTGGGTTCCACTCGGGGCAATCTTTGATCCTATGGCCCGACTTCCCACACTTGAAGCATGCTCCTGATTTCTTCCAACATTCACCCACATGTCTCTTCTGGCAGTGTGGGCATACTGCTGGTGCTTGACGATCGGCTGATTCTGTTATGATGCCCTCTGAGCTGGCCCTGCCTGCCCTTTTATAGGAATCTTGACCCAACGTCCGGGTCTACCACCACTTTTCTCTTCCCTTGGCCTCTTGCTCGACTCGTCACGAGCCTCTCTAGGCTGTGACCTGCGTATGTCACTCTCCACGCGGTAACATGCATCCAACATTTCTTCAAAAGTTTTCAAACTGGACCCCGCTATAGCCGTCCGTATGGGGGGGTTTAGACCTTCCTCAAACTTCAGCATTTTCATTCTGTTGTTTTCCAACACCATGGGCGTGAATTTGCCCAAGGCATGGAATCTATCGGCATAGTCGGAAACGGACATCCTCCCTTGTTCAAATTTGTCAAACTGCCTCATCTTCTTCAAAATGGCAGTTTCAGGCACATAGTAGTCTTTGTAGGCCTGAACGAACTGTCTCCACTGACTGAATAGGGGGAGTTATCTTTAGCAGAATACCATTCCACCATTCTGCGTTGGCTCTGCCAATCAGTAAGGGTGTGGCCACGTCAACCTTAAGCTCTTCAGGCACTTGCACCAACCTGAAGCACTTTTCCACCTCGTCTAACCAAAATCCGGCCACCTCTGGGTCTGTGGTCCCTTCAAAAGTGGGGGCATGCATCTTCCGCATCTTCCTAATATAGTACCTGATACCTTGCTGAGGGGGTGGCGGAGGAGGAGGTTGTTGTTGCTGCTGAGCAACTCCTTGCGCTATCACTGTGATAGCGTCTATCAATACTTGTGGTACTAGCACGGGTGGTGGTGGAGGGTTCTCGTTCCCATTTCCACCGTTGCCTTGGTGATCTCTTCGGGGAGGCATTTTTCTGCAAAATCAATCGCTTATTAGCATTCAGCAATTTCAAAAGTAACTACTGAAGGCCCATATGCGTTGTACAAAGCGAAATTCGTATACTAGAATAATACAACACTTATTGATTAAATTTTATCGCGCTCGCACACATCCATCCCAATCAAACTTACATCTAGGATCACATACCTAGACCTAAAGATCAACTTAGGGTCAAAATCATAACTTAAGACTCTACATGATATAACCTAGGTCTCCGAGGTAGATCTGAAGCCTAGGCTCTGATACCACCTGTAGCACCCCGACCCGGACAGCGGAATCCGAACCGGTGCACCCGTCATAGCTTACTGAGAAGACTACAAGACATCTGATCTCTCGAATACACATCATTAATGACGTAAGAGGATAAGCACGGAGACATGTGCCAAATAAAATCTAAATCATCAAATTTGTACATCAAAGTGCTATAAAGTAATGGAAGAGCGTTTATGTTCGTAACCAACTAAATCCTCAAATGAATGAAATAAACTGAAATATCCAGCAACAGTATCAACTATCTCCCATTAAGATACTAAGCGTCCCATTCGACCCACTCGCCGTCATCCTCTATGAAGATCATGTCATAGCTAGGCTCATCTGTAAAATAAAGGTAGTACCCTTAGCGAAAAACGCTAGCAAGTAACCCAGTTATAAGACGTACGGGATCAACACATGGCAAGACATGAGTAATATATAATTCAAGGGGTAAAGGGGCACATGTCTTGTATACTTTCAAGAGCGTAGATTTAACAATACAAGAACATAGGAACAATATTCATAACCATTAACAATTAACTATCATTCAAGTCACATAACAATCATCCCATACTGACTCACGTGATGCATGACAAAATATGCACTACACTTGTAGCGCCCCGCACCCGGCCTCGTCCGGATACGGTGCACCCGCCATACTTCACTGAGGAGAGTACAAGGCGTCATGCATAACATGTGAACATCCGTAACATAAGTCGTGGATTCCCATGCTATCATTCAACATGGTAGTAAAATTTAGGCAGAATTAAAACTTTACAAATCAAACATGCATCACTAATTTACTGAGTTCCCAAAAGTAGTAGCACCCCAAATTATAACATAACCGACAATCCAGAGAGTTTAAACATAGTCATAATACAAATCGTCTTGGCAGCACAAAAGTCCTTAGCTTAACTCTCTTCATACTCCTCGCCTACAGATAAGGTACTCTTGGCTCGTCCTCGATCCATTCTATCTTGGCATTCTCCGGCTCTGGGGAAAAATAAAGTGTGAGTGATAAAGATCACCCAGCAAGAATACAATAAACTAGCATGAAATACGTAAAGAATCATAACATGAATGTATTACCCCAAAAACCTCAAATAATCGTAATTCATACCTGCTCTTGGATCCTGTACTTATTTGACGTTTGGCTTAGGCATGTTTTGGGGAATGCTATACCATACCTGATCTTGGATCCTGAACTTACTTGGCATTCGTCTTAAGCATGTTATTAGGAAATGCTTTACCAACAATAGCTTATAACCATTAATTGTGACATGCAACATGTGTTCATGATCGTGAATTATGCAAGATGCGATGCATGATGTCATGTCATGTCATGTCAAATCATCATTTTGGTCCCATAAGGTAACATGTCGTAAAAACAGAGTGTCAGATCAATTAACCCTGGATCTGAGCGGGTCCAGAACAGATATCAGATCAATTAACCCCAGATCTGAGCGGGTCCAGAACAGATATCAGATCAATTAACCCCTCTGAGCGGGTCCAGAACATATCATATCATCAGACCAATTAACCCTGGGTCTGGAGTCGGGTTAGTCGCATGCTTGGCCGGCAAAGGAATCATGAAGCTTTCTTTAAAAACATGGGACCGTAAAAACTTTTCATGCATAACGAAAAGATAGTCGCTCGTAAAACTTGCTTGCATCATAAAATCCATGAAATCAGTTTCGTGATCATGCATGATACATGCCGTGATATAAAATACAATCCATGACATGAATAATTGTATGCATTCCTTATAACATATCAACATACATGAATTTGGAAGCTAAGTATTTCCAAGACTTTTGCTTCACATTCATAGGGCGGTTGAGCTAACCAATTAGGTCTATTTCCATAATTCTTTTGTCGCAAATACGTTTGGTGGAATCTTAGATACATGTCATAAAATTTTAGATTATTTCAATAACCGTAAAGGGACTTATTTACTTACTTTCCGAACTGTGTTAGGTGCTGAAACTGAACTGACAGATTTTACTAAAAATTCAATTGCGGTGAATCCGTAATTTGTTTTCAGAAATTCCAACTTGCCCAAGTCATCAATGTATGGAACTAGTATCCTACCGAAATTTAGCCCATTTTCATGTCTCTAAGTCCCTTTTCTGAGGCTAGAAAGTCGTTACTAATTTCAGGTTGGCTCCAGTAATTTTTGTTGAGCAGTTTCACCAAATAATTCATTAAAAATAATCCATAACTTATTTTACCAAGATTCCAGTTGGCGTGTCCACTAACTCATAG
>AP025060.1:16023055-16034267 GCA_036186865.1 Eustoma russellianum
CCCCCCCCCCAACAATCAAAATTATTATTATTTTTTTCCCTATGCATATGCCGAAAATCAAGAACAACATCACCCATTAACAAAAACACAAACCAATTAATATAGAAAATGAGTTAGGGTTTCGGCCCCCCTTCCTCCTACACCATTTGGCCAACACCACTAACCCACACATATATTTTCATACATATAGGCTTCATTTCATCACAAGGAGACGGCATCAATAAGATCATGATCGAATCAAGAATAAAAAAACAACAATAAACACATAAAATACCGTTTTGAGCATGCAAACCATTTTGAGGGAGTAAATCGTATGCACCTACCTCAGTCCTAGCAAGAATTTATATACGAGGGATGATGTAGACAATGATGATGTGATGATATGGTTGTGATTTCCACTCCTCTTGAAGCCTTGGATCAAAGATCCCTTTTTTTCCTTCTTGGTAGCCGAAATTTGATAGGGGAAAAGGGGAATAAAGGGTGGGATGATAAGTGAGGGAAATTAGGGATAGGGTTTGACTAATGGGCTAGGATAAAATTTAGCTAATTAGTTCTTTTTTCCTACACATATATCACACGGCACCTACACTTATCTATTATATTTATTATAATTTTTTTTCCACACGGTATAACATCCTAATCCAACAGAATGCTCCACCTCCTCCGCACCAGCCGGTGAGAGATGCCCAGTATTACTTCGAGAAGTTAAAGAGAGCTAATGTGCCACCATTTGAGGGAAAGCCAGACCCAGATACAGCGGAGAAGTGGTTAGATGAAGTGGAAAACTGTTTCGAGTTAATTCAAGCTCCCGACGAGATGAAAGCCCAAGCTATCCAACCTTTTCTGATAAGTGAAGCTAACCAATGGTGGAAGACAAATCTGCATCCTTTGCCCAGCCCGATTCCCTGGGAAAGATTTTTGCAAGAGTTTCACAAGTTCTATATCCCTCCGTCGGTCAAGTTACAAAAGAGGCATGAGTTTGAATCCCTGAAGTAAGAGCCTGGTATGACAGTAGCAGAGTATGCAAATAAGTTCATCGCGTTAGGGAGATTTCAGCCTGTTACCATGAATGATGAAGAAACAAAAATGCTGAAGTTCGAAAGAGGGCTGAATCCAAGAATCCAGACATGGTTGGTGAATGCAAATCCCACGAATTTTGGAGCTCTTTTGGATGCATGCTATAGGATTGAGAGAGATATAATCCGCAGAGATGATTTAGGGAAGAAAAGAGAAAGACAAGGGACTATCAATGAAAAATTCAGAAAAGTGGCCAAAAAGAATTACAAAGGATCTGTTCGCCAAGGGAGGCCACAAGGTCAGAATCAACGCCGCCAGCAGCACCAAGACAATCAGCAAAAGAATCAAGCTCCACCCCAGCAGCTTGCTATACCAGTATGCCCGCAGTGCCAGAAAAGACACATGGGTGAGTGTAGATGGAAGACGGAAAAATGCTTTGGATGCGGCAAAAATGGCCACCTGATTAAGGATTGCCCAGAAAGAGGAGCGCAGCAACAGCAACAACAGCCAAAGAACCAGCGGCCACGTGCAAATGCGAGGGTGCACGCCATGACGAATGCTGATGTTGAGGAGACCGCAGACATAGTGACTGGTAAGATTTATAGTTTTATGCCTTCAATATGTTTTACTTATACAGGCCTATAATATTGCTTAGTAAAATGTGCATGATTCAGGAACTATTTTAGCATATAGCATACCTGCAAATGTGTTGTTCGACAGTGGCGCCAACCACTCATTTGTCTCCACGAAGTTTGCTAAGAACCTCGATCATAACTCAGTCAGATTAGAATCACCCTATAGAGTACAAGCGGCCGATGATCAAGTGCTTGTCTCTCATCATATCTTCCGAAATTGTGTGCTTGAATTCGATTAACAACGTTTTGAAGCCGACTTGATTCCTATAACTATGAGCGATTTTGATGTGATCCTTGGAATGGATTGGCTCTCGAGGAACCATGCTCACATCGATTGCCGGAGTAGGCAAGTTATCATTAAGAACCCAGCTCGAGATGAAGTGTTATTCTATGGAGGAGCTAAGTTAAAGAAACCATCCAAGAAAGTTTTTGTTAATGCGGCTCGTGCCAGCCGAGCGTTGAAGAAAGGCCATGAAGGATTCTTTGTTTATGTCCTAGGCGTTGAGCAAGCGAGTCCTGCTCTTGCACAAGTCCCAATTGTTAATGAATACCCTGATATGTTTAACAATGATCTACCTGGACTACCTCCTGATCGCGAAATTTCCTTCGAGATAAACCTAGTTCCAGGAGCTGAATCCATATTAAAAGCCCCATATCGGATGGCTCCTGCAAAACTGAAAGAGCTAAAGGAGCAGTTACACGAGCTGCTAGAAAAGAAGCTCATTCGCCCCAGCGTGTCACCTTGGGGTGCTCCTGTGTTATTCGTAAAGAAGAAAGATGGAAGTATGCACTTATGCATCGATTACCGGGAGCTCAATAAAATCACCATAAAGAATAAGTATCCACTACCTCGGATTGATGACTTTTTCGATCAACTCAGGGTATGTAACAAACAAGCTTTAGTTTAGTTAAGGTTTAAATCTTTTCAAAACTCTATTTAAAGTATCTTAATGCAGGGATCCCGAATCTTCAGTAAGATTGACCTGCGATCTGGATACTTTCAATTGTAGATTAAGGCTGAGGATGTCCCTAAGACTGCTTTCAGAACCCGCTATGGACACTGTGAATTCTTGGTCATGCCCTTTGGTTTGACCAATGCCCCTGCCGCCTTTATGGATCTCATGAATCGAGTCTTTCAGGACCAATTGGACAAGTTCGTAGTGGTCTACATAGACAACATCTTGATCTATTCACCAGACGAAGAGACTCACGTAAACCATTTGAGGACAGTCCTGAATATTCTAAGAGAAACGTAGTTGTACGCAAAATTTAGCAAATGCGAGTTTTGGCTACGTAGTGTATCCTTTCTCGGCCATGTTATTTCAGAAGATGGGATTTTAGTAGATCCCAAGAAAATTGAAGCTAACACAGAATGGCCAGACCAACAAACGTTACCGAAGTGAGAAGTTTCCTTGGACTAGCCGGGTATTACCGAAAGTCTGTTGAAGGATTCTCGAAGATAGCAGTTCCCCTCACTAGGCTTACACAGAAGAAAACTAAATTCGAGTGGAATACTGATTGTGAAAGAAGCTTCTCAGAGCTGAAATCAAAGTTGACATCCGCCCCTATTTTGGCTCAACATACTCCTGGCGAGAAGTATGTGGTATACAGTGATGCTTCAAAGAACAGGCCCGGATGTGTCCTTATGCAGAAGGATAGAGTGATAGCTTATGCATCCCAACAGTTAAAGCCATTTGAGCAAAACTACCCCGTCCATGATCTTGAGCTTGCCGCAGTGGTTTTCGCATTAAAGATATGGAGACATTACCTGTATAGTGAGAAGTGTGAGATCTATATAGACCACAAAAGCTTAAAGTATCTTTTTACCCAGAAAAAGCTCAACATGCGGCAGCGCAGATGGCTCGAGCTGATTAAAGACTTTGACCTCTCTATTCAATATCATCCGGGGAAAGCTAACAAAGTTGCTGATGCGTTAAGTCGGAAAACAAGTCACCCACGTCAACCACCTCTTCAGCGAGATATGGAAGAGTTTGGCTTAGAAGAAGTTGATTCAGTCGATGAAGTTCTCGCCAAGTTTGTCCTTATTCCCTCACTGATTGACAGGATCAAAGAGGCTCAAAGGGATGATGCAGCTTTGAGAAAGATCAAGGAAAGGATGAAAGATAAGCCACAAGATGATTTTGAAGTTCACAATGATAACAGTTTAGGGTACCGAGGACGGTTATGTGTCCCCGAGAACAAAGAAATTAAAGATGAAGTTTTGATGGAAGCCTATAACTCGCGACTATCTATACACCCTAGATCTAATAAAATGTATCAAGACCTCAAGCAAAAGTTTTGGTGGCACGGTATGAAGAACCAAATAGCTAATTTTTTTGGGCGATGCTTGGTTTGTCAAAGAGTAAAAGCAGAACACCAAAGACCTGCTAGATTTTTAAAACCTTTAGAAGTACCGGAATGGAAATGGGACCAAGTCATAATGGATTTCGTGACCGACCTACCCAAGACTAAGTATGGGAATGATGCTATATGGGTCGTTGTGGATCGTTTGACCAAGTCTGCTCACTTTTTGGCCATGTCGATTAAAGCATCCATGGAGAAGTTGGCCTCTATGTACATTGACCAGATTGTTTGTTTGCATGGGGTGCCCGTAAGTATCGTATGCGACCGTGATCCCCTCTTTACCTCGAGATTCTGGACAGCCTTTCAAAAGGCAATGGGCACCGAGATCAGAATGAGTTCCGCGTTCCATCCTCAAACTGATGGCCAATCTGAAAGAACAATTCAAACCCTTGAGGACATGCTTCACGCTTGCATTCTTGACTTTGGAGGAAGCAGGGATAAAAGCCTTAAGCTTGTTGAGTTTTCTTACAATAACAGCTTCCACAGATCCATCGAGATGGCACCATATGAAGCATTGTATGGTCGAAAATGTTGGTCCCCACTCTATTGGGACGAGATTGGAGATAAGATTTATACGGGACTCGACATTGTTGAGCAAACTCGAGAAAAGGTAAAGATGGTTCAACAAAGACTGAAAGCAGCACAAGATAGAAGTATGGTATGGGCTGATGAAAGAAGGAGGCCCTTAGAGTTTCAAGAAGGAGAGAAAGTTTTCCTCAAGGTTTCTCCAACCAAAGGAGTCAAGATATTTGGTATAAAAGGGAAATTGAGCCCAAGATTCATTGGACCGTATGAAGTCTTAGAAAAAGTTGGTGAAGTTGCATATCGCCTGGCGTTGCCCCCATCACTTTCTCAATTACATGATGTATTCCATGTTTCCCAACTTCGCCGATATGTTTATGATCCTAGCCACATTCTTGAAGATCAGCAGTTGAAGGTCGAAGAATATGCATCCTATGAAGAGGAGCCCCAAAGGATCGTTGATTGGAAAGAAAAGAAGTTGAGAAAGAGATCCATACCCATGGTGAAGGTTCAGTGGAAGCACCATTCGGGAGAAGAAGCCACATCGGAAACGGAGGAATACATGAAGAGTAGATGCCCCCATCTTTTTGACTAGTTCTGAAGTTTCGAGGACGAAACTTATGATAGGGGGGAGGATGTTGTACCCCACTTACAATGTACTCGAAACCATGACTAAGTGACATAATGAAAAAATGATTCCTTCACGTGCATTCTACTTAAGTCAAATTAGCGCTTTTTTAATTAAGTCCTTTAAGTTCATTTAGGATGGACACTAAACAGTTATACAAGCGAACGTCACAAGTGTGCAATACACCTTGTAGATTCGGCCAAAGGCCTTGAGCAACCTTAGAATAAATCCATTTTTATAAGAATGCAAACATAAATGATCCTCAAAAAGCAAGATTAAAATCATAATTAAATAAAATAAATAACATTATACATTATATAAGTATGGGATATGATAAATGTGAAAAGACAAAACTACCCCCAAACCCCCCTAAAATTCGACCAAGGGCCTTGAGGATTCTAGAATCCTCCACATTTTTCTAAACAATTCTTAAAATAACTAATTGGATAATAGTTAAAATATAAAACCAACATGCATGCAAAAGAAATATTAAAATAGTAAAAAGGATAAAGGCATGGAAGGCAAAAGCTTGAAGCTACAAGCCTAGGCCTCCCTTTCCCCTCTTCACCGCCGGATCCCTCTCCCCATTCCCCCAACATGACATATTTTAAATGCAACTAGAGGCATCATCTCCTCTTATCTTGAATTCCCTCTCAAAACAACCAAGACAACACTTAGACAATTCTCCATCTCCCTCCACATACACAACTTTCGGCCCCTTCATCTTGGAGCTAGGAGTCCAACTCAAGTCTCATCTTCAAGACTCAAGAAGCATCTAGGTAAGCCTCATTCCAAGTTTCTTAAGTAAATTCTTCATGCAAAATAATGAAGCTCACATGTGTGTCTTTTTCCTACCCCCAACCGTGACCTTCATGCTCACTAGGTGTAAGATATTCAACTCTTTAGGGGGTGCAATCTCTTGCTAGGAAGCTCCATTCAAAGCCTCACTTTAGTAAGAAGGTCTAACCTCAAATTAGTTCTATTTTCACTTTAGAATGATGACTAACATTCTTCCTTCCTTTTCTTCAAAACCGTATGCTTAAGAGTGAAGGAGGAAGATTCCAACTCATCTCATCCAATAACCAAGCTAAGAAAAGAGCTTTAGCTTGAAGAGGAAAGTATACACTAGACTCTCATGATTTATTTGAAGAATTAGTGACTTGAATGACTAGATTTTTCTAAGATGTGAACTTTAGTTGAATATGCTAAGTTTCAAGGTTGTACCTTAGTGATTCCTTAAGAACAATGCCTTGCATGTGGTTAATTCCTTCAAAGATGAAATCTTTTCTTACATGCAATGTGATGTGAGGCTGTTTTAGGATGAAGTAAGATTCAATCAAGTGACTCTAGGCAAGATTAGCTCTTGGATGAAACTTAAGAAGCATCAAGATGACATGCAAGTGCTAGTTGTAATTTCACAAGGTTACTTGGTAGGATTAAAAATGAACTAGCATGTGAATGTGTTGTATGTTTAAATAAATGTTGTAAATTATGTGCATGGCACCTCATAACTTTCGGCCAAAGAGGTGAATGTTATGGTGAGTTTGAAATCCAAGAAAGAGCATATTTTGTGAACACTAAGATGTGTGGAATTTGCATATTAGATGATTTACTATATGAGTATGGTTGTGCTTAAATTTAAATGTAACATTGGTTATCTTGATACATGCGCACGACTGAGTATGAAGGAAAAAGGTGTATGGGGTGTCTAATAAGTTATTTTCATAAGCACAAGATAATTAGTGTTCACTAGTCATGAAAAGATGACAAAACACAAAACTACTGGATCTGGACAAAATGGATGAGTGTGTTGTGTGACCTCAAAATGGGCTTAATAACGTGCAAACAATTTGATTTTTGGCATGATGATAGCTCTATGGGTGTAGCAATCATGAGAGTTGGAATTTTGGTAAAATAAGTAGTGGATTATTTTTAATAAAATATTTGGTGAAACTGATCAAGCTGAAATTTCTGGAACTGGACAGAATTATATAACGTCTTTTATGGCCTAAAAATGGGTCTTGGAAATGTGAAATTAATCTGATTTTTGGTATGGTGACAACCTTATGTGTGTATCAAGTATGAGAGTTGGATTTTTGGTAAAAGAGGCTATGGATTATTTTTAAAAAATTAATTGGTAAAACTGCTCCAGCTGAAATCACTGGAACATGGCAGAAATGAGTAACGTGTTTCTTGACCCAAAAATGGACCTTAGAAATATGAAAATAGGCTAAATTTTGGCAAGATGCTAGTTCGGTATGTTTATGACGTCTGTGAGTTGGAATTTTGGGAAAAGGAATTATGGTTTTGCCACAATAGAATTTTTAGTAAAATTAGTCAGTCCAGTAACAGCATGTGACCCATTTCGGAAAAATAATTAAATGAACCCTTTAAAGTTATTGGATTGTTCTGTAAATTTTATGCTAATCACCTAAGACATAGAGGAGAATTACCATGTAAATTAATCAACTTGATATTATCGTTTGGATGGGTAATTGTGGATTTAAAGTTAATGTACCAAAGCTGGAAAATTGGACAGAACAGGGGAATAAGTTAAGAGGCCTAATTTTATGGATTTGGACCTATATACACGGTTTGGGCTCATGAATGTTGGTCCTTAGGGATTTTACTATATTTTCTAGGTTTTGGTCAAAATGATTAAGATTTTAAGGTCTCAAAAATTAAGGTAATAATGGTTAATATACCACAGAATTCAGCAAGTACACTTGATAATGATTTAATGATTTGATGGCTTTATTCGTCTTAGGAAGTTACAAAAATTTTACGACATGTAAATAAGACCCCACTAAACACATGTAGGACAAAAGATTATGAAAAGGGGCCTGTTTGGTTAATTAAACCGTCCCATGAACATGAAGTAAAAATATGGAAATTTTTAGTTTCCGAAACCATGCTTGTTGACATGTTATGAGGAATACTTACGATAATTCATGTCATGACTTGCATTGCATATCATTTCATGTATCACGCATGATCATATGCACCATGAATCTGATTTTTATGAATTTTCCATATGCAAGCAAGTCTTTTCAAGTAAACACATTTTTCGTGATGCATGTAAGTTATTTATGGTCCCATGTTTTTAAAGAAAGCTTTATGATTTCCTTGCCGGCCAAGCATGCGACTAACCCGACTCCAGACCCGGGGTTAATAGGTCTGATAACATGATATGTTCTGGACCCGTTCCGGACCCGGGGTTAATTCTTGTGTGTTTTCTTGGTTCATATTTAAAATCAAGGCTAGAATCTTTCAAGGCTTGAGCATCCTTGTGAGAGTTGTCCAATTCTGGGGAGGGAAACATCCAAGAGGGAGGTATCTTGCTTGGGTTATGTAGAACTCATTGGAGGACTTATGTTTAAAAGGTTTTCTTCAACTTATTTGGAAGCAAGGTGAAGCTATCTTCATTGTGCCTAAACCATATTTGGAGGAGAAGCTTTAGAGTTAAAGAAAGATTCGTTCTTGCACGTATCAAAGTGGTATCAGAGCGAAGGTTTTTCTTTAACTCAACTTATCATTTCTTTGTGTCAAATTTTCTTTCCTTACGTTCTTCTCTTCATCCACCATTCAACCATCTTCTTAGAAGGTTGAATTCTATTTGGTTTAGTGTCTTCTTCTTGTTTTGAATTGTACAATTCAGAAACAAAAAGAAACCAAAACCAAAACAGTTTATCCGTGTGTTTTCTAGTTCATAGTTTTGTCTATTAAATTCACTTCCTCTTTTGTTACATCTTGGTGTCTTTGTTGTCCATCATTCAAAAAAAAAATCAATCAAATCGATATACAAGATTACCGTATCATTTGGTGATATAAGGTTGGATTGGACTTTAGAAAATTACCGTAACACTGGACCTACATGAAATTGGTGATATAAGGTTGGATTAGACTCTGGACAATTACCGTAAAGCTGGACCTACATGAAATTGGTGATATAAGGTTGGATTGGACTATGAGAAATTACCGTAACGCTGGACCTATATGAAATTAGAAAGGACTAAGGACAAACATATCATAAAACACTTACAGATTATTTCTTTGTGATGATTTATGATTTGTTTACTTCATTTGGTTGGATTTCAATTTCTTTATTCTATTTGGTTTTGTGTCTTCTTCTTGTTTTGAATTGTACAATTCAGAAACAAAAAGAAACCAAAACCAAAACAGTTTATCCGTGTGTTTTCTAGTTCATAGTTTTGTCTATTAAATTCACTTCCTCTTTTGTTACATCTTGGTGTCTTTGTTGTCCATCATTCAAAAAAAATCAATCAAATCGATATACAAGATTACCGTATCATTTGGTGATATAAGGTTGGATTGGACTTTAGAAAATTACCGTAACACTGGACCTACATGAAATTGGTGATATAAGGTTGGATTGGACTCTAGACAATTACCGTAGCGCTGGACCTACATGAAATTGGTGATATAAGGTTGGATTGGACTCTGGACAATTACCGTAAAGCTGGACCTACATGAAATTGGTGATATAAGGTTGGATTGGACTATGAGAAATTACCGTAACGCTGGACCTATATGAAATTAGAAAGGACTAAGGACAAACATATCATAAAACACTTAAAGATTATTTCTTTGTGATGATTTATGATTTGTTTACTTCATTTGGTTGGATTTCAATTTCTTTATATTTAGACACTTTCTTGGACTTTAAGTTCTTTGTTTAGAAGATTTTCCGCATTACTTATATTCAGTCCACTGCTTATATATCTACCTTGGTCTATCCTATATTCTTGTTGTTATCGAAGCTCTTAACTTGTTTTAGACTTTGTGTTTGTTTAGTTGCAATGTGTGGTGAGCTTAGTTGTATTTTCTTGTGTTCAATATCTGATTTGGCAACCTCGACAAGAAAGAAAATCAATTTGTTCATCTCGAACAACTTGACAGCCTATACACACAAAAACATCAACATATCCATCCAAAACAAACACACAAAGCCTTATCAATCAATATTACCAAGATATATACACTTTGATTAGCTTTGAACAAAAAAAGAAAAAGAAAGAAAGAGAAGCTTATTTCAAAGAAAAAAATAATCGAAAGTGCAATAAAAAAGCAAAAGAACTTGTCTTGTTTACTTCATAAACCCAAAGTACCCATTTGTTTTCACTTTTGAACACTTGAGTGCTTCTACTTCATCCATACTTGCATCTAGCTTGCATAAAGCCTAAGATTAAGTTAAGGATTGCCCAGGGCAACCCCTTAGCATTTCTTTGGCTCAGCCTATTACATTAAATCTGGTTTCAATTCTCTTTGAATCTTAGTACAGTCTAAGTTTGTTGTTTATAACATAGGAATTGTTAATAAATTGGTGGGAGATTTGTGAAGAAAGTTTAATTTACATGATTGAAGTTATCGGAATTGATACTCACTTGGCAAGTTTGCTTTGAATTGTTCTAGCCTCAGATTCTTCAAAGAGACACAAGATTGTGTGAACTACAAAAAGAGAAAGAGAGGAACAAACACTTGTGTTTTTGTTTTCCACTAACATAATCAAGTTTCTTTTATCTTTGTGTTAGTTTTCCTTTTTCTTTGTTTTCTTGTTCAATTTCAGGTAATTTTACCATGGATAAGACACCTGAGAGTACCATGAGACTTAACAAAGAAGGAGAAAGATTGCCCGCAAACGTGGACGATTTAGCACAACTAATGCAAAAGATGTTGTGGGAAATGAAATTGATGAGTAGTCGTATAGAGGACCTAGAAAAACAGTCATAATCTCATCTAGAAAATCCTTTACTTGAAGGACAAACATCCCATGTACCGGAACATAGGCTTGAAAGTCGTGGGTCTTTTGCTCCGGAAAGAGGAAGAGGCAGAGGCAGAGGAAGAGGGCTTAATAGGGATTTCATACCTATAAGGACCTTTGATGAAAGAGATGAAGAACCAAACCAAAGATTTTATGACTATAACATTGAGGAAGAGTACAACCAGTTCTGAAACCATGAGAATCAAAAGAATAACCCACAAGAAGATGAATTCATCAAAACAAAAGTGAACATCCCCACATTCC
>AP025060.1:16034277-16126403 GCA_036186865.1 Eustoma russellianum
AGTGATGCTGAGGCATATTTTGAATGGGAGAAAAAGGTAGATCTCATATACTCTTATACAAATTATACTGATTTGACTAAAGTGCGCTATGCAGCTATAGAGTTTGCAGATTATGCCTTAATTTGGTGGGATCAACTACACAACGTAAGGAGAAGAACCAGACAAGCACCAATCTCTACTTGGGAAGAAATGAAAATTGAGATGAGAAAAAAAAAATTCATTCCTTCAGACTATGAAAGAACCATCAACCAAAACTTGCAAAAACTCACTCAAGGAAGCCGTAGTGTAGATGAGTATTTCAAAGAGTTATAGATCTTATTGATAAGAGCTAACATTGAAGAACCAGAGGAAGCTACCATGGCTAGATTCCTAGCTAGATTGAACAAGGAAATTGCAAACAAAGTCGAACTTACCACATATATTGATATGACTTCCATAGTTCATAAAGATGAAAACATTGAGAGTCAACTCAAGGTAAAACCCTTTACATCTAGTTTATCTTTTCGAGCTAATTATTCATCCTATCCAAGAATGTCGTCTAGAACAAATCAAGGCACAAGTTTTAGGCCAATTGTACCTTAAGGCCGTGGGTTCTAAGGAAATACTCAACCAAATCAAAGACCACCTCAACCACCTCAACAAAACTTGGATAAAGGGGAAAACAAGGTTGAAGGTAACATTTCTAATTCCACTACTAGATTTAGAGACATTCAATGCTTTAAATGTTTATGTAAAGGTCATTTTGCAAATCAATGTCCCAACCTAAACGTATCATGTTCATTGAAGAGTCTGACGAATATTATTCTGATGATGAGGAAGTGGAACATGTTAATGTTGAGGAAAATCATGATGAAAATGAGGAAAGTGTGAGTGAGGATGAAGAGCTTGCATCAAAAGGATTCTTGGTTGTTGGAAGAGCTCTTAATGCACATGTTAAGATTGATGAGCAAGATCAACACAGAGACAACATTTTTCATATCCATTGCATGGTTAAAGGAAAAGTTTGTACTTTGATTATTGACTCTGGATCCTGCACTAATGTGGCAAGTGTTGAACTCGTTAGAAAACTTGATTTGCCATTACTTAACCACCCCCACCCTTATAAACTATCTTGGTTGAATGATTATGGAGAAGTGAGTGTTAGCAAACAAGTTTTGATCTCATTGTCTATTGGTGGGTATAAAGATGATATCTTATGTGATGTAGCTCCCATGCATGCAAGTCATATCCTTTTAGGTAGACCATGGTAGTTTGATAAGAAAGTTACTTATGATGGATACTTGAATAGGTATTCATTCAGATTTAACAATAAGTTGTTTAAGCTACATGCATTGCCCCACACAAGGTATTTGAAGATCAAAAGAGACTGTGTAAGAACAGGAATGATCTTAAAGAGAAAGATGCAGAAAAGAAATTTCTGGAGTGTATTAAAAGTGAAAGAAAGAAAAATGAGTCTAAAGTCAAAGAGATAGTAAACATTGATGAAGACAAATCTCAAAAGAAATTTGCTTTCTTTGCCAAACCAAGTGAAGTCTCACATGCCATGAACTCAAACAAAATTGTCTATGTTTTGATGTTTAAGGAGTCTCAGTTTTCTATGAGTGACTTACCCTCCACTTTGCTCAGTGGAGTTGTATCTTTGCTTGATGAGTTTTCAGGACTGTTTCCTGAAGAAGAACCTTCTGGTTTGCCGCCTTTAAGAGGAATTGAGCACCAAATAGACTTCATACCTGGTGTTGTCCTGCTTAATAGGCCAGCCTACAGAGCAAACCCTGCTGAAACGAAGGAAATTCAACACCAAGTAGAAGAACTCTTGGCCAAAGGAAAGGTGAGGGAAAGCATGAGTTCTTATGTCGTTCCTGTGATCGTTGTACCAAAGAAAGATGGTACATGGAGGATGTGTACAGATTGTAGAGCCATCAACAAGATAACTGTAAAATACAGGTACCCCATTCCGAGACTTGATGATATGCTTGATGAATTGCACGGTGCTAAGTATTTTACCAAGATTGATCTTAAAAATGGTTACTTTCAAGTACGCATTAAAGAAGGTGATGAATGGAAAACTGCATTTAAGACTGAGTTTGGATTGTATGAGTGGTTAGTCATGCCATTTGGCTTAACTAATGCACCTAGTACTTTCATTAGATTAATGAATAAAGTCTTACATGCATTCATTGGAAAATTTGTTGTTGTGTACTTTGACGATATCTTGATTTACTCTAAGACTTTGCATGAACACATAGGCCATCTAAGAAGCATTTTTGAAGCATTGAAGAAAGAACAATTATATGCAAATTTCAAGAAATGTTCTTTTTGTATGGAAAAAGTTGTGTTTCTAGGATTTGTGGTTAGTGCAAATGGAATTGAAATAGACCAAGATAAAGTGAACTCTCAATTTTAAAATGGCCAATTCCCACAACTATTGGAGAGGTGAGAAGCTTTCATGGGTTGGCTAGTTTCTATAGAAGATTTGTTAAGGACTTTTCCACTATTGCTGCACCTTTGAATGAGATTGTTAGAAAAGACGTAGGATTTTAGTGGGGAGAGTCACAACAGAAAGCCTTTGATGAACTTAAAGCAAGGTTAACTTCTGCACCTATTCTAAGACTACCTAGCTTTGATGAAACATTTGAAATTGAATGTGATGCTAGTGGTGTTGGTATAGGAGCTGTACTATCTCAGTCTAAACAACTGATTGCTTATTTTAGTGAAAAGCTTAAGGGAGCGGAATTGAATTATTCAACCTATGACAAAGAGTTGTATGCACTTGTTAGATCATTGCAGCTTGGCAACATTATTTGCAACATAAGGAGTTTGTGGTTCATACTGATCACGAAAGTCTTAAGTTCCTTAAAAGCCAAGGAAAGTTAAATAAGAGGCATGCAAAATGGGTTGAATTCATTGAACAATTTCCTTATGTGATAAAATATAAGCAAGGAAAAGATAACATTGTAGCTGATGCATTATCTTGGAGATATTCTTTGATTACTACATTGTCATCTCATTTGCTTGGATTTGAGTGCATCAAGGAATTGTATACATCTGATCTTGACTTTCAGTCAATATTTGATGCATGTGTCAATTCTCCATTTGGTAAGTATTGTTTACATGATGGATATTTGTTTAAAGAAAGAAAATTGTGCATACCTAAGTGTTCTGTCAGAGAGATACTTGTCAAAGAAGCACATGGTAGAGGTTTAATGGGTCACTTTGGCATCTTTAAGACATTAGAGATGTTAAAAGAACGTTTCTTCTGGCCTCATGTGAGAGTTGATATGGAGAAGGTTTGTGGAAGTTGTATAACTTGCAAGAAAGCTAAATCTACATCACATCAACATGGTTTATACACCCCATTACCTGTCCCTATGTCACCTTGGATTGATATATCTATGGACTTTGTCTTGGGATTACCTAGATCAAAAAATGGAAGTGATAGTGTGTTTGTCGTCGTTGACAGATTTTCTAAAATGGCACACTTCATAGCTTGTAAAAAAGTTGATGATGCATCTCACCTTGCAAACTTGTTCTTTCAGGAAGTTGTACGTCTACATGGCATGCCTAGAACCATCGTTAGTGATAGAGATGCTAAGTTCTTAAGTCACTTTTGGTTTGTGTTGTGGGGTAAACTTAGAACAAAACTGTTATTTTCTACTACTGCTCACCCCCAAACAGATGGTCAAACTGAAGTTGTGAATAGAACTTTCTCTCAATTATTGCATGCTATAATTCAGGAGAACCTTAAGAATTGGGAAGATTGCTTGCCATATATTGAATTTTCTTATAATAGAAGTGTTCACAGTGGCACCACTCATTCACCATTTGAAGTTGTATATGGTTTCAATCCTTTGTCTCCACTTGATCTTGTGCCTATTCCTGTTCACGAACGTGCAAGTATTGATGGTAAGAATAAGGCCGAACTGATTAAGAAATTGCATGATAAGGTTAAGCTACAACTTGAGAAAAAAACAAATAGTATGCAAAACAAGCCAACAAAGGACGCAAGGAAGTTGAACCATGTGATCTTGTTTGGCTGCATTTATGGAAAGGTTTCCTAGAGAAAGGAAATCTAAACTCATGCCAAGAGGAGATGGCCCTTTCAAAGTACTTCAAAAGTTTGGAGATAATGCTTACATTCTTGACCTTCCGAAGAGTACATATGGTTCAATTTCTCATACTTTTAACGTTGCTGATCTTACTCCTTTTGGTGATGATTTAGATTCGAGGTCAAATCCTTTTGAAGAAGGGGGGAATGATGAGGTCCATAACCCTCATACATGCCAACATAATGAGAATGCACATAATTTTACAAAAATACAAGATCAAGGACCCTTAACAAGAAGTAAAACTAAGAAACTAATGCATGAAGTGGGGGCCTTTCTATTTAAACATGTGCAAGATGAACAAAGGGAACTATACATTGGGTTCACCTTATTGAACCTACAACACGATTTGTAAGAAATTTTAGAACCATTGTGAAATATCATTAGTATAGAATGTATTATTTATTTTGTTTTTTAAATGCTTATGTTGTATTAGTTGAGGCCCATCTCGGATTGTGAGCTTCTGCAGGACCTGTTTTGATAGAATTGACGTATCTCTCCAAACACAAGGCCAAATTAGGAGTTGCAAGATGCGTTGGAAATCTAAGACAAATATCTACAACTTTCATGTTTTGTACTTCTCCAAAATCGGTAGTCTTGACATCCAAAAAGAGCATGCAAATGAAAGTACTGTTTCTACCGAATTCTGTGACATACTTTCCGTAATTTAGATGTATATCCTCAATGGTTGGCCAAATGCAAAGAAATTTATATGCTTATTTTCTACACTCAATTGGCTACAATTCTCTAAGAAAGAACAAGGCCTAATTCGGATTGAAAGATGTCCAAAAATCAGTCACAAACCAGAAACGATTTCAAGATGAAGACAAATCCTTAAAGTCTTCCATGAATAGTACTTGAGGGACCTACTTTGAAAATCATCATTCAAGACTTGCAAGACTAGTTTTTATGGAGCCTACATGAATAGTTTTTAGAAGTGTGTAGTCTTTTCAATCATTATTTTAATTTGTAAGATAGTTTGTTGTCTTGTGATATTTTTGCCTATAAAAGGCACATAAGAGAAGCTTTGTAATCTCACACCTTCAATGAAAATTTCTTCTTCTTCAAGAGTAATTCTTGTGTGTTTTCTTGGTTCATATTCAAAATCAAGGCTAGAAGCTTTCAAGGCTTGAGCATCCTTGTGAGAGTTGTCCAATTCCAGGGAGGGAAACATCCAAGAGGGAGGTATCTTTCTTGGTTATGTAGAACTCATTGGAGGACTTATGTTCAAAAGGTTTTCTTTAACTTATTTGGAAGCAAGGTGAAGCTATCTTCATTGTGCCTAAACAATATTTGGAGGAGAAGCTTTAGAGGTAAAGAAAGATCCATTCTTGCACGTATCAACCCTGGTAAAGCCAACAGAGTGGCAGACGCGTTGAGCAGAAAATCTAGTCATGCAAGATAGTCCCCATTGGATCGAGAGATTGAAGAGTTTGGGCTGGATGTTGTGGACTCAGTGGCGAATGTCCTTACAGCCTTGTCTATAACCCCAGGTTTGGTAGACATAATTAAAGAAGCTCAGTATGATGATGTGTCACTGAAGGAAATCCGTGACAAATTGAACATGGGACCAGTAAGAGATTTTCAGTTGAGACAAGATAGAAGTCTATGGTTTCAGAACCGGCTATGCGTACCAGACAATGAAGAGCTTCGAAGGGAATTGTTGAGTGAAGCTCATAATTCAAGGTTGTCTATCCACCCTGGAAGCACTAAAATGTATAAGGACCTCAAAAAGAATTATTGGTGGACAGGGATGAAAGGAAGTATTGCGGAATATGTTAAGAGATGTCTGGTGTGTCAGCAGGTCAAAGCAGAGCATCAACGACTCGACGGTTTGATGATGCCAATGGAGATTCCAGAATAGAAGTGGAAACATGTGACTATGGACTTTGTGATGGGGTTTCCCAGAACCTGAGGTGGGAATGAGATGATTTGGGTGATTGTGGATCGCTTGACGAAGACGACACATTTCCTGGCTATGTCAAATAGTGTCTCTTATGAGAAATTGGCAAACATATACATGGATAACATTGTGAGTTTGCATGGAGTACCCGTCAGTATTGTGTCGCACTGTGACCCCAGGTTCACTTCTAAGTTTTGGACGGCTTTCCAGAAAGCTATGGGCACTGATCTAAGGATGAGCACAGCTTATCACCCTCAGACGGATGGACACTCTAAGAGGACCATTCAGACTTTGGAGGATATACTGAGAGCATGCGCATTGGACTTTAAAGGGAACTGGGATAATATGTTAAAGCTGATGGAATTCTCATACAATAATAGTCACCACAGTGCGATTGGTATGGCACCATTTGAGGCTCTATACGAAAGAAAGTGCAGATCCCCGATTTGTTGGGACGAAGTTGGGGAAATGACGATCACTGTACCAGAGTTGATTGAACAGACTATTGAGAAAGTGAAGATTATAAGAGAGAGACTAAAGGTGGCACAAGATCGCATCAAGAGTTGCGCGGATTCTAAAAGACGGCCCTTGGAGTCCGAGGAAGGTGAAAAGGTTTATCTGCGAGTTTCACCCACTAAGGGAGTTGCAAGGTTCGGGATAAAAGGCAAGTTAAGCCCTCGTTATATTGGCCCATACAAGGTGCTTGGCAGAGTTGGTGAAAGAGCATACCGATTAGCATTGCTTCCGGTTCTATCGCAAGTCCACAATGTGTTTCATGTTTCTCAACTGAGGAGATACGTGCTGGATCCGAGTCATGTTCTTGAGGCTCAACCGTTGGAGATTAAGGATGATGTCACGTATGAAGAGTACCATGTGAAGATTGTAGACAGGAAGGATCAAGTTCTACGCAAACGTGTGATTCCGTATGTCAAGATTCAATGGAGTAACCATACGGAGCGTGAAGCCACATGGGAACTTGAGTAGTAGATGAAGGAGTTGTATCCTTACCTCTTCCAATAAGGTTTGTCAGTTTCGAGGACGAAACTTTTTGTAAGGGGGTGGAATGTTATGTCCCGCACCCTCCGGAACTTAATTAATTGAGGGAAAAATTTTTAAGAAATTAATAATCAATTAATTTTAGATTAAATATTAGAATTTAAGAATTAAAGAAAAAGGATTTAAGTAAAATACACTTTAAAAATTCTATTTTTGCCATTCCCCACAATAAAAGTGGAAAAGAGCGTCATTCCTCCCCCATCCTTTTCAGAAAAGCGTCGACCTCTCTTTCCCCCCAAGCTCTAGCCGATTTTCTTCAAAAGTATAGGAGAGGAAGACAGCCTCCAGGAACCGATCCAACCTTCGTTCGTTTTTCAATCCGATTATCAGTAATCAAAGGCAAGTAACTTTCTTATAAGTTCTTACGATTTGTGAAGGAAAAGGCCCTACTTTTGAATCAAAATTGGATCACCATGCAGTGTTACACCCTTGCTTATCTATATGTGAATTCTGTGTAATTTCTGTGTTTGGATTTATTGTTTTGGCCATTCTATGTTAAAAATGTAGTTGATGTTGGTGAGTATATTAATTCCTTCAAATCCTCATCCCTTGAATCCCTTTTGCTGTAATTTTACTACTTGCTAAGGTTGAGAGGGAAAAATGGAAACTTTGGGTTCGTAGGATTGAACCTTGAGTTCTAGGCTTGAATCTTTGGTATGCATGTGTGTAGTGTTCAATTTGTAGTTTAAGTATGAGATGATAGCAAGGATTAGGCCTGAAATGATTGGGTTGAAGTTTGGGGACGGTTGAATGTTTGGTTCTGCAGATTTTCTGTAGAAATCCCAAAGTTTTTCTAGAAATAGAGGACATCGATCGATCAATGTCTTCGAATGATGTACATCGATCGATCAATGTAGGTAGATTGAGCAACTGATGTGAGGCAGAAAGTTTCTGACGGATTTCGATCGATGGATGTTAGGCTATAAAGTCACTTCGATCGATCGATGTAGGCAGAAGGATCGACTGATGTAAGACAGAAAGTTTCTGGTAGACTTCGATTGATCGATGTTTGGGGATGAAGTCACATCGATCGATCGATGTCAGGGTATAATGTCAACCATTTTCTTGGGAAATTAGAAGAAAGAAAGGGAGGTTAGAGGACCAGTCAAGGGAACGTAAGAGGCTTCTTAGGACTTGATTGAGGTCATTGTAAGTCTTGGGAACGTGTCTTAAGATGGTGAATCAACGGTGAAGATTTCGAGAGGTATTTGAACTGGTGTTCAGTTGGATGGTCAAAGGGGCTTAGGATGAATGCTTGAGGCTTCGATAAGGTTCAAATGGAGCATGTGAGGTTGTCTACTTCATCCTTTGTGTTCCTAATATGAATGTTAATGTCGAGGTAGGCATGAGCATGTAGAGGTATGCTTGAATGTGTGAATGAGAGGAGCCTCAAGTGATTGAATAACATGTTGAATGTGCATCTTTCCATCATGGCACTTGCATTTGCTTATGTTTCGTTAAGAGATGTGCTTGGGCATAGGGTATAAAGTTCTTTGCGAAATGAGTTATGATATGTTACAGGGTATAAAGACAAGTTGTAGCCATCACATGGCATAAAGTGAGCTGTGATGTGACACAGGGTATAAAGACAAGTTGTGGTTCATTACAGGGTATAAAGTTAAGCTGTGATGTGTCACAGGGCATAAAGACAAGATGTGGCCCATCACAGGGTATAAAGTTATATGACCGGGCATTGTGACATGCATTGCATTGTTTTGAAAAGTATTGCACAAGCATTTGTCACTGTGTAGCTAAGAGCATGATTTGAAATGACATGCATCATATGTTTCGTTCCGGTATGATTGTTATGTAAGTGACTCGGTGTTTACTTATGCATCACTTGTTTCTTTCCTGTTATTATGCAAATAAGTCAGAACTTTTGAACAACTCAGGACATGTGCCCTATTTCCCTTTGATATTGATATTCACACATGTCTTGCCATGTGATAATCCCGTATGTCTTATAAGCGGGTTACTTGCTAGCGTTTTTGCTAAGTGTTCTACCTGTTATTTTGCAGATGAGCCCAAGTATGATATGATTTTCATTGAGGACGATGGCGAGTGGGCTGAGTGGGGTTCTTATAGACTATCTTGAGATTGTTATAGACCGTTTATTCTTAATTTAACTTTACTTCATTCCGTTGGGATTAGATGGCTGCGTCCACAAACCGTTTTATTTTCTTATGCTTTTGGGAATATAGATTCAATTAATTTAGTTTTTATTTTCATGTGTTTCCATGACTATTTCTCTTACGTCAACGATGACATGTATGTGATAGTATTGACATCTGGTAGACCTCTTAGTAGACTACGACGGGTGCACCGATTCGGGTCTGCTGGCCGGCCGGGGCGCTACACCCTAAAGCCACCTTCCATCTACACCAGCCTGCTTGAACTCGGTGTGCTACATTACTATCTATGTCCTCATTCTGCTCTACAAATGATCCTAGGTACTTGTACTTACTTACCTGTGGTACCACTTGACCATCAACCGTGCGCTGGCTATTCTTTACGTGTATATATATGTGTAAGGACATTGTGTAATATATATATATATATATATATATATATATAGATATATGTATATTTGTATGTATATATATATATATATATACATATATACATATATTTTACATGGCTCTGATACCAATTATTCACCCAGAATCTCTAATAAAACAAACTAATAAAACAAAGTAATAAAAACAAACATAAAACCCAACAAAACAACCAACCTTATTAAATAATTTATTAAACAATTTATTCAAAGGCTCAGGATTACTTTACATAGATATAATCTGGCATTGGAATCTATTTCTAATCTCTCAGTACGCAGTCTTGCCCTTAAAACGCCATTAACTCAATCGGCTAAAACGGGCTCCCGCAAATTCGAGAAATTAAAATAGATCCAGCCTGATTACATCTATAACCTTACCTTCAAGAACAAATTATTTGGTTTAATAATTTATTTTTATTATTTTTTTCACCGATCAATCCTCCATCACAGAGCTTACAAATCCAGACATCCCAGAAGGGATTAAGGGCATGAACACCCCCTGGCACACTCATGATGTATATGATCGTTGTTCATAACCATATTAAATAGATTAATCATACAGCATAGTTCAACACATAAATTCTTAGCCTTTCATTAGGCTAAGTTCAAAACAAAACTGAAATAAATAAATAAAAAGAAGAAAGAAAGAAATATACCTCAAACTGAAAGACTCTAAGCAATGCACGAACAATTCTTCCAAATTTTTATTCACAAAGAGTTGTATACAAAAAACAGAAAGAGAATATTTGAAAGGTGTGTTTACAAATGGGGGATGGCCTCTTTTTATAGGCAAAATCCCGGACTTCAAATCTATTCTATACTAAAATTCAAATGAAATTCAAATGAAATGTACATGAAATGTACATGAAATCAAAGTTTACAATAATGGTCAGTATAATGCCAAAAAGGAATAATGTCCTTTACAAAAAGTTGACATGATAGGACCCATATGTCCACCATTACTTCAATTGTTTGTCTTTAGCCAATTTCTTTATCAATTTTTTGCCGAATATTTTTCATCATTGCATCCACCATTTGTTGCATCTGATCATCATTATCTTCTTCATCTTGAGATTCTCCAGCTAATACATCTTTATCTTGATATGTACCAGACATAGATACATCTGAACAACTCGAGTCATTATCTTTTTGAAGATTTCTCATTAGATCTTTCTTAATTTCTTCGAAATATGAAGATATAATTTCTTTCTTAGAGAGATTTATATAATCTCCTTTAACCATCTTCATTTTTTGCATCATCTGTTGAAATGGACTAGAATGATCTTTCCGTTCCTCCATTTGAGTTTGATATATTATCAAAGTTTTTTGGATATGATCCAATGTTTGTTGTCCTTCAACAATTCCTTCTTCAGTCTTATTAAGCATTTTCTTCCAGAATTTTGTATAAAAAACTCTTCTCAATGACGGAATATTTTGTTGGGTATATCCAACTCTCACCTCCCATTTCCAAATCCAGGGTATTCCAAATTCCATAAAGAAATGTAATGTATTCATGCCTGTAATTAGGCTTCTTTCATTCTGAGCCTCTAATATGGCTGGTGAAATTTCAATCCATTGAGTATATAGACTCTTGTATGGTTCACGAAGAATATTTATTGACAGACTATATGAGGACCACCATTGGTATAACCAATTTGGTATTTCTTGTTTGTATACCTCAGGACATATCCTGAAAAACCAAGAATGCTTTCTTTTTGGATTCTCATATAAGAAAGCTTTATGAAATGCTTCAACATAATCCCAGTAATTATATTTAACTGGAACTTTAACTTCTGGGTGTATATACTCCTTTTCTTTTAGGGTAGATATTCCCCATGAATCAGCTGATATAATCTGCTTTATTATTACCTTGCTGAAATTATAAACAGCAGAATTAGCAGTTGTAAAATGAGTAATTTCACAGGATTCTGTGATTTTAAGTATAGACTCATAATATCCTCTGTTCTGATAAGAAGCTGCATTGTATGACACTGTATCCAAATATCTTTGTAATAAAATCCATGGTTGATCTTTCCATTTAAGATCCTTTTGTTCCAAAAGTAATATACTTTCAGAATGTGAATTTTGATCGTACACTTCATCAGTTTCTTCTGTTACCATTGTAGCATAGGAAGTTCTATTATCCTCCTTCTTTTGAAAAGCTTTATAAGCTAAAAATTCTTTATATAACTTATCATCATCTTTTTGAGTATTACTCGAAGATGAAGATGCAATATTCGCATAAATTAATTTCTGTTGACCAATTTGGCCAAGAATTTCACCACCTCTTCCTCCTCTATTAGAGTAGGTTCCTCGTCCTCTCCTATTAGAGGGACTTCCTCTGCCCCATTGGGACATATCTGCAAAATGAGAAATATTAGTCATTAATATATTCTCTTGTGAGAAAATCAGGGAGCCTATTATCTGACCCTTTCTTGTATTGAATTTCAAAATCAAAGGGTGCCATATGAGCCTGCCATCTTGCAAACATCTGTTTGGAAACATCATGTTTAAAATCTTTATTAAACATAAATTTTGCTGCTTGACAATCAGTTTTTATAATAAACTTTTGATTATATAAATCATCTTGAAATTTAAGAACGCATTTCACAATAGCAAGAATTTCTTTTGCTATAGTAGCATAATTCTTTTGACTATTAGTCCATTTTCCTGAATGAAATCTAACAAGATATTCTTGTTTCTCAATAGGTGAAATTTGTTTTAGAATACCCTCATATCCTATATCTGAGGCATCTGTTTCTATAATTTTTTCCCAATTTGTGTTTGCTAACATCAAACAAGGCAAATGAGTTACTTTTTGCTTAATTACCTGAACTGCTTTAGTATGATCTTCAGTCCATGGTTTAACATTTTTCTTCAACCTGTCATATAATATAGCAGTATCTTCTGCCAAGTTCATATAATAAGGAGAAATATAGTTTAAACTTCCTAAAAATCTCTGTAATTGTGTTTTATCCAGAATATTATCTGGAAATTTAGAAGCAAATTCTATACTCCTATTTATAGGAATAATTTTTCCCTTTTCTATATTATGCCCTAAAAATCTTATTTTCGTCTGGAATAATAACATTTTAGGCCTAGAAATAACTAAACCACTTTGAACAATTATTTTCTTAAATATATTCAAATGTTTAAATATATATATATATATATATATATATATTTAATTTTGTGTGTGTGTGTGTGTTAATTTTGTGTGAATTCCGTGTGAATATATGGATGAGTGTGATAGGGGTATGATTTCTTGTAGTGGGTGAGAATTATGATTTTGTATGAACGGAGGGCTAGATAAGGTTGGAAATTTGATTGTGGTAGTGTTTGTTGTTGGAGGGATGACGCATGGGCAACACGTGTGCCTCATACAACGGCGAAGGGGTGGCACGTGGTGATGGTGCACATGTGCAGGTGTGTTGTGTGTTGTGTGTGAACTGTGTTTGATGTGTGTGTGTGAGTTTAGGTGGAGTGTGTATGTTGGTGTGGGCAGGGGGGTTAAGGGAATAGGGGAGTGAAGGCTTTAGGGTTGGGCTTTGTGAAGGAAGAGGGGTCACTGGATTTGTGCTAGGGAAGGGGGAGTGGGCTGTTAGGCCGAGGGAGGCTAGGTAAGGGGATTAGGGGATGTGCACGAGGGATGTACATGTATGTATATACGTGTATATACACATGTATGGGCGTAGGCATATATATGTATATGGATGCATTTAGGGGTATTCTTAGTATTTGGATTATTTTGACTTATGCGTTGTGCATTTTGCAAAATTCATGCAAGGTGAAACATATCGTTAAGCATGATTGATCCCAAACAAACGAGGCATCCAAATATATTGACTATTGGATAGGACACTTGGACATATTGACCGCCAATTAGGGCGTCCAGACATATTGACTATTTTGATAGGGCGCTTGTACATATTAACTATTAAGTTGATCAATTTGTAGGTCTTACTGTATAAGTCACTTGTAAGGAAAATGCTATAGCCATTGCATTGAACTTTGTTTTGGAACTTTGGACCGATTTAGAATCGGATTTGCACTTTGGACTTTGACTTTGAGCTTGGACTTTTGAACTTACATTGCATTGGTTTTGAAACTCTGCATCATTTAGACTTTGACTGGCATTTGAGTGGTTATTTTAATGGACGTTGTCTACGTTTGACTCTATTGACTTTGGTGCTTGTTTGATTGCAAAGAGTATTATAGTCAACTTATTTGCGAATGGGAAACACGATACTTTCATAAAAAATCTTATAATTGTTTCATTGATGCGTGCCACTAACATGTCAACCGGTAAGTGGCTGCTCCGGCGGTTTGCAATGATGAGGTTCCTAACTTGCAGTTTCGAGACAGTTTTAGCCAAAGTTTTCATTTATTCTTGCTGAGCAAGTATCCCACTAGGAATATTTATGTCCCCCCCTGAATTCTTAGATTGAAACTTCAATCGCTCCTCATTATTTTATTCTCAAGAAAATTTGATTCCTCCTCCCTTTTTTCTTTTTATTTCCCAACGACTTTTTATCTTCTCTGCCATTTTTAGAGTGTCTCCTGTTGGACCGTAATACTTGCAATAAATACCATTAGATGAGGGAGATGAATAGTGGTTATCGAAAATTACACTACTACCCTTGAGTTAAAATCCCCTTTGAAAACATAATCTGGGAGCTACTCAAATTCGATATACATTTTTGAAAAATTCAAACGCTAGTGTACACAACTCCAAAAATTATGAAACTTTCCGGGAAAAAATTTCAATGTCTTGACTAGGTTCTGCCCAAAAATGAGATAAAATAAGATTGATTGACCCTTTAAGCAAATAAAAAGATTCAGATGGCCAATCTGGACAGAATTGGACAGAATGATGCTAAATTTTGAAAAAGATTGATCTTTATGTCAAAATGCTTCTTAGGATGTCTAGTTTAAGTTTTCAAAATATCCTGACTTGAAACTGTGCTTAATAAAATCAAAATGCATCTTAGGAACTAGTCATATTACAGCCAGAATGGAGCAGATATCTTTCAAAGACTGAATGACTAACTTTCCTTTGCTCAAATCAAGTGATTCCTATTGCAAATGAAATCTAACAGTCTGAAGTATAACTCCACAATAAATCACAAATTTTGAAAATGTTTTGCTATTTTTTCATGACGTGTGAATTTGGGTGAAAACGTGCAGAAAACGGTAAAGAAGAAAAGAAGACAAGAACGCTGAGAATTTATCCTGGTTCAGTCAATGTGACCTGGTTCATTCAATATGACCTACTTCAGTCCCAAGGAACACCTCTCCTTGGATTTTACTATGAAATGATGAACAATATAACAAGAACCATGCTTGATCCTTGGGTTATACACCAAACCTATTCAAGACTTGGCGAAGCACCTCTATGCAACTTTGGTTGTAACACCTCAACCACCTATGATGTAGCCTTATAAATTTGGCTAATCAATCTTATAAAATATGAACAAGAGGCGTTCATAGTGTAGCTAGTCAAACTAGAAATGGAATAGCTTAGCTACTCAAAGAATGAATCAAGAAAAAGAGAAGAGAATAGCAAGAGAATGATATCCAAGTTTGCTTTAAAGTTGTGTGTTCTCTTCTTCACCTTGCCTCCTATTTATAGTGTGAGTTGAGCCTTGAAAATAAGAATGCCAATGTGTCATAGCCTTCATCATCAATGCTTAAGTGTCTTCACATCATTGGTTGGTTACATAAACTTGGCAACATAAAGAAGAATGATTGGTCCACCTTTGAACTTATCTTGGCCGAAAATTCCATCTTGGAATTGTCTTGAAATTCTTTGTAAATGAAGATAATATAGAAGAGAATATAGCTCCAAGAAACCTCCAACTCCTTGGCACAAGAATAGGCCATGTGATGGCTGAAAATTTTGGATAAAATCAGCTCCAACAATCTCAAAATAGCCGTTGGTACCTTTTGAGATTTCCAAGGTAGCAACTTTTGCCAACTAGCTTGTATTTGGTTGGTCCACTTGGCATAACCTTGTACATTTGTCACAAAATAGATAAAACACCTTTTCCACATATTTATACACATTTTTGAGTCAAATAAACATGTACAACCTCAGATTTAATGAAGAGAAATAAGTTGATGAAGTAGACAAGACTTTGTCAACATATAGTTCAAAATTTCCACATTTGTTTCTTTTTAAGTTGTGGTGAATTTTGTACCCATACAACCTCAATTTCTCTGCAAAAATATAGATGAGAACCTCCAATAATATAATCATAAAAGTCTTCAAGAAGAAAAATATAATGTGACACGAAACCTGTCACATATCTCGCAACTGTCGATAATATCACCAAATAAGAAAACAGAAAATAAAACCATGATATAATCTTCAAAAACCATAAATAGGCTCCATAATGCAGATAATAAGATGCTCAAGAGATGTCCTTGAGTAGAATGACCAAACTTCCCTTAGGTGGTAAAATGACCAAAATGCCTTTAGTCTCCGATAATGACCCTGATGGTCAGAAATAGATATAATAATACCTTCATATTGATGAATGAGAAATAATGATGTCCTTGTATGACTTTCTCCGTGTCAAGTACCTACAAGTACTCAAAATACTACTTTTGTCCTTTTTGGTAAGTTATAGAAACTTCTACGGCATATTAGTCACAAGACATAATAATATCCATCAAAATCACATAATAACAACATAATAAACATATATGAATCATGTAAATGAAAACAACCATTTTATCACATTTTAGAAAAAATTTTCTAAAAACTCTAGACATTGATCGATTGAAGTGCTTGAGAGATCGATGTCTCACAGTGGGTCCAGAATTTGTCTCTGACCTACATCTATCGATCGATGTGAGGGATCGATGTGTCTCAGGTTTAGAGATCAATGTCTCATAATAAGGTCTTGGTTTTTCTCTGCCTTACATATATCGATCGATGTGAGGGATCGATGTACATACATTGATCGAAGTGCATAAACCTGAGAGATCGATGTCATTTTTCTTTGCTGATTAAACTTTTTAACATTTATAACATCATGCGTAACATTCTTAAGTATTCAACACTTAAAATCATGACTTTGAAAATTATTCAAACATATTTCTCAAAATTCTCCTCCTTTTTGGATGATTTTCAAAATAACTCTATATGATTTTAATGTCACAACTCTTTGCCAATCGTTTATCACATATTTACCAATTGAAGTATTTTCTACCAATTGAATTATTTTGAAAAACTCACCAATTCTATACCAATTGTTTTCAAATTCTTTTTAGTTACATGTTTTTAACATATGTTTTCAAATTCTACCAACTTAACTCATTATTCATCCTTAAAATCATGACTTAAATTCTAAAATCATGTTCTTATTCTATCTCCCCCTTTATTTTGCAAATAATGCAAAAGATAGGATTATGCAATTGTTTCATAGGTCATCATACCTAGCTTAGCTCGTAAGGTTTCAAAGTAGCTTGATTGAGAGGTTTGATGAAAATATCATCAGCCTGATGATCAGTTCTTACATAGTTTATGACAATATCCTCATTTTGAACATGGTCTCAAAGGAAATGGTATTGAACTTCTATGTGTTTGGATTTAGAATGAAGCATCGGATTCCGAGAAAGATTGATCGCCTTCGTGCTATCACAGAAAATTGAAATCTTATTCATTATAATGTCAAAATCACTACGCTGTTGTTTAAGCCAAAGTATTTGGGTAGTGCATAAGCTTAATGCTATATACTCGGCTTTAATGATAGAAAGAGCTACACTAACTTGTTTCTTAGAAAGCCAAAAGATTAAGTTGGTTCCTATGAATTGACATGTACCGCTAGTGGATTTTCTATCTATCTTGCAACCACCATAATCAGCATCACTATATGCATATAATTCCAACTTAGCGTTTCTATCTTACCAAAGTCCTAAATGAGGTGTATGCTTAATATATCTAAATATCTTTTTCACCGCATTATAGTGTGATACTTAGGACAAGATTGAAACCTAACATACATACACACACTAAACATTATATATGGTCTAGATGCGATTAAATATAACAATGATCCAATCGTAGACCTATATAGTTTGTCATCAAAAGGTTCACAATTTTCATCCTTTTCTAGTTTGGTGCTAACACTCTTGGGGGTATGTGTTGGTTTCAACTCTTCAAATCCAAACTTCTTAATCATATCATTGATATACTTAAGTTGGATAATGTGAATTCCCTGAAAGGTTTCTTTGATTTGTAGCCCTAAAAAGTAGTTCAATTCTCCTACCATTGACATCTCAAATTCATACTTTACACATTCTTCGAAGTCCTTTACTAAGGTAGGGTTAGTTGAACCAAAGATAATGTCTCCTACATATATTTGGACTATTAATAAATCATTATCTTTTCTTTTAAGAAATAATGTATTGTATATGGTCCCCCTTTGATAATTATTTGCAATAAGAAAATTTACGAATCTATCATACCAAGCTCTTGGAGCTTGTTTTAACCCATATAAAGCTTTCTTAAGCTTGTAAACATGATTACGGTTCTTTGGATCTTCAAGTCCAGGGGGTTGTTTGACAAAGACTTCTTCTTGGACATATCCTTTTAAGAATGCACTCTTAACATCCATTTGAAAACGTTTAATGTTTCTTAGACTTGCAATAACAAGTAATAACCTAATTGCTTCTAGTTGTGCAATGGGTGCAAAGGGTTCTTTATAATCTATTCCTTCTTGTTGATTATAACCTTGTACGACTAGCCTAGCCTTATTTTGTGTGATATTTCCTTGTTCATCCATTGTATTCCTAAATCCGCATTTTGTCCCTATAATGAATTTATTTTTGGGTTTAGGAAATAAATCCCATGGAAAATATAATAAAATCCCTAAGGATTAACACTCATGAGCCCAAATCGTGTATATAGGTCCAAATCCTTCAAATTGGGCCTTTTTAACTTAATCCCCTGCTCAGCCCAATTTCCAGTTTTAGTACATCAATTTTATGTTCATACTTTCCCACCAAAACATTAATGCCAACTTGATTAATTTGCATGGTCTTGCTCCTCTATGTCTTAGGTGATTACCATAAAATTTCCAGATCAATCTAATAACCTTAAAGGGCTCATTTAAATATTTTTCCGAAATAGGTCACATGTTGTTACTGGACTGACCACTTTTACAAAAACTTCTATTGTGGCAAAACCATAATCCTTTTTACCAAAATTCCAACTCACAGACGTTATAAACATACCAAAATAGTATCCCACCGAAATTTAGCCCATTTTCATTTTTCTAAGGTCCATTCTTGGGTCAGGAAACTCGTTACTCATTTTTGCCCTGTTCCAGTGATTTCAGCTTGAACAGTTTTACCGAATGATTCCTTAAACATAATCCATAAGTTATTTTAATGAAATTCCAACTTTCATATTTACTACACACCTAAGGTTGTCACCATACTAAAAACCAGAATTATTGAACATCTACAAGGTCCATTTTTAAGCCATTCAAAACGTTATACAATTCTGCCAAGTTCCAGAATTTTCAGCCTGAGCAGTTCGACCAAATATTTTATTAAAAATAATCCGTAGTTATTTTATCAAAATTCTAACTCTCATATTTGCTACACACGTAAGGATAACTTTGTACCAAAAATAAGCTTATTTGAAGGTCTACAAGATCCACTTTTAATCCATTCAAAACGTTGTTCAATTCTGCCCAGTTCCAGTGGTTTGATGTTTTGCCGTTCTTTCAAGTCAAATATCCAGATTCCATGAATATCCAGATTCCATGCTTTTATTAAGTCACTTTTGAATCAATCCAAAACAGTGAGAGTCTTGTACACAACAATCATCATATTTGCCCGTTTTGCACATTATTAAGTCCATTCTTGGTACAACCAAGTTATACATTATTCTTCCTCCTTCTTGGTCGTGTGCATGTGTCAACATATTCATGTCACATTGAAAATTTTGAGTACAACACACTCATGTAATAAATCACTTAACAAACAACTCCCACACATCCTAGAGTTCACAAGATATGCTCTTTTCTTGGTTTTCATGTTTACTATCATAGTCACCCTTATGGCCGAAAGTTTTGGGAGGTCATACACACATTTTTCAACATTTATTTAGACATGCAACACTTTCACATGCTAGTTCATTTTAAATCCTACCAAGTAAACTTGTAAAATTACCACTAGCACTTGCATGTCACTTTGATGATTCTTAAGTTTCATCCAATAGTCATTCTTGCCTAGGGTCACTTAGTTGAACCTTAATCCATCCTAAAACATCCTTATAACACATTGCATGTAAGAAAAGATTCCATCTTTGAATGAATTAATCACATGCAAAGCATTGTTCTTAAGAAATCACTAAGATACAATCTTGAGCTTAGTATATTCAACTAAAGATCACATCTTAGGAATTTCTAACCATTCAAGCCACTAATTCTTCAAATAAATCATGAGAATTTAGTGTATACTTGCATCTTCAAGCTAAAGATCTTTTCTTATCTTGGTTATGGGATGAGTTGAGTTGAAATCTTCCTCCTCCTTCACCCTTGAGCACACGGTTGTTCAAGAGAGAGAGGGAAGAATGTTAGTCATAATCTTTAAGTAAAAATATAGCTAATTTAGAGGTTAGATCTTCTTACCAAAGGGGGACTTTGAATGGAGCTTCAACTATCCAAAGATTGCACCACCTAAGAGATTGAAATCTTAGCACCTAATGGCCAATGGGGGTCACGGTTGGTTAGAGAAACAAGAGAACCCATGAGCTTCATTCCTTGAGAATAAGAATCCACTAGAGGAACTTGAAGTATAACTTACCTAGGTGTCTTCTTGAGCTTGAGAATGTAAGTTGGGTTGAGCCTCCTAGCCTCAAGAAGAAGGGCCGAAAATTATGCGAGGGAGATGAAAATTGTCTAAGTGTTATGCTCTTGCTTGAATGTGTCTTGAGAGGGATTTCAAGATGATAAGAAGATAGATGTTTCTAGGAGGGTTTAAATTAAAACATGTTGGGGGAATGGGGAGGGGAAGCCGGGAGGAAGGGAAAAAGAAAACCTAGGCTAGGGTAGCTTCAAGATTTTTCTTATTTTATTCCTTCTTTTTGCATGCTTGTCTTGCATGCTTGTTTATTTTAATTAATTATTTGCATTATTAAGGATAATTAGAAAAATCAAGAGAATTCTAGAACCCCTTGGGGTCTTGGCCGAAAGTTGGGGAGTCTTGGGGTAGTTTTATCTTTCCCCTCTATCATCTCCCATACTTATATAATTTATGATATAATTTATTTTATTTTATTTAATTATGATTTTAATCTTGCTTTGTGAGGATCATGTATGTTTGCATTCTTATAAGATGGATTTATTCCAAGGTTGATCAAGGCCTGTTGGCCGAATTCTTGGGGCTACTGGGAGGGCATTTTTGTCCTTTCACACCTTTTATAGTACACAATTGAATAATTAACCTATAACTTATAATATCTAATTTCTTATGTGGCTCTTAGGTTTTGTTTCATACGGCTTGCTTAGGTTAGTTTTTGTAGAAAGAGAAATACTCTAAGGTTCTTTAATGTCTCGTGGCCAAAGTTACAAGGGCTTGGAGGTCATTATTGTCTTTTCACTCATTGATTTATTCCCATAAACATGATATTGCTCCTAACATCTAACTTATAGTGTAGGTTGTGAGTCTCGCTTTGAGGGAAACTACTTGGGCTAATCTTCTTATAAAATGGAAATTATTCCAAGATCCTCCAAGGCCCAATGACCGAATTTGCTAAGTCTTGGAGGGCTAAATGGTCATTTCACGCGCTCCACGACATCATGTTTGTATAATTATATCACCCCCATCTCAAAGGAATTTTAGATACAGACTCACTAAGGTAACCAAATAAATTGTAACTTGGATAACTTATTTATTACGTTGTATCATATGGGTTCTAGTATGGTACGATTTTCGCGAGGTACAACATGCTACTTCCATTTTTACCCCTACTAAATGTGAATGATTTGACACTATCTTTTTTGATGAAGTGATAGTTATCCACTCTTTTGGTTTTTCAATTATTGGATTTACTATTTTGAAAGGAAATGGTATATTATTCTGTGAAGAATATATTTCAAACCGATCAAAGAAGAATATATTTATTTTATGAATATCAATAAACTCATAATATTTTTCTTGAATTTTTTTGTAATATGACAATAATGTTTAAAAAACCATTCCTGTTTATTTGTAATTTCTTTGTTATAAAAATCATTGTGTAGGAGATTTTTATTTACTACAAGTTCTTTTTCTATGACATTTAAATCATTTGATGTATTTTCTGCTATTGCAGATTGAATTGGACTATTTGGGGCACTATACTCTGATCTAGAATAAACCGGTCTAGGAATTTCCATGGAATAATCGACTTTTCTAAATGAAGAGTTAGTATGTTCAATATCAGATGTTGAGAATCTTTGTTTTTGATAAGGAACATTTATCACAGATGGTATCGTTTACCGCTTAAGTCTTACTACTTCTCGTCGGCGGGAAAGGAAAACTGATTTTTCTTTCTCCCTCTAAGCATAACACAACTGGAATTTCTCATTTCTGTACTAAGGTAGTATATCATCGTCCTCCATTAAGTAAGTTTGGTGATATAGCAATCGACAATCGTAAAACTAGAAGAAAATGATGCTCAGAATTCGAAGTCGGATGGACTTGAAAGAATCAAAATTGACGATCCTCTGGCCACCATCACCGAACTCAAGTAACAAATCGAATCCCAGCTCCAAGTTCTGATCCACTCCCAAACCCTCTCCACCAATCGAAACCTTTTGTTAGCCAAAATCCTAGATGATATCTCTCGCTTCTCGGACATGTCCGATCCTCTTACCCCTTCCCTTAATCTTGCTAACGGTTCGATTGTTTATCTCGCTTACGAAGGTTAAAGGACTGTTCGTGGAGGCCCCCCGGCCATCCTGCTTGCTACTTTGGCAAGTAGATGACCATGGACAATTTGATTGCTAAACAAATGCGGATTACCCTCAGGAGAACCCTCATTGTGAGCTCGTGTCGTTCGATCGTGACGCTACTAAGTCCTTCCAGCATTATGTGAATGAAAACCTAGCTTTTGCTTTGAAGCGTGGGGGTTTTATGTGTTGGTAAAGAATTCAAGTTAGACAAGATTGACTTATGCACAGATTGCTTGTGAAATAAAGCAAAGGCCGACTTGCAAAGCCCAGTTCAGGTCGGATCGACCTGCAAGTCAAGACAGTCTAGGTAACGCAATTGAGTTTGCGTTCTGAACAGTCAGCCGACCTGCCAAACTCAGTACAATAGCACTTCAGAACAGTAATTTTTGTTGAGAAAAGTGTTTGAATGATTTACAAATGCATGATTTAAATAGTACAAGTTTACGAAATGCATGACAAAATTATTATTTGACACGTTTACGTGATATACATGCTTCATATGTTTATATATATTGTTGCCATACTAAAAAACCATAAAGCGTTAAAGCTTACATTATTTGGAAAACATTTGTTGTCTTTGAACTATGTTCATGTATCGCAATTAATGAACTAAACTAGTTCATTAAGTAAAGTACTTAAGTTAATAAACTAACTAGTTCATTAAATGGAGACATATTTGGACAAAGCTTTATGGCAACAAAATTGGAAATGGAAAGTGTCCTCCCTATTCTTATTCACACGCCATATATATATATATATATATATATATATATATATATATATATATATATATATATATATATATATATATTCATAATTTTATTAAAAAGGCACAATACACATATATTCCGGCGTACTACCGACACATACATACATCACAAACGTACGTCAACGTCACACCACTATATGCACCTCATATTTATGAGTAAATTCATGTCTTATATCATATGATATAATTCATGGTGATGACAAAATCATAACGACACGTGACAAGGTCAAAAACTGAAAATTGTCGTATCGGGTGACTACCGAAACTTCACCGACGTGTCGCGTACTTGCCATATAAATATGGTCAGTCCATATACTTCAAAAATAGCCAAAACTTTCATGGTTCACATGTTCAAATCAGACATTAAAGCATTCCATGTTGGCACACATAAATCACTCACAATTTAGGCCAAATGTTTGAAGATTTTCAAATTCAAATCTTTTAAGCACATGGTGCGCCTTCTCCATCAGCCATTAGAGATGAATATACACTTTATTTTATGATTATTATTGTTGATAAAAAGGGGTTTGAGTGATTACAAAATTCATGATTTAAATAACGTGTATTACAGAAATGCATGACACATTTTATGACATGAAACGTTTTTGCATAAAACTTGCCTTCTATAGTTCATATATAATGTTTTCGTACTAACGATCCATGAATCTTTAAAGCTTACATCAAATGGAAAGCATTTGTTGTGTTTGAACTATTTTCAGGTGCCATCATTAATGAACTAAACTAGTTCATTAAGTGAAATACTTAGTTAAATAAACTAAGTAGTTCACTAAAGGAACCTATATTTGGAAAAGGCACAAAGGCAACAAATTGAAGAATGGAAAGTCTTCTTTTCCCTCATGCTACATGTTTTTAACACACACACACACATATATATATATATATATATTCATATTTTTTTATTAAAAAGGCACATACACATATATTCCAACGTACTACCGACACGTTATATATTTTACGAACGTACGTTAACGTCACACCACTATATTTAACTCATGTTTATGAGTATATTCAGGTCTTATATCATATGATATAAGTCATGGTGATGACAAATTTATTACGACACGTTAAAAGGTTCTAAACCAAAAATTGTCGTATCGGGTGAATACCAAAACTTCGCTAACGTACCACGTACTTACCATATATTGATGGCCAGCCCCTACACTTCAAAAATGGCCACAAATTTCGTGGCTCACATGGTATATACAACCATAAAATTATTCCATGTTGGCACACACAAAACACCCCAAATTAAGGCCAAATTATGGAGATTCCAAATTAAATTTTTGTCACATGTTAGGCGTCACTTTAAATCAGCCATGAGTGCTGAATATTAAAGTTTAATTTATGTATATTATGTGTACATAATATATATAACATGTGCAGAAATTTGGAATTTAATCGGAGAAAAATCAGGTAATCGACAAATGTCAAAAATTCGGTTTTCTATGAACACGAATTTCACATATTCAATACATATTAAAGTGTTCTAGAAATTTCAAATTACGGCTGATTATAATTTACCATATATGTGTGAATATTGTGCATTATTTGACAAATTTTACCAAAAGAAAATTTAGCACATGTGCAGAAATTTCACACAATTTTCAGCTTTGTTGGAGCCTAGATGGAGGTTATTTGACACTTTAATTGGTAGAAAATAAGCCACACATAATGGGTGACTTTGAAGAGGGCAAGACACAAGGAAAGATTTCAAAAATGCAACACATGCTGAAAATTTTCATCACGTGAATAGGCCGAATTTACTATTCATTTGTCCTTAATTTGCATCCCAAAATTGAAGGGATTGAATGGTAATTATTTGGTAGTGTTTTGAATTCTTTTTGGCACATGTTTTTCAAGTTAATCTCAGATTTTTACAGCACACTAAATGGTGACAAGGTTGGACCAATCATAAAGTGCCAAGTAAGCAAAGCCAAGACATTCATCCAATCAAGTTGTGCCAAGTAAGCAAGTTGATGCCACATTTACACAAGACATTCTTCCAAGGACTTAAAAGAGAATTCTCAAGATGGAAAAGATCCCTAGGGGGGCGGCTAAGGCTGATTAAAAGAAGAAGAGATGTAGCAAACAAAAGCAAGACAATTCTCATATTTTCTCAAGTGCAAAAAAGTGTGTTCCACTTTCTTCTTCTCTCTCAAGCCTATTGTTCTTATATTCAAATATATTGAATAGGCTTTGTATAGACCACCATACGCGCTCATTGTTGTAAAAGGTTGATCAATGTGTGATCAATCCTTCATTTGTTCGGTGGTGGTGTTCGTGAAAGTGGTGCCTTACAGATCCTTCAAGTGGTATCAGAGCACATGCACACTCACAACAAGGAGATCCAACGATCTTAGTGAGATGGCAACCACTAGTCACAAAACCGAGCAAGAAGATATGTCAAGCCAAAGGCCTCCACTTCTTGATAGTGAGGTACATTCTGATTCCGATTCTGATTCCGATTCTGAACCATCATATCATGATTTTTTTGTTCAATATCTTGAATTACATAAGTTTTCTAAGACTCTTGCAAAAGAAAAGAAGCGATTAATTGAAGACAAGAAATTGTTAGAATCTTCTAACACAAATCCTGTGTCTCAATTAAACGATTCAAAAGAAGAGTCGTCTTGTATCATAAATTCATTAAAGTCTGAAATTTCATCATTGACATCTGAGAACACTGAACTGAAAGGCGAGATTTCAAAGTTGAAATCAAGAAACGAAGATCTAGAAAAGACTAGAAAACAATTCGATACAGATACTTGTATTCTAGATCGTCTTATCTCTTCTCAGAAGCATGAAAATGATAAAACCAGAGTAGGGTACGTTGAAGAGAATAAAGTACAAAATAAGGCTACAAAATTGATTTTATCTACATCTATGAAACCGCATGAAACTATACAATCTAAGAAGAAGACTAGTACACCGCTCATCTCATCTCATCGTGCTTCTTATTCTTCATATCATACAAAGTACAATTATGTGCCATATACATATGAAAGAAAGCCACTGATGCATATGTGACATTCATATCATAAAAATGCATCTAGATCATGCCCCGTACATGCAAACCGAAATGCATATCAAAAACGAAAACCATACTATATGCATGATGGGATTCTTGGCCAAAGGCCAAACGCATTTACCCCCAACGTATATTATGTTGCGTCTTCATTACCTTTCTCGCCTTTTGGAAGACCTAGAAAGGTCACCCAAATTTGGGTACCAAAAGGGACATTCTCAAAGGGTTGAATAAATAACCCTTAGGAACGGACTTTTGATATTATTTGAAATGCATGTTTTTTTGCTATCTTTATCTTTACATGCGCTTTTGATTGTCTTTCCAAAATAAAGGGGAGAGAATGCATGATTTAAGGGGGAGAGAGAAAGATTAATTGCACAAATCAAGGGGGAGAGAATTCAAAATTCAAATTTGAATTTGTGCGACTGGAGGGGGAGCGTCAAAATTTAAATCATGAACGTAGGTGTAGCGCCCCGCACCCGAGCATCGTCCGGATACGGTGCACCCGCCGTACTTCACTAAGGAGAGTACAAGGCGTCATGCATAACATGAGAACATCCATAACATAAGTCGTGGACTCCCATGCTAACATTCAACATGGTAGTAAAATTTAGGCAGAATCAAAACTTTTCAAATTAAACATGCATCACTAATTTACTAAGTTCCCAAAAGTAGTAGTCCCACAAAATAACATAACCGAAATCCAAAGAGTTCAAACATAGTCATAATACAAAACGTCTTGGCGGCACAAAAGTCCTTAAGCTTAGCTCCCTTCATATCTTCTCGCCTATGGATAAGGTACTCTCGGCTCGTCCTCGATCCATTCTATCTTGGCATTATCTGGCTCTGGGGAAAAATAAAGTGTGAGTGATAAAAATCACCCACCAAGAATACAATAAACTACCATGAAATACATAAATAATTATAACATGAATGTATTACCCCGAAAACCTCAAATAATCATAATTCATACCTGATCTTAAATCCTGAGCTTGCTTGACATTCGGCTTAAGCATGTTTTTAGGTAATGCTATACCAATAATAACTTATAACCATTAACTGTAACATACAACATGTCCTCATGATCGTGTGTTATGCAAGATGCAATGCATGATGTCATGTCATGTCAAAACATCATTTTGGTCCCATAAGGTAACATGTCGTAAAAACAGAGTGTCAGATCAATTAACCCCGGATCTGAGCGGGTCCAGATCTTATCATCAGACCAATTAACCCTGGGTCTGGGATGGGTCCAAAACAGATATCAGACCAATTAACCCCGGATCTGAACGGGTCCAGAACAGATATCAGATCAATTAACCCTGGATCTGAATGGGTCCATAACAAATATCAGATCAATTAACCCCAGATCTGAACGGGTCCAGAACAGATATCAGATCAATTAACCCCGGATCTGAACGGGTCCAGAACATATCATGTCATCAGACCAATTAACCCCAGGTCTGAAGTCAGGTTAGTCGCATGCTTGGCCGGCAAAGGAATCATGAAGCTTTCTTTAAAAACATGGGACCGTAAAAACTTTTCATGCATAACGAAAACATAGTTGCTTATAAAACTTGCTTGCATAAGTAAAATCCATAAAACCAGTTTCATGATCATGCATGACACATGTCGTGATATGTAATGCAAGTCATGACATGGATAATCGTATGCATTCCTTTTAACATGTCAACCTGCATGAATTTGGAAGCTAAATACTTCCAGACTTTTACTTCATATTCATGGGGCAGTTAAGCTAACCAATTAGGTCCATTTCCATAATTCATTTGTCACAAATACGTTTTATGGAATCTTAAATACATGTCATAAAAATTTCAGACTATTTAAATAACCATAAAGGGGCTCATTTAATTAATTTCCGAAATGGGTTAGGTGCTGAAACTGAACTGACCTATTTTACCAAAAATTCAATTGCGGCAAATCCGTGATTCTTTTTTCAGAAATTCCAACTCGTAAAAATCATAAACATGTGGAACTAGTATTCTACCGAAATTTAGCCTATTTTCATATCTCTAATCCTCTTTCTGAGTCCAAAAAATCGTTACTAAACTTCAGGTTGAATCCTGTGATTTCAGTTGAGCAGTTTGACTAATTAATTTATTAAAAATAATCTAGGACTTGTGTTACCAAAATTCCAGTTGGCGTGTTCACTACACTCGTAGGATTATTACCATGCCAAAAATCAGCTTTATTGGTCCTTTACAAGGTCCCTTTTTAGCCGTTCAAAACGTTACACCATTCTGTCTTGTTTCAGAATTTACAGCCTGAGCAGTCTTGCCAATTATTTTATTAAAAATTAACCATAACTTATTTTACCAAAATTCCAACTCTCATCTTTTCTATACTAATGGGACTATCTCTGTGCCAAAAACCAGATTTATGGAAGGTCTACAAGGTCCTCTTTTTATTCATTGAAACCAGTGATCAATTCTGCCCAACTCCAGAATTTTCTATTGGAGCAGTTTTACCATAGAATTTCTCAAAAATAATCCTTAGCTTATTTTAACAAAATTCCAACTCTCACTTGTGCTATACTCATAGGGCTAACTTTGTACCAAAAATTAGCTTCATTGAAGGTTTGCAAGGTCAGTCCTTAAGCCGTTTAAAAGGTCATTCCATTCTGCCCTATTCCAGTAGTTTGCTATTTTGTCATCTATACAAATCAAATGTCCATGTACACCTTCTATCCAATCCCTTAATCCAACACTTATGTGGTGTCTTAACCTATTTTGAAACATATTTTCAAGCATGTATTCACATTCAAGAGTCATCTTAGTCTAATCCTACAAACAACCTCATAAAGCTCCTATCTTTCACATGTATACTTTTCTTAGGACCTTTCGTGTTACATTCACAAGTCAATCTTGTCTAGGCCTACTTAGGTGAACCTTATTTAACTCTAGATCAGCCTCATTCCATAATGCATATAGGAAAAGACTCCATCTTTGAAGGAATAAATCACATGCAAGGAATTGTTCTTAGGGAATCACTAAGATGTAGTCTTAAACTTAAGATATTCAACTAAAGATCAAATCTTAAGGACCTCTAAGCATTCAAGTCACTAACTCTTTAAATAAATAATGAGAGATCATTGTATACTTGCCTCTTCAAGCTAAAGCTCTTGTCTTTCCTTGGTTATGGAGTGAGTTGAATTGAAATCCTTCTCCTCTTCACCTTGAGCATACGGTTTTAAGGGAAATGGAAGGAAAAGATTAGTCTTTAGTCAATAGAGGAAATAGGATATGTTTGAGGGCTAGAGCATCTTACCAAAATGAGCTTGGAATGGAGATGCAAGCACTCCAAGGTATCACCTCCTAAGAAAGTTGATGGCTTTTACCTGTTTGGACCTTGAATGTCACGGTTTTGGTGTGAATGGAAGGATTCATGTTAGCTTCATTATTCACCAAAATAAGAATTCACTTAAGGAAGCTTGGAACAAGACTTGCCTAGATGTTTCTTGAGTCTTGGAGTTGAGGCTTGAATTGTTTTCTTGGTTCCAAGGGGTGGCCGAAATGTTGGTGGTGATGGGAGGAGGGAATTTTTACTAAGTGTTGCTTGGCTTGCTTGAGAGGAATGTTCTAGACGAATGAAAGATGTTGTCTTGCAAAATTTAAAAATCTAGGGGATGAGGGAGGGCATGGCCGATTTTTGGAGGGATAATAGTGAGGGTTAGGGCTTTCATGAGTGCTAATCAAGGTTAGGTTAGTAATAACCTTAGTTACTTTATTCCAACTATGGTTACTTTGGTGCTAACCCAAGTTACTTTATCAAATCATGGTTATCTTAACCTTGGTTTAAGGGAAAAAGTAACCATGGTAGGATTTAAAAATCCTCCATGGTTAGACATAAAGGGGGCGGTTTGGGTTGGGGTCTTTATGACCTCAACCATACTACCTCCTTCTTTAATGAGTTGTCTATTTGTTCTTTAAATGCATGTCTATTTTGTTTTCTATTTAGCTATTTAAATTTTCTAATAATGGATTGAAAATCAAGAGGATTCTAGAATCCTCCATGTCTTGACCGAATTTAGAGGCTTCTTGGGTGATTTTAATATTTCTTGTAATTTTAATTCATGTACTATAGTGTATTCCAAAATTAGCATATATATGTATATATAATAGGAAGTACAATGCGCATGTCACCTAAAACATATACTAGTGTATATGTATCCACGTCTGTATGTGTATATATATATATATATGTTTATACACGCCTATATGTCGGGTACTAGGTATATATACATATATACCTTCCTATGTATACTCATGTAGGTATTTATACACATATATCATATATATGCACATACATATATGGTGGTATGTATGGTTCATATAACTCTATATTTCATGTATCACTTCATTAGTATTTAAGTAAAGAGGGTTAAGTTGACTTATGTAACACGCGCTTAAAGAAATTGTCACTTTCATTCCGTCTCTTATTCATAGTTTTCACGTACATGATCGTTGGGGTACAACATCCTCCCCCCTTATCATAAGTTTCGTCCTCGAAACTTTAGAACTAGTCAAAAAAATGGGGGTATCTACTCCTCATATCTTCCTCCGTTTCCCATGTTGCTTCTTCTTCTGAATGATGCTTCCATTGTACCTTCACCATGGGTATGGATCTCTTCCTCAATGCCTTCTCTTTCCGATCAACTATCCTTAAGGGTTCCTCCTCATAAGTTACATCTTTTTCAACCTTCAGCTGTTGATCTTCAATGATGTGGCTTGGGTCATATACATATCGAGAAAGTTGGGAAACATGGAATACATCATGTAGCTGAGAAAGGGATGGTGGCAACGTCAAGCGGTACGCAACTTCACCTATTCTCTCAAGCACTTCATAAGGTCCAACGAATCTTGGGCTTAGTTTTCCTTTGATGCCAAATCTCTTGGCTCCTTTGGTTGGAGAAACTTTTAGAAAAACTTTCCCTCCTTCTTGAAACTCCAAAGGTCTCCTCCTTTCATCTGCCAATATCTTCGATCTATCTTGGCGCTGCTCTTAGTCTTTGCTGGAGTAACCTTACCTTCTCTCGTGTTTGCTCAACAATGTCGAGTCCCGCGTAGACTTTATCTCCAATCTCGTCCCAATAAAGTGGGGACCGACATTTTCATCCATACAATGCCTCATAAGGTGCCATTCCGATGGATCTGTGGAAGCTATTATTGTAAGAAAACTCAACGAGCTTAAGACTTTTATCCCAGCTTCCTCCGAAATCATGAATGTATGCACGAAGCATGTCCTCAAGGGTTTGGATGGTTCTTTCTGATTTTCCATCTGTTTGAGGATAAAATGCGGAACTTATTCTTATCTCTGTGCCCATTGGATTTTGAAAGGCGGTCCAAAATCTCGAAGTAAATCAGGGGTCGCGGTCGCATACAATACTGATGGTCACTCCATGTAAACAAACAATCTGATCAATATACATAGAGGCCAACTTCTCCATAGATGCCTTAATCGTCATAGCCAAAAAGTGAGCAGACTTAGTCAAACAATCCACAATGACCCATATAGCATCATTCCCATGCTTAGTCTTGGGTAGATCGGTCACAAAGTCCATGGTGATGTGATCCCATTTCCATTCTGGCACTTCTAAGGGTTGTAACAATCCAGCGGGTCTTTGGTGTTCGGCTTTCACTCTTTGGCAGATCAAACATCGCTCAACAAATTCTGTTATTTGTCTCTTCATACCGGGCCACCTGAGATCTTGATACATCTTATTAGCTCCAGGATGTATATATAATCAAGAATTATGAGCTTCCATCAAGACTTCATCCTTAATTTCTTTGTTTTCGGGGACACATAACTGTCCTTGATACCATAAACTGCTATCACTGCGAATCTCAAAGTCATCTCGCGGCTTTTCTCCCATCTTTTCCTTGACCTTTCTTAAGTTTTCATCAATCCTTTGAGTTTCCTTGATCTTATCAATCAGTGAAGGGACAAGAACTAACTTGGCGAGAACTTCATCGATTGAGTCAACTTCTTCTAGGCCAAATTCTTCCATATCTCACTAAAGAGGTGGTTGTCGTGGGTGGCTTGCTTTTCGGCTTATGGCATCAGTGACTTTGTTAGCTTTTCCTGGATGATACTGAATAAAGAGATCATAATCTTTGATCAGTTCCAACCATCTACGTTGCCGCATATTAAGCTCTTTCTGGGTAAAGAGGTACTTTAGGCTCTTGTGGTCTGTGTAGATCTCGCACTTCTCGCCATATAAATAGTGCCTCCATATCTTTAATGTGAATACCACTGCGGCAAGTTCAAGATCAAGGATGGGGTAGTTTTGTTCAAATGGCTTCAACTGTCGGGATGCATAGGCTATCACTTTGTCATTCTGCATAAGGACACATCCGAGACCATTCTTCGAAGCATCACTGTATACTACGTACTTCTCACCAGGAGTGGGCTGAGCTAGGATAGGAGCGGATGTCAACTTTGCTTTTAGCTCTGAGAAACTCTTTTCACAATCGGCACTCCACTCAAACTTGGTCTTCTTTTAGGTCAATCTGGTGAGGGGAACAACTATCCTCGAGAATCCTTCAATGAACTTTCTGTAATATCCGGCTAGTCCGAGAAAACTTCTTACTTCAGTAACATTTGTTGGCTTGGGCCATTCCGTGATAGCTTCAATCTTCTTGGGATCTACTGAAATCCCATTTTCTTATATCACATGACCAAGGAATGATACACTTTGCAGCCAAAACTCGCATTTGCTAAACTTAGCGTACAACTGTCTTGCTCTTAGAATATTCAAGACTGTCCTCAAATGGGCTGCGTGAGTCTCTTCGTCGGGTGAATAAATCAGGATGTTGTCTTTGAAGACCACTACAAACTTGTCCAACTGTTCTTGAAAGATTCGATTTATGAGATCCATAAAGGCGGCAGGGGCATTGGTCAACCCAAAAGGCATGACTAAGAACTCATAGTGTCCATAGCGGGTTCTAAAAGCAGTCTTAGGGACATCTTTCGCCTTAATCTTCAATTGAAAGTATCTAAATCGTAGGTCAATCTTGCTAAAAATTCGAGATCCCTGCATTAAAATGCTTTAGATAGGGTTTTAAAGGATTTAAATCTTAGTCAGGTTAAAACTTACAAGTTACTTGCCCTGAGCTGGTCGAATAAATCGTCAATCCAGGGTAATAGGTACTTGTTCTTTATGGTGATTTTGTTGAGCTCCCAGTAATCGATGCATAAGCGCATACTTCCATCTTTCTTTTTCACAAATAGCACCGGAGCACCCCAAGGTGAAACACTGGGGAAAATGAGTTTCCTTTCCAACAGTTCGTGTAATTGTTCCTTTAGCTCCTTTAGTTATGTAGGTGCCATGCGATAAGGGGCTTTTGATATAGGTTCAGCTCCTGGAACAAGGTTTATTTCAAAAGCAATCTCGCGATCAGGAGGTAGTCCCAGCAAATCATCAGGAAATATATCAGGGTATTCATTAACAACTGGAACTTGTGTAAGGGTAGGGCTTCCTTGTTCAGCACTTAGAACAGAAGTCTATAAAGACGATTGGTTTAGCTAAAGTTAGTCAAGGATTATACAAGCTGCATGTCTCACCAAAGAAACCAGGCAGAAGCAACGATAAACTGCAATCTTCTGGCACCATTTCTGTTTTTACTACTGCACACAGTGTTTTAGAGTCCAAAGCCACTCTATGGCATTCAAGGCTTGGACATAAATCAAGTTCTAGATGATCAAGTACAGGCTCAAGCAATACATCATCATCAAACATATTTTCAACATTAGTTTCTTGTTTCTGTTGATGTTTATCACTAACTTCAAAGAATGTATTTTCATTGAATTTTACATGTATGGATTCAATTATCTTTCTAGATGCAGGATTATAACACCTATATGCTCTTGAGTTAGTAGAATAACCAACAAATATGCATTCAATAGACTTTTGTTCTAATTTATCTAGATTATCCTTAGTGTTCAACACAAAACATTTACATCCAAATACTTTAAGATAATCTATCTTAGCCTGTCTATTGTTTAGAAATTCATAAGGCATTTTATTTAATTTCTTTCTAATAGTAAGCCTATTTAAAATATAGCATGCATAACTAACAGCAGCCTATAAATATTTAGGTAATTTATTTTTCACAAAGCATTGTCCTAGCAACTTCTTGAATTGTTCTATTTTTACGTTCAACAACTCCATTGAGTTGTGGTGTTCTAGGTGGTGAGAACTCATGTTTAATTCCATATAGTTCGCAAAATTTGATTACGTCTTTGTTTTTAAATTGTCCACCTCTATCACTTCTAATCCTTTTAACATTTTCTTCATAAATGTTTTCAAGTTGCTTAATAAGGGTTTCGATTGCTAATGGAGCATCGTCTTTGTGTGTTAAGAACAATGTCCATGTGTAGCGTGAGTAATCATCTACTATGACACACACATAGTAGTGTCCACCTAGACTTCTTGTCCTACTTGGACCAAATAAGTCTAAGTGAAGCAATTCTAGTACATGACAAGTACTCACTTCATGTTTCGGTTTTAAGGTTTCTTTGATGTGTTTTCCCTTAATACATGTTTCACACATTTGAAAATTATCTAAGTCTAATATAGGCATTCCTCTAATTAAATTTTTCTTAGATAATTTCTTAATGGTTGAAATTCCTATATGGCCTAATCTTCTATGCCATAAATTCACATCTAAGTCATGTGATATTAGACACTTAATGTAGTACCTCATGCGCTACCAACTCATCCAAAACCCATTAGTGATAGGAGATGCGCATACCCTAGCTTTATTGTACATTCAGCACACACAAGCACCCACGGCATTCGACTGTGACTTGGCCCACCCGGCCTACGCGCCACGGGACAATTGATGCACCCAACAATCTCCCCCTCAGCAATTGCTCCCGCTGGGAATCAAACCTGTGACCTTGGCTCTGATACCACTTGTAGGACCTCAGACACTACCAACTCTTCCAAAACCAATTGGTGATAGGAGATGCGCATACCCTAGCCTTATAGTACATTCAGCACACACAAACGCCCACGGCATTCAACTGTGACTTAGCCCACCCGGCCTACGCGCCACGGGACAATTGATGCACCCAACAATAAGGCTTATCTTAGACCACCACACATTCTTTATCTTTGTAAAAGATTGATCAAGGTGTGATCAATCTTCAATCTTGCAAGGTGATGGTGTTCGTGCGTATTGTATTCATCATACAAGGTTTGTAAAGGGTTGGAGTTGGTGTGTAACTCCATCAACCCTGTGGTAAGGTGTATTTGTGTTGTGTGATTAGTGTGAACCAAGGAAGGTGTTCTTCGAAGACTGGAGTAGGTTGTTTATAACCGAACCGGTATAAAATTCTTGGTGTCATTTACTTTCAGCACTGATTTTCTGTTTCAGCACTGTTTACTGTTTTTAATCACGTTCGTAAAAATAGTAAACGAATTTCAAAAATCACGAAACTTTCAGGAAACATAGCCACACATTCTAGGGTTCTTTTGGCACAAGTTTCAACTCTTTTGGACAAGTATAAGTCATCCAAATATCCAAAGTTCTGAGACTAGTGTAGTCTTATTTTCAGGCTTGCAAAGGTTGAGACTTTGATCGTGTTTGACTAACTTCCCAAAAGAACTTGCGAAGCCTTCCATCTGAGTGGGACTCTAAAGTAACGGCCATAGGAGAAAGCAAACAGACTAAATTGATTAAGATGGAAGAACTAATTGGATCACTTAAGGTATATGAAAACAAACATGCTTTAAGCCATTCTGAGTCTATTTCTAATAATGATAGGGCTATAGCATTTAAATCAAATGAATACGTCGTAGATGATAGTGACATAGATTCCGATGATGAGGACTTAATCACGATGGCTAAAAGATTAAGAAAAATATTGAGAAAATCGATTAAACATAAGTCTACTTCATCTAAGGATCATAAAAATAAAAATAAGGAAATAAAGTACTATGAAGGCGGCAAAGTTGGACATCTATCATATGACTGCCCTAATAAAGAAAAGCAAACAAACAAATACCCTGACTGTACAGAAAAAGGGGTTTGAGTGATTTCCAAATACATGATTTAAATGTGCTTAAAAACGTGTATAACATAAATGTGCATGATATGTTGCATATAACTTGTCTTATATAATTCATATATAATGTTGTCGTACTAACGAGCCATGAAGCGTTAAAGCTTACATCAAATGACAAACATTTGTTGTGTTTATACTATTTTCAGGTGTCACCATTAATGAACTAAACTAGTTCATTAAATGAAGTACTTAGTGAATTAAACTAAGTAGTTCATTAAAGGAACCAACATTTGGACAAGGCACAAAGGCAACAAGACTAAGAAAGGAAAGTCTCCTCTTTCTCTCACCACACTTATATGGCATGCCTATACATATATAAATATATATATTTTCAGATTTTTTGAAAAAGGCACATACACATGCATTCCAACGTACTACCGACACGTTATATATTTTACGTACGTACGTTAACTTCACACCACCATACATAACTCATATTTATGAGTATATTCAGGTCTTATATCATACTATATAAGTCAGGTGATGACAAATTAAATACGACACGTTAAAAGGTTCTAAACCGAAAATTGTCGTATCGGGCGAATACCGAAACCTCGCCAACGTGTCACGTACTTGCCATAAATAAATGGACAGCCCCTACACCTCAAAAATCATTATAATTTTCGTGCCTATGATGTTATTTCCAGCCATAAAATCATTTCATGTTGGCACACACAAATCACCCCATATTAAGGCCAAATTGTGGAGATTCCAATTTCAATTTCGTCACATGTAAATGGCGCCACTTTAAGACCAGCCAAGTGATGAATATTAAAGTTCATATTATGTATATTATGTGTAACATAATATATATAACATGTGCAAAAAGTTGGAATTTAATTAGAGAAAAATCGGGTAATCGATAAACATCAAAAAATTCGGTTTTCTACGTACACAACACATGGAACGTTTTTGGCACATCATACGACATGTATCTAGACACTTTTTACATATGTCATACATCTTAAAGTGTTCTAGAAAATTAAATGAAGGGCTGATTGGAATATGCCATGTGTGTATTATTAAATGTGCACCATTTTACAAAGTATGCAAAAAATAAAATTCAGCACATGCATATAAATGTTATACATGCCTAGTACACTTGATGGATCCTATGTGGAGCCTTGTTGGCATATTGATTGGTCAAGAAGCAGTCATACAATGTTGGTGATTTAAAGAAAGAAGCTACAAAAGGTAATGTTTCAAACTTTATCTCATTTGAAACACATGCTGAAAATTTCAGCATGTGAATACTAGGCTGGCCGATTTTCACCATTAATAAGCATATATCTTGTGTCTTGAAACATGTGATAAATTGGGAGAAGAATTGGAAGTAATTTGAATAAGATATGAATTCATAAATTGTGATATTTTGAATATCAGCATGTGTGGAAATGCATCTTGGCCGATTTCTTGGCCATATGAGTGTCGAAATTCATTTCCAAAAATGATGAGATTATTTTCTACTAATTGGTAATTTATTTTTAAGAAAAATCAAAGAAAATTTGGAAATAATTTGAATTATGGCACCATGTGTCACATGCTGAAACTTCAGCATGTCAAGTTCATTCATGTGCGATTTTATCATCAATTTTGTGGAGAAATTATCTTGCTTAATTTATGTGATAATCTTATGAGTTATGAAAACTATTCTATGTTGATTTTGGCACATCTTTTTATTGGAATTCTCAGATTTTCCAAGTCATCAAATGATGACAACATTCAACCTATCAATGATGCCAAGTAAGCAAAAGTTAAATGATCATCCAATGAGAAGGTGCCAAGTAAGCAAGATCATGTCACAATAATGCCACACATTCTCCCAAGGACTTAGAAGATAATTTTCAAGAGGAGAGGGACTCCAAGGGGGGAAGGCCAAGGTGCTTAAAAAGGAAATGAAGAAGAGCAAAACAAAGATAAGAACAAGCATTTCGAATTGAAAGTGATCAAAAAAACGTTCCACTCTTCTTCTTCTACACTCTCTTTCTTTCTTCTTCTAAAAAGCCTATTGTACTTACATTCATATTCTTGAATAGGCTTATCTTAGACCATCATACATTCTTTATCTTTGTAAAAGATTGATCAAGGTGTGATCAATCTTCAATCTTGTAAGGTGGTGGTGTTTGTGCGTATTGTGTTCATCATACAAGGTTTGTAAAGGGTTGGAGTTGGTGTGTAACTCCATCAACCCTGTGGTAAGGTGTATTTGTGTTGTGTGATTAGTGTGAACCGAAGAAGGTGTTCCTCGAAGACTGGAGTAGGTTGTTTATAACCGAACCAGTATAAAATTCTCGGTGTCATTTACTTTCAGCACTTATATTCAATTTCAGCACTGTTTATTTTTTTGATTACGTTCGTAAAAATAGTAAACAAATTTCAAAAATTACAAAACTTTCCAGAATAATAGCCACACGTCTTAGAGTTAATTTGGCACAAGTTTCAACCCTTTTGGACAAGTATAAGTCACCCAAACATTCAAAGTTCTGAGACTAGTACAGTCTGATTTTCAGGCTTGCAAAGGTTGAGACTTTGATAGTTTTTGACTAGCTTTCCAAAAGAATTTTTCAAAACTGTTTCAACCCATTTAAATAAAACATATAAGGGGTTAGTGGTTAAAATTTCAGAGCATTTGGAGTTACGTAAAAATAGGAATAAATTTTTCACAACAGTCTACCGTTTCTGGCAGATTCACGCAATCTGACCAACAACAATTTTTTAGGGGGTTAAAGGTTGAATTTAAATCTGAAATTTTTAGGAGACACTCATAACATCTTAGGCTAAGTTCTCTCAAAATTGCAGAATTTTGGAAGACCTACAACCTAATTTTAAAAACGTTTTAAAACTGGTCCTAAAAACAGAAATTGTTTTCAGAAGTTGAGTTCTTGAGTCAAAACAATTTTAAAAACCACACTTTCTGCACAAACTATTCAACCCTCCTCCTAGTGGTACCTTGCAGATTCTACAAGTGGTTTCAGAGCCAGAACACTCACTTCAAAGGATCCAATGATTCAGTGAGATGGCAACCACAAATCTCAAAACCGAGCAAGAAGGTATGTCGAGCCAAAGGCCTCCTCTTTTTGACGGTGAGTTGTTCATTCAGTGGAAACTAAGAATGAAGCCTTTTTCTTATGGCAATAGATATTGATCTTTGGTCAATTATTGAAGATGGTCATTTTGTTCCATCTAAGTTATCCACCGTACACGGAGTCACATTAGAAGTTGTTAAACCTAGACAAGAATATACAAGTGATGATAAAAAGAAACTTAGCATGAATGCCAGGCTTATGCAATTACTCTTAAATGGTTTAAGTAAGAGTGAGTCTAGTTATGTCTCAAACTGTTCTAGTGCACAAGAAATGTGGAGAATACTCGAAATGAAACATGAAGGCACTAGTCAAGTAAAAGAGCCAAAGATAAACATGCTTATGTCCACACTTGAGTCGTTTAAATTATTGCCTAATGAATCTATTGTTGATATGGATCTTCGTTTGACTAACATCTACAATTCTCTTGAGTCTCTTGGTAAAGCCTTTACCATGCAGGAAAAAGTACAGAATGTCTTGTGAAGCCTTCCATCAGAGTGGGACCCTAAAGTAACCGAAATAGAAGAAAGCAAAGAAACGAACTCAATAAAGATGGAAGAGTTAATTGGATCACATAAGGTTTATGAGAATAAACTCATCATATGGAAATCGGAATCATCTAAACAAGGTAAAGATATTGCTTTTAAATCAAATGAATACGTCTCTACTTCTTCCGATCACATAGATGATAGTGATTCTAAATCGGATAACGATGACCTAATTCTATTGGCTAAAGGTTTAAGAAATTTTATGAGAAGGTCATTTAGAAACAAAAATAAGGGCACTACGACTAAAAGAAATAAGAACAAGACAAATGATAAAGATGTTAAATGTTATGAATGTGGCAAACTTGGACAATTATCATATGACTCCCCAATAAAGAAAAGCAAACAAATAAATACCCTGACAAGGAACAGAACAAGAATAGACTCGTCTCAGAACCCAAGCAAAGGAAACGAGCTCTCAAAGCCTCCACTTGGAGTGATACATTGGATTCCGAGACTGAAACCGAAGAGGAGATTGCACAAGTATGCTTTGTGTCCAAAGCATCTAATGAGGTATCATCTGATTCTGATTCTGACTCTGAGTCTTCTTATGATGATCTTTTTAGTTAGTATTTAGAATTGCATAAATTCACAAAGACTCTCACTAAAGAAAAGAAGCGACTAATTGAAGACAAGAAGATGTTAGAATCTTCTAACGAAAATCTTGTCGCTCAATTAAACGATTCTAAAGAAGAGTCATCATGCATCATCAATGCATTAAAGACAGAGATTTCATCATTGACCACTCAAAATAATGAAATGAAATCCAAGATTTCAAGTTTGAAATCAAGGAATACAGACTTAGAGAAAATGATGAAACAGTTTGATATGGGATCTAACATGCTGCATCGTATTATCTTATCGCAAAAGCATGATAGTGACAAAACGGGTTTGGGATACGTTGAGACAAATTAAGTATCCACCAAACCAACTAAGTTCGTTGTGTCTAAGAAAGTAGACACCCCAAAGCCAAAAACGGCGTCTAAGATGACGGAGAGACCTATCCCTTCCTCACGCCCCACTTCTTCTTCATATCATGCTAAATACAACTTTGTGCCATATAGATATGAGAAGAAACGAGTAATGCATACACATCAATCATTTCACTCATCTAGACCATGCACTATGCACACAAACACAAGGACATATCAAAAACATCCAACATACAATAAGCATAAGTGAGTTCTTGGGCAAAGGCCCAAAGTGCATTCACCACATACTTATTACATTGCACCTTCATCTACATTCTTGCCATTTACTAGACCGAGAAGGATCACCCAAGTATGGGTACCGAAAGGTACTTTTACCAAGAGGTTATTAACTAACTCGCAAAGACCCAAAGTTAAAAGGGTACCTAAATCATTTTTGCACATTGCAGGGAGCCCACACATCAAAAGATGCATCTATAAGTGGTTCCTTGACAGTGGCTGCTTGAGGCATATGGCGGGGTGACCCGAACTTGTTCATGAAATTAAAGAAGGTCACAAAAGGCTGATCCGTGACCTTTGGAGACAACAACGAAGGCAAGATCATCAAAAAAGGTACGATAGGAAATCCAAGCACTCTTCAAATCTCCAACGTCTATTTGGTAAGAAACTTATCTTATAATCTTCTTAGCATTTCTCAATTTATTGACAATGGCTTTGATGTGTGTTTCACTCACCTTTATTACAATATAATAAATAAAAATGGAGAAACCGTTTTAAAAGGAAAACGAGAAGGAAACATCTTTACGCTTTCTATGGATGATATGGTAGACACTAAAGTTAAGTGTTTTATGTCAAACGAACCTAATGTAAATTTGTGGCATAGATGTTTAGGACACATTGGCATTTCCACAATAGAAAAACTCCAACGTAGAACCTAGTACGAGGATTGCCTACACTTGATTTAGACAACTTTCAGTTGTGTGAATCTTGCATAAAGGCAAACAAACACGTGAGTCACTTAAGTCTAAGAATGAAATAAGCACGACTAGAGTCTTAGAACTACTACACATTGATTTGTTTGGTCCTAGTCGCACTACAAGCCTTGGAGGGTGACACTATGCATGCATGGTTGTTGATGATTTTTCTCGTTATACTTGGACTTTATTTCTTGCACATAAGGATGATAGTGCCATTGAGATTGCGAAATTAATCAAACAACTTGAAAATCAATACGGTGTCAATGTGAAAAAGATAAGAAGCGATAGAGGCGGTGAATTTAAAAACAAAGATATGATTTAATTTTACGAAGAAAAAGGAATCAAGCATGAGTTTTCGCCACCTAGAACTCCACAATTAAATGGAGTAGTAGAAAGAAAGAATCGAACATTACAAGAAATCGCTAGGACTATGTTATGCAAAAATAAATTGCCTAGATTTCTGTGGGCGGAAGCCGTAAATTGTGCATGCTACATAGTAAATCGCCTATCCATTAGAAAGAAAATAAACAAGACACCTTACGAGATATTAAATGATCGCATGCCTAAGATTGACTATTTTCGTGTGTTTGGATGCAAATGTTTTGTTTTGAATACAAAAGATAATTTAGATAAATTTGAATCTAAATCAATTGAAAGCATTTTTGTTGGCTATTCTATAAATTCAAAAGCATATAGATGTTATGATCCTCTCACTAGACAAATCATAGAATCTATTCATATGAAGTTTAATGAATTTGATGAGATTGATAAAGATAAAGAATATGATGATGACTTTGAATTGAAACCCGTATTGAATGAAGATGATGGTACGCATGATATGCATGATACACTAGAAATGCATGATCACTTAGAAGTGCATGATAACATAGAAAATAATCAACCAAGATGGCATAGAGATCACCCACATGATCTGATCATAGGAGACATCACTCACGGTGTGCAACCACGTAGAAGAATAACTTCGGATGAAATAAATCAATTTCATGCTATGATTTCCAAAATTGAACCCAAAAATGTGCATGATGCTTTGAGTGATTCTTCTTGGATTGATGCGATGCACGATGAGCTTAATCAATTTGTTAGAAATGATGTATTGGATTTAGTGCTTCGACCACAAGATAAGACCATAATAGGCACAAAGTGGATGTTTAGAAATAAAATGAAAAAAGAATTAAAGGTCGTTAGAAATAAAGCTAGACTTGTAGCACAAGGCTATAATCAAGAGGAAGGAATTGACCATGATGAAACATTTGCACCCGTAGCTCGTTTAGAAGCTATACGACTCTTACTTGCCATTACTTGCCATTTGACTTATGCGTTGTGCATTTTGCAAAATTCATGCAAGGTGAAACATATCGTTAAGCATGATTGATCCCAAACAAACGAGGCATCCAAATATATTGACTATTGGATAGGACACTTGGACATATTGACCGCCAATTAGGGCGTCCAGACATATTGACTATTTTGATAGGGCGCTTGTACATATTAACTATTAAGTTGATCAATTTGTAGGTCTTACTGTATAAGTCACTTGTAAGGAAAATGCTATAGCCATTGCATTGAACTTTGTTTTGGAACTTTGGACCGATTTAGAATCGGATTTGCACTTTGGACTTTGACTTTGAGCTTGGACTTTTGAACTTACATTGCATTGGTTTTGAAACTCTGCATCATTTAGACTTTGACTGGCATTTGAGTGGTTATTTTAATGGACGTTGTCTACGTTTGACTCTATTGACTTTGGTGCTTGTTTGATTGCAAAGAGTATTATAGTCAACTTATTTGCGAATGGGAAACACGATACTTTCATAAAAAATCTTATAATTGTTTCATTGATGCGTGCCACTAACATGTCAACCGGTAAGTGGCTGCTCCGGCGGTTTGCAATGATGAGGTTCCTAACTTGCAGTTTCGAGACAGTTTTAGCCAAAGTTTTCATTTATTCTTGCTGAGCAAGTATCCCACTAGGAATATTTATGTCCCCCCCTGAATTCTTAGATTGAAACTTCAATCGCTCCTCATTATTTTATTCTCAAGAAAATTTGATTCCTCCTCCCTTTTTTCTTTTTATTTCCCAACGACTTTTTATCTTCTCTGCCATTTTTAGAGTGTCTCCTGTTGGACCGTAATACTTGCAATAAATACCATTAGATGAGGGAGATGAATAGTGGTTATCGAAAATTACACTACTACCCTTGAATTAAAATCCCCTTTGAAAACATAATCTGGGAGCTACTCAAATTCGATATACATTTTTGAAAAATTCAAACGCTAGTGTACACAACTCCAAAAATTATGAAACTTTCCGGGAAAAAATTTCAATGTCTTGACTAGGTTCTGCCCAAAAATGAGATAAAATAAGATTGATTGACCCTTTAAGCAAATAAAAAGATTCAGATGGCCAATCTGGACAGAATTGGACAGAATGATGCTAAATTTTGAAAAAGATTGATCTTTATGTCAAAATGCTTCTTAGGATGTCTAGTTTAAGTTTTCAAAATATCCTGACTTGAAACTGTGCTTAATAAAATCAAAATGCATCTTAGGAACTAGTCATATTACAGCCAGAATGGAGCAGATATCTTTCAAAGACTGAATGACTAACTTTCCTTTGCTCAAATCAAGTGATTCCTATTGCAAATGAAATCTAACAGTCTGAAGTATAACTCCACAATAAATCACAAATTTTGAAAATGTTTTGCTATTTTTTCATGACGTGTGAATTTGGGTGAAAACGTGCAGAAAACGGTAAAGAAGAAAAGAAGACAAGAACGCTGAGAATTTATCCTGGTTCAGTCAATGTGACCTGGTTCATTCAATATGACCTACTTCAGTCCCAAGGAACACCTCTCCTTGGATTTTACTATGAAATGATGAACAATATAACAAGAACCATGCTTGATCCTTGGGTTATACACCAAACCTATTCAAGACTTGGCGAAGCACCTCTATGCAACTTTGGTTGTAACACCTCAACCACCTATGATGTAGCCTTATAAATTTGGCTAATCAATCTTATAAAATATGAACAAGAGGCGTTCATAGTGTAGCTAGTCAAACTAGAAATGGAATAGCTTAGCTACTCAAAGAATGAATCAAGAAAAAGAGAAGAGAATAGCAAGAGAATGATATCCAAGTTTGCTTTAAAGTTGTGTGTTCTCTTCTTCACCTTGCCTCCTATTTATAGTGTGAGTTGAGCCTTGAAAATAAGAATGCCAATGTGTCATAGCCTTCATCATCAATGCTTAAGTGTCTTCACATCATTGGTTGGTTACATAAACTTGGCAACATAAAGAAGAATGATTGGTCCACCTTTGAACTTATCTTGGCCGAAAATTCCATCTTGGAATTGTCTTGAAATTCTTTGTAAATGAAGATAATATAGAAGAGAATATAGCTCCAAGAAACCTCCAACTCCTTGGCACAAGAATAGGCCATGTGATGGCTGAAAATTTTGGATAAAATCAGCTCCAACAATCTCAAAATAGCCGTTGGTACCTTTTGAGATTTCCAAGGTAGCAACTTTTGCCAACTAGCTTGTATTTGGTTGGTCCACTTGGCATAACCTTGTACATTTGTCACAAAATAGATAAAACACCTTTTCCACATATTTATACACATTTTTGAGTCAAATAAACATGTACAACCTCAGATTTAATGAAGAGAAATAAGTTGATGAAGTAGACAAGACTTTGTCAACATATAGTTCAAAATTTCCACATTTGTTTCTTTTTAAGTTGTGGTGAATTTTGTACCCATACAACCTCAATTTCTCTGCAAAAATATAGATGAGAACCTCCAATAATATAATCATAAAAGTCTTCAAGAAGAAAAATATAATGTGACACGAAACCCGTCACATATCTCGCAACTGTCGATAATATCACCAAATAAGAAAACAGAAAATAAAACCATGATATAATCTTCAAAAACCATAAATAGGCTCCATAATGCAGATAATAAGATGCTCAAGAGATGTCCTTGAGTAGAATGACCAAACTTCCCTTAGGTGGTAAAATGACCAAAATGCCTTTAGTCTCCGATAATGACCCTGATGGTCAGAAATAGATATAATAATACCTTCATATTGATGAATGAATAATAATGATGTCCTTGTATGACTTTCTCCGTGTCAAGTACCTACAAGTACTCAAAATACTACTTTTGTCCTTTTTGGTAAGTTATAGAAACTTCTACGGCATATTAGTCACAAGACATAATAATATCCATCAAAATCACATAATAACAACATAATAAACATATATGAATCATGTAAATGAAAACAACCATTTTATCACATTTTAGAAAAAATTTTCTAAAAACTCTAGACATTGATCGATTGACGTGCTTGAGAGATCGATGTCTCACAGTGGGTCCAGAATTTGTCTCTGACCTACATCTATCGATCAATGTGAGGGATCGATGTGTCTCAGGTTTAGAGATCAATGTCTCATAATAAGGTCTTGGTTTTTCTCTGCCTTACATATATCGATCGATGTGAGGGATCGATGTACATACATTGATCGAAGTGCATAAACCTGAGAGATCGATGTCATTTTTCTTTGCTGATTAAACTTTTTAACATTTATAACATCATGCGTAACATTCTTAAGTATTCAACACTTAAAATCATGACTTTGAAAATTATTCAAACATATTTCTCAAAATTCTCCTCCTTTTTGGATGATTTTCAAAATAACTCTATATGATTTTAATGTCACAACTCTTTGCCAATCGTTTATCACATATTTACCAATTGAAGTATTTTCTACCAATTGAATTATTTTGAAAAACTCACCAATTCTATACCAATTGTTTTCAAATTCTTTTTAGTTACATGTTTTTAACATATGTTTTCAAATTCTACCAACTTAACTCATTATTCATCCTTAAAATCATGACTTAAATTCTAAAATCATGTTCTTATTCTATCTCCCCCTTTATTTTGCAAATAATGCAAAAGATAGGATTATGCAATTGTTTCATAGGTCATCATACCTAGCTTAGCTCGTAAGGTTTCAAAGTAGCTTGATTGAGAGGTTTGATGAAAATATCATCAGCCTGATGATCAGTTCTTACATAGTTTATGACAATATCCTCATTTTGAACATGGTCTCAAAGGAAATGGTATTGAACTTCTATGTGTTTGGATTTAGAATGAAGCATCGGATTCCGAGAAAGATTGATCGCCTTCGTGCTATCACAGAAAATTGAAATCTTATTCATTATAATGTCAAAATCACTACGCTGTTGTTTAAGCCAAAGTATTTGGGTAGTGCATAAGCTTAATGCTATATACTCGGCTTTAATGATAGAAAGAGCTACACTAACTTGTTTCTTAGAAAGCCAAAAGATTAAGTTGGTTCCTATGAATTGACATGTACCGCTAGTGGATTTTCTATCTATCTTGCAACCACCATAATCAGCATCACTATATGCATATAATTCCAACTTAGCGTTTCTATCTTACCAAAGTCCTAAATGAGGTGTATGCTTAATATATCTAAATATCTTTTTCACCGCATTATAGTGTGATACTTAGGACAAGATTGAAACCTAACATACATACACACACTAAACATTATATATGGTCTAGATGCGATTAAATATAACAATGATCCAATCGTAGACCTATATAGTTTGTCATCAAAAGGTTCACAATTTTCATCCTTTTCTAGTTTGGTGCTAACACTCTTGGGGGTATGTGTTGGTTTCAACTCTTCAAATCCAAACTTCTTAATCATATCATTGATATACTTAAGTTGGATAATGTGAATTCCCTGAAAGGTTTCTTTGATTTGTAGCCCTAAAAAGTAGTTCAATTCTCCTACCATTGACATCTCAAATTCAGACTTTACACATTCTTCGAAGTCCTTTACTAAGGTAGGGTTAGTTGAACCAAAGATAATGTCTCCTACATATATTTGGACTATTAATAAATCATTATCTTTTCTTTTAAGAAATAATGTATTGTATATGGTCCCCCTTTGATAATTATTTGCAATAAGAAAATTTACGAATCTATCATACCAAGCTCTTGGAGCTTGTTTTAACCCATATAAAGCTTTCTTAAGCTTGTAAACATGATTACGGTTCTTTGGATCTTCAAGTCCAGGGGGTTGTTTGACAAAGACTTCTTCTTGGACATATCCTTTTAAGAATGCACTCTTAACATCCATTTGAAAACGTTTAATGTTTCTTAGACTTGCAATAACAAGTAATAACCTAATTGCTTCTAGTTGTGCAATGGGTGCAAAGGGTTCTTTATAATCTATTCCTTCTTGTTGATTATAACCTTGTACGACTAGCCTAGCCTTATTTTGTGTGATATTTCCTTGTTCATCCATTGTATTCCTAAATCCGCATTTTGTCCCTATAATGAATTTATTTTTGGGTTTAGGAAATAAATCCCATGGAAAATATAATAAAATCCCTAAGGATTAACACTCATGAGCCCAAATCGTGTATATAGGTCCAAATCCTTCAAATTGGGCCTTTTTAACTTAATCCCCTGCTCAGCCCAATTTCCAGTTTTAGTACATCAATTTTATGTTCATACTTTCCCACCAAAACATTAATGCCAACTTGATTAATTTGCATGGTCTTGCTCCTCTATGTCTTAGGTGATTACCATAAAATTTCCAGATCAATCTAATAACCTTAAAGGGCTCATTTAAATATTTTTCCGAAATAGGTCACATGTTGTTACTGGACTGACCACTTTTACAAAAACTTCTATTGTGGCAAAACCATAATCCTTTTTACCAAAATTCCAACTCACAGACGTTATAAACATACCAAAATAGTATCCCACCGAAATTTAGCCCATTTTCATTTTTCTAAGGTCCATTCTTGGGTCAGGAAACTCGTTACTCATTTTTGCCCTGTTCCAGTGATTTCAGCTGGAACAGTTTTACCGAATGATTCCTTAAACATAATCCATAAGTTATTTTAATGAAATTCCAACTTTCATATTTACTACACACCTAAGGTTGTCACCATACTAAAAACCAGAATTATTGAACATCTACAAGGTCCATTTTTAAGCCATTCAAAACGTTATACAATTCTGCCAAGTTCCAGAATTTTCAGCCTGAGCAGTTCGACCAAATATTTTATTAAAAATAATCCGTAGTTATTTTATCAAAATTCTAACTCTCATATTTGCTACACACGTAAGGATAACTTTGTACCAAAAATAAGCTTATTTGAAGGTCTACAAGATCCACTTTTAATCCATTCAAAACGTTGTTCAATTCTGCCCAGTTCCAGTGGTTTGATGTTTTGCCGTTCTTTCAAGTCAAATATCCAGATTCCATGAATATCCAGATTCCATGCTTTTATTAAGTCACTTTTGAATCAATCCAAAACAGTGAGAGTCTTGTACACAACAATCATCATATTTGCCCGTTTTGCACATTATTAAGTCCATTCTTGGTACAACCAAGTTATACATTATTCTTCCTCCTTCTTGGTCGTGTGCATGTGTCAACATATTCATGTCACATTGAAAATTTTGAGTACAACACACTCATGTAATAAATCACTTAACAAACAACTCCCACACATCCTAGAGTTCACAAGATATGCTCTTTTCTTGGTTTTCATGTTTACTATCATAGTCACCCTTATGGCCGAAAGTTTTGGGAGGTCATACACACATTTTTCAACATTTATTTAGACATGCAACACTTTCACATGCTAGTTCATTTTAAATCCTACCAAGTAAACTTGTAAAATTACCACTAGCACTTGCATGTCACTTTGATGATTCTTAAGTTTCATCCAATAGTCATTCTTGCCTAGGGTCACTTAGTTGAACCTTAATCCATCCTAAAACATCCTTATAACACATTGCATGTAAGAAAAGATTCCATCTTTGAATGAATTAATCACATGCAAAGCATTGTTCTTAAGAAATCACTAAGATACAATCTTGAGCTTAGTATATTCAACTAAAGATCACATCTTAGGAATTTCTAACCATTCAAGCCACTAATTCTTCAAATAAATCATGAGAATTTAGTGTATACTTGCATCTTCAAGCTAAAGATCTTTTCTTATCTTGGTTATGGGATGAGTTGAGTTGAAATCTTCCTCCTCCTTCACCCTTGAGCACACGGTTGTTCAAGAGAGAGAGGGAAGAATGTTAGTCATAATCTTTAAGTAAAAATATAGCTAATTTAGAGGTTAGATCTTCTTACCAAAGGGGGACTTTGAATGGAGCTTCAACTATCCAAAGATTGCACCACCTAAGAGATTGAAATCTTAGCACCTAATGGCCAATGGGGGTCACGGTTGGTTAGAGAAACAAGAGAACCCATGAGCTTCATTCCTTGAGAATAAGAATCCACTAGAGGAACTTGAAGTATAACTTACCTAGGTGTCTTCTTGAGCTTGAGAATGTAAGTTGGGTTGAGCCTCCTAGCCTCAAGAAGAAGGGCCGAAAATTATGCGAGGGAGATGAAAATTGTCTAAGTGTTATGCTCTTGCTTGAATGTGTCTTGATAGGGATTTCAAGATGATAAGAAGATAGATGTTTCTAGGAGGGTTTAAATTAAAACATGTTGGGGGAATGGGGAGGGGAAGCCGGGAGGAAGGGAAAAAGAAAACCTAGGCTAGGGTAGCTTCAAGATTTTTCTTATTTTATTCCTTCTTTATGCATGCTTGTCTTGCATGCTTGTTTATTTTAATTAATTATTTGCATTATTAAGGATAATTAGAAAAATCAAGAGAATTCTAGAACCCCTTGGGGTCTTGGCCGAAAGTTGGGGAGTCTTGGGGTAGTTTTATCTTTCCCCTCTATCATCTCCCATACTTATATAATTTATGATATAATTTATTTTATTTTATTTAATTATGATTTTAATCTTGCTTTGTGAGGATCATGTATGTTTGCATTCTTATAAGATGGATTTATTCCAAGGTTGATCAAGGCCTGTTGGCCGAATTCTTGGGGCTACTGGGAGGGCATTTTTGTCCTTTCACACCTTTTATAGTACACAATTGAATAATTAACCTATAACTTATAATATCTAATTTCTTATGTGGCTCTTAGGTTTTGTTTCATACGGCTTGCTTAGGTTAGTCTTTTTGTAGAAAGAGAAATACTCTAAGGTTCTTTAATGTCTCGTGGCCAAAGTTACAAGGGCTTGGAGGTCATTATTGTCTTTTCACTCATTGATTTATTCCCATAAACATGATATTGCTCCTAACATCTAACTTATAGTGTAGGTTGTGAGTCTCGCTTTGAGGGAAACTACTTGGGCTAATCTTCTTATAAAATGGAAATTATTCCAAGATCCTCCAAGGCCCAATGACCGAATTTGCTAAGTCTTGGAGGGCTAAATGGTCATTTCACGCGCTCCACGACATCATGTTTGTATAATTATATCACCCCCATCTCAAAAGAATTTTAGATACAGACTCACTAAGGTAACCAAATAAATTGTAACTTGGAGAACTTATTTATTACGTTGTATCATATGGGTTCTAGTATGGTACGATTTTCGCGAGGTACAACATGCTACTTCCATTTTTACCCCTACTAAATGTGAATGATTTGACACTATCTTTTTTGATGAAGTGATAGTTATCCACTCTTTTGGTTTTTCAATTATTGGATTTACTATTTTGAAAGGAAATGGTATATTATTCTGTGAAGAATATATTTCAAACCGATCAAAGAAGAATATATTTATTTTATGAATATCAATAAACTCATAATATTTTTCTTGAATTTTTTTGTAATATGACAATAATGTTTAAAAAACCATTCCTGTTTATTTGTAATTTCTTTGTTATAAAAATCATTGTGTAGGAGATTTTTATTTACTACAAGTTCTTTTTCTATGACATTTAAATCATTTGATATATTTTCTGCTATTGCAGATTGAATTGGACTATTTGGGGCACTATACTCTGATCTAGAATAAACCGGTCTAGGAATTTCCATAGAATAATCGACTTTTCTAAATGAAGAGTTAGTATGTTCAATATCAGATGTTGAGAATCTTTGTTTTTGATAAGGAACATTTATCACAGATGGTATCGTTTACCGCTTAAGTCTTACTACTTCTCGTCGGCGGGAAAGGAAAACCGATTTTTCTTTCTCCCTCTAAGCATAACACAACTGGAATTTCTCATTTCTGTACTTAGGTAGTATATCATCGTCCTCCATTAAGTAAGTTTGGTGATATAGCAATCGACAATCGTAAAACTATAAGAAAATGATGCTCAGAATTCGAAGTCGGATGGACTTGAAAGAATCAAAATTGATGATCCTCTGGCCACCATCACCGAACTCAAGTCACAAATCGAATCCCAGCTCCAAGTTCTGATCCACTCCCAAATCCTCTCCACCAATCGAAACCTTTTGTTAGCCAAAATCCTAGATGATATCTCTCGCTTCTCGGACATGTCCGATCCTCTTACCCCTTCCCTTAATCTTGCTAACGGTTCGATTGTTTATCTCGCTTACGAAGGTTAAAGGACTGTTCGTGGAGGCCCCCCGGCCATCCTGCTTGCTACTTTGGCAAGTAGATGACCATGGACAATTTGATTGCTAAACAAATGCGGATTACCCTCAGGAGAACCCTCATTGTGAGCTCGTGTCGTTCGATCGTGACGCTACTAAGTCCTTCCAGCATTATGTGAATGAAAACCTAGCTTTTGCTTTGAAGCGTGGGGGTTTTATGTGTTGGTAAAGAATTCAAGTTAGACAAGATTGACTTATGCACAGATTGCTTGTGAAATAAAGCAAAGGCCGACTTGCAAAGCCCAGTTCAGGTCGGATCGACCTGCAAGTCAAGACAGTCTAGGTAACGCAATTGAGTTTGCGTTCTGAACAGTCAGCCGACCTGCCAAACTCAGTACAATAGCACTTCAGAACAGTAATTTTTGTTGAGAAAAGTGTTTGAATGATTTACAAATGCATGATTTAAATAGTACAAGTTTACGAAATGCATGACAAAATTATTATTTGACACGTTTATGTGATATACATGCTTCATATGTTTATATATATTGTTGCCATACTAAAAAACCATAAAGCGTTAAAGCTTACATTATTTGGAAAACATTTGTTGTCTTTGAACTATGTTCAGGTATCGCAATTAATGAACTAAACTAGTTCATTAAGTAAAGTACTTAAGTTAATAAACTAACTAGTTCATTAAATGGAGACATATTTGGACAAAGCTTTATGGCAACAAAATTGGAAATGGAAAGTGTCCTCCCTATTCTTATTCACACGCCATATATATATATATATATATATATATATATATATATATATATATTCATAATTTTATTAAAAAGGCACAATACACATATATTCCGGCGTACTACCGACACATACATACATCACAAACGTACGTCAACGTCACACCACTATATGCACCTCACATTATTTGGAAATCATAACGACACGTGACAAGGTCAAAAACTGAAAATTGTCGTATCGGGTGACTACCGAAACTTCACCGACGTGTCGCGTACTTGCCATATAAATATGGTCAGTCCATATACTTCAAAAATAGCCAAAACTTTCATGGTTCACATGTTCAAATCAGACATTAAAGCATTCCATGTTGGCACACATAAATCACTCACAATTTAGGCCAAATGTTTGAAGATTTTCAAATTTAAATCTTTTAAGCACATGGTGCGCCTTCTCCATCAGCCATTAGAGATGAATATACACTTTATTTTATGATTATTATTGTTGATAAAAAGGGGTTTGAGTGATTACAAAATTCATGATTTAAATAACGTGTATTACAGAAATGCATGACACATTTTATGACATGAAACGTTTTTGCATAAAACTTGCCTTCTATAGTTCATATATAATGTTTTCGTACTAACGATCCATGAATCTTTAAAGCTTACATCAAATGGAAAGCATTTGTTGTGTTTGAACTATTTTCAGGTGCCATCATTAATGAACTAAACTAGTTCATTAAGTGAAATACTTAGTTAAATAAACTAAGTAGTTCACTAAAGGAACCTATATTTGGAAAAGGCACAAAGGCAACAAATTGAAGAATGGAAAGTCTTCTTTTCCCTCATGCTACATGTTTTTAACACACACACACACACACACACATATATATATATATATTCATATTTTTTATTAAAAAGGCACATACACATATATTCCAACGTACTACCGACACGTTATATATTTTACGAACGTACGTTAACGTCACACCACTATATTTAACTCATGTTTATGAGTATATTCAGGTCTTATATCATATGATATAAGTCATGGTGATGACAAATTTATTACGACACGTTAAAAGGTTCTAAACCAAAAATTGTCGTATCGGGTGAATACCAAAACTTCGCTAACGTACCACGTACTTACCATATATTGATGGCCAGCCCCTACACTTCAAAAATGGCCACAAATTTCGTGGCTCACATGGTATATACAACCATAAAATCATTCCATGTTGGCACACACAAATCACCCCAAATTAAGGCCAAATTATGGAGATTCCAAATTAAATTTTTGTCACATGTTAGGCGTCACTTTAAATCAGCCATGAGTGCTGAATATTAAAGTTTAATTTATGTATATTATGTGTACATAATATATATAACATGTGCAGAAATTTGGAATTTAATCGGAGAAAAATCAGGTAATCGACAAATGTCAAAAATTCGGTTTTCTATGAACACGAATTTCACATATTCAATACATATTAAAGTGTTCTAGAAATTTCAAATTACGGCTGATTATAATTTACCATATATGTGTGAATATTGTGCATTATTTGACAAATTTTACCAAAAGAAAATTTAGCACATGTGCAGAAATTTCACACAATTTTCAGCTTTGTTGGAGCCTAGATGGAGGTTATTTGACACTTTAATTGGTAGAAAATAAGCCACACATAATGGGTGACTTTGAAGAGGGCAAGACACAAGGAAAGATTTCAAAAATGCAACACATGCTGAAAATTTTCATCACGTGAATAGGCCGAATTTACTATTCATTTGTCCTTAATTTGCATCCCAAAATTGAAGGGATTGAATGGTAATTATTTGGTAGTGTTTTGAATTCTTTTTGGCACATGTTTTTCAAGTTAATCTCAGATTTTTACAGCACACTAAATGGTGACAAGGTTGGACCAATCATAAAGTGCCAAGTAAGCAAAGCCAAGACATTCATCCAATCAAGTTGTGCCAAGTAAGCAAGTTGATGCCACATTTACACAAGACATTCTTCCAAGGACTTAAAAGAGAATTCTCAAGATGGAAAAGATCCCTAGGGGGGCGGCTAAGGCTGATTAAAAGAAGAAGAGATGTAGCAAACAAAAGCAAGACAATTCTCATATTTTCTCAAGTGCAAAAAAGTGTGTTCCACTTTCTTCTTCTCTCTCAAGCCTATTGTTCTTATATTCAAATATATTGAATAGGCTTTGTACAGACCACCATACGCGCTCATTGTTGTAAAAGGTTGATCAATGTGTGATCAATCCTTCATTTGTTCGGTGGTGGTGTTCGTGAAAGTGGTGCCTTACAGATCCTTCAAGTGGTATCAGAGCACATGCACACTCACAACAAGGAGATCCAACGATCTTAGTGAGATGGCAACCACTAGTCACAAAACCGAGCAAGAAGATATGTCAAGCCAAAGGCCTCCACTTCTTGATAGTGAGGTACATTCTGATTCCGATTCTGATTCCGATTCTGAACCATCATATCATGATTTTTTTGTTCAATATCTTGAATTACATAAGTTTTCTAAGACTCTTGCAAAAGAAAAGAAGCGATTAATTGAAGACAAGAAATTGTTAGAATCTTCTAACACAAATCCTGTGTCTCAATTAAACGATTCAAAAGAAGAGTCGTCTTGTATCATAAATTCATTAAAGTCTGAAATTTCATCATTGACATCTGAGAACACTGAACTGAAAGGCGAGATTTCAAAGTTGAAATCAAGAAACGAAGATCTAGAAAAGACTAGAAAACAATTCGATACAGATACTTGTATTCTAGATCGTCTTATCTCTTCTCAGAAGCATGAAAATGATAAAACCGGAGTAGGGTACGTTGAAGAGAATAAAGTACAAAATAAGGCTACAAAATTGATTTTATCTACATCTATGAAACCGCATGAAACTATACAATCTAAGAAGAAGACTAGTACACCGCTCATCTCATCTCATCGTGCTTCTTATTCTTCATATCATACAAAGTACAATTATGTGCCATATACATATGAAAGAAAGCCACTGATGCATATGTGACATTCATATCATAAAAATGCATCTAGATCATGCCCCGTACATGCAAACCGAAATGCATATCAAAAACGAAAACCATACTATATGCACGATGGGATTCTTGGCCAAAGGCCAAACGCATTTTCCCCCAACGTATATTATGTTGCGTCTTCATTACCTTTCTCGCCTTTTGGAAGACCTAGAAAGGTCACCCAAATTTGGGTACCAAAAGGGACATTCTCAAAGGGTTGAATAAATAACCCTTAGGAACGGACTTTTGATATTATTTGAAATGCATGTTTTTTTGCTATCTTTATCTTTACATGCGCTTTTGATTGTCTTTCCAAAATAAAGGGGAGAGAATGCATGATTTAAGGGGGAGAGAGAAAGATTAATTGCACAAATCAAGGGGGAGAGAATTCAAAATTCAAATTTGAATTTGTGCGACTGGAGGGGGAGCGTCAAAATTTAAATCATGAACGTAGGTGTAGCGCCCTGCACCCGAGCATCGTCCGGATACGGTGCACCCGCCGTACTTCACTAAGGAGAGTACAAGGCGTCATGCATAACATGCGAACATCCATAACATAAGTCGTGGACTCCCATGCTAACATTCAACATGGTAGTAAAATTTAGGCAGAATCAAAACTTTTCAAATTAAACATGCATCACTAATTTACTAAGTTCCCAAAAGTAGTAGTCCCACAAAATAACATAACCGAAATCCAAAGAGTTCAAACATAGTCATAATACAAAACGTCTTGGCGGCACAAAAGTCCTTAAGCTTAGCTCCCTTCATATCTTCTCGCCTATGGATAAGGTACTCTCGGCTCGTCCTCGATCCATTCTATCTTGGCATTATCTGGCTCTGGGGAAAAATAAAGTGTGAGTGATAAAAATCACCCACCAAGAATACAATAAACTACCATGAAATACATAAATAATTATAACATGAATGTATTACCCCGAAAACCTCAAATAATCATAATTCATACCTGATCTTAAATCCTGAGCTTGCTTGACATTCGGCTTAAGCATGTTTTTAGGTAATGCTATACCAATAATAACTTATAACCATTAACTGTAACATGCAACATGTCCTCATGATCGTGTGTTATGCAAGATGCAATGCATGATGTCATGTCATGTCAAAACATCATTTTGGTCCCATAAGGTAACATGTCGTAAAAACAGAGTGTCAGATCAATTAACCCCGGATCTGAGCGGGTTTAGAACTTATCATCAGACCAATTAACCCTGGGTCTGGGATGGGTCCAAAACAGATATCAGACCAATTAACCCCGGATCTGAACGGGTCCAGAACAGATATCAGATCAATTAACCCTGGATCTGAATGGGTCCATAACAAATATCAGATCAATTAACCCCAGATCTGAACGGGTCCAGAACAGATATCAGATCAATTAACCCCGGATCTGAACGGGTCCAGAACATATCATGTCATCAGACCAATTAACCCCAGGTCTGAAGTCAGGTTAGTCGCATGCTTGGCCGGCAAAGGAATCATGAAGCTTTCTTTAAAAACATGGGACCGTAAAAACTTTTCATGCATAACGAAAACATAGTTGCTTATAAAACTTGCTTGCATAAGTAAAATCCATAAAACCAGTTTCATGATCATGCATGACACATGTCGTGATATGCAATGCAAGTCATGACATGGATAATCGTATGCATTCCTTTTAACATGTCAACCTGCATGAATTTGGAAGCTAAATACTTCCAGACTTTTACTTCATATTCATAGGGCAGTTAAGCTAACCAATTAGGTCCATTTCCATAATTCATTTGTCACAAATACATTTTATGGAATCTTAAATACATGTCATAAAAATTTCAGACTATTTAAATAACCATAAAGGGGCTCATTTAATTAATTTCCGAAATGGGTTAGGTGCTGAAACTGAACTGACCTATTTTACCAAAAATTCAATTGCGGCAAATCCGTGATTCTTTTTTCAGAAATTCCAACTCGTAAAAATCATAAACATGTGGAACTAGTATTCTACCGAAATTTAGCCTATTTTCATATCTCTAATCCTCTTTCTGAGTCCAAAAAATCGTTACTAAACTTCAGGTTGAATCCTGTGATTTCAGTTGAGCAGTTTGACTAATTAATTCATTAAAAATAATCTAGGACTTGTGTTACCAAAATTCCAGTTGGCGTGTTCACTAAACTCGTAGGATTATTACCATGCCAAAAATCAGCTTTATTGGTCCTTTACAAGGTCCCTTTTTAGCCGTTCAAAACGTTACACCATTCTGTCTTGTTTCAGAATTTACAGCCTGAGCAGTCTCGCCAATTATTTTATTAAAAATTAACCATAACTTATTTTACCAAAATTCCAACTCTCATCTTTTCTATACTAATGGGACTATCTCTGTGCCAAAAACCAGATTTATGGAAGGTCTACAAGGTCCTCTTTTTATTCATTGAAACCAGTGATCAATTCTGCCCAACTCCAGAATTTTCTATTGGAGCAGTTTTACCATAGAATTTCTCAAAAATAATCCTTAGCTTATTTTAACAAAATTCCAACTCTCACTTGTGCTATACTCATAGGGCTAACTTTGTACCAAAAATTAGCTTCATTGAAGGTTTGCAAGGTCAGTCCTTAAGCCGTTTAAAAGGTCATTCCATTCTGCCCTATTCCAGTAGTTTGCTATTTTGTCATCTATACAAATCAAATGTCCATGTACACCTTCTATCCAATCCCTTAATCCAACACTTATGTGGTGTCTTAACCTATTTTGAAACATATTTTCAAGCATGTATTCACATTCAAGAGTCATCTTAGTCTAATCCTACAAACAACCTCATAAAGCTCCTATCTTTCACATGTATACTTTTCTTAGGACCTTTCGTGTTACATTCACAAGTCAATCTTGTCTAGGCCTACTTAGGTGAACCTTATTTAACTCTAGATCAGCCTCATTCCATAATGCATATAGGAAAAGACTCCATCTTTGAAGGAATAAATCACATGCAAGGAATTGTTCTTAGGGAATCACTAAGATGTAGTCTTAAACTTAAGATATTCAACTAAAGATCAAATCTTAAGGACCTCTAAGCATTCAAGTCACTAACTCTTTAAATAAATAATGAGAGATCATTGTATACTTGCCTCTTCAAGCTAAAGCTCTTGTCTTTCCTTGGTTATGGAGTGAGTTGAATTGAAATCCTTCTCCTCTTCACCTTGAGCATACGGTTTTAAGGGAAATGGAAGGAAAAGATTAGTCTTTAGTCAATAGAGGAAATAGGATATGTTTGAGGGCTAGAGCATCTTACCAAAATGAGCTTGGAATGGAGATGCAAGCACTCCAAGGTATCACCTCCTAAGAAAGTTGATGGCTTTTACCTGTTTGGACCTTGAATGTCACGGTTTTGGTGTGAATGGAAGGATTCATGTTAGCTTCATTATTCACCAAAATAAGAATTCACTTAAGGAAGCTTGGAACAAGACTTGCCTAGATGTTTCTTGAGTCTTGGAGTTGAGGCTTGAATTGTTTTCTTGGTTCCAAGGGGTGGCCGAAATGTTGGTGGTGATGGGAGGAGGGAATTTTTGCTAAGTGTTGCTTGGCTTGCTTGAGAGGAATGTTCTAGATGAATGAAAGATGTTGTCTTGCAAAATTTAAAAATCTAGGGGATGAGGGAGGGCATGGCCGATTTTTGGAGGGATAATAGTGAGGGTTAGGGCTTTCATGAGTGCTAATCAAGGTTAGGTTAGTAATAACTTTGGTTACTTTATTCCAACTATGGTTACTTTGGTGCTAACCCAAGTTACTTTATCAAATCATGGTTATCTTAACCTTGGTTTAAGGGAAAAAGTAACCATGGTAGGATTTAAAAATCCTCCATGGTTAGACATAAAGGGGGCGGTTTGGGTTGGGGTCTTTATGACCTCAACCATACTACCTCCTTCTTTAATGAGTTGTCTATTTGTTCTTTAAATGCATGTCTATTTTGTTTTCTATTTAGCTATTTAAATTTTCTAATAATGGATTGAAAATCAAGAGGATTCTAGAATCCTCCATGTCTTGACCGAATTTAGAGGCTTCTTGGGTGATTTTGATATTTCTTGTAATTTTAATTCATGTACTATAGTGTATTCCAAAATTAGCATATATATGTATATATAATAGGAAGTACAATGCGCATGTCACCTAAAACATATACTAGTGTATATGTATCCACGTCTGTATGTGTATATATATATATATATATATGTTTATACACGCCTATATGTCGGGTACTAGGTATATATACATATATACCTTCCTATGTATACTCATGTAGGTATTTATACACATATATCATATATATGCACATACATATATGGTGGTATGTATGGTTCATATAACTCTATATTTCATGTATCACTTCATTAGTATTTAAGTAAAGAGGGTTAAGTTGACTTATGTAACACGCGCTTAAAGAAATTGTCACTTTCATTCCGTCTCTTATTCATAGTTTTCACGTACATGATCGTTGGGGTACAACATCCTCCCCCCTTATCATAAGTTTCGTCCTCGAAACTTTAGAACTAGTCAAAAAAATGGGGGTATCTACTCCTCATATCTTCCTCCGTTTCCCATGTTGCTTCTTCTTCTGAATGATGCTTCCATTGTACCTTCACCATGGGTATGGATCTCTTCCTCAATGCCTTCTCTTTCCGATCAACTATCCTTAAGGGTTCCTCCTCATAAGTTACATCTTTTTCAACCTTCAGCTGTTGATCTTCAATGATGTGGCTTGGGTCATATACATATCGACAAAGTTGGGAAACATGGAATACATCATGTAGCTGAGAAAGGGATGGTGGCTGTTGTATCCCGCGAAAATCGGTATATACTGAGAATCGTATAAAGCGGTTTAAGGAGGGAATAATGTTACACCCCACGGGAATTCGCCTATACCGCTGACTCTTATGAGATGAGTCACAAAGAGTTAGTCAACCGGTTACATTATTTAAATGTAACTATATTAATTCGACATTCTCCGATAGAATTTCCTTAAGGTAAAGATTATAGGAAATTTTATATAGTATGTAAGTGTGTCGCACAATACAAGTGAAATGATAAAATTACCCTTCCCACATATGTAGAATTCGGCCATGAGGACCTTGGAGGAGTTAAAGAATTTTCTTTATTATCACAATTATGGAATTAGTAAGACTACAATAAAATAGGTTGTCTTGGGACAAGAAAAATAAGGAAAGAAAAATTAAGAATAGAAATGGGGTTTTTTTCCCCCCCTCAAGGATAAAATCGGCCCCCTCCTATGGTTGACCAAGAAAAATTACCATGGTTATTAAATGGAAGATAACTCTAGTTGGGTAAAGTAACCAAGGTTGGCCATAAAGTAACTATAGTTAGCCTAAAGTAACTATAGTTAGCATAAAGTAACTATAGTTGAATAACAACTCTTATTTAAGAAATAAAATAAAATAAATAAAAGGAAGACAAGACAAGTTGTCTTGGAATAAAATAAAACAAAAAGAATCAATGCAAGCATGGGGGACAAAAGGGGGGCTAATGCACTCTTTCTAGGCATTCTTGGAAATCCACCATGTCTCCCTTCCCCTCCCTAAGGCACGCCCCCTCCCCCTTGTCTTCCTCAAGAAGACATCTTCTACTAAGAAGCTCTCTTAGATCTTCAAGTTTATCCATGGAGCTCTTCTTCATCTTCAAGTTTTGAACACTCTCAAGAGCTCTCATAAGCAAACCATTCAAGACTCATGAAACTTAGACCACTCCTCCAACATCATCAAACTTTCGGCCATGATGAAGCTAGGAGTGTGAGATCATCCTCATCTTCAAGCTTTGAAGAACTCATCTAGGTAAGTTGAATGCTGAATCTCCTAAGTGAGTTCTATATTTCAAAGAATGAAACTCACCATGGTACCCCTCTTTCATGTCAAAAACGTGACCATCAAATGGTCACTAGGAGAGGATTCTTCAAGCTATTAAGAGAAGCTAACATCTTGATGGTTTGGACCCATTTCCAAGTTTCATTTTGGTAAGATGAATCTAGTCTCAATCTATCTCCATTCTTCATTTCAAATGGTAGCTAATGTTCTCCTCCTTCTTATCTTCAAAAACGTGAGCTAGGAGTAAGGTGGAGGAAGACTTCACTCTATATCAACCAAGGTGCAAGCTAAGGAAAATCTCTAAGATTCAAGGAGGCAAGTATACTCTAGCCAATCTTGCCTTATTTTTGAAGTGCATGCTTGAATGTCTAGCCATTTTAAGTTATTAATCTTAGTTGAAGGAAGCTTGAACAATAAAAAGGTAAAGAAGTGCTAAAACTACTGGAACTGGCAGATTTGTGTTGCTGGTTGTGTGGTCTGAGAACGAATCTTAGAAATGTTAAATTAAGCTAAGTTTTGGCATGACACTAGCTCTATGTGTTGAGTAAGTGTGAGAGTTGGAATTGCAGTAAAAAGAGTTCTGGTTTATTTTTAATAATTCGTTTGGTAAAACTGCTCACACAGAAGTACTGGAGCTGGACAGTTTTGATGTGTCATGTTGTATGATCTGAACATTAACCTTAGGAGTGTTCAAATTGGCTAATATTTGGTATGATGTTAGCCTCATATGTATATGAAGTGTGAGAGTTGGAATCTCATTAAAAGGAGTTGTGGATTGTTTTTAATGAAATTTTTAGTAAGGGTTGGTCAAACAGAAATACTGAAACTGGACAGTTTTTGGTAACGTGTGGTATGACCTGAAAATGGACCTTGTGAGGGTTCAAATGTGCTAATTTCTGGTATAGTGATATACCTATGTATTTATTAAGTGTGAGAGCTGGAATTTCATTGAAAGGAGTCATGGTTTATTTTTAATGAAATTTTTAGTAAAACTGCTCAAACAGAGTTGCTGGAACAGGACAGTTTTGAGTAGTAAGTTGTGTGGCTCTAAAATGCACCTTAGGAATGTCCAAACGGGATGATTTTTGACATGGTGATACTTTTATGTGTTTGTGACATCTGTGAGTTGGAATTTTGGTAAAAAGAGTTGTGGTTTGGTCACAATTCAATTCGTGATATAACTGGTCATTCCAGTTTCTGCAGGTACCCAGTTTGGGAATGTAATTAGATGACCCCCTTAAGCTTATTGGATTGCCTTGGAATTTTTATGGTAACTACCCAAGACATAGAGGTACAGGGTCATGTAAATAAACCATCATAAAACCACCATTTTGATGGTTAACAACTGAATGGAAGTTGGAGTACAAAACTGGAAAACAGGACAACTTAATGTCTTAAGTTGTGAGGCTTTGTTCTGGATCACTTAGGCTTAAATGTGATGTTTATCCTTATGAATATTACTCCTAGGTATGTTAGCTATGTTTTCCAGGTGTTGGATCAAAGTGATTAAGGTTTGATGATCCATCAAAATGAGGTAAGGCGGTACTTCCCTGCTGATTTCAGCAGTACCTTGATGATACTTGATGTTTTGAGGTCGTTAGACATTTCGGAATGTTACGAAATTTTTATGGCATGTGTCTAAGACTTCATTATGCATGTGTATGATATGAGTTGATGAAAATGAGCACGAATTGATGAGCATGAGGCTGTATGAACAGAGTATAATTGCTGGACAGTTTTTCCAGCTTAAGAGACGAGTCAGCATATGCGTGTTATGATGTATTTGTCGACGAGTCGCATGTTGCATATCATACATCGCATTGTCCATGTTCATACGGTTCATGAAACTGATTTTATGAAAAAGAATGATGAGAAAGATCTTTTGAAAAGAAGTTTTGAGTTTTGAAAGAAAGATCTTTGAAAGAGAGGTTTACGATCGCGAAAAGATTCCTATGGTACCATTTATTTCTGGCCAGCTTAACCCGCTCCAGATCCGGGGTTAATTGATCTGAAGAGTTATAAGAACCGATCCAGGCCCGGTATAATAGGTCTGAAGATGATCACGATTATAAGAACCGATCCAGGCCCGGTATAATAGGTCTGAAGATTATAAGAACCGATCCAGGCCCGGTATAATAGGTCTGAAGAGTGTAAGAACCGAGCCAGGTCCGGTATAATAGACCTGAAGGTGATCATGTTATAAGAACCGAGTCATGCCCGGTATAATAGGCTGACACACTCTCTTGTTTTATGATGAGCATGATTTGAAAGAAAGAAAGAAAGTTCAAGTATTTTCATGATTGAAAGAAAGAATGTTTCCGTTGCAATTGCATTGCATACGCATTCATACGCATTATGCATTTACATACACATACACATTGCGTATGGTCATGAGCATGATGTCGAGGTGCCCTGAGTTGTGTCTTACATGCTGCATGACTAAGTTATGATTTTATTGCCTTAGTGGCTATTGACGGAAGGGATGAGATGCTAGCTAAACGCTAGACGAAATGTTACTTAGGTCATGATCTTTCGTTACCTAAGTTACGATCTTATTGTTGTTGTTATGTAAGCTATGATCTTATTTCCTTTATGATCAAGTGATGCTTCTGTTACCTTGGTGGCATTAAAATGGAAAGACAGGTATGATGGTAAGAGACCAAATTTTGGGGGTTCGGTTCTTGTATGTACTTTCCATTTAATGCATGATTGTTTATGGTGTGCTTGCTGGTGACTTTGTCACTCACCCCCTATTTTTCCTCCCAGAGTTTACAGGAAACGGGGTAGCAAGGATTGATGACGAGCATAGGATCCCACATCCGTGAGAATACGAGTGGATGACAGCTTAGGGATTCTATTATGATGGATCCATAATATGGCGGATTTATGTTGGAAGCGATGATTGCAGAAGTACTGATGTAATGAATGTGGTTGTAAAACTTATGTCGGATGTATAGAATGATTTATGTAAAAGTTTCAAATTCTGCCGTATTTTTATCTACCTGTTAAGATCGTGACTTGGTAATCCATGTTTATCCATGGGTTTTACGAGTTAAGTATCGACGCTTTGTACTTTTCCGGAAGGGAAGGTACGGCGGGTGCACCGTACGAGGGGTAGCCGAGTACGGGGCGCTACAGGTGGTATCAGAGCCGAGGCTCCAGATCCGGGCAGAATGTAGAACTAAGTTATGATTATAGTCAACTAAGTTAATCTTAGACCCAAGTTCTGATCATAAATGAGAGTTGACCCTAGACCAGGATGATTTAGACTGGAAATTAGAGTTTTGACCATATGATAAAGCCCTAGTCGATGGCCATCTATGGAATGTAATCATGACTGTTTGCATGACCATAAGATCGTATAGGGATTACGAATTAAATGGTGTCGATTATTCTGAATATTTATACCTTAAGTAAGACTCCGACACTTCGTAGTATGGATGACACCACAATTCAGTAAGATGACATCATTACTGTCACCACAGGAGGCAGTAGACTTTACTAGCAATAGTTAGTAAGAACACGTATTCCAAGGTTTGGCAGGGAATTTAGTTCATAGTGGGCAGAAAGATGGTTAGGTAAAGTTGAAGGTAAATCCAGGCTGATACTAGTATTGGATAGGGTAAGAGCAAAGTTCTAAGAGGAGTTTTGTGAGTTCTTTCTCTCTCAGAACTTAGTCACGAGAAGGGCTGAGGAATATGACTCACTAAGACAAGGGTCACGCATCACCATACCCAATCATTACTTTGGGACAGTATGTTCCTTTGATTATGAGAAATGAAAGGTTTAAGGTGATCAGATTTGTGCGCGGTCTAGACCCCCAGATCTAATTAGGCTAAGTTAAGTCGTATTCAGAGACCTTTGGTGAATTATTAGAGGACCGCTATGGAGTGGAATGCGATAGTAAAGGAACGAAAGAATGAAAGAAACGATTTAACAAGCAAATGAAGTAGAAGGTGGAAACCGTATCCATATAAGGCTAGTTTATGCAGATGAACCAGAAACCACCAAGGTACGCCTAATAAGTGTAAAGTACCTATGTCCTCTGCTCTACTTCCTATTAACCAAGTATGAGTGATTATGATAGTTTTCTTTAAGTTATGATGAATAGACCACAAGTAAGCAAGTGAGATTATTAATGATAACATGACTAAGTATGACACTATGTATAGGACACGAGGTTCTCGCCATAATGCGTCACTTTTAACACTTGTACGCATTTTAATGCAGTATAGAGGGAATATGTCATGACTATGAAAACCATGTTTTAAGAGAGCGGGCCACCTTCGGATGATTTGAAACATCCTAAAGGGAACATAAGTTTCAAAGGAGAACCCACAACTTCTAGTTCGATTTTACGAAATGATCGCAAAAAGGGGGTAAAAGTTATTACGTGATAAGACGATCAGCAAGACAGATAAACGTGGCACATACTTATGAAGAAGCTTGGTATGTGTACCTTGTGGGAATTATTCCGGATGTCTTTGGAAGCTATTTTGTACGTAGGATGACAGTCACATGATCACTGAAAGGATGTTTACAGAAAAGAGATAAAGGTCTATATCCCAGAGTTAATGATCTCTGCCAAGTTTTTTCATATTTTATGAAAAAGGAAATTATAAGCCTACTATGATCATGATTATACGGAATGGATTTTGTTATCAAGTACATAGTATCAAGGTTGCAAGTGCTGGATACGAGATAGGTTACGACAAGACCTCTAGAGAATAAGGATAAGTTCTGGAGAAATCTCTAAGATGAAAAGAACAAAGCAGTTCTGAAGGAACTAAATAGACGTTTATTGCGATCTTATTTACCCAAAAGAAGAAATCACATGGGAAACGGGAGGCAACATGAGGAGTAGACGCCCCATGTTGTTGACTAGCCTGAAGTTTCGAGGACGAAACTTTTATTAAGGGGGGAAGAATGTTGTATCCCGCGAAAATCGGTATATACTGAGAATCGTATAAAGCGGTTTAAGGAGGGAATAATGTTACACCCCACGGGAATTCGCCTATACCGCTGACTCTTATGAGATGAGTCACAAAGAGTTAGTCAACCGGTTACATTATTTAAATGTAACTATATTAATTCGACATTCTCCGATAGAATTTCCTTAAGGTAAAGATTATAGGAAATTTTATATAGTATGTAAGTGTGTCGCACAATACAAGTGAAATGATAAAATTACCCTTCCCACATATGTAGAATTCGGCCATGAGGACCTTGGAGGAGTTAAAGAATTTTCTTTATTATCACAATTATGGAATTAGTAAGACTACAATAAAATAGGTTGTCTTGGGACAAGAAAAATAAGGAAAGAAAAATTAAGAATAGAAATGGGGTTTTTTTCCCCCCCTCAAGGATAAAATCGGCCCCCTCCTATGGTTGACCAAGAAAAATTACCATGGTTATTAAATGGAAGATAACTCTAGTTGGGTAAAGTAACCAAGGTTGGCCATAAAGTAACTATAGTTAGCCTAAAGTAACTATAGTTAGCATAAAGTAACTATAGTTGAATAACAACTCTTATTTAAGAAATAAAATAAAATAAATAAAAGGAAGACAAGACAAGTTGTCTTGGAATAAAATAAAACAAAAAGAATCAATGCAAGCATGGGGGACAAAAGGGGGGCTAATGCACTCTTTCTAGGCATTCTTGGAAATCCACCATGTCTCCCTTCCCCTCCCTAAGGCACGCCCCCTCCCCCTTGTCTTCCTCAAGAAGACATCTTCTACTAAGAAGCTCTCTTAGATCTTCAAGTTTATCCATGGAGCTCTTCTTCATCTTCAAGTTTTGAACACTCTCAAGAGCTCTCATAAGCAAACCATTCAAGACTCATGAAACTTAGACCACTCCTCCAACATCATCAAACTTTCGGCCATGATGAAGCTAGGAGTGTGAGATCATCCTCATCTTCAAGCTTTGAAGAACTCATCTAGGTAAGTTGAATGCTGAATCTCCTAAGTGAGTTCTATATTTCAAAGAATGAAACTCACCATGGTACCCCTCTTTCATGTCAAAAACGTGACCATCAAATGGTCACTAGGAGAGGATTCTTCAAGCTATTAAGAGAAGCTAACATCTTGATGGTTTGGACCCATTTCCAAGTTTCATTTTGGTAAGATGAATCTAGTCTCAATCTATCTCCATTCTTCATTTCAAATGGTAGCTAATGTTCTCCTCCTTCTTATCTTCAAAAACGTGAGCTAGGAGTAAGGTGGAGGAAGACTTCACTCTATATCAACCAAGGTGCAAGCTAAGGAAAATCTCTAAGATTCAAGGAGGCAAGTATACTCTAGCCAATCTTGCCTTATTTTTGAAGTGCATGCTTGAATGTCTAGCCATTTTAAGTTATTAATCTTAGTTGAAGGAAGCTTGAACAATAAAAAGGTAAAGAAGTGCTAAAACTACTGGAACTGGCAGATTTGTGTTGCTGGTTGTGTGGTCTGAGAACGAATCTTAGAAATGTTAAATTAAGCTAAGTTTTGGCATGACACTAGCTCTATGTGTTGAGTAAGTGTGAGAGTTGGAATTGCAGTAAAAAGAGTTCTGGTTTATTTTTAATAATTCGTTTGGTAAAACTGCTCACACAGAAGTACTGGAGCTGGACAGTTTTGATGTGTCATGTTGTATGATCTGAACATTAACCTTAGGAGTGTTCAAATTGGCTAATATTTGGTATGATGTTAGCCTCATATGTATATGAAGTGTGAGAGTTGGAATCTCATTAAAAGGAGTTGTGGATTGTTTTTAATGAAATTTTTAGTAAGGGTTGGTCAAACAGAAATACTGAAACTGGACAGTTTTTGGTAACGTGTGGTATGACCTGAAAATGGACCTTGTGAGGGTTCAAATGTGCTAATTTCTGGTATAGTGATATACCTATGTATTTATTAAGTGTGAGAGCTGGAATTTCATTGAAAGGAGTCATGGTTTATTTTTAATGAAATTTTTAGTAAAACTGCTCAAACAGAGTTGCTGGAACAGGACAGTTTTGAGTAGTAAGTTGTGTGGCTCTAAAATGCACCTTAGGAATGTCCAAACGGGATGATTTTTGACATGGTGATACTTTTATGTGTTTGTGACATCTGTGAGTTGGAATTTTGGTAAAAAGAGTTGTGGTTTGGTCACAATTCAATTCGTGATATAACTGGTCATTCCAGTTTCTGCAGGTACCCAGTTTGGGAATGTAATTAGATGACCCCCTTAAGCTTATTGGATTGCCTTGGAATTTTTATGGTAACTACCCAAGACATAGAGGTACAGGGTCATGTAAATAAACCATCATAAAACCACCATTTTGATGGTTAACAACTGAATGGAAGTTGGAGTACAAAACTGGAAAACAGGACAACTTAATGTCTTAAGTTGTGAGGCTTTGTTCTGGATCACTTAGGCTTAAATGTGATGTTTATCCTTATGAATATTACTCCTAGGTATGTTAGCTATGTTTTCCAGGTGTTGGATCAAAGTGATTAAGGTTTGATGATCCATCAAAATGAGGTAAGGCGGTACTTCCCTGCTGATTTCAGCAGTACCTTGATGATACTTGATGTTTTGAGGTCGTTAGACATTTCGGAATGTTACGAAATTTTTATGGCATGTGTCTAAGACTTCATTATGCATGTGTATGATATGAGTTGATGAAAATGAGCACGAATTGATGAGCATGAGGCTGTATGAACAGAGTATAATTGCTGGACAGTTTTTCCAGCTTAAGAGACGAGTCAGCATATGCGTGTTATGATGTATTTGTCGACGAGTCGCATGTTGCATATCATACATCGCATTGTCCATGTTCATACGGTTCATGAAACTGATTTTATGAAAAAGAATGATGAGAAAGATCTTTTGAAAAGAAGTTTTGAGTTTTGAAAGAAAGATCTTTGAAAGAGAGGTTTACGATCGCGAAAAGATTCCTATGGTACCATTTATTTCTGGCCAGCTTAACCCGCTCCAGATCCGGGGTTAATTGATCTGAAGAGTTATAAGAACCGATCCAGGCCCGGTATAATAGGTCTGAAGATGATCACGATTATAAGAACCGATCCAGGCCCGGTATAATAGGTCTGAAGATTATAAGAACCGATCCAGGCCCGGTATAATAGGTCTGAAGAGTGTAAGAACCGAGCCAGGTCCGGTATAATAGACCTGAAGGTGATCATGTTATAAGAACCGAGTCATGCCCGGTATAATAGGCTGACACACTCTCTTGTTTTATGATGAGCATGATTTGAAAGAAAGAAAGAAAGTTCAAGTATTTTCATGATTGAAAGAAAGAATGTTTCCGTTGCAATTGCATTGCATACGCATTCATACGCATTATGCATTTACATACACATACACATTGCGTATGGTCATGAGCATGATGTCGAGGTGCCCTGAGTTGTGTCTTTACATGCTGCATGACTAAGTTATGATTTTATTGCCTTAGTGGCTATTGACGGAAGGGATGAGATGCTAGCTAAACGCTAGACGAAATGTTACTTAGGTCATGATCTTTCGTTACCTAAGTTACGATCTTATTGTTGTTGTTATGTAAGCTATGATCTTATTTCCTTTATGATCAAGTGATGCTTCTGTTACCTTGGTGGCATTAAAATGGAAAGACAGGTATGATGGTAAGAGACCAAATTTTGGGGGTTCGGTTCTTGTATGTACTTTCCATTTAATGCATGATTGTTTATGGTGTGCTTGCTGGTGACTTTGTCACTCACCCCCTATTTTTCCTCCCAGAGTTTACAGGAAACGGGGTAGCAAGGATTGATGACGAGCATAGGATCCCACATCCGTGAGAATACGAGTGGATGACAGCTTAGGGATTCTATTATGATGGATCCATAATATGGCGGATTTATGTTGGAAGCGATGATTGCAGAAGTACTGATGTAATGAATGTGGTTGTAAAACTTATGTCGGATGTATAGAATGATTTATGTAAAAGTTTCAAATTCTGCCGTATTTTTATCTACCTGTTAAGATCGTGACTTGGTAATCCATGTTTATCCATGGGTTTTACGAGTTAAGTATCGACGCTTTGTACTTTTCCGGAAGGGAAGGTACGGCGGGTGCACCGTACGAGGGGTAGCCGAGTACGGGGCGCTACAGTGGCAACGTCAAGCGGTACGCAACTTCACCTATTCTCTCAAGCACTTCATAAGGTCCAACGAATCTTGGGCTTAGTTTTCCTTTGATGCCAAATCTCTTGGCTCCTTTGGTTGGAGAAACTTTTAGAAAAACTTTCCCTCCTTCTTGAAACTCCAAAGGTCTCCTCCTTTCATCTGCCAATATCTTCGATCTATCTTGGCGCTGCTCTTAGTCTTTGCTGGAGTAACCTTACCTTCTCTCGTGTTTGCTCAACAATGTCGAGTCCCGCGTAGACTTTATCTCCAATCTCGTCCCAATAAAGTGGGGACCGACATTTTCGTCCATACAATGCCTCATAAGGTGCCATTCCGATGGATCTGTGGAAGCTATTATTGTAAGAAAACTCAACGAGCTTAAGACTTTTATCCCAGCTTCCTCCGAAATCATGAATGTATGCACGAAGCATGTCCTCAAGGGTTTGGATGGTTCTTTCTGATTTTCCATCTGTTTGAGGATAAAATGCGGAACTTATTCTTATCTCTGTGCCCATTGGATTTTGAAAGGCGGTCCAAAATCTCGAAGTAAATCAGGGGTCGCGGTCGCATACAATACTGATGGTCACTCCATGTAAACAAACAATCTGATCAATATACATAGAGGCCAACTTCTCCATAGATGCCTTAATCGTCATAGCCAAAAAGTGAGCAGACTTAGTCAAACAATCCACAATGACCCATATAGCATCATTCCCATGCTTAGTCTTGGGTAGATCGGTCACAAAGTCCATGGTGATGTGATCCCATTTCCATTCTGGCACTTCTAAGGGTTGTAACAATCCAGCGGGTCTTTGGTGTTCGGCTTTCACTCTTTGGCAGATCAAACATCGCTCAACAAATTCTGTTATTTGTCTCTTCATACCGGGCCACCTGAGATCTTGATACATCTTATTAGCTCCAGGATGTATAGATAATCAAGAATTATGAGCTTCCATCAAGACTTCATCCTTAATTTCTTTGTTTTCGGGGACACATAACTGTCCTTGATACCATAAACTGCTATCACTGCGAATCTCAAAGTCATCTCGCGGCTTTTCTCCCATCTTTTCCTTGACCTTTCTTAAGTTTTAATCAATCCTTTGAGTTTCCTTGATCTTATCAATCAGTGAAGGGACAAGAACTAACTTGGCGAGAACTTCATCGATTGAGTCAACTTCTTCTAGGCCAAATTCTTCCATATCTCACTAAAGAGGTGGTTGTCGTGGGTGGCTTGCTTTTCGGCTTATGGCATCAGTGACTTTGTTAGCTTTTCCTGGATGATACTGAATGGAGAGATCATAATCTTTGATCAGTTCCAACCATCTACGTTGCCGCATATTAAGCTCTTTCTGGGTAAAGAGGTACTTTAGGCTCTTGTGGTCTGTGTAGATCTCGCACTTCTCGCCATATAAATAGTGCCTCCATATCTTTAATGTGAATACCACTGCGGCAAGTTCAAGATCAAGGATGGGGTAGTTTTGTTCAAATGGCTTCAACTGTCGGGATGCATAGGCTATCACTTTGTCATTCTGCATAAGGACACATCCGAGACCATTCTTCGAAGCATCACTGTATACTACGTACTTCTCACCAGGAGTGGGCTGAGCTAGGATAGGAGCGGATGTCAACTTTGCTTTTAGCTCTGAGAAACTCTTTTCACAATCGGCACTCCACTCAAACTTGGTCTTCTTTTAGGTCAATCTGGTGAGGGGAACAACTATCCTCGAGAATCCTTCAACGAACTTTCTGTAATATCCGGCTAGTCCGAGAAAACTTCTTACTTCAGTAACATTTGTTGGCTTGGGCCATTCCGTGATAGCTTCAATCTTCTTGGGATCTACTGAAATCCCATTTTCTTATATCACATGACCAAGGAATGATACACTTTGCAGCCAAAACTCGCATTTGCTAAACTTAGCGTACAACTGTCTTGCTCTTAGAATATTCAAGACTGTCCTTAAATGGGCTGCGTGAGTCTCTTCGTCGGGTGAATAAATCAGGATGTTGTCTTTGAAGACCACTACAAACTTGTCCAACTGTTCTTGAAAGATTCGATTTATGAGATCCATAAAGGCGGCAGGGGCATTGGTCAACCCAAAAGGCATGACTAAGAACTCATAGTGTCCATAGCGGGTTCTAAAAGCAGTCTTAGGGACATCTTTCGCCTTAATCTTCAATTGAAAGTATCTAAATCGTAGGTCAATCTTGCTAAAAATTCGAGATCCCTGCATTAAAATGCTTTAGATAGGGTTTCAAAGGATTTAAATCTTAGTCAGGTTAAAACTTACAAGTTACTTGCCCTGAGCTGGTCGAATAAATCGTCAATCCAGGGTAATAGGTACTTGTTCTTTATGGTGATTTTGTTGAGCTCCCAGTAATCGATGCATAAGCGCATACTTCCATCTTTCTTTTTCACAAATAGCACCGGAGCACCCCAAGGTGAAACACTGGGGAAAATGAGTTTCCTTTCCAACAGTTCGTGTAATTGTTCCTTTAGCTCCTTTAGTTATGTAGGTGCCATGCGATAAGGGGCTTTTGATATAGGTTCAGCTCCTGGAACAAGGTTTATTTCAAAAGCAATCTCGCGATCAGGAGGTAGTCCCAGCAAATCATCAGGAAATATATCAGGGTATTCATTAACAACTGGAACTTGTGTAAGGGTAGGGCTTCCTTGTTCAGCACTTAGAACAGAAGTCTATAAAGACGATTGGTTTAGCTAAAGTTAGTCAAGGATTTTACAAGCTGCATGGCTCACCAAAGAAACCAGGCAGAAGCAACGATAAACTGTAATCTTCTGGCACCATTTCTGTTTTTACTACTGCACACAGTGTTTTAGAGTCCAAAGCCACTCTATGGCATTCAAGGCTTGGACATAAATCAAGTTCTAGATGATCAAGTACAGGCTCAAGCAATACATCATCATCAAACATATTTTCAACATTAGTTTCTTGTTTCTGTTGATGTTTATCACTAACTTCAAAGAATGTATTTTCATTGAATTTTACATGTATGGATTCAATTATCTTTCTAGATGCTGGATTATAACACCTATATGCTCTTGAGTTAGTAGAATAACCAACAAATATGCATTCAATAGACTTTTGTTCTAATTTATCTAGATTATCCTTAGTGTTCAACACAAAACATTTACATCCAAATACTTTAAGATAATCTATCTTAGCCTGTCTATTGTTTAGAAATTCATAAGGCATTTTATTTAATTTCTTTCTAATAGTAAGCCTATTTAAAATATAGCATGCATAACTAACAGCAGCCTATAAATATTTAGGTAATTTATTTTTCACAAAGCATTGTCCTAGCAACTTCTTGAATTGTTCTATTTTTACGTTCAACAACTCCATTGAGTTATGGTGTTCTAGGTGGTGAGAACTCATGTTTAATTCCATATAGTTCGCAAAATTTGATTACGTCTTTGTTTTTAAATTGTCCACCTCTATCACTTCTAATCCTTTTAACATTTTCTTCATAAATGTTTTCAAGTTGCTTAATAAGGGTTTCGATTGCTAATGGAGCATCGTCTTTGTGTGTTAAGAACAATATCCATGTGTAGCGTGAGTAATCATCTACTATGACACACACATAGTAGTGTCCACCTAGACTTCTTGTCCTACTTGGACCAAATAAGTCTAAGTGAAGCAATTCTAGTACATGACAAGTACTCACTTCATGTTTCAGTTTTAAGGTTTCTTTGATGTGTTTTCCCTTAATACATGTTTCACACATTTGAAAATTATCTAAGTCTAATATAGGCATTCCTCTAATTAAATTTTTCTTAGATAATTTCTTAATGGTTGAAATTCCTATATGGCCTAATCTTCTATGCCATAAATTCACATCTAAGTCATGTGATATTAGACACTTAATGTAGTACCTCATGCGCTACCAACTCATCCAAAACCCATTAGTGATAGGAGATGCGCATACCCTAGCTTTATTGTACATTCAGCACACACAAGCACCCACGGCATTCGACTGTGACTTGGCCCACCCGGCCTACGCGCCACGGGACAATTGATGCACCCAACAATCTCCCCCTCAGCAATTGCTCCCGCTGGGAATCAAACCTGTGACCTTGGCTCTGATACCACTTGTAGGACCTCAGGCACTACCAACTCTTCCAAAACCAATTGGTGATAGGAGATGTGCATACCCTAGCCTTATAGTACATTCAGCACACACAAACGCCCACGGCATTCAACTGTGACTTAGCCCACCCGGCCTACGCGCCACGGGACAATTGATGCACCCAACAATAAGGCTTATCTTAGACCACCACACATTCTTTATCTTTGTAAAAGATTGATCAAGGTGTGATCAATCTTCAATCTTGCAAGGTGATGGTGTTCGTGCGTATTGTATTCATCATACAAGGTTTGTAAAGGGTTGGAGTTGGTGTGTAACTCCATCAACCCTGTGGTAAGGTGTATTTGTGTTGTGTGATTAGTGTGAACCAAGGAAGGTGTTCTTCGAAGACTGGAGTAGGTTGTTTATAACCGAACCGGTATAAAATTCTTGGTGTCATTTACTTTCAGCACTGATTTTCTGTTTCAGCACTGTTTACTGTTTTTAATCACGTTCGTAAAAATAGTAAACGAATTTCAAAAATCACGAAACTTTCAGGAAACATAGCCACACATTCTAGGGTTCTTTTGGCACAAGTTTCAACTCTTTTGGACAAGTATAAGTCATCCAAATATCCAAAGTTCTGAGACTAGTGTAGTCTTATTTTCAGGCTTGCAAAGGTTGAGACTTTGATCGTGTTTGACTAACTTCCCAAAAGAACTTGCGAAGCCTTCCATCTGAGTGGGACTCTAAAGTAACGGCCATAGGAGAAAGCAAACAGACTAAATTGATTAAGATGGAAGAACTAATTGGATCACTTAAGGTATATGAAAACAAACATGCTTTAAGCCATTCTGAGTCTATTTCTAATAATGATAGGGCTATAGCATTTAAATCAAATGAATACGTCGTAGATGATAGTGACATAGATTCCGATGATGAGGACTTAATCACGATGGCTAAAAGATTAAGAAAAATATTGAGAAAATCGATTAAACATAAGTCTACTTCATCTAAGGATCATAAAAATAAAAATAAGGAAATAAAGTACTATGAAGGCGGCAAAGTTGGACATCTATCATATGACTGCCCTAATAAAGAAAAGCAAACAAACAAATACCCTGACTGTACAGAAAAAGGGGTTTGAGTGATTTCCAAATACATGATTTAAATGTGCTTAAAAACGTGTATAACATAAATGTGCATGATATGTTGCATATAACTTGTCTTATATAATTCATATATAATGTTGTCGTACTAACGAGCCATGAAGCGTTAAAGCTTACATCAAATGACAAACATTTGTTGTGTTTATACTATTTTCAGGTGTCACCATTAATGAACTAAACTAGTTCATTAAATGAAGTACTTAGTGAATTAAACTAAGTAGTTCATTAAAGGAACCAACATTTGGACAAGGCACAAAGGCAACAAGACTAAGAAAGGAAAGTCTCCTCTTTCTCTCACCACACTTATATGGCATGCCTATACATATATAAATATATATATTTTCAGATTTTTTGAAAAAGGCACATACACATGCATTCCAACGTACTACCGACACGTTATATATTTTACGTACGTACGTTAACTTCACACCACCATACATAACTCATATTTATGAGTATATTCAGGTCTTATATCATATTATATAAGTCAGGTGATGACAAATTAAATACGACACGTTAAAAGGTTCTAAACCGAAAATTGTCGTATCGGGCGAATACCGAAACCTCGCCAACGTGTCACGTACTTGCCATAAATAAATGGACAGCCCCTACACCTCAAAAATCATTATAATTTTCGTGCCTATGATGTTATTTCCAGCCATAAAATCATTTCATGTTGGCACACACAAATCACCCCATATTAAGGCCAAATTGTGGAGATTCCAATTTCAATTTCGTCACATGTAAATGGCGCCACTTTAAGACCAGCCAAGTGATGAATATTAAAGTTCATATTATGTATATTATGTGTAACATAATATATATAACATGTGCAAAAAGTTAGAATTTAATTAGAGAAAAATCGGGTAATCGATAAACATCGAAAAATTCGGTTTTCTACGTACACAACACATGGAACGTTTTTGGCACATCATACGACATGTATCTAGACACTTTTTACATATGTCATACATCTTAAAGTGTTCTAGAAAATTAAATGAAGGGCTGATTGGAATATGCCATGTGTGTATTATTAAATGTGCACCATTTCACAAAGTATGCAAAAAATAAAATTCAGCACATGCATATAAATGTTATACATGCCTAGTACACTTGATGGATCCTATGTGGAGCCTTTTTGGCATATTGATTGGTCAAGAAGCAGTCATACAATGTTGGTGATTTAAAGAAAGAAGCTACAAAAGGTAATGTTTCAAACTTTATCTCATTTGAAACACATGCTGAAAATTTCAGCATGTGAATACTAGGCTGGCCGATTTTCACCATTAATAAGCATATATCTTGTGTCTTGAAACATGTGATAAATTGGGAGAAGAATTGGAAGTAATTTGAATAAGATATGAATTCATAAATTGTGATATTTTGAATATCAGCATGTGTGGAAATGCATCTTGGCCGATTTCTTGGCCATATGAGTGTCGAAATTCATTTCCAAAAATGATGAGATTATTTTCTACTAATTGGTAATTTATTTTTAAGAAAAATCAAAGAAAATTTGGAAATAATTTGAATTATGGCACCATGTGTCACATGCTGAAACTTCAGCATGTCAAGTTCATTCATGTGCGATTTTATCATCAATTTTGTGGAGAAATTATCTTGCTTAATTTATGTGATAATCTTATGAGTTATGAAAACTATTCTATGTTGATTTTGGCACATCTTTTTATTGGAATTCTCAGATTTTCCAAGTCATCAAATGATGACAACATTCAACCTATCAATGATGCCAAGTAAGCAAAAGTTAAATGATCATCCAATGAGAAGGTGCCAAGTAAGCAAGATCATGTCACAATAATGCCACACATTCTCCCAAGGACTTAGAAGATAATTTTCAAGAGGAGAGGGACTCCAAGGGGGGAAGGCCAAGGTGCTTAAAAAGGAAATGAAGAAGAGCAAAACAAAGATAAGAACAAGCATTTCGAATTGAAAGTGATCAAAAAAACGTTCCACTCTTCTTCTTCTACACTCTCTTTCTTTCTTCTTCTAAAAAGCCTATTGTACTTACATTCATATTCTTGAATAGGCTTATCTTAGACCATCATACATTCTTTATCTTTGTAAAAGATTGATCAAGGTGTGATCAATCTTCAATCTTGTAAGGTGGTGGTGTTTGTGCGTATTGTGTTCATCATACAAGGTTTGTAAAGAGTTGGAGTTGGTGTGTAACTCCATCAACCCTGTGGTAAGGTGTATTTGTGTTGTGTGATTAGTGTGAACCGAAGAAGGTGTTCCTCGAAGACTGGAGTAGGTTGTTTATAACCGAACCAGTATAAAATTCTCGGTGTCATTTACTTTCAGCACTTATATTCAATTTCAGCACTGTTTATTTTTTTGATTACGTTCGTAAAAATAGTAAACAAATTTCAAAAATTACAAAACTTTCCAGAATAATAGCCACACGTCTTAGAGTTAATTTGGCACAAGTTTCAACCCTTTTGGACAAGTATAAGTCACCCAAACATTCAAAGTTCTGAGACTAGTACAGTCTGATTTTCAGGCTTGCAAAGGTTGAGACTTTGATAGTTTTTGACTAGCTTTCCAAAAGAATTTTTCAAAACTGTTTCAACCCATTTAAATAAAACATATAAGGGGTTAGTGGTTAAAATTTCAGAGCATTTGGAGTTACGTAAAAATAGGAATAAATTTTTCACAACAGTCTACCGTTTCTGGCAGATTCACGCAATCTGACCAACAACAATTTTTTAGGGGGTTAAAGGTTGAATTTAAATCTGAAATTTTTAGGAGACACTCATAACATCTTAGGCTAAGTTCTCTCAAAATTGCAGAATTTTGGAAGACCTACAACCTAATTTTAAAAACGTTTTAAAACTGGTCCTAAAAACAGAAATTGTTTTCAGAAGTTGAGTTCTTGAGTCAAAACAATTTTAAAAACCACACTTTCTGCACAAACTATTCAACCCTCCTCCTAGTGGTACCTTGCAGATTCTACAAGTGGTTTCAGAGCCAGAACACTCACTTCAAAGGATCCAATGATTCAGTGAGATGGCAACCACAAATCTCAAAACCGAGCAAGAAGGTATGTCGAGCCAAAGGCCTCCTCTTTTTGACGGTGAGTTGTTCATTCAGTGGAAACTAAGAATGAAGCCTTTTTCTTATGGCAATAGATATTGATCTTTGGTCAATTATTGAAGATGGTCATTTTGTTCCATCTAAGTTATCCACCGTACACGGAGTCACATTAGAAGTTGTTAAACCTAGACAAGAATATACAAGTGATGATAAAAAGAAACTTAGCATGAATGCCAGGCTTATGCAATTACTCTTAAATGGTTTAAGTAAGAGTGAGTCTAGTTATGTCTCAAACTGTTCTAGTGCACAAGAAATGTGGAGAATACTCGAAATGAAACATGAAGGCACTAGTCAAGTAAAAGAGCCAAAGATAAACATGCTTATGTCCACACTTGAGTCGTTTAAATTATTGCCTAATGAATCTATTGTTGATATGGATCTTCGTTTGACTAACATCTACAATTCTCTTGAGTCTCTTGGTAAAGCCTTTACCATGCAGGAAAAAGTACAGAATGTCTTGTGAAGCCTTCCATCAGAGTGGGACCCTAAAGTAACCGAAATAGAAGAAAGCAAAGAAACGAACTCAATAAAGATGGAAGAGTTAATTGGATCACATAAGGTTTATGAGAATAAACTCATCATATGGAAATCGGAATCATCTAAACAAGGTAAAGGTATTGCTTTTAAATCAAATGAATACGTCTCTACTTCTTCCGATCACATAGATGATAGTGATTCTAAATCGGATAACGATGACCTAATTCTATTGGCTAAAGGTTTAAGAAATTTTATGAGAAGGTCATTTAGAAACAAAAATAAGGGCACTACGACTAAAAGAAATAAGAACAAGACAAATGATAAAGATGTTAAATGTTATGAATGTGGCAAACTTGGACAATTATCATATGACTCCCCAATAAAGAAAAGCAAACAAATAAATACCCTGACAAGGAACAGAACAAGAATAGACTCGTCTCAGAACCCAAGCAAAGGAAACGAGCTCTCAAAGCCTCCACTTGGAGTGATACATTGGATTCCGAGACTGAAACCGAAGAGGAGATTGCACAAGTATGCTTTGTGTCCAAAGCATCTAATGAGGTATCATCTGATTCTGATTCTGACTCTGAGTCTTCTTATGATGATCTTTTTAGTTAGTATTTAGAATTGCATAAATTCACAAAGACTCTCACTAAAGAAAAGAAGCGACTAATTGAAGACAAGAAGATGTTAGAATCTTCTAACGAAAATCTTGTCGCTCAATTAAACGATTCTAAAGAAGAGTCATCATGCATCATCAATGCATTAAAGACAGAGATTTCATCATTGACCACTCAAAATAATGAAATGAAATCCAAGATTTCAAGTTTGAAATCAAGGAATACAGACTTAGAGAAAATGATGAAACAGTTTGATATGGGATCTAACATGCTGCATCGTATTATCTTATCGCAAAAGCATGATAGTGACAAAACGGGTTTGGGATACGTTGAGACAAATTAAGTATCCACCAAACCAACTAAGTTCGTTGTGTCTAAGAAAGTAGACACCCCAAAGCCAAAAACGGCGTCTAAGATGACGGAGAGACCTATCCCTTCCTCACGCCCCACTTCTTCTTCATATCATGCTAAATACAACTTTGTGCCATATAGATATGAGAAGAAACGAGTAATGCATACACATCAATCATTTCACTCATCTAGACCATGCACTATGCACACAAACACAAGGACATATCAAAAACATCCAACATACAATAAGCATAAGTGAGTTCTTGGGCAAAGGCCCAAAGTGCATTCACCACATACTTATTACATTGCACCTTCATCTACATTCTTGCCATTTACTAGACCGAGAAGGATCACCCAAGTATGGGTACCGAAAGGTACTTTTACCAAGAGGTTATTAACTAACTCGCAAAGACCCAAAGTTAAAAGGGTACCTAAATCATTTTTGCACATTGCAGGGAGCCCACACATCAAAAGATGCATCTATAAGTGGTTCCTTGACAGTGGCTGCTTGAGGCATATGGCGGGTGACCCGAACTTGTTCACGAAATTAAAGAAGGTCACAAAAGGCTGATCCGTGACCTTTGGAGACAACAACGAAGGCAAGATCATCAAAAAAGGTACGATAGGAAATCCAAGCACTCTTCAAATCTCCAACGTCTATTTGGTAAGAAACTTATCTTATAATCTTCTTAGCATTTCTCAATTTATTGACAATGGCTTTGATGTGTGTTTCACTCACCTTTATTACAATATAATAAATAAAAATGGAGAAACCGTTTTAAAAGGAAAACGAGAAGGAAACATCTTTACGCTTTCTATGGATGATATGGTAGACACTAAAGTTAAGTGTTTTATGTCAAACGAACCTAATGTTAATTTGTGGCATAGATGTTTAGGACACATTGGCATTTCCACAATAGAAAAACTCCAACGTAGAACCTAGTACGAGGATTGCCTACACTTGATTTAGACAACTTTCAGTTGTGTGAATCTTGCATAAAGGCAAACAAACACGTGAGTCACTTAAGTCTAAGAATGAAATAAGCACGACTAGAGTCTTAGAACTACTACACATTGATTTGTTTGGTCCTAGTCGCACTACAAGCCTTGGAGGGTGACACTATGCATGCATGGTTGTTGATGATTTTTCTCGTTATACTTGGACTTTATTTCTTGCACATAAGGATGATAGTGCCATTGAGATTGCGAAATTAATCAAACAACTTGAAAATCAATACGGTGTCAATGTGAAAAAGATAAGAAGCGATAGAGGCGGTGAATTTAAAAACAAAGATATGATTTAATTTTACGAAGAAAAAGGAATCAAGCATGAGTTTTCACCACCTAGAACTCCACAATTAAATGGAGTAGTAGAAAGAAAGAATCGAACATTACAAGAAATCGCTAGGACTATGTTATGCAAAAATAAATTGCCTAGATTTCTGTGGGCGGAAGCCGTAAATTGTGCATGCTACATAGTAAATCGCCTATCCATTAGAAAGAAAATAAACAAGACACCTTACGAGATATTAAATGATCGCATGCCTAAGATTGACTATTTTCGTGTGTTTGGATGCAAATGTTTTGTTTTGAATACAAAAGATAATTTAGATAAATTTGAATCTAAATCAATTGAAAGCATTTTTGTTGGCTATTCTATAAATTCAAAAGCATATAGATGTTATGATCCTCTCACTAGACAAATCATAGAATCTATTCATATGAAGTTTAATGAATTTGATGAGATTGATAAAGATAAAGAATATGATGATGACTTTGAATTGAAACCCGTATTGAATGAAGATGATGGTACGCATGATATGCATGATACACTAGAAATGCATGATCACTTAGAAGTGCATGATAACATAGAAAATAATCAACCAAGATGGCATAGAGATCACCCACATGATCTGATCATAGGAGACATCACTCACGGTGTGCAACCACGTAGAAGAATAACTTCGGATGAAATAAATCAATTTCATGCTATGATTTTCAAAATTGAACCCAAAAATGTGCATGATGCTTTGAGTGATTCTTCTTGGATTGATGCGATGCACGATGAGCTTAATCAATTTGTTAGAAATGATGTATTGGATTTAGTGCTTCGACCACAAGATAAGACCATAATAGGCACAAAGTGGATGTTTAGAAATAAAATGAAAAAAGAATTAAAGGTCGTTAGAAATAAAGCTAGACTTGTAGCACAAGGCTATAATCAAGAGGAAGGAATTGACTATGATGAAACATTTGCACCCGTAGCTCGTTTAGAAGCTATACGACTCTTACTTGCCATTGCTTGCATGAAAGATTTCAAATTGTATCAAATGGACGTAAAAAGTGCATTCCTAAATGGATTTATACAAGAAGAGGTATACGTGAAGAAACCACCCGGTTTTGAAGATTTGAAACATCTCGATCGCGTGTACAAACTAAAGAAGGCACTATACGGACTAAAGCAAGCACATAGAGCATGGTATGATCGTTTGCTACTTTCCTTTTAGAAAACGATTTTAAACGAGGTACTATAGATAGTACACTATTTTTGAAACAAGATAAATCGGATTTACTTATTATTCAAATCTACGTTGATGACATTATTTTTGGTTCTACATCACATAAACTTGTTGAAGATTTTGAAAAGTGCATGAAATCCAAATTTGAAATGTCTATGGTTGGTGAACTTAACTATTTTCTTGGCTTGCAGATTAAGCAAACAAGTAAAGGCATTCACATAAGTCAACCTAAATATGTAAATGACATGATTAAAAAGTTCAACTTTGAAAATTTGGAACCATCCCCCACCCCTATGAGCGTCACTACTAAATTGGATAAAGATGAACATGGTAAAGATTTTGATAATGCCTTATATAGATCTATGATTGGTTCTTTGCTATATCTTACTGCTAGTAGGCCTGATATCATGTTCAGTGTATGCATGTGTGCACGTTTTCAAAGTCAACCTAAGGTATCTCACTATAATGCGGTAAAAAGAATATTCTGCTATATTAAGCACACGCCCACCTTAGGAATTTGATATGATAAAGATTCCGAATTTAATTTACATGCTTATACTGACGCAGATTACGATGGCTGTAAAATAGATAGAAAGAGCACGAGTGGCACTTGCCAATTTATAGGAAACTCACTCATTTCATGGTTTTCCAAAAAGCAAGCAAGCGTTGCTTTGTCCACTATTGAGGCTGAATACATGGCACTTAGCCTTTGCTGCACACAGTTGTTATGGATAAAACAACAACTCTCGGACTATGGAATTACCGTAAATAAAATTCCTATATATTGTGATAGTATGAGTGCAATTAACTTGTCTAAAAACCCCGTGTTACACTCTAAGGCCAAGCATATAGAAGTGCGCTACCATTTTCTTCGTGATCACGTAAATAATTGTTGCGCCCCGCACCCGGGCCTCGTCTGGATACGGTGCACCCGCCGTACTTCACTAAGGAGAGTACAAAGTGTCATGCATAACATGCGAAAATCCATAACATGAGTGGACTCCCATGCCAACATTTAACATGGTAGTAAAATTTAGGCAGAATTAAAACTTTTCAACTAAACATGCATTACAAAAATGCTAAGTCCCAAAAGTAGCAATCCCGCAAAATAACATAACCGAAATTCAGAGAGTTCCAAACATAGTCATAATACAAAACGTCTTGGTAGCACAAAAGTCCTTAAGTGTTACACCCCGTGATTTTTAAGCGCAACCTTCGATACTTAGGTCAACCTTGAATGCAACCTAATTAATTATGTAGGTAATGTAACTTAGTTACACAAAACATAGAAGAACAAAAGAAAGGGGTTAGAAGTAGAATTAAAAGAAAGTATGGGAAATTACTTAAGAGGTCCCTACTAGGAGTTAAGGGGAGTTATAGGAAGTTAGTATAACTCCCCATCTCAGCCTTATGGGACGGTTATACCATCAAAAGAAGAGGGGAAAACCGCAGGAGCAAAGAGAAGGAGAAAGGAGAGGAAGAAGAAGAAGAGAGGAAGGAAAAAGGAAGGAAGAAGGCCAACCTAGGTGCAATCTTCACTGAAATTCTGCAGTAAATCCGTAAGATTAACTAGCAACCAAGGCAAGTAATCTTTCTATACGCTTTATGTAAATTTAGATACTTTAGGCCCTATGTTCTTACAAAGAGAAAACATGAATCACACATTAGTATTCTTGTCTTGCCTATCTTAATGCTTTGTTATATGTAAGTCTTGTTGCTAATTGTGTAAAGTCTTGTTCTTTGGGCCATATTTCTGAAATAGTTGTGCAGTAATTGTTGTTAGTCAACCATGCCCATGAGAGTATATATGTTGATGTGTTTCTTGTCTTGCTCTACTCTTGTGTTGATTGTATACACTTAGATGTTGAGAGTAAGTGCAGGAAATTGAGGGATGAGTGATGACATTGTTGTAGTCTTGTTGGTTGGGTATTGTTGATGATAACTCTTGAAGGTGGTGAATGATTGAAGATTTAGAGTGGATCTTATTAGATGTTCACTAAGCATCAATTCATGATTAGATGTATGTTAAGTATGATGAATCTAGTTGTTAAGATGGATCTTTAAGTGTTGAACCTGGAAGGGTTGAAGAAGAAAGGAGTTGGGTGGAAGTTACTGCAGAAAAACTGCAGTTTGGCATCGTCAGAACACTTCGAACGCCTACCTGAGGCGCTTCAAGTCTCATTAGGCGCCTAATGTAGCGTTGCATGTGTCCTGAAACTTTCCCGTACAGAAAAACTGCAGTTTAGAACCGTCCGAACACTTCGAACACCTACTTGAAGCGCTTCATGTCACATTAGGCGCTTCATGTAGGCGTTCAATGTCTACGGAACATCCCCGAACACTTCGAACACCTAGTATAGGCGCTTGAAGTCACTATAGGCGCTTCATGTAGCGTTCCAACTGTACTGGAAGACTTTTTGACCCTTCAGGCACCCTATGTAAGTGTAGTAACTTTATACACTTCTTTTGAACATAAAATGCAAGGGTATTTGAGGTATATTTGAGATGTAGATGGTAAGTTTGATTAAGTAAGCATAAGATTGAATTCTAGTGAATAAGTGAGACAAATAGACTTGGTAAAACCCGTTTAGGGAGTGTTTGAGGTGCAAGACCATATCCTTGATAGACAAGATGTATGTGTGTGTGTGTTACATGTTGATATGAAGCTATTTGTGCATCCTGCATCATGACATGGGCACTTGCATTTGATTTGAGATATGTTTTGCAAAAGAACAAGAAAGGTAAAGTTTGCGAAAGACAAAATGGCTGCTGGTTGATCACAGGGTATAAAAGTCACGTCTGCGAAAGCAGGGTATAAAGAGCGTGATCTATGAATCAACAGCAGGGTATAAAGTATGTTATGGGGCCGTGGACCTATCCGCACGTAAAATGAAGTATTTTATGGGGCCGTGGACCTATCAGCACGGATATATGATATATGTAATGGGACCGTGGACCTTTCAGCACGGATATATGATATATGTAATGGGGCCGTGGACCTTTCAGCACGGATATATGATATATGTAATGGGGCCGTGGACCTTTCAGCACGGGGTATAAATTTATGATGGCTGTGGGCTGATCACCCACAGGGTATAAAGTTCTGCTACGCGAAGAATATGATATGTAAAGTGATGAAATGTTTTGTGAAATGACATGCATGACATGTTTGTGAAAGAAGACATATGCATGGGTGTTGTGTGTGATTTTAAAGAAGTACATGCATCATGATACACTAAGCATAAGACTTGACATGCAAGAAACGTGGTTAGTCTATGACTTGCTTATGTGATACGTTGTTTTAATACATGTTGGTTCTCGTATCGGTGTTCACATATGTGCTTTATCTGTTCTGAGTAATTCTTACTAAGATGCTATTGCTAACCTGAGCACCTTATTTTGGGCAATGTTTTATACACTGGTGACTCGACGTGTGTGATTCCGTAGGGTGTATAGACGGGTTACTTGCTGGCGAAGTTTTCGCTAAGAACAATCATTCTGTCTCCTTTTCAGGTGAGCCTGATTATGAGTTGATATTTATCGAAGACGACGGCGAGTGGGCTCAATGGGATGATGGACAAGGGAATAGATAGATGCTGGACTATTTTGTTTGAGTTTGGAACTCATTGTTATTATGTTGTTCTAAAACTTATGTCGGCTAGATGAACAAACAGTTTTATTTCCACTGCAGTTTTCTGGTTGTAATATTGACAACGAAGGTTTAGATTTTATGACGTTTCCGCTGGTTTTAACTTACATTATGAAGGATGTATGCTTGATCTGCTTGACGCTTCGTAGTTCTCATAGTAGGCTACGGCGGGTGCACTGGTTCCGATAACGGTATCGGGCTGGGGCGCTACAGGTGGTATCAGAACCTAGGCTTCAGATCTATTTCGGAAACTTAAGTTCATGATCTTTTAGACTCTTAAGCTATGATTCTCCCTTAAGGTTGATCCTTAGTTATAAGTACTAATCTCTTAGTGGTTAAGTATGATATGGGTTGGGTGTGTGCGAGCGCGTCTTATTATCTAACTTTGTATTAATAGTTGTACTACACACCTTACCTATTAGCACGCGTTCAAGCTTTCAGTAATCCTTGTAGTTACTGAATGCCAATGTAATGTTGACCTTTTCAGAGAAATATGCCTCCAAGAAGAGATAACACAGGCAACTCTGGCAATGGACAGGAGAACCAGCCACCACAAGTGGTTTTACCCCAAGTACTCACTGATGCACTGACGGTTATTGCACAAGGGTATGTGCAGTAGCATCAGCCTCCGCCTCCACCACCGCCACATCATAACATCAGGTTCTTTTATGGAGAGATGAGGAAGATGAGGGTGCCGGAGTTCGGTGGATGTACGGATCCTGAAGAGGCTCAGCATTGGTTGGCTGAGGTTGAGAAATGTTTCCGGCTGGTGCAAGTTCCGAATGAGATAAAAGTTGAGGTGGCCACACCCCTTTTAAGTGGCAAGGCTGGCGAATGGTGGGAAGGAATGGTGTTGAGAATGACCCCACCAATCTCATGGACACAGTTTTGTGATGTTTTCCTGAAATACTACGTACCGGAGACTGCGATCTTGGACAAGATAAGGGCGTTTGACAGACTGGAGCAAGGAAGGATGACGGTGTCGGAGTATGCAGATCGTTTTCATGCCTTAGGTAAGTTTGCCCCTGCGATTATGTCTGATAATCGTCTTAAGATGACAAAGTTTGAGAGGGGTTTGGACTCGAGAGTACAATCAGCAATAGTGAATGCAGGGATGAAAACTTATGAGGATATGCTAGATGCGTGTTACCGTGTTGAGAGTGATTTTCGCCGAGTGGCGGCAAGAGCAGCTAGCATAGGAGGGTCTGATAGAGGCAAGAGGCCAAGGGAGGATGTGAGAGTTGGTGGAAGACCCGGACGTTGGGTCAAGATTCCGAAGAGAGGCCCAGTTGGAAATTTTCAGAGACTGCCACCCCAGAATCAAGTAGCTCAGCAGGCGGTAGGAGTTTGTCCACATTGCAATAGGAACCACGTTGGAGAGTGTAGGAAAGTGGCTGGAGCATGTTTCCGATGCGGTCAAGTGGGTCACATGATTAGGGACTGCCCGGAGATAAAGAAAAATAATCCTGAAGAGGCGGCTCAGCAGCCGAGAGCGAAGCCTAGAGCAAATGCCCGTGTACATCTCATGACGGATACGGATGTGCAGGAGGCTACTGACGTAGTAGCAGGTGCGATTTTAGTAAATAAGGTACCTGCCAACGTGCTCTTTGATAGCGGCGCAAGCCACTCCTTCGTAGCAAAGAGATTCACTAAACACCTGAGTAGTCTGCCTGAATGGTTAGAAACTCCGTATCGTGTTCAAGCGGCCGGAGATCAAATTATGGTTTCGTATCATCGGTACCGGGATTGTGAACTGGAGTTTGAAGGACAAACATTCCCCGCCACACTGATCCCTATTCAGATGTATGACTTTGACGTCATATTAGGAATGGACTGGCTAGCCAAGAATCACGCTAATATTGATTGTCGGTTGAAGCAAGTGACAATCAAGAATGCTAAGATGGAGGAGGTAATATTTCAAGGAGATGCGGAACGAAAGAAGGTACCCAAAAAGGTGTACGTGTCGGTTGCACAAGCGCGCAAGGCATTAAGGAAAGGTGCTGAGGGATTTCTAGTGTATGCCATGGATGTTACTCAGGAGATATCGCCTATTGAACAAATTCCAGTAGTCAACGAATTTCCTGATGTGTTTCCGGAAGATTTACCAGGAGTACCACCCCCGAGAGAAGTCGAATTTGAGATCAACTTGATTCCAGGGACAGAACCTATTTCTAAAGCTCCTTATAGAATGGCTCCGGCAGAATTGAGAGAGTTGAAGGAACAACTGCAGGAGTTATTGGACAAGAAGTTTATCCGCCCTAGTGTATCGCCCTGGGGAGCACCTGTTTTGTTTGTAAAGAAGAAAGATGGTAGCATGAGGCTTTGTATCGATTATAGAGAGTTGAATAAAGTTACCATCAAGAATAAGTATCCTCTCCCACGAATTGAGGACTTGTTTGACCAGCTCAAGGGTGCTAAAATCTTCTCTAAAATTGACCTCCGATCAGGATATCATCAATTACGAGTGAAGGCCGAGGACATCGCAAAGACAGCTTTCCGCACAAAGTATGGTCACTATGAATTTTTAGTGATGCCATTTGGATTGACAAATGCCCCTGCGGCTTTTATGGATCTTATGAATACTGTCTTTCGAGAACAGTTGGATAAGTTTGTAGTGGTATTCATAGATTATATCCTTGTGTATTCTCCTGACGAGCAAACTCACACTGAGCATTTGAGAACCGTACTAGGCATTTTGAGGCAGAAACAACTTTATGCAAAGTTTAGCAAGTGTGAGTTCTGGTTAAGAAGTGTAGCTTTCCTGGGTCATGTGATATCAGAAGAGGGGATTGCTGTTGACCCGAAGAAGGTGGAAGCTATAACTGAATGGCCTAGACCTACCAATGTCACCGAAGTGCGAAGTTTCTTGGGTCTAGCGGGTTATTACAGAAAATTTGTTGAGGGATTCTCGAAGATTGCCGTACCTCTCAGTCGCCTTACTCAAAAGAAGTCCAAGTTTGAGTGGACGGCTGAATGCGAGCAAAGTTTCATGGAGCTTAAGAAGAGATTAACGACAGCTCCAGTATTGGCTCAACCCTCTGGAATGGATGGATTTGTGATTTATAGTGATGCGTCAAAGAATGGGTTAGGTACGTGAATTATAGTATAAGATTATGATCTTGTATACCCATTAAGTTTAGACTAACGCCTTGTTTGTAGGTTGTGTTTTAATGCAAAACGGACGAGTCATCGCGTATGCCTCAAGACAGCTAAAGCCTTATGAACAAAACTATCCCACACATGATCTTGAACTTGCCGCGGTTGTGTTCGCCTTGAAGATCTGGCGGCATTATTTTTATGGGGAGAAGTGCGCGGTATTCACGGACCATAAGAGTCTAAAGTATTTGTTCTCACAGAAGGAATTGAATATGAGGCAGCGGAGATGGTTGGAATTGCTAAAAGACTATGACCTAACTATTCATTATCACCCGGGAAAGGCTAACAAGGTAGCCGACGCCTTAAGTAGGAAGTCCAGCCATGCACGACAATCACCATTGGAAAGAGAGATGGAGGAGTTTGGTTTGGATTTGATTGAATCCACGGTGAACGTTCTGACAGTCTTGACTATCACCCCGAGTTTGATTGATCGGATAAAGGAGGCACAGAAGAGAGATAAGGCTTTAAGTGAGATAATGGAAAGGGTGAAACATAGTCAAGTTGAAGGATTTCGGACTAAGGAGGATGGGAGCTTATGGTTCAGGGAAAGATTATGCGTTCTGGATGTTGACGAACTTAGGAAAGAAGTTCTGCAAGAAGCTCATAATTCGAGGTTATCAATACACCCCGGTAGCACCAAGATGTATAGAGATCTCAAGCGTTACTATTGGTGGTCGGGGATGAAAAGACATATTGCGGAATTCATAGAGAGGTGTTTGGTGTGTCAACAAGTCAAGGCGGAACACCAACGGCCCGGTGGATTGTTGATGCCGTTGGAGATTCCCGAATGGAAATGGGAACATGTCACAATGGATTTTGTAGCTGGTTTACCAAAGACAAGAAGTGGATGTGACATGATTTGGGTTATCGTGGACCGTTTAACAAAGTCTGCCCATTTCCTACCCGTTTCAAGTGAAGCACCTCTTGATAAATTAGTGAACTTGTATATGGACAGTATTGTTATCTTGCATGGAGTTCCAGTAAGTATAGTATCCGACCGAGATTCACGGTTCACATCTAAGTTTTGGACAGCATTTCAGGAAGCCATGGGTACAGAGTTAAGGTTGAGTACGGCGTATCATCCCCAAACTGATGGACAGTCCGAGCGGACAATTCAAACCTTGGAAGATATGCTAAGAGCTTGCGTGCTGGATTTCAAAGGGAGTTGGGACGGAATGGTAAAGCTGATGGAATTTTCTTATAACAATAGTTACCACAGCGCAATTGATATGGCTCCTTTTGAGGCTTTGTATGAAAGGAAATGTAGGTCTCTGATTTATTGGGACGAAGTGGGCGTGAGGACCATTACTGGACCTGAGCTATTAGAGAAAACGTTAGAGAAGGTGAAAGTCATCCGGGAAAGACTCAAGACGGCTCAGGACCGTAGCAAGAGTTGGGCAGATTCCAAACGACGACCATTGGATTTTGATGTGGGTGATAAAGTTTATTTGAAGGTATCACCTACGAAGGGCGTCATGAGGTTTGGAGTAAAAGGCAAGCTAAGCCCTCGTTTCATTGGTCCCTATGAAATACTGGAGAAGGTAGGCACCTTGGCATATAGGTTGGCATTACCTCCGGTGTTGGCGCAAGTTCACAATGTATTCCACGTGTCACAATTAAGAAAGTACGTGGCGGATCCAAGTCATGTACTTGAAGCTCAACCTTTGGAACTCAAGGACGATGTTACATATGAG